>OZ023319.1:20776081-21976081 GCA_964007375.1 Ophion obscuratus | reverse complement strand
TATAAATATATGTGGCAGTTATGTAATTTTTGTTTACCTTTAGAATTGACTAAAATTTAAGTATGTTGTAGATATAGGCCAGTAAAAAAAGGAATTTGACTTCGCACTAAATTACCGATCCAATATTTTTTTAAAATAAAGATTAGGATCACTTATTCAGTATAAAATCACAAAATGTTGACAGATTCCGGTGGAGCTTCCGGCGCTATCTCGAAAAAACGTTTTTGGCCGATATCTCAAACTATGCACTTTAGGGCAAAAGTCGTAAAGACCATTATTGTAGAGAATAAAATTTCGCATCTTTTGTTTTTCATAACATTTATGGCTCATTTAATGAACAGGTTTCTCTATCTCGGCCGATACCATTGGATTAATCAATAAAATGCGTCTATTCTTTTTTAAAGATCAATCTATTTTCCACAACTTTTATTTGAGACTTTTTTCTAATGCCCATGCTTTTTAAGTTATAGGACGTTTAATGTTGGACTACTAACATTGGTGTAAAATTTCAAGGTATAGTACTTGATACATAGTACTATACTTGGTATATAGTACTATACCTTGAGAAAAAAAATTCGTTACCATTTCAGGTAAGGAAATGAACTTTTGATTGTTAAGTACATCAACATTCGGGATATTTGTTTAAATTGATTTGTTGAATTTTTACCATTGTACTTAATGGTAAAAATTCAACAAATCAATTTAAACAAATATCCCGAATGTTGATGTACTTAACAATCAAAAGTTCATTTCCTTACCTGAAATGGTAACGAATTTTTTTTCTTTTATTTTATTGTATTTCGTACAATCAACAAATATTTAGTGCATTGATTTGATCCAGGATTATTGAGTAATTATTATGAAATATGATATGAAATATATCCAGATGCCATAATAAAATGAAAGAAAAGGAAAGGGCAATATTTATTAAAAATATATTTAAAATTTATTGTCAGAAAAAACATAATACAAAAGAAAATTAAAAATTGCATCAAATTTTCGAGCGTTTTGGAAGCGGCGAAAATTCAATTAAGGTAAATGTCCCAATTATTGAACAGCTAAGGATCTGGGGGATTGAATTCGGTGAGAAAAAAATATAAAATCAAGAAAAAACCATCGCTTTCAGGTTCAAATGATACTTTGATATTTTTACTTTCGAAAAATCACCCTTTAAAGTATTTTTAAATTATTTGAAATGAAAAAAAAAGAATAACAATGTGAAGCATGCAAATGTCCCAATTATTGAACACTGGAAGTGCCTGTGTCCCTAATATTGAACAGGCATGTCCCAGTTATTGAACACTCTCGAGAATTCTCTTTTCGTTCTGAAAATATTATTTCGGGTACAATATTATGAGATAAAAGCAAAATGAAACACTTAAATAATCTTTTGTTGATCATGTAAAAATACAAAAATATATATATAGACTCTTTTGACAGGTTTTTGGTTCATTCGCATTTGGTTTATTTTTGCTTTTCGACTCGAACTTCATTTTATTTTTATTTTCAGCTTCCTCGTTTTTATGGTCTGTGTTTGTTTGATTTTGTCGCAGTTTGGCTCCCTGAAATATCGGAGAGCAAAAAATAATGAACAGTACATTCGTATTTTTAAGTTACATTTAGGTTATATTCTCTTTTTACTTTCCTTTTTATGTTTATTGCACGAAAATACAAATAAAAAATATATTTGACGATCTTAGAGTTATTATTAAAAGAATAAAGGTAAGTTTATTCAGAAACTTACAGTTTTTGTTTGAATAAATCCGATTCACAAGATCTGTCACACGTTAACTGTCTCGATGTTTTGATGAGTTTAATGATGCCATCTTGGAGAATTTGAGTGTTCAATAATTGGGACACACTGCATTTTCTATGTCCCAATGATCGAACACCGTATTTTTTAACAAATAATTAAATTAAAAAAAATTCATAAAAATTGTTATTTGTAAGAAATTTTCTAAGGAACCTGAAACGCCTTTACTTTTTGAGATGCGACAGTTTTTGAATTTTGTATGCCCTTACGCATGAGTCTTAGCAAAAATGATAAGCAGTTACCACGAGACGTCAAATCGGGTCACCGTTGCTGATTAAATAATTTTTGCTCTATCAATTAAAGCTTTTTTTGCACAAGTAAGGTAACATTTCGATAGCTAAAAGTTCCATATATGTAATGAAATTTTTATAAATACGTAAATGCATGCAGGTGAATGAGAAATAATAAAAATACAAGATAGTGTTCAATAATTGGGACCTGTTCAATAATTGGGACATTTACCTTACCTGGTTGTTCTTTCATCTATGACGTGGCGAAAAAGTTTCACCTGAATGCTGATCAAGTTCTGTCTGAACTAAGTGACTACGATGCAAACGAGGGGACATTTGGACAAGAAGTTGTACAGCGAGCAGTCAATGTGGCGTCATCCCCGAATTGATGGAAAACTATTTGCAAAAGTACCGAGCTCAGTAAAGTCGCTTCACAGATTTTAAATCTACCAGCAACGTCAGGTGCTACAGAGCGCTCATTCAGCACCTATGAGTGGATCCACTCAACGAAAAGAAATCGACTTTTAACCCACCGTGCAGGTATGTTAACGTACATCGCTCACAACATAAAACTGCTCAACGAAGAAAAAACGTGACAGTATTCAAAGAAAAAAGGTCTTTATCCTATCTGAAGAGGAACTCGAGGAATCTGCAACATCGAACTCGGAAAATGAAGAAATCGAAGGGGTCAATATTTTAACCGGCATTGAAGAGGAAGATATAGAAAATGATGGGATATAGAGGAGAATACACCGTACCGCGAATTTTCTCTAGTCGAACGGTTTGAATATTTTAACATTAATATATTTAAAATATTCTTTTTTAAGATTCCGTTCAATTACTATATACATTTTTCTACGACTTTAGCTTTTGTTAACATTGAAATAAAATGTTTATAAGTCCGAAGAATATAATAAGATATTTTATTACATAGATTGTGTGAACATTGAATGTGATAACAATAACAAGTTACATTTATATAATAAATAATATAATAGTTGATTGAAATATTCATTGTCATTCATTATATATTCAGCCAGAGTCATTGTTATTTACCTAAGTCCCCATTACAAAACACGATTTAATATTTAAACAATGTGTGCATATATACTGTCAGTCTTAAGGGTGACAAAAAATTACGGTCATTTTACAACTAATTAGACGTTGCGCGTCATTTGACGGTCATAAAAACCGATCAATTACTGAGCTTGAAAATGAGCGATGTGTACGTAATACGTACACATCGGTCATTCGTACATACTAATGTATAACTGAATCAATCATGTCTCAGATTATACGGTGAATAATAAAAAATGACAAAAGAAATGACGGTCATTTTCCAACTAATTAGATGTTGCGCGTCATTTGACGGTCTTTATGACAGTCAATTGACCGAGCTTCAAAATGATCGTCAATTTACATAAAAAATTATTAAAATAGAAAATGACGTCAAATTACCGTCATCTTTTCGTCATTTGACGTTAGGGCAAAGTGACGATCATTTTGCATCACTACTCACTCTCACTCACCAATTGTTGCAAGCAGTACTTATTGGATTTACTACTTGCAAATATTTCTACGTTTACGTGTTCATAATCTGTTGTTTTTCCTAACACTATATATGGAGATAACATTTTATATCACAGCACAAATATAATTTCGCGTTTATCAATTATTTATCCCTTAGAATCCAAATAATGGCGTCTTATAATGGCAATAAGAAAGACTATCAGTCATTATCGTTCTGCTGGGAGGGGAGGTTCGTGGAATGTACAAACTAACGAGAAAACCAAACCTTGATTTACTTTTTGTTGATCGTTCGTTCATTGGTTTATCAATTTAGACATCTTTTTTTTGCGGCCCATTTTTTTATTTCACATTTTCCTGAAAGGCGTTTTGCCTCATGCGCAACCTAATGTAATAAATTATCGCGTATAATAAGATATCCGAACCATGTTTTTCACATGGAAAGGAAAACTTTATCCCGTTAATACATATTCGAGTGCAAAATCAAACACGTTAACCTTTGAGGAATGTTTCGCAAAACACGTTTCATTGTAGTGTATTAGATAAGGAATTTTTAATTGGCATGGATTAACCGGACACGAGATTTCATATCCACCAATTTAGAAATAGCAGGTGAGCTATTAGAACTCAAGCAGACCCCTTCGCAACAGATGACACACGCATCATATCTCTTCAGAACTTGCTTGCATAAGTACCCTGAAAGTATGCACGTTATAGTTTTATTAATTTATTGACAAACACAGAACATAAACACTGCGAAGTGCAAAAAATTGCATTCAAATCTAAGATTCTATTTAAATTTAGCTTATGTCCCAGTAAAAAGGAACGCATCAAACGTGATAGACGTAAAACCGATAATGTTAGGTACATATATATTATTCAAATTATCATCTGTAATTAATAGTAGCGAGAGAATTAAAAACAATTCTTTGTACTGGGATCATGATTTCGACGATTCTACCATCGTGCTATTCTACGGCTACCTACGTTGAGTTAATAAGAAGCCTGCTTTATGAAAAACTAGTTAAAATTTTTTTTTAAACTGTCGCGTAATAAACTAATCCATAGCCAGAGGAAGGGTATAATCGTGATCGACAGGGTATTCGATAACATCGTCGGTCTCCCATTCTCCTTTATCTGAAACGGCGTCTAATTTTCGTCGAACTTCGTCACGATACTTACCTATTTTGGGTTCCGATTTTTCGCCACTCAAAGCTTTCAGATCGCTTAGCGATATCAAAATCTGCCGCTCAGGTCGTTCTGTAATGGCACAATTACCATATTTTGGAGGCTTAATCACGCTATATACTGACAGCAGTTTATATAGCTGCAAAACATTGATAGTTTCACTTTCAGGCTTCGGTAAGCCTTATTGCACTGCACTACTATGCAGGACTTCGGCATTACTTCGCGGTTACTCGACGACCATATTCAGGTAAGGTAAATGTCCCAATTATTGAACAGGTCCCAATTATTGAACACTATCTTGTATTTTTATTATTTCTCATTCACCTGCATGCATTTACGTATTTATAAAAATTTCATTACATATATGGAACTTTTAGCTATCGAAATGTTACCTTACTTGTGCAAAAAAAGCTTTAATTGATAGAGCAAAAATTATTTAATCAGCAACGGTGACCCGATTTGACGTATCGTGGTAACTGCTTATCGTTTTTGCTAAGACGCGCCGCTTCATGCGTAAGGGCATACAAAATTCAAAAACTGTCGCATCTCAAAAAGTAAAGGCGTTTCAGGTTCCTCAGAAAATTTCTTACAAATAACAACTTTTATGAAATTTTTTAATTTAATTATTTGTTAAAAACTACGGTGTTCTATCATTGGGACATAGGAAATGCAGTGTGTCCCAATTATTGAACACTCAAATTCTCTAAGATGGCGTCATTAAGCCCATCAAAACATCGAGACAGTTAACGTGTGACAGATCGTGTGAATCGGATTTATTCAAACAAAAACTGTAAGTTCCTGAATAAACTTACCTTTATTATTTTAATAATAACTCTAAGATCGTCAAATATATTTTTTATTTGTATTTTCGTGCAATAAACATAAAAAGGAAAGTAAAAAGAGAATATAACCTAAATGTAACTTAAAAATACGTTCATTATTTTTTGCTCTCCGATATTTCAGGGTGCCAAACTGCGACAAAATCAAACAAACACAGAACATAAAAACGAGGAAGCTGAAAATAAAAATAAAATGAAGTTCGAGTCGAAAAGCAAAAATAAACCAAATGCGAATGAACCAAAAACCTGTCAAAAGAGTCTATATATATATTTTTGTATTTTTACATGATCAACAAAAGATTATTTGTGTTTCATTTTGCTTTTATCTCTTAATATTGTACCCGAAATAATATTTTCAGAACGAAAAGAAAATTCTCGAGAGTGTTCAATAACTGGGACATGCCTGTTCAATATTAGGGACACAGGCACTTCCAGTGTTCAATAATTGGGACATTTGCATGCTTCACATTGTTGTTCTTTTTTTTCATTTGAAATCATTTAAAAATACTTTAAAGGGTGATTTTTCAAAAGTAAAAATATCAAAGTATCATTTGAACCTGAAAGCGATGGTTTTTTCTTGATTTTATATTTTTTTCTCACCGAATTCAATCCCCCAGATCCTTAGCTGTTCAATAATTGGGACATTTACCTTAATGTGTTCGCTGTCAAAACTGACTCCTCGATCTAGCGACACCACGATTTCTGTTTCAATAGTGGAACTACCCCCACCGGCCGAATTTTATCGAGTTTCCAGACCTATATGTAAGACCGTGGACTGTCGCGATGTTTTGATGGGTTTAATGACGTCATCTTGGAGAATTCGAGTGTTCAATAATTGGGACACACTGCATTTGCTATGTCCCAATGATCGAACACCGTATTTTTTAACAAATAATTAATTTAACAAAAATGTTTAATTGTTATTTGTAAGAAATTTTCGGAGAAACCCGAAGAGCCTCTACTTTTTGAGACGCGACAGTTTTTGAATTTTTTTGTGCCCTTACGCATGAAGCGACGCGTCTTAGCAAAAACGTTAAGCAGTTACCACGAGACGTCAAATCGGGTCACCGTTGCTGATTAAATAACTCTTTTTTCTATTAATTAAAGCTTTTTTTGCACAAGTAAGGTAACATTTCGATAGCTTAAAGTTCTACAGATGTAATGAAATTTTTATAAATAAGTGAATGCATGCAGGTGAATGAGAAATACTAAAAATACAAGAGTGTTCAATAATTGGGACCTGTTCAATAATTGGGACATTTACCTTATGTGACTTATGTATGCATGAGGTGCGAATGAGTGGGACATATAGAGGGTACAGGCTCTGTCAAAAATGTAAAACCAACAGCATCGTATAGGCATTGTAAATTATTGTACGCTTCGACTGAAACTTTTGGGTCATACGTAGACCTACAGAACTACCTTAAATCAAATGGGTAAGGTAAATGTCCCAATTATTGAACAGCTAAGGATCTGGGGGATTAAATTCGATGAGAAAAAAATATAAAATCAAGAAAAAACCATCGCTTTCAGGTTCAAATGATACTTTGATATTTTTACTTTCGAAAAATCACCCTTTAAAGTATTTTCAAATGAAAAAAAAAGAATAACAATGTGAAGCATGCAAATGTCCCAATTATTGAACACTGGAAGTGCCTGTGTCCCTAATATTGAACAGGCATGTCCCAGTTATTGAACACTCTCGAGAATTCTCTTTTCGTTCTGAAAATAGTATTTCGGGTACAATATTAAGAGATAAAAGCAAAATGAAACACTTAAATAATCTTTTGTTGATCATGTAAAAATACAAAAATATATATATAGACTCTTTTGACAGGTTTTTGGTTCATTCGCATTTGGTTTATTTTTGCTTTTCGACTCGAACTTCATTTTATTTTTATTTTCAGCTTCCTCGTTTTTATGTCCTGTGTTTGTTCGATTTTGTCGCAGTTTGGCTCCCTGAAATATCGGAGAGCAAAAAATAATGAACAGTACATTCGTATTTTTAAGTTACATTTAGGTTATATTCTCTTTTTACTTTCCTTTTTATGTTTATTGCACGAAAATACAAATAAAAAATATATTTGACGATCTTAGAGTTATTATTAAAATAATAAAGGTAAGTTTATTCAGGAACTTACAGTTTTTGTTTGAATAAATCCGATTCACACGATCTGTCACACGTTAACTGTCTCGATGTTTTGATGGGTTTAATGACGCCATATTGGAGAATTTGAGTGTTCAATAATTGGGACACACTGCATTTTCTATGTCCCAATGATCGAACACCGTATTTTTTAACAAATAATTAAATAAAAAAATTTCATAAAAATTGTTATTTGTAAGAAATTTTCTTAGGAACCTGAAACGCCTTTACTTTTTGAGATGCGACAGTTTTTGAATTTTGTATGCCCTTACGCATGAAGCGGCGCGTCTTAGCAAAAACGATAAGCAGTTACCACGATACGTCAAATCGGGTCACCGTTGCTGATTAAATAATTTTTGCTCTATCAATTAAAGCTTTTTTGCACAAGTAAGGTAACATTTCGATAGCTAAAAGTTCCATATATGTAATGAAATTTTTATAAATACGTAAATGCATGCAGTTGAAAGAGAAATAATAAAAATACAAGATAGTGTTCAATAATTGGGACCTGTTCAATAATTGGGACATTTACCTTACTTTCCCGAAACTTCTCCAGCCCGGTAGCTAGTATTACAGCCATTACTCAAAGAATAACATTTTCAGAATGATTATTATGGATAAATAGTTTATTGATGTTTAGCTCTATCGCCTGATAATAATGCGCAAGACATAGCTGAATTGGGGCAAGTACATTTTAGAGAGTCTGATCCTCCGTTTCGCTCACAAAACTTAACCATCTATCAGGAAATTTTTTAAAAATATATGAGGTTATGTTGACCTTGTACATGCCCTTAATAGAAATATAGCGGTTCATTTTACCTTGTGAATCGGTGATTCCCATCCATGAGGGGGTGTACCTTCATTTCCCCCTTATTGTCACTCATATCAGGAACTTGCACGACTTGAACAATGTTGAGAATGCCGTAAGATAAATCGGTAGTGGTGCTGCGTTTAAAAGCGTTCTTTTACATTTTTAAACTCAAAACCAGAGCGCCAATCACAATGTAGCGTACTGTGGTCGGCCCGCCTCCTACGCTCGCCCAGGTCGCTCATTGGTGCGCCGGTTGTCTTAACCCCCTATGCTGAAATAGACACCGAATGGTGCGCCGGTGGGCACATAGCTATGTTACGAGAGCGCGTACGGCGGAGGTCCTTATTCCACAACCGATTGTCACCGTTAACTCATCTTGAGTATATGTCCAAAAAATAAGGTGACATTTGAATTTAAACTGCGCGCGTCGAAGGATTTGGAGAATTATTTTTTTTTAGGTTGGTAGTACTGTCAGTGACATCTATGTCAAATTTACATGTCAAAATATTCATTAGTGTTTGAGATACGCGTTGTTTTGTGAGCTGCTAAAAGTGAGTTTTTCGTTTTTTGCGATGTCGAAATTTGTTGAGCAAAGAATTTGCATTAAATTTTGTTTGCGGAATCAATTTTCTGCTGCGAATACGTTGAGGATGGTGCAGAAAGCCTTTGGTGATGAGGCTATGTCTAAAAAAAAATGTTTACAAGTGGTACAGTGAGTTCCAAGCCGGCCGTGAACGTGTCGAAGACGAAGAGCGTCCTGGGCGACCATCAACCTCAACCGACGAAGCTCACGTCCAACAAATCAAAGATTTGGTGTTGAAAAACCGTCGATTAACGATTAGAGACCTTGCTGATGAGGTTGGCATATCGAAAGGCTCGGTCAATATCATTGTAAAGGATGTTTTGGGCCTCAAGCGCGTCAAATCTCGACTGGTACCGAAAACATTGAATTTTTTGGAAAAAAGGCGTTGCCTTGAAGTGTGTGAAACGATGCTTTCTGACTATCAGGACAAGATGGAACGCATGATCACTGGAGCCGAGACTTGGATCTATGCTTACGACCCCGAAACAACCGATCAATCGAGCGACTATCGTGCCAAAGGAGAGCCGAAACCAAAAAAATCGCGCCGAAGTCGCTCAAAAATCAAGGTCATGTTGACTGTTTTCTTCGATTATCGTGGTGTTGTGCATTATGAATTCCTTCCGCCGGGCCAAACAGTTAACAAGGAATATTATTTGAACGTTATGCATCGTTTGCGTAACGCTATCCGCCTAAAAAGGCCGGAATTGTGGAAAGACAATTCTTGGTTTTTACACCACGATAATGCACCATCCCATACTGCACTCGTAATTCGTGATCATTTCGCCAAAAACTCAACCCATATCGTTCCGCAACCACCGTATTCACCTGATCTGGCGCCGTGCGACTTCTGGCTGTTCAGCAAGCTCAAAAGATCGCTCCGGGGACACCGTTTCGATACGATAGAGGAGATTCAAGCCGCAGCGAAGACGGAACTGAAGGCCATCCCGGAAAGTGACTACAATCAGTGTTTCGAAGATTGGAAAATCCGTTGGCATAAGTGCATTGCATCGGGAGGGGAATACTTTGAAGGGGATGAAATTGATTTGGAAAAATAAATAAAGAATTTTCGAAATAAATACAATGTCACCTTATTTTTTGGACACAGTAGTATATTAACGATGCCGCCGAAAGGTAGTGGAAAAGCATTGAAGAAGGCCGGTAAGGCCCAGAAGAATATCACAAAAGGTGACAAAAAGAGGAAGCGCAAAAGGAAGCAGAGTTACGCTATCTACATCTACAAAGTCTTGAAACAAGTTCATCCCGACACTGGAGTATCGAGCAAGGCTCTGAGCATCATGAATAGTTTCGTCAACGACATCTTTGAGCATATTGCTGCTGAAGCTTCAAGGCTCGCTCATTACAATAAGCGGTCGACCATAACCTCTCGGGAAATTCAGACTGCTGTGAGGCTTCTTTTGCCTGGGGAACTCGCCAAGCATGCTGTAAGCGAGGAAACTAAAGCCGTCACCAAGTATACGAGCTCCAAGTAAAATCTTGGACACGACGAATCTTCATCGGCCCTTTTCAAGGCCAAAAGTCTTTTTTACTGAGAACAGTTCTGATCACGCCGATTTTTCGGCTGTTACCTTACTTGGTTGCCATATATTTACCTGAGGCATAGTTCTTTAAATGGCCGTTAGACGTATTCACTACGAGTAAACTACAGAAAAGTTCATACTACACGTAAGGTAAATGTCCCAATTATTGAACAGCTAAGGATCTGGTGGATTCACTCCGGTGAGAAAAAATATAAAATCAAGAAAAAAAAACCATCGCTTTCATGTTGAAATGATACTTCAATATTTTTACTTTCGAAAATTCACCCTTTGAATTATTATTAAATGTTTTCAAATGAAAAAAAAATGAATAACAATGGGAAGCATGCAGATGTCCCAATTATTGAACACTGGAAGTGCCTACGTCCCTAATATTGAACAGGCATGTCCCAGTCATTGAACACTGAAGAATTCTTTTTCCACTTTGAAAATATTATTTTGGGTACAATATTAAGAAATGCAAAATCAACCACTTAAATAATCTTTTATTAATCATGTAAAAATACAAAAATATATATTTAGTCTCTTTTGACAGGTTTTTGGTTCATTCGCATTGGTTTATTTTTGCTTTTCAACTCGAACTTTATTTTATTTTTCAGCTTCTTCGTTTTTGTGTTCTGTTTTTGTTTGATTTTGTCGCAGCTTGGCTCCCTGAAATATCGGAGAGCAAAAAATATTCAACAGTACATTCGTATTTTTAGGTTACATTTTGGTTATATTCTCTTTTTACTTTCCTTTTTATGTTTATTGCACGAAAATACAAATAAAAAATATATTTGACGATCTTAGCGTTATTATTAAAAGAATAAAGGTAAGTTTATCCAGAAACTTACAGTTTTTGTTTGAATAAATCCGATTCCCACGATCTGTCACACGTTAACTGTCTCGATGTTTTGATGGGTTTAATGACGTCATCTTGGAGAATTCGAGTGTTCAATAATTGGGACCCACTGCATATTCTATGTCCCAATGATCGAACACCGTATTTTTTAACAAATAATTGAATAAATTTTCTTCATAAAAATTGTTATTTGTAAGAAATTTTCTGAGGAACCTGAAACGCCTGTACTTTTTGAGATGCGACACTTTTTGAATTTTGTATGCCCTTATGCATGAAGCGGCGCGTCTCAACAAAAACGATAAGCAGTTACCACGAGACGTCAAATCAGGTGACCGTTGCTGATTAAATAATTTTTTCTCTATTGATTAAAGCTTTTTTTGCACAAGTAAGGTAACATTTCGATAGCTAAAAGTTCCATATATGTAATGAAATTTTTATAAATAAGTAAATGTATGCAGGTGCATGAGAAATAATACAAATACAAGATAGTGTTCAATAATTGGGACCTGTTCAATAATTGGGAGATTTACCTTACGTTAATTAAGGTAGTTCTGTAGTTCTGTAGGACCCCAAAGTTTCGGTCGAAGCGTATAGTAACATCCAGTCCCTGTACGATGCTGTTGGCTGTACATTTTTGACAGAGCTTGTACCCTCTACGTGCCCCACACATTCGCACGTCATGCATAGCTAGATCTCATACTCGTATACAGAGCGGCGCTGTACTCGTGGCAACAGCGCGATTTTCCTGCAGTCACAGCGTTGAGCTTCCTACGGTCCGTCTTACGAGAAATATTTTATATAAATTTAAAAAAAGCGTGAAAATGTCAACCCAAATGCGATACAAAGAAAGAAGGCGCTTGCTAAAAGACTGAAAGTAGTGGCACCCATCTGTCAAGCAAATGCGGCTAAACGCGATGAGAATAACCATAACCTCAACGATCACCAACAAACATTCGCTGTCGAAGGGCGTCGGATCGTGGATTTACAACATCTTGCCGACAGTTTTAATTGTATTTGATGTAACGAAGCCATTTTTTTGAGGAAAACAGTGAAAGAAATCCGAATGGGATTGAATTCTATTTTACATATTTGCTGCGACGAGTGCTCTGCAACGACCCAAGTTATATCTACACACACACACACACACACACACACACACACACACACACACACACACACACACACACACATATCATGAATAATCATGCATAAATTGCATTACGAATAACATGCATAAATTGAACAAATTAAATTTGTTTGCAGAATAAATTTATTTCACATCCATCTCAGGATTACTAGAATTCGGGAGAAAAAAAACGCTTCGAGTTCCAAGACCACGCGCGGATCAGCTGGCTGCAGCGTACACTGTTGCCATTTCGTTACAGATCGTTGGGCCCGAATTCGGTTTGGAATAAAATTACCACTTTTTATAAGTCGATATCTCCTAAACTAAACGGTCAAAGTTTGTCATTTTTTTTAGAACCAATACCACAATAGTACTGCGTACACGTGTGTTTTTATTTTTAAATCGTAAGGTCTGTTTAGTACCTATATCGAGAAGTACGAGCGAACTCCTATCGGTTTACGTGTTAGGTATAGGCATCGCGTACAAAAATACCCATATTCAATTGCAATTATCTCATGAGCTAAAACGGTCAATCGAATTGAATTTTTGGGCATCAGTCCATGAAGGTCATATCTACACAATACTTAGATTTCAGCCAATTCCTAAGATGTGACCAAAACTACCTTGGGGCAGCTTCACCATAGGCTTCTACGAGCAATCGATGCGTCTCAGCTGCAGATTTCTTCAAATTAAAGAAGTTAATCAAAAGTTCCCGCAAATGACGCTTATTCGGCCCAAAACTCAACATTTTAGCACGGAAAATTGTGATACTGATACAAAATCGCTCATATTTTAAGGTTATGATCTTGCCAGATGTCCAATCTAACGATATGACGTTTTACATCTGACAATTTCAACAGAAACCCCTGGTGGGACCATCTTTTATAAAATGGCGGAGACTTCTGTCTACTCCGAATACATTTAATTGAATGTTGGGATACAATCAATTCATTACTGTCTTATTTTTGGCAAAACTTAATTTTCTATTTCTCGGTTGAAAAAACTTTCGTATTTTTTTTTACTATTAGGATGCAAAAAATCTGTGTATTTTCTATGAAATCGTAATAAGGAATATAATATTCATATGGGGCTGTCCATAAATTACGTAACGCAAAATTCCCAATTTCTTATCCCCCCCCTCCGCCCTTCATAGCGCGACCGATTCGCTTGATCAGACCGCCACCCCCCTATTCCGTTACGTAAGGGATGCTTTATCGTCAATAATTGCGATTTTTTCGTAAACAACTAAATTTGAAAGGCTCTGGTTTATACTCATTTTATGAAGTATATATTCATCTAGTTTTAGACCGATTTTTATGACAAAATCTTGAAAATTAACCGAGATACATGCCTTGTTTCCACGACAAAAAATTTCTCTTCATTGTGCCATCGATATCTTTATGAAAGGTCATCTGTAAATTGAAAGTCAACAATTTATCTATACCTATGCGACTGTAGCTATAGTTATGCGTAGCCGTTTTTGTATTTTGTTTTTTTTTCCATAATGCCGACAGTTTGAACATTTTTTCTATTTTCAAGGCCCTTTTTTTGTATTCAAGCAGTCTTTAAAAATAGTAATTATCAAATGTTAAAAACGCGGATACGTACAGCCTTAGTCAGTGCGATGCCAAAAATGTTATTAAATATATTGAAAATTGGTTGATAAGTTTTTAAGTATTCGCTCGGACAAGGTCGAAAAAAATAGTTTCGAGAAAAACGCGTTCAAAGTTTTCATTCCGTGTTTCTTGATATAAAGTGACGATTTCTTTCTAGAATATTGATACTTATATTGAAGTATCTAGTCACGGGCGATATGACGGTTCTTCATATTCATGATAGTTCACAAAATAATAAAAGCCTGTAATTTATCTATTGTAAATGATGCCGAACCTGTAAGGACTGAGGCCACTATCCGGTCGCGCCACCTGTTCTCACTAGTGACTATAACTTCGTCAAATTTCGGACTTGTGAATCAAAATTTTCAAGAATTATAAAAAAGTCCTTTAAATTATGCTTGGGGGGTGTGCGAAAGATATTGTGCAACTTCTTGCACAGTAATTTTCCCCCTTAATAGACATTAGTATTTTTATTACGTATTAGTATTTTTTACGTATAGAAAGCTGTGAGTTGTCTACGGTAAAATTGCACTCGAGGTTTAAATTAAAAACTTGAACATGCGGAAATTTTGCTCTTTCTGGGAGTTTTAAAATCGTGACGTAACGCAAACCTTAACCCCCCCCCCCCCCCCCCGCGCCGCGTACGTCGACCACAACGCCTGGTCAACCCCCCCCCCCCCCACCCAAGTGCGTTACGTTATTTATGGACGGCCCCTATCCAATATGGCATTTAATGAAAATAAATCGTTTTGCTTGACAGCGTTCGTGTTTACACTACACGTCCATTTATGGGTATTTCGTTCATGCACTGGCGATTTAGTCACTTCGCTACTTATCTATCAATCCCTTCAATATTATTGGTTGCAATTAATTCGATTTTTTTCTGCAATCAGAATATCTTTTGGTACCTATAGCCAATGAAAAATTCGTTGTGATAATATTTCCATTTTACAGTCCATCCGACTCCTACAGGTTCGTCATTCGTTCATTCACTGCTCAATTTACCCTATGCGACGTAAGTTTTGCGAACAACAAGACTGGTATCAACGTTTAGAGGAATTTTGTGACCCTGAAAAGGGCCGTTCCAATTTTCCATCGAATCGTCAACGGAATTCACTTTTTCGCAGCTACGGCCTTCTTAACGGTAACGTTCTTCGGCGACTTGGCAGCGGTTTTCTCCTTGGTTGTCCTGGCTTTCGGTGGTTTGGCAGCGGGTCCCATGGAGACTTTTTTCTTCTGGGTTACAGCAGCCGACGCGGTCTTTTTATCGGTTGTCTTTTTTCCGCTGCCTGCAACAATTTTTTTCGACGTCGCGGGTTCATTGAGCGTTTGTTTTTCCTTCTTCGGTGCTTTAGGCTTTGGCGCGGGCTTTGCCTTTGGTTTATTCGCTTCTGCTTTGGCAAGCTTGAAGGAACCTGCAGCGCCTTTGCCCTTAGTCTGTATTAGGATACCCGATGTAACGGCAGCCTTCAAGTACTTCCTGATGAAAGTGGCCTGCCTTTCAGTATCGACTTTGTACGTGCCGGCGATTTACTTTTTGATGGCCTGAAGCGATGTGCTGCCACGTTCTTTCAAGTCTCCAATGGCGGCGTTGACCATCTCCCCGGTCTTCGGATGGGCCGGCTTTGTACGAGGCTTCATCGATGTGGCTCGAGCTGCTTTCTTCGGTGCGTTACTTGCAGTGGATGCGGTTTTACTCGCCGCCGGAATAACTGAAGGTAAAGTTGTCTTGTCTGCCATTGTGTACAGTTTTTCAGCTGATTTGCTTGCAAAATCTGCGGTTTTAACCGAATGTTGATTCCCTGAAAACTTCCGCTTCCTGGTTCTCCCTGGATGAGCTTCCTTCTTTTTAGCCATGATGCACAACCCGATGTTATTCCTACGCAGTGTAAGCGAGTACTGATGTTGAAATAACGGTAGAGGTGTTTTAATGTTCGTTTCTACTTCTAAAACTTACTTATAACTGCGGTTATATTTCAAGGACTAAATTTAACTGCATTATTCGATTTATAATGAGACGCAGCTGTTTAATGAACAATAGCGGGGAAAGAGGATTAAAAGGCCGATGGTTCGGCCGAGCGCGCTATACGCTCAGGTACACGAAATAAGTTCCTAACCTTCAGGTAAAAAAAAAGTACCTAGAGACCTCGGATTTTCATAAAATTTTGACACAATATTTCTGAATGTATGTACTTTCGAAAACAGTAAAAAAATCGATTTTTTGAAATTTTCAGTTTAGTTTCAAGGCTTCTTTTATTTATCTATAGTGGTACATGTAATGCGATACAAGTATTTTTCACTTATTCTAGAGCTATACCTATTCCTGAGAATTTAACTAGCTTATTTATCGTTGATAGGGTTTGGTTTTTAGTTTTAAGAGCTATTTAATGCTATGAGTTATTCAGGTTGAAATTTGAAAAAAGTACCTGTTTGTAATACGTGGTTTTTAACTTATTTCTAAACTATATCTAGGGTTTAAATTATATATACACTATTTACAGCAGTCTTTGTTTATGTTAGTGTCACCATAGTGCGGTGTTTAGTGTATTGTTATCGCATAATAATATGATGCGGGAGTTTGTGTTTGATTGTGTAAGGCGCGTTGTCGTGCGTGATCGTGCCTATGTTGCTTAAGAGCGGAATGTTTTTTATTTGTGAGTTGAAGAAGGTTTCGGTGCGTGCGTGTATTTCTTCTTTTATTTTCTTGATATGCACGAGGTTGTGTATTGTGTCGTTTGTTACATGCCATTCTGCTCTGGTAATTGATCTGAGTATTTTGTTTTGTAGGATTTGTAGTTTTTTGAGGTTCGATTCGTACGTATTACTCCAGATTGGGGCGGCGTATAACATTACTGGTTTGATCATTGCGTTGTATAGGAGAAGCTTATTTTTATTGCTTAGCACGCTTTTATATCCTATTAGGTAGTGTAGGAGTCCTTTGATTGCTTGTGTTTTTGTCTTAATATTTTCTATATGTTTGGAGAATGAGAGTTTGTCGTCTAAGATGACTCCTAGGTATCTCGCTGCTCTTTTTGGCTCTATAATTGTGTTTGAGACTTGAAAAGGGGGAATTTTTTCTTTTTTTCTTTTCTTGCTGAAAAGGACTAGCTCGGTCTTTGCCTCGTTGATTTTAATTTTCCATTTGTTAAAGTGTTTTATTATTAGGTTGATGTGTTTTTGCACATGGGATTGAGCTAGTTTTTTGCTCCAGGAGCTTGCGAAAATTGCAGTGTCGTCCGCGAAAAGAGCGATTTCAGTCTTGTTGGTTTTTGGTATGTCGTTTATGAAGTATAGGAAGAGGACGGGGCCCAGGATGGAGCCTTGTGGTACTCCGGCTGCTATTTTTTGCTTGTCTGAGGGCTCTCCGTTTGCAATGACTGTGAAAGTCCTGTTGTTGAGGTATTTAGCTATTGTTTTGATGAGGTATAGCGGGATGTTGTAGCTGTCTAGTTTGTAGATGAGGCCTTTGTGCCAGACTGTGTCGAATGCCTTTTCTATGTCTAGGAGAGCTAACGCTGTTGATTTATTAATATTGAAGTTTGTGCTTATGTGGTTTGTTAGTCTTACTAATTGTTGTACCGTGTTGTGTCCTTCTCGAAAGCCGAATTGTTCTTGTATTAGTTGTTTGCCTCTTAGTTCGTGTGTTTTGAGTCTATTTAATATGATTTTTTCGAATATTTTACTGAGTGTTGGTAGAAGGCTAATGGGGCGGTAGTTTTGTGGGAATAATTTATCTTTACCGGGTTTTTGGAACGCCAGGACGTTTGCGTGCTTCCAGTCACTCGGGAAGTGGCTGACCTTGAAGCATGCATTGAAAATATACGTGAGTTGTACTATGGCTTTTCTGGGGAGGTGTCTAAGAACGATGTTTTGTATGGAATCCGGTCCTGGAGCTTTCTTGGGTTTCGTGCGTTTGATTGCCTGTGTTATTTCGTGTGGTGTTGTGTGTTGTATGTCGTTTACGTTTACTTTGTCGTTCATTATTTGCCTGTATTTTTTATTAACTGTATTGGTCTGTCTCTGTGAGCCCAGGTCCTCGGTAAGGTGATGGACTTTTTCAAAATTTTCGGCCAGGGCATTGGCTTTATGCTTGTTGCTTATTGCCAGTCCTTGGGTACTATGGAGAGTGGGGATGATATGAGCTGTTTGTCTTGTAAATATTTTTGCTATTTTCCAGATGGAGTTATCCTGGATATTTAGGCTTTTTAGTTTAGCTTCCCAGGTGTTATTTACGTGTTCCTTGATTCTATGTTTGACAATGTGTGATAGTACGTTACGCGCTCTTCTGTAGTTTGGGTTCTGTGTGATTTGGTATTTTCTGCGTGCTTTGTTGCGAAGTTTAATGAGGTTAAGGATTTCTTCCGGGAGTGTAACTGAGGCGTTTTTGTTGTTTATGAGGGGAATGGCTTCGTGTATTGCTTCTCTGATATGTTTGGTCAGTTCTGTCGTGCATCGATCTATTTCGGCTTTGTTCTGTAGGCTTGGATTTATCGTTATGTTTTCGTTTAAGTAGGTTGCGAATTTTTGCCAATCAGCTTTTTTGTAATTTAGGAATTGCTTGTTTGTTTTTTGGAGCGGTGTATTATTCAAGGAGATTTGGACTGGGAGGTGGTCAGAGTCGAGTTCATTTATGGTGTCGATATTGATGTTCGGGATGTTCTTGGTGAGTGCAAAATCTACTGTGCTTGGGAGGGCGTGGTTGTAGGGGTAGAGCGTGTAGGTGTCTGGGGTTATGACTGCTATGTTTGAGAGGCTGGTATAGTTGAATATAACTCTTCCGTTTGGATTGTTGTAGGGGCAATGCCAGTTCGTGTGTTTCGCGTTGTAGTCTCCTATTGCAATGACTGTGTTTGCTGTGTGAAAAATTTTGTTGAGGTCTGCGGTGTTTATTTTGGTTTGTGGTCTTGCATATACGGAAGCTATTACCAGGTTATTACTAAGCTTAATCCCATGTGCTTCTATGGTCTGTGTATTAAAATTTATTTCTGCGCAGGTAATGTTATTTTTGGCAAAAATAGCTATTCCCCCTCCTCCTGTGTTACCTGGTCTATCCTTTCTATAGCATTGATATCCTGGGATCTTGCACTTTTGCTTATCTCTGAGTTTCGTCTCATTTATGAGCAGGAAGTCGGCTTTGTGTTTGTCGATCAAATTCATCAGCTCGCTGATGTTGTTTTTAATGCCATTCGCGTTCCAGTGAATGATTTCTATGCGATTTGTTATTGAGAGAGTTGAGCTAAACATATTTTAGTATGACTGTGTAAAATATTTGGCATTTCGTTATATGATCATTGCACGTTATTAGCTTGGAATTTAGCTCTTTGAACATACTTAGCATTTTGTCAAAATTGCACAGTGTTTTGAGTGTTTGTATCTCCTTAACTATGTCTACGAAGGCGCTACTATCATCGTTGCGCTGCGACTCTTCGACTATATTGTTATTGTGATTTCGCTGGTGTGGCTGCTGCGTTTCGAGTTGCAGGGGTTCGCACGCACTTTCGGAATTTCTGAGCTTGACCCTGGGGTCTCTATTTCCCGCACTACTACTACCGTCAACCTCTGTGCGCGGTTTTGCGGGCGATACGTTTACCTTACTACTGTAGGAGTCTTGTTGGGTATTTCTCCGCTGCGGCGCTGCTTGCGGTATCTGCAATGGTTCTGGCGCCGCTCCTGGAAGGGGAGGGAAGGCTCTGGATGACATTGTTTCTAGCTGCGTTATCCTCTGTACCGCTCTCGCGCGGGGGGCACGTCTCTGCTGTTTGTCGAGCATCCTCTGAACGTGTTGTTTATACACCTCACAGTTTGTAGAGTTTGCGGGGTGGTCTTTATTGCAGTTTACGCATTGTGGGTTGTCCTCCTGGGCTTTTTTGCAGTCTTTGGTTAGGTGGTGTCCCGTGCATTTGACACAGCGGGGCTCCCTGTGGCAGTAAGTCGTCCCGTGGCTGAAGCCCTGGCATCTATAGCATTGGGAAATTATCTTTGGATTTTTATAGCTGTCCCACGTGATTTTTACTGAGCAGATGTATTGGATGGCTCTCAGCTGTCTGGCGTTGGTGGCGGGATCGAAGGATGCGAAGTACAGCGCTCTGTTCGGGTTTCCTTGCTTTCCTTGCTTCATCTTGACTGCTTTAACAGGCTTGAACCCTGCCTCCTCTAGGTCTTCGACAATAAGCGCCTCGTCGAGAATAGGTAGTCCTTTAATTACGTATTTCTTGAGTTTTTGACTAGAGGTTGCATACGTGTGGAAGTTTAGCTTCATATCCTCGTACTCGGCTTTTAGTTTGTCGAAGTCCCCTTTGTTTTTGGACTGAACTATGATTGTTTCTTTTCCGAATTTTAGAGTTGATCCTTTGTAGTTTTTGAGGATGTTAAGATGGATTTTAGCCTTATCCTCCGGCGATAGTGTTTCGCTATTAATGACTAGCGGCGACACTTTTTCGCTGACTTTTGTTTTGGTTGTGCTGTGGTGTGAGGTTGTCGACATATCGCTGTCAGTATCACAGTCGGAGAGGCTGTCGTAACGGTTACTTGTTGGGATCCCATCTTTGGTTGGGAGATGTCTTTTGCTGGTGGAGGCTGGGTCTAGGTTATCCGGCGCTCTTCTCTTTTTCGTGTGTTTGCCCATGGTGGGTGGTTGCTGCGCTTTGTCGTTGTCCGAGACTTCATTGGCATAAGCCAAGAGTGAAGTGGAAATGTTGCTTTCAGCGAGATAGTTAATTTTTCTGGTTTAGGCGGCTTTTTGATGTGTCGGAATGATGTTTCCTCTTCGGGTGCTTGCGACTTCTCTCTGTCTATCAATCTTCTTCTGACTCACTCTCTGATCTGAAATTTTCAAAGTGGACTGGCACTTTAAATAACGGAAGTGAGCCACGACTGAGAAGGAAGCGAGCGACGGCGGTACCCCGTCACATACCGGAGCGCGCACGATGAAGAGAGGCCCAGCGCCTTTCTATGTCTTCGGAGCCCTCTACCGCATCCCGCGGTGCCCCGTGTCATGATAATGAGTTTTTAAAAATAGTTCATAAACACTTCCTCCACCAACCTCACGTAATATCGAGATCCTTGATATTCTCGCAACCTACGGAATTTTTGTAAAGCCCAGTATTGACAACGGAACTATAAACATACTGCGATCTCCGAGTGATCGGCGCTCAAGCGTTGAATGCACTAGTCACTTATAAACAAACAATTGTTTAGAACAAGAATAACTATAATGTTTATAACTAGTTTAAGAGAAAGTATAAGAGTAGCCCTGCACGACTATTTTGACTGAAATTTTTTAAACTGCATTCTACAACCTCTACTTCGCCACTTCTCCAGGACTAGAGATCGTTGAACGGTCGGGAGCATAAACGGACAATATTAATACGCCATGACTACGTACTTCGTTAACACTTGCAATCACTGCATCATTTGACAGACGGCGTAGTCATCATATTGAGTTTGACCGTGTGTTCGACATGCGTACAGACGGTGCAGGAATTTTCAAGTAAGTACCTAAACTATTATGTCAGCTCTAAAAATCCCTTCTCAAGTCAAGATCAATCAATGACACGATCACGTTTGAAACGTATATGTGTACATGCGATTTTAATTTTTTAATTTATATTCAGAATATGTTCCCCGCCAATTACTATCGTGACGCGTTAAAGTCTATCTTTACGCATCGGAATAACTTTGAAAATATTTGATCCTGCAGAGTGCAAGCAAAAGGTCGAAAGAACTAATACTCTGTCAATCTCACTTGCTTTCATAAAACACGGAGAGATTAGTAAATGTGAAGGTAACGGTCCACACATCTTAAACGAATTTCGCTAACATTTTATTTTTAAGTTAGCAAATAATAATAATGTAAGGCTCTAGAAAATAACTAACTGTAATCTAAGATGTAGGTGAATCAAAATAGGCCTTTGAGGGGAAAATAAAATCGCAACCTTTTATGAGAACTCCCTTTGTCTTCTGTAATTTTAATGCATACATAGTATAGTGTATACATAGCACTAAGCGATTTAGTAAGACTTTTCATGAAAAATTGTGAATTTTGCCTGAGTTGTGCCCAAGAGTATGTGCAGGGTCAACATAACCTCACAAATTTTCGAACAGAGTTTTTCCATACATTTTTTTAAAAGTATAAACTTAAGCGTCAGGGTCTATAGAATTTATTAACGGAGAGCGTGACGCTCTGTTCAAACATTGCAGCTATTTCTCTCGTACTCATGAGTTACATGGCACAGTTTCCGCTTGACTTTGCGTACGTCACTCTACATGCGCTTTGCTCATTGTCAATAAAATCCGAGCGCAATTCGTGATCCTTCGTAAGAATCTTAAATGGTATGCGATTTTGTTGTCTTCCGAAAGCAATGTAGATATAGAATCTTCGAAGTTGAATTTTTATTGTTCGTGTATAGGGCTAAAAAAGCCTCTGCCGTACAGTGATTGACCGCTGGACCCTCATTCATGTCAGTGATCGCACAAGCACCGGTGGTTGGGTGTTACAAAGTGTTATTGTAAATAAGTCTAAAACTGCTAATACAAAAATGAACAGTACCGATCCCCGGTCTCGTATAACATATGATGCATAACGTATAACCTCAAATCGTATAGTGTACGAAATCGTGTGTCGTGCCGTCGTGCGTGATAAAATTAATTTTTTTAATTCTAAAAGTTCCACTTTCCACACGTCAGGTGGCGTTTGAAATCACGATATGCGAGCATTTATTATTTATGACAGAATTAGTCATTTTTTTGCGGTAATTTGACCGTCATGAGACCGTTTTTTGACCGGTCACAATTTCAGTTCACATCACTAATTGGGCGGTTTCGTAGGAGGCCGCGCATCATTTAAACCCACGTTGAGATATTTCTGTCACGGACGGCCGTATTTTGTCGGCGCACAAGGGGGGGGGGGGGGTGCATTCTGAATCAGTGATAAATTATAGTGGCGCTTAGTAAAAATAAGTCACAATCAATTATTATACCCAACAATAAACTGGAATAAAAAAGTTTGCGCAAATTGTGTAGATTCAGACATTTTGCATTTTTCCTGAAAGGTCGCGGGTACGAAATTTTATCTTAAATATTTTCTTTAAGCATTCGCCCCCCCCCCCCCTGTTTTCATTGTCGTTACGGGATAAACTTCCGAAAAGCTATTACACCCGATTCGGTCGAAATTTTGCACAGATGTTCCATTTAATATATAAAGACATCCCCTGAAGGGATTTTTGGTGCGATCCAATAGTTCACGAGAAATCGAATTTTGATGTTTATTTTTTAACCCGCACGAGTATATCTATATCGCTCGCCACGGCTGATCGATATCCCCACTTCACCGACTTCACTGGCGGCTAGCGTGCCGCGCTTGCCTCTGCAAGTACAGGGTGTCCAATAGGAAGTTGCTAAAACTAAATAAGTGTCTCTTCCCTCCATGAATTCTATAGGGGTCCCCTTTTCTAAGGCGCATACCTGAGGCCCCGCAGTTTTATTTCTGCTGTGGTTGAAGCAAGTACGTGCGCGTCAAAATGAGTGAGCTCACCACGGAAGAAAACGTATATCTTATTGAGTGCTTCTTCTCGCGGGGAAAAATTTATAGTAATACGTATAGAGGGTTTCGTACTAAGTTTGGAACTCATAGAGTTGCCAGCGAAAACACTCTAAAAAGGTAAGAATTTAATATTTATTCATATTCATCTATCACACAACTTGTGTTTCAATTCAATTAAACTGCATTGAAGTAATTTTACGTTAATTTTTGTAGGATAATCGATAACTTCGTGAAGTATGGTACACTCCAGGACCGTAGACACGAGTTGCCAGGTCCATCTGTTACGGTGACTACACCAGAGAAGATCAACGAAGTTGAGAATTATTTCAAACAAAATCCAAATGATTCGATTCGGAAAGCTGCTCAAGCATTAAAAATAACCAAATCATCATTACACAACATTTTGAAATATTTTTTAAAGTTTCATCCGTATAAAATAAGCACTCATCAATTGTTAACTGAACATGCCATGACGAAACGCATCGAATTTTGTAACACTATTACGGGAATGTTTGAAGCCGAATAACTTAATGAGAAATTGATTATTTATTCCGATGAAGCACATTTTTGGATGAATGGGTACGTAAACAAGCAAAATTACCGGTTTTGGGGAACGGAAAATCCGAACATATCGCTAGCGAAGTCCCTTCATCCACAGGAAGTAACGGCATGGGCAGCGATTTCAGGAAAAGGAATTTATTTGCAATTCTTGGAATCTACGGTAACAGGAGAGAGTTAGAAACAGCTTTTGGAAATGAAATTCTCCCCTTATGCAAAAAAGAGGAGACTAGTTAAAATTGTTTACTTCATGCAAGATGGAGCAACGCCGCACTGGACTCATGAGGTGTTTGAAGCTATTCATCACGTATATGGGACTCGAGTAATCGGTCTGGCGTATTCTAAATTTGCTCAAGGCGGACTAGAATGGCCTCCGTACTCACCGGACATGAACCCTTGTGATTTTTTCTTGTGGGGTTACATTAAAGATCATTGTTACGCTAAAAACCTCAGCACAGTAGTAGAATAAATCGCGGCCATCCAGGAAGTGGTTCGCTGCATTCCGAACGATTCGTTGGACACAGTTTTTCACAGTTTTCAAAAGAGAATTGATTTTTGTGCACAATCTAACGGTTCGCACTTCGAAAATATCTATCATTAATCACTGTACTTTTTCGTTATTTTTATAAGATGTAATAAATTGACATAAAAAATATTTGACTGGGTTTTATTTACGTGTCTTTATATATTAAACGGAACATCTGTGCAAAATTTCAGCCAAATCGGGTGTAACAGCTTTTCGGAAGTTCACCCTCGCTAAGAAATTGTTAGATTTTTTACACGCGTGAGCAGTTTATATCAGGCATTTAGAGTTTTTAGTATATAAATTATTAGATGGAAATGTGGCAGCGTGTAATCTCCATAAAGCGCCGTACAAATAAGACGATTTTGAGCGTTGCGATTTTTCGTTAAACGTTCGGTAACTTGGCTTGACATTTTACCAGCATACTGATATGTATTTTTACTTGATTATAGACGAAAATAAATTAATTATTAAATATTCAGGTTCGCGAAAAAAATGCCTTAAGACGGCATATACATTGAAAACGATCAAAAAATGTATTCCTATTTTTAAGAATAATATTTCTTTTTAATAGTAAAACTTTTTTAAATATTATGCAACAAAAATTGCGCTCGAAGCATACGAGATGTCATTAACAACGCAGACCTACAATTTTTTAGAACATTTTTTTACTACTATTTTCGTCTATAAATAATGACTTAAATAAAAAAAAAAAAATTCTGTATTTCGGAAGTGTATTTATTAAGTGTAACACCTTTTATATCAATATCTATAATATTAACCTATCAAAAAAAATCGTGAGAATAGCCTTTTTTAGCATCTAAAGTGAGGAGACCCTTTAACACGTATTATCTATTAATGAGACATGGTACTTCAGGATGTCACTGACGTCAGTACTGAGTTGCAGAGCATGAAATTCGGTCGCTTCCTTCAAAATAGAATGATTTAAGCGGGCATAATTTTTC
Source organism: Ophion obscuratus (assembly GCA_964007375.1). Classification (NCBI taxonomy): domain Eukaryota; kingdom Metazoa; phylum Arthropoda; class Insecta; order Hymenoptera; family Ichneumonidae; genus Ophion; species Ophion obscuratus. The sequence goes on along the minus strand of OZ023319.1, from coordinate 21,950,218 downwards.
CGTTGACCGATGCATTGACCCGGATATTTTTGGGCTTTTATTGGACATGGACAAATTGGAATACGTCGTTGAGGGACATCGGTATGACAATTTGAATACGATGTTGCTCTTGTTGATAATAAAACCCTTCTTAATGAAAGCGGGAAGACTGTATTCAAGTTACGTAACGAGTTAGCCTGGATTAAACACATAACATATTACCTGCAATCGAATGTGTGTGTGTGTATGCATCTACACATGAGAATGACGTTATCGCGTGATGTTCCGGGTTATCGTTTCCGGAGCTTCCACAATGCAAATATCCGGAGTACTGCCCGCGTGTGCACCAACTTTTTGCAGTATACAGGTGGCTGAAACGTTACTGTATCTACCCTCCCATTGAGCATCTACGTTGCTACATGCGTGAGTGTGTGCGTGAAAACGGAGCAAACTCTCAGAGTTCGTAACAACGCATACATAATATAAAAGTACTTGTATATCGATAGATAACTAGCGTGGCGTATGACTAGAGTCGTTAAGGTTTTTCGCAGCGTGCGCGTGAACTTTGCGAGAAGGAAGAAACGCGACGTGGAAAAGCGGTTAAATCGACGTGAAATAACGCCACATGCCGTGGCTCGCCGTTATGCAAAAATTGTCTCGTGAAACTGAGGCGATTGTTACAGGCCCGATATATCGGGAGCGTTGAAAAGACCATCAACCGATCTGTATAAACTTTTAAATTGTCCAGCAACCGCAACGATACTTAAATTTGAAGAGGGCCATACTCCAAAGTCCGTTATATGGAAAATAATGTTTTGTATCCCTCACAAAATGAAAATATATCGGTACGGGTATAGTAAAAGTAGACGAAAACCGGCAATGCAGAACTTTTCGTCGGTTATCTGTATCAGACAGAGAATTCAATCGTACGAGCCTGCACATATTCCTGCGAGCCGAATGAATCTGTGAAATTTCTCTGGCCAGGCTTCTATTTGTCAGCGCACCGATAGCATTGATGTATTTTTATTCCTATTGACTTTTTACAAAGGCACATCTGGCGCGAAGAACATTGCTGCATTTGACAAATTGCCAGTTAACGACTACGATGAAACGGTCCAGCGGAAAATGTTACCATCTCGCACAGTTGGCATAACTTTTTCGTTTTTATCATACCGCTAAGGCGTGCCTTCGCCAATGTGATCATCAGACAAACAGTCGTAAAGAACAAACTAGTGGCTGGAAGTTTTTGGAATCCGAGTGGTACTCATGGAATACGTGTAATTCCTGGATAATATGTTGCACCGAGTTTGCATTGGTGTGCTCAGCACATAGATGTGCAGATGTACGTGCGGAACATCAATGCTGCCGGACCGTTACAATATGTGAGCCGAGCACCTATGAATGCATCTCGTTAGATAAGGTAAATGTCCCAATTATTGAACAGGTCCCAATTATTGAACACTATCTTGTAATTTTATTATTTCTCATTGACCTGCATGCATTTACGTATTTATAAAAATTTCATTACATATATGGAACTTTTAGCTATCGAAATGTTACCTTACTTGTGCAAAGAAAGCTTTAATTGATAGAGCAAAAATTATTTAATCAGCAACGGTGACCCGATTTGACGTATCGTGGTAACTGCTTATCGTTTTTGCTAAGACGCGCCGCTTCATGCGTAAGGGCATACAAAATTCAAAATCTGTCGCATCTCAAAAAGTAAAGGCGTTTCAGGTTCCTCAGAAAATTTCTTACAAATAACAATTTTTGTGAAATTTTTTAATTTAATTATTTGTTAAAAAATACGGTGTTCAATCATTGGGACATAGAAAATGCAGTGTGTCCCAATTATTGAACACTCAAATTCTCCAAGATGGCGTCATTAAACCCATCAAAACATCGAGACAGTTAACATGTGACAGATCGTGTGAATCGGATTTATTCAAAAAAAAGTGTAAGTTTCTGAATAAACTTACCTTTATTCTTTTAATAATAACTCTAAGATCGTCAAATATATTTTTTATTTGTATTTTCGTGCAATAAACATAAAAAGGAAAGTAAAAACAGAATGTAACCTAAATGTAACTTAACAATACGAATGTACTGTTCATTATTTTTTGCTCTCCGATATTTCAGGGAGCCAAACTGCGACAAAATCAAACAAACACAGAACATAAAAACGAGGAAGCTGAAAATAAAAATAAAATGAAGTTCGAGTCGAAAAGCAAAAATAAACCAAATGCGAATGAACCAAAAACCTGTCAAAAGAGTCTATATATATATTTTTGTATTTTTACATGATCAACAAAAGATTATTTAAGTGTTTCATTTTGCTTTTATCTCTTAATATTGTACCCGAAATAATATTTTCAGAACGAAAAGAGAATTCTCGAGTGTTCAATAACTGGGACATGCCTGTTCAATAATAGGGACACAGGCACTTCCAGTGTTCAATAATTGGGACATTTGCATGCTCCACATTGTTATTCTTTTTTTTCATTTCAAATAATTTAAAAATACTTTAAAGGGTGATTTTTCGAAAGTAAAAATATCAAAGTATCATTTGAACCTGAAAGCGATGGTTTTTTCTTGATTTTATATTTTTTTCTCACCGAATTCAATCCCCCAGATCCTTAGCTGTTCAATAATTGGGACATTTACCTTATGTGGATGTTGTACCAGGGCGACGCCCATCAACTAGGGGGTTTCTCATTCGCAAGCGCCACGGTCAGACATCGGACCCTTATTCCGTCAAATACCTACTGGATCGACAAGTTGCTTCTCGTATGCGTTCGAATCCACATTCGGACATTCGGATTTGAACTTTCAATTCTTCATTTTGAAATTTGAGTTTTAAACGTAATCCAGTCGCCAAATAAAGTATTAAATAATATATAAACATATTAAAAATTCTTATCCATTGTTTAATCGAACATTAAATTGATCTTCAGATCTTTACATCTTTCGAGTTAACAATGGACATTATTGTCTATCATTATTTATTTATTGATTAATACTTTATTTGGGCGACCGGATAAAGCTCCAAATTCAAATTTCAATATTCGATATTGAAAGTTTGAACTTTCAATTTCAATTCCCATTTACCGAAAATCAAAGGATTTTTTACATCCACTTGCGCGAACGGCGATTCGAACCCGCGCCCACTCTTGCTTGGACGCCGAAACTACTGTGCTATTGTTTGCTCACCGTTGGAATTTACTTGTGAATACGTATTGTGTCGCGTAAATTTTCGTGTAATACATATAGTTTTGGCACGCTGATTATCTCATTTCTAATACTTCTGTGTACCTGATGCGATGTTACAATTGGAAATAATCTAACTAAATAAATTGTTGCAAAAGTTACATATGGAAGCGGTAGGAACGTTTCTCCAAGAAAATCGAGTATCTTCCTGAGCGTTTTTTCTTGACCTTGCACGCCAAGCGTTGCACAGCGTTTCCAGTGATACATATGGTACTTGTGTGATGCATATATTGTACTATTGAATAATCGTGATTCGAACTCTATTATAATAGTGATATCGTTTTTTAAAATAAATTGTTAAGAAAAATAGTATTTCTAGGGTTCGACAGTTTTGTATGTTTCTAGTAAATTTGCTTGGCCTTTGCATAAAGTTATTTCACTTTTGTACGTTTGAATCGAAGTCGGGTGAATAAAAGTATTGTTTGAAAAAATCACAAGTATTTCAAGGTTAATTAGAATTTTGTACATACTGAAACCGATATTTTTTGCAAAAATCAATATTTATTTAATTAAAAATGTTGAATATCGAGAAAAAAATTTAAATTTATTTTCAGCTGTACACAATTTTACGTTAAGGTGCAAAAATCTTGCTTTTTTTTAATCATATAAGCATACTACTCTAATTGTCATTTTTGTGCAGTGATTTCCAAATAAAGCATCTAATACAAATATTTATCTATCACAGGATTGGTTCCTGGTAACTTCGTCCACTTGTCTACTCTTATTTATAATTTTTTCAACATTTATTGCATCTACTTCGAAAATTTTCTCCTATCAATATCCTATGTTCAGTATATATTATCTAGTTATCAGTATATATTGTTATCTAGTGATTAAAATTAACTTTCATTTAAATGATTGGTTTATCCAGCTGCAATTTGATTTCAGCCAATGTGATGATTTTCTCCCGAGATTTCACTAACAAAGTTGACCCATAGTTGGAATATTTTTGGCCCTGAAAAGGGCCGTTTGGTTATCTGATTTTCTCCTAGAGACGTAAACTTAACCACCGAAACCGTAGAGAGTACGGCCTTGGCGTTTCAAGGCATATACGACATCCATTGCCGTAACGGTCTTCCTCTTAGCATGTTCAGTGTAGGTAACAGCGTCGCGGATAACATTCTCAAGAAATACCTTGAGAACTCCACGAGTTTCCTCGTAGATCAAACCCGAAATGCGCTTTACACCACCTCGGCGAGCCAAACGACGGATAGCCGGTTTCGTGATTCCCTGGATGTTGTCACGAAGAACTTTTCGATGACGCTTCGCTCCTCCTTTTCCCAATCCCTTACCACCCTTTCCTCGTCCAGTCATTTTGTTAGAACGGAAATCACGTAAGTCTGAAGATCCAAATGATCTGATGCCTCGACTGTTCTCGCGGCTGCTTATATACTGTTTGCGCTATGGTCTCCCCTCCACTTGGACGCCCACCAATGAGCGTCAGTTTGGCCAATCTTCGTGGACGTATAAACGGTTCAACATTAGCGCTAGCTAGTGGTCGTTCACACCAACTGCAACTGCAATCTCGCACCAAGCAAACCGCTCGCAAGTCTGCAGGCGGCAAGCTCGGAAGAAGCAGCTGGCAACTAAAGCTGCGCGGGAGAGTGCGCTAGCCACCGAGGAAGTAGTGAAGTCTCACCGCTACCGGCCAGGAACAGTCTACGGATGGGCGATGTTCGAAATATAATCGATTTTTTTTTTCAAAGTATCTTTACGGAAAATCGATTTTTTCCACTAAACAATCAACGATTCGGTTAATTGAGTGTAAAAAAATATTGGTGAAGCATGCTCGGGTTTTTTTATTGTTGAATCTCTTCGTCGTACAAACACGACTCTCTTAAGGTAGCGGATAGACTTGTCAACAGAAAATCTTTAAATTTTCGAATCTGAAAAAAAGTAACAATACATTTCGCTATACTATAACCATGATACAGAAAGGAATAATTTGAGAATTGTATGTGACAGCTGAGTGTGTCATATTATGAAAAATCTAGTATTAAAATAGCAATCAGATTTGACTTGGGTTGTCTCACCTCCCGCCATTTCATAATTTTAGCAATATCCGTGGCAACGCTGTACTCAGGCGCGGCAGATAAAATTCACGCGTAGGTTTGTTTACCGTGTGTGTGTAATGTGCGTATGAACTTCGGTTTTGCATACATTGTAACTAGTCCAGTCAAATTACTGAAACAAAAAAACATAAAATACCGCATTTTTGGGATTATGATGGATCGATAGGGGGGTGTATTCTGAGCTTAAATTCCAATTTGTGGGATTCTACTGAGGTCAGCTCAAGGTCATTTCGATGAAAACGCGTTTAATTCGATATCTCGAGAACGGTTAGTGTTAGGCCAAAAATTGTAGAAACCTTTTCTCTTCTACATTAAATTTCCTAACTTTTTTATCTGAAACTTTTTTTTTTATCATCAATATTTTTCGATTTATTACTTCCGGAAGGCAAAAATTTTACTTTTTTTTCTCTCTATTTTTCATTTTTCGCCATTTTCTCCCCAACCGTTCAATTTTATGAAATTTTACCATTTATCAAAGTTGTAAACCCTTTAATTATGAACAACTTTTTCCTATAACTTTTTTTTCTAATACCAATATCTTCGGAGTTATATATTACCTTACCGAGCGCAATCCGCGCCAATGTCGCAATATCATCGACATCAGTGGGTATTCAGTACTTGAAAGAAATATTAAAGTATTCCATGATAATTTATTAGCCAACTTACCTGTATCAAAAGGTGAATCGATTAAACTGTTTAAAAATTGTACTTCATTTAAATATTAAATATTGTAATCATTCAAATATCATTTAAATATTGTACTTCTTCAATTTGGGTATTTTTTATTCCATTCAATGGGATATATAATGTGAATAAGGATTACAAAAAGAAGTAAATGAATAATTGAAACTGTTTCATACATTTATTGATAAAAAATAGATCATAAAATTCGTAAAATTAAGCACCCGAGGTCGATGGAAGTGATTCGTTAATATTAAAGGCCCTGACGGTATCGGGGCATACGTCGTCCTCGTCCATTGCGTCAAAAATATTATCGTCGACAACATTGGCGATATTAGAACAATAGTTCTCTTGGCAATTAGTGCAAATTACTGAGCAAAACAGGACGGCCTTTCTACATCCGCACGCTTTGCCGCAGTTGGTTTTGCATTTGCACGCAATCGATCTGAGTAAATCTTCCGGAGCTGGTTTCAGTGACATTGGTATCGGCTCCAATCCACGGGGGGTGCGACGCCAGTCCCACTCCTCGGGTTCCAGATAATTTTCGAGCCAGTATTGCGCTTGGTAGTAACACCTCAACGAGTGAAAAAATGCGGCATCAGAGGTAGGAGGATGGGATTCTAATTTAACCCTCCCACTGCCTGCCATTTTTTTGTATCCCTTAGAACGGAGCTCGTTGAGATTCGTACAATTCGTGTCACCTGAAGCCTTGCGATACAAATTCAAAATGAATTGTTCGCCGTTTGAAGCGAGAGTTGTTTTATCTGCTTTATCTTGTAGAAAAACTTTAGTTAGAGAAACCAAATCCGGAGTATTTTTCAATGCGGTCATTGGTTTGATCTTGCCTACGTTGAATGGTGCCGAAGTTGTGTCGCAACCACTAATCGCGTGCAAAAATAACAGGTTTTTTGCGGTATTCGGCCCATATATCGGTTTGAGGCAGTATGGGCTATATGTAGCGTCCGTCGATTTGCCTCGGCGAGGTTTTCTCAAGTACATGTTGTTGCACGCGCCGGCTGTCGCAGTCAGCAAAACTCATTCATCAAAACAATAATTAGACCATCCGCATCCTCTACGGCTTGCTCCACCTCTATGTCTGATTTGATGAGAACAGTTTTCAGTAGTGAGATAAATCTGGTCTTATTGTTCTCGTTGCCGAAAAATTTATCTTGAGTTGTGGTGACGGTCATATTGTCGGTGAAAATGATATCCGCACATGGTTTCAGCTGGGATCGGCGCAGCCGTTCGGCAGATTTGGTGCCAATGGCGCGGATTTCGCTCGGTAAAGTAATATATAACTCCGAAGATATTGGTATTAGAAAAAAAAGTTATAGGAAAAAGTTGTTCATAATTAAAGGATCTACAACTTTGATAAATGGTAAAATTTCATAAAATTGAACGATTGGGGAGAAAATGGCGAAAAATAAAAAATAGGGAGAAAAAAAAGTAAAATTTTTGCCTTTCGGAAGTAATAAATTGAAAAGTATTGATGATAAAAAAAAAAGTTTCAGATAAAAAAAGTTAGGAAATTTAATATAGAAGAGAAAAGGTCTCTACAATTTTTGGCCTAACCTAACCGTTCTCGAGATATCGAATTAAACGCGTTTTCATCGAAATGACCTTGAGCTGACCTCAGTAGAATCCCACAAATTGGAATTTAAGCTCAGAATATACCCCCCTATCGATCCATCATAATCCCAAAAATGCGGTATTTTATGTTTTTTTTTTTTCATTCTGAGCCGTAATTTGACTGGACTAAACAGATATGGATGGACATTCGTTCGAATCTTAAGGTAGTTCTGTAGTTTTGGTGAAATCTTAGGAATTGGCTGAAATCTAAGTATGGTGGGACATGACCTGCATGGACTGACGCCCAAAAATTAAATTCGTATTTTTATACGCGATCCCTATACCTAACACCTAAACCGATAGGAATATGCTCGGATTTCTCGATATTGGTTTTAAACAGATCTTAGGATTTAAAAATAAAAACACGTCTACGCAGTACTATTGAGGGAATGATTTTTAAAAAATGACAAACTTTGACCATACAGTTTCGGAGATATCGACTTATGAAAAGTGGTAATTTTAATCCACAACGAAATCAGGCTCAACCACCTGTAACGGAATGGCAACAGTGTACGCTCCAGCTGATCGGCGCGTGGTCTGGGAATTCGAAACGTGTTTTTTCTCCGAGTTCTAGCAATTCTGAAACGGATGTGAAATAAATTCATTCTGCAAACAAATTTAATTTGCTCAATTTATGCATGTATTTGTCTTTGTTACAGCGAATACAATTTAAACTGTCGTCAAGATGTTGTAAATCCGCGATCCGACGTCCTTCGACAGCGAATTTTTGTTGCTGATCGTTGAGGTTATGGTTATTCTCATCGCGTTTAGCTGCATTTGCTTGACACATGGCTGCCATAGCTTTCAGTCTTTTAGCAAGCGTCTTTTTTCTTGTAAACTTTCCTTTGTATCGCATTTGGGTTGACATTTTCACGCTTTTCAAATTTTTATAAAATATTTGGCAAAGACGGATCGTAGGAAGCTCAACGTTATGACTGCAGGAAAATCGCGCTGTTGCCACGATACAGCGCCGCTCTCTTATACGAGTATGAGACCTATCTATGCATGAGGTGCGAAAGTCGGACAGATAGAGGGTACAAGCACTGTCAAAGATTTACAACCAAGAGTATCGTACAGGCATTGGATCTTACTATACGCTACGACCGAACATTTTGGCTCATACGTGTACCTACAGAACTACCTTTAAAAAAAATCGCTGCAGGACCAATTGCATATTGTTTTTATGACCCTAAAGTGTTTTTGAAGCCAAAAGAAAACGATTTTTTCAAATTCCTAGAGTGGTGTTATCCCTTCAAGAAAAGAAATTGATCTTTTGATCATTGTAAATGTATATCCCCCCTTAAAGAGTTTCAAAGAATCTCGTACGTGTTAGCGAAAATCGGCAGAAAATTATGAAGCAACTCGTTCACTTCTTTGATGGATTTCGGTGTTCGCTATTTTGGACCATCGCTCGATTGCCTATTTAATATCTACACATTCGAAGTTTGTATCCTCGATATAATATATTGAGTAAGGTAAATGTCCCAATTATTGAACAGCTAAGGATCTGGGGGATTGAATTCGGTGAGAAAAAAATATAAAATCAAGAAAAAACCATCGCTTTCAGGTTCAAATGATACTTTGATATTTTTACTTTCGAAAAATCACCCTTTAAAGTATTTTTAAATGATTTCAAATAAAAAAAAAAGAATAACAATGTGAAGCATGCAAATGTCCCAATTATTAACACTGGAAGTGCCTGTGTCCCTAATATTGAACAGGCATGTCCCAGTTATTGAACACTCTCGAGAATTCTCTTTTCGTTCTGAAAATATTATTTCGGGTACAATATTAAGAGATAAAAGCAAAATGAAACACTTAAATAATCTTTTGTTGATCATGTAAAAATACAAAAATATATATATAGACTCTTTTGACAGGTTTTTGGTTCATTCGCATTTGGTTTATTTTTGCTTTTCGACTCGAACTTCATTTTATTTTTATTTTCAGCTTCCTCGTTTTTATGTTCTGTGTTTGTTTGATTTTGTCGCAACTTGGCTCCCTGAAATATCGAAGAGCAAAAAATAATGAACAGTACATTCGTATTTTTAAGTTACATTTAGGTTATATTCTCTTTTTACTTTCCTTTTTATGTTTATTGCACGAAAATACAAATAAAAAATATATTTGACGATCTTAGAGTTATTATTAAAAGAATAAAGGTAAGTTTATTCAGGAACTTACAGTTTTTGTTTGAATTAATCCGATTCACACGATCTGTCACACGTTAACTGCCTCGATGTTTTGATGGGTTTAATGACGCCATCTTGGAGAATTTGAGTGTTCAATAATTGGGACACACTGCATTTTCTATGTCCCAATGATCGAACACCGTATTTTTTAACAAATAATTAAATAAAAAAATTTCATAAAAATTGTTATTTGTAAGAAATTTTCTGAGGAACCTGAAACGCCTTTACTTTTTGAGATGCGACAGTTTTTGAATTTTGTATGCCCTTACGCATGAAGCGGCGCGTCTTAGCAAAAACGATAAGCAGTTACCACGATACGTCACATCGGGTCACCGTTGCTGATTAAATAATTTTTGCTCTATCAATTAAAGCTTTTTTTGCACAAGTAAGGTAACATTTCGATAGCTAAAAGTTCCATATATGTAATGAAATTTTATAAATACGTAAATGCATGCAGGTGAATGAGGAATAATAAAAATACAAGATAGTGTTCAATAATTGGGACCTGTTCAATAATTGGGACATTTACCTTACGAGTTTTAACACCATAAGCGCGCCGGTCGTGGAAACGTTGGAAAGGGGGCATCTCCAACGAACTCAACGAAGATCCGGACAAAGCAGAAGGCGCGATAAGATATGTAGGTATAGCCGTAGCTGAGCCCGCCAGCTATAGATATGGTAGGCGCGCGTTGAAAAAAATAACTTTCAAACATCGATATCTCGAAAACTATGGCGAGTCGCCAAAAATCCCTTTATCGGATATCTTGTAATATTGAAAGGAAGGTGTATGCCAAATTTCAGGTCGAAGTTCGGTTTCCGCTTTTCGGAAGTACACCCATTCGTTTAATGTATATTCCAATCCGCAGTAACATAAGTACGGCCACACATATATGTCGAGCTCGATCGGACGGAAAACCTCACTCCGTTCGCCTGTCGAGTGAGCACGATTGGCGAGGGGTGGAGATTTTTCCCCCATCCAGCTACCTATTCGCGTTCACGCTGAGCGGTGATGACGACTCGCGCGGCTACAAGGGAATCTGCAACCTCGACAGAGGCGATGATGACGAAATTATATTCCTGAACTCGCCGCCGCGATTGAGCGCCATTTCTAAGGCACACCGAAAACAGAGATTAGTAGGGAGATGTACAACGCTCCCCTTTTCGGCGTGCCTCGTAAATGGCGCTAAATCGCGGCGGCGATTTCGGGAGTATGATTTCGTGATCATCGTCTCTGTCGAGGTTGCAGATTCCCTTGTAGCCGCGCGAGTCCGTGATCACCGCTCAAGTTGGTATCGCAGTCAGCGTGAACACGAATGGGTAGCTGGTGGGGGAAAAGTCTCTGCCCCTCGCAAATCGCGCTCGCTCGACAGGCGAGCGGAGCGAGGTTTTCCGTCCGATCGAGCTCGACATATATGTGTGGTCGTACTGAGGATTGGAATATGCATTAAATGAATTTCAAAGTGAAAAACATGTATCGAGATCACTGTTTTCTCTCGTTTGCCCGTTTAAGCCGAAAATGCGGGTTAAAAAAAATTAACAACGAGCCGCGTTGAAAAATAAAACGCCGAAACGACCGTGGAAGGTTCAAAAAGAAATCTTGAGCATTTGCCGCGATCGTTGCGACATTTTTTTTCAACAGTAAACATTATGGATAAGGGTGTATCATAAATGTTTCTCTATCTGCAATGAGCGTCGTGGCTGAGTTGGCAGCGTGACGGATTAAGGATGCTTACGGTCCGGGTCCAATCCCCGGTGAACCAACTTTTTTTTTCTTCGTTTTATATTCAGAAAATTTCGAATATAATTTTATATTCGAAATTTTATATTCCGAAAATTTCGAACTTCTGCTATTCTCGCTTCTCGCTTTAGCTATTCTCGCCTGTTCAGGTATTATTTATGATATTTCATTCGTATATGCTTAATAAAAAAAACAAGACATTGCTACCGGGGATCAGTGCAGCCAGATCGCGCGTAAAAGTTACCCCCTCTCTAATCTCTTACGCGCCCATCACACAATCATAGTAGCGCGGGTCCGTAGCGAGCGACGCTTGGACATCTTCGGAAAGAGCCGAGCACGGTCGAAGTTTTCCGACCGCGCCTTCGGCAGGTACACCAACGCATGGACGCTGAGCACGTACATGTGCGGCCAAGCCGAAACGAAGGCTTCGAGGGAAAATGCAATCTGAGCACGACTCGCGCGTGACGTCACCCGACGGCACGTGCAAGGCTTTTAGATGATTTTAATACTTATTTAGCTCTTGATTCTCTGCGTTATTAATGTATACAAAAAAATGTATCGCGCACTCTGATCGCTTATTTTTTTAGTTTATACTCTAATTTAAATATAATCATAAATCTAAATTACAACTTATTTATCTTATATAAAATTGTTTACGCTTTACTCACACCCGTCCTTACGTCAAATAAATTATAGTTCATAAAAGTAAGCGGAAATATATTTATATTCGTATTATTATATTAATTCTCATGCTTTCATCAAGCGATAAAGCATTATCCCCAAAAACAAGCCAATCATCCATCCGGCCGCGAATCATAAGTATCAGAAAGTGCACATATTCTACAAGCGATGAGATGGTCCCGTTGGTAGCGTTCCTGGCTTCGGTCCGCAGTGGCTCGTGGTGCAAATTTTTCTCCAAATTTTTCATAATTTCTCATATTTTAGTCATATTTGAGATTTTCGGAGAAAAAAATGATTTAAAACAGATTCAAGTTCTGGTCTATTTCCCAGAAACACATTTTTTTCACTGAACATTCATGATTTCTCATTTTTTTTCCCGGAAATTTCTCTTTTTCCTATGACCTGAGTGAACGGCTGCGGAGATATTCGGAGAGAAGTTAAAGATGAAAAGAAATGAGATTTTCGTAAAAAAACTGATTATTATTTTTTTTCCGGAAATTTTCCTTTTTCATATTACCTGAGTGAAAGGCTGCGAAGATATTCGGAGAAAATTTAAAGATGAAAAAAATGAGATTTTCGTAAAAAAAAACTTGTTCTTATTTTTTTTCCGGAACTTTTTCTTTTTCCTATTGAGTGAAAGGCTGCGGAGATATTCGGAGAAAAGTTATAGATGAAAAAAATGAGATTTTCGTAAAAAAAACTTATTACATTTTTTTATCCCTCATAATTCTGAGAAATAATGAATTTCCGAAATTTTTGCAAACATTATTTTCCTTAAGGGGTAACACCACTGTAACGGCCTGCCATGAAGCGTTTTAGACAAATAATACTTGGGGTAATTATTAAGCATATATTGAAGTATATTGCAAAAAAAAATGTACGGGAAAATATTACAAAATGGCGACACTGCAGCAAATTCTTTCGAGGCAAGTTGAACTTAAGGTGCTCTGCGGCACGTAGTATAACTTGTGCCAATTTTAATCTGGACAAAATATTTTTTTTATTATATCTAGATGAGTGTAGCTAGTGAACCACGTGGGGGATTTTAGAAATATTGATTTTTGAGTAGTTGCCGAGTATTTGACTAAAAATGTTCATTGAGACTTAATAAAACAAAATTCTTTTTTTTTTTAGATTAAAATTGGCACAGTTATACTACGTGCCGCAGAGGTTCGACATGCTTCGGAAGAATTGCTGCAGTGTCGCCATTTTGTAATATTTTCGGATAAAAATTTCTAGCAATATACTTAAGTATATGCTCAATAAATACCGCAAGTATTATTTGTTTATCACATTTTCTTCCGCCAAAAAAAATATCTAAAAAATACGCTTCCTGTAAGGCCGTTACAGTGGTGTTACCCCTTACAGTCTTCATATAATTTCCGAGACTTTCCCGTGATTGTAATAAAAATGATGAAATATTGGGAAACATTCGGGGAAACTCGGATGTTTGCGTATAAATAATTGTCCGCAAAACTCCGAATTCTTCATATTTGTTCTAATTCATAGAACAATTCTGAAAAAATCGAAGTTTTTTGGAAAAAAAATTGCACTAGGGGCAAAATTGCAAAAAGCTCAGTGCTTTTATTAAAATTATTATTACTATTAATTCTTATTTGATTAGTTATTTTTATTAGTTATCATCGTTATTTTAATTAGTTATCTTTTAGTGTGAAAAAATTTATCGCGCACTCTGACCGCTTATTTTATTAGTTTGTACGTTAATTTAAATAAAATAATAAATCTAAATTACAACTTATTTATTTTCTAAAAAATTGTTTGCGCATTACTCACACCCGTCCCTATGCCAAATAAATTGTAATTCATAAAAGTAAGCAGAAATTTATTTATATTCATATTATTATATTAATTCTCATATACTTTCATCAAGCGATGAAGCGTTATGATAATGCTTTATTGCTTGATGATAGTATATGAAAGTAGTATATGAAAGAAGCAGTAGCGTAGCATGGTTTTTTGCCGCCCGGGGCTAACCCTAAATTTGCCGCCCCCCACCCCTATAGAGGGGGCCATGGCCCCCTCTGCCCCCCCCCCAAGCTACGCCACTGGAAAGAAGTATATAGTATATGAGCGTAAGTATATGAAAGTATTTGAGTAGTTATTGAATGAATATAATATTACGAATATAAATATATTTCCGCTCATACACTTTCATCAAGCGATAAAGCATTATCATAATGCTTTATCGCTTGATGAAAGTATATGAGAATAAATATAATAATACGAATATATTTCCGCTTACTTTTATGAATTACAATTTTTTTGGCATAGGGACGGGTGTGAGTAAAGCGCAAAAAATTTTTTCAGAAGTAAAATATGTTGTAATTTAGATTTATTATTATATTTAAATTAACATATAAACTAATAAAATAAGCGGTCAGAGTGCGCGATAAGTTTTTCAACACTAAAAGATAACTAATTAAAATAATAATGATAACTACAACCGATGTGTTGGTCTAGTGGTTAGCGTACCTGCCTCTGAAATCAACACATCGGGAGGTCGCGGGTTCGAATCACCGTCTCGTAGTTTCGTCGAGAAATAAAAACACAGGCGTGACGTAGCTCCAGTTGTACACAGATGTCGCGCACACGGACCGGTACGTGTGTGTCTCGGATGGGTATGGCTTGTAGCCTGTGAGCTATTTCTCGACGAAACGCGACTAGCTCCGAGGCTGGGAAGCGAACTCGTGACCGGCTGTATTGGTATAAGTTTTCCGCAGTTTCCCTATACCCATGACAGAAATGTCATGATGAATATAATACAGAGGGGGAAGTCGGCTGCGGCCGCAATGGGGAGGGGGGATGATGGAGAGAAAGAACAAGTGTAGAGCGGTGGACATATAAGTGGAGCCTTGTAAAAAGCCGAAAAGGCTGTGCAATTAAAACTTGAAATTATTATTAATAATGATAACTAATAAAAATAACTAATCAAATAAGAATTAATAGTAATAATAATTTTTAAAAAAGCACTGAGCGCGGGAAACGACCCCGCACCCCAAGTGCAAATGTTTTTTCCGAAAAACTCCGATTTTTTCCGGAAAATGTTTCCGATTTTTCCGAATTTTGCTATGAATTGGAACAAATATGAAGAATTCGGAGTTTTGCGGACAATTATTTTTGCGCAAACATCCGAGTTTCTCCGAATGTTTCCCAATATTTCATCATTTTTATTACAATCACGGGAAAGTCTCGGAAATTATATGAAGACTTTAAGGGGTAACACCACTGTAACGGCTTTACAGGAAGCGTATTTTTTGATATTTTTTTTGCGGAAGAAAATGTGATAAACAAATAATACTTGCGGTATTGATTAAGCATATATTTAAGTATATAGCTATAAATTTTTCATCCAAAAATACTACAAAATGGCGACACTGCAGCAATTCTTCCGAAGCATGTCGAACCTCTGCGGCACGCAGTATAACTGTGCCAATTTTAATAAAAAAAGAAGAATTTTGTTTTATTAAGTCTACATGAGTGTATCTACTGAACCACGTAGGGGATTTTCGATAAGTTAATTAAAACAATATTTATTAAAAAATAACCGTCTTAAAAATAAATTGAACATTTTTAGTCAAATACTCGGCAATTACTCAAAAATCAATATTTCTAAAATCCCCTACGTGGTTCACTAGCTACACTCATCTAGATTTATTTATTTTTAAATTATTTTATTCCGATTAAAATTGGTACAAGTTATACTGCGTGTCGCAGAGCACCTTAAGTTCAACATGCCTCGGAAGAATTTGCTGCAGTGTCGCCATTTTGTAATATTTTCCCATAATTTTTTTTGCAATATACTTCAATATATGCTTAATAATTACCCCAAGTATTATTTGTGTAAAACGCTTCGTGGCAGGCCGTTACAGTGGTATTACTCCTTAAGGAAAACAATATTTGCAAAAATTTCGGAAATTCTTTATTTCTCAGAATTATGAGGGATAAAAAAATGTAATAAGTTTTTTTATGAAAGTCTCATTTTTTCATCTATAACTTTTCTCCAAATATTTCCGCAGCCGTTCACTCAATAGGAAAAAGAAAAAGTTCCGGAAAAAATTAAGAACCAGTTTTTTTTACGAAAATTTCATTTTTTCTAATCTTTAAATTTTCTCCGAATATCTAGGCAGCCGTTTACTCAGGTAATAGGAAAAAGGAAAATTTCCGGAAAAAAAAATAATAATCTTTTTTTTTTTACGAAAATCTCATTTCTTTTCCTTTTTAACTTTTCTCCGAATATCTCCGCAGCCGTTCACTCAGGTCATAGGAAAAAGAGAAATTTCCGGGAAAAAAATGAGAGATCATGAATTTTCAGTGAAAAAAATGTGTTTTTGGGAAATAGACCAGAACTTGAATCTGTTTTAAATCATTTTTTTCTCCGAAAATCTCAAATATGACGAAAATATGAGAAATTATGAAAAATTTGGAGAAAAATTTGCACTACGGGCCCCTGCGGACCGAAGCCAGGAACGCTACCAACGGGACCATCTCATCGCTTGTAGAATATGTGCCCTTTCTGGTACTTACGATTCGCGGCCGGATGGATGATTGGCTTGTTTTTGGGGATAATGCTTTACCGAATTGATGAAAGTATGAAAATTAATATAATAATACGAATATAAATATATTTCCGCTTACTTTTATGAATTATAATTTATTTGGCATAAGGACGGGTGTGAGTAAAGTGTAAACAATTTTATATAAGATAAATAAGTTGTAATTTAAATTTATTATTATATTTAAATCAACGTATAAACTAAAAAAATAAGCGATCAGAGTGCGCGATACATTTTTTTGTACACATTAATAACACAGAGAATCAAGAGCTAAAAAGCATTGAAATCATCTAAAAGCCTCGCGCGTGACGTCACCCGACGGCACGCGCGAGTCTTGCTCAGATTGCTTTTTCCCTCGAAGCCTTCGTTTCGGCTTGGCCGCACATGTACGTGCTCAGCGTCCATGCATTGGTGTAGCTGCCGAAGGCGCGGTCAGGAAACTTCGACCGTGCTCGGCTCTTTCCGAAAATGTCCGAGCGTCGCTCGCTTACGGACACGCGCTACTATGATTGTGTGATGGGCGCGTAAGTCTTGTTTTTTTTATTAAGCATATACGAATTAAATATCATAAATAATGCCTGAACAGGCGAGAATAGCTAAAGCGAGAGTAAGTTCGAAATTTTCTGAATATAAAATGAAGAAAAAAAAAGTTGGTTCACCGGGGATTGAACCCGGACCGTAAGCATCCTTAATCCGTCACGCTGCCAACTCAGCCACGACGCTCATTGCAGATAAAGAAACATTTCTGATACACCCTTATCCATAATGTTTACTGTTGAAAAAAAATGTCGAAACGATCGCGGCAAAGGCTCAAGATTTCTTTTTGAACCTTCCACGGTCGTTTCGGCGTTTTATTTTTCAACGCGGTTCGTCGTTAATTTTTTTTAACCCGCATTTTCGGCATAAACAGGCAACTGAGAGAAAACAATGATCTCGATACATGTTTTTCACTTTGAAATTCATTTAATGCATATTCCAATCCTCAGTACGACACACATATATGTCGAGCTCGATCGGACGGAAAACCTCGCTCCGCTCGCCTGTCGAGCGAGCGCGATTTGCGAGGGGCAGAGACTTTTCCCCCACCAGCTACCCATTCGTGTTCACGCTGACTGCGATACCAACTTGAGCGGTGATCACGGACTCGCGCGGCTACAAGGGAATCTGCAACCTCGACAGAGGCGATGATCACGAAATCATACTCCCGAAATCGCCGCCGCGATTTAGCGCCATTTACGAGGCACGCCAAAAAGGGGAGCGTTGTACATCTCCCTACTAATCTCTGCCGAAAAGGGGAGCGTTGTACATCTCCCTACTAATCTCTGATTTTATCTTCATCGTGTGTTCGTTACTCCACAGTGCTCAGTCTCAGCACTCTCAGCTAGCGTGTCGTTCATTCCGGTTTCTGGTCCATTCGCACTAGAGTTGCCACGACTACAACGTCCACTTTATTGACGATATATAATTTCACATTAGAAAATTAAGAGCGGAACATTCGCATTCGAGAAAAATGCCTGGAAAACCCGATTACAAAATTGGTGAGTGTGATGACGCGGACGATAAAACACGAAAATTTTAGTACTTGACGGAACCGATTCCTTGCGCTCGCGCGTCGCCATTGTTTTGAGCCGCACGTGGCCGGCCGGCATGTACTTTCCGCGTGCAACTGTTTTATTAACCCTATAACGGTGCTAGGGATAAAGCATTATAAAATGATTGTTCGATTTGGCACTTAAAACGTGCCCCTCAAGCCGTGCAAGCTGAACCCCCAAGGTGATGACACTCGTTGCAGCATCCGAGAGGTTTTCGAAATTTAATTTACCCGGTTTTTTTTCTTATACCGTTCGCTTAAGGGACTTTAAAATAATTACATAAACGCAAATATTTCATACAAATGGCGTCCATAAAATTATTAAAGTAGATACACAACAAAAGATTGCTCGAAAATAGTTTTTTATTAACCAAAATCTTTTTATCGCATTTAGGTTGATAAAAAAAAATTCACCGATCTGTGTATGTTAAATCTGGCAAACAAAAATTGAGTGATGCAAAAACATTCATTGTACACTATTCCAAAAATATAAGGAACAACATTTTTTCATTTTTTTTGGCGTTTTTTGAAGCGCTGTATTTATGTAAAAAATGTTCATATCGAATTGAAAAAAAAAGTATTTTAAAGCTTCGAGTTTCTAGTTCCAAGTTCTTTGGTAAACATTTTTTGTGAGCTAAGGTTATCATGCAATCATAAGAAATGATGGAAGAAAAAACACTTCTAAATTTGTTTTTTTTCTCAAGGGTCTACAGGCTTGGAATCCTTTCAGTTAAATGAATGTATATCTCCGTTAGCTTGTTCATTGAGCTTCAATTTGGTTTTTTTGTGGTCTCTACGTGAATGAAAAAAGATCCTTTTGTCTTTAATCATCGATATCTTAGCAACCAATGATCGTACAGGGAATGAAAGGGCAACTTAGAAAACTTTAAATTTTCTACAAGACACTTTCGTTGATTTATGAGAATTTTTTTCAACCTTAACAATAATTTGATAAAAGTACCCAAAATTACTTTTTATGATTTTCAATAAATCTACCACTACTTTACAAACGTTGATGGAAAGACTGTTGCCAGGTTTTTTTTCAGCTTTATATACTCCTAATAGCCCTGTAAATTTTCAAATTGATCCATTGAACCGTTTTTTCCAGATTGATTGAGCAAAGTTTTACAAAACAATCAAAGGAACAAGTGTATGGTTCCCAAAAATCTTGTAATCATCATCGAAACGAAAAGACCAATTTACTCTGTCTTTTTTTCATAACTTTGCTCTAGTTGCTTGTTAAATTAAAGAAAGAAATTCCAACAATTAATTTTTTTGCTTAAATTTGTAAAACATTGCAGGAAACAATACTGCCTCATTTTTTATACAATTCGGCCTTTGCGCACCATAATGTCATTCATCTTTAATTGCATAAATTAAAAGTTCATACCACCAAGCTGTATTCACTAGTCGATCTGAGAACATGGAAGCGATTAATTCTCAATATTGCCTGCGAAGTTTATTAGGGTTACAAAAAACGGTTTTTTTCAAAACTGATATTTTTTGGAATAAAAAAACCAATTACCAGTTTTTTCAAAACTAACCTTTTTTTTGGTAATTTTTTTTCTAAGTTATGGTAAAAAAATGAAGCACAAGTTCTTGTAAACTTCAATTTTTTGTCTTCAAATTCTGATCATGCTTCGTTTCGAAAAAAAAACTGTTTTTTGTAAACCTAATATTCTTCGCAGAAAATATTGAGAATTAATCGCATACAAGTTCTCAGATCGACTAGTGAATACAGCTTAGGGGTATCAACTTTTAATTATTGCAATTAAATATGTCTGAAATTATGGTGCGCACAGGCCGAATCGTGTCATTATTGTTGTCTGAAATGTTTTACAAATAAAAAAAAATTATTTTTGTTTCGAAATTTTTCGAATTTTTTTTAAGTTTAACGAGCAACTAATGCAAAGTTATGAAAAAAGTTGAAGAAAATGGGTGTTTTCATTTTGATGATACAGGATGTTTAGAAACAATGCAATTCTCCCTTTATGTTTTGTACAAGTTTGATCGATCCTTCCGGAAAAACGGCTCGATGGGTAAATTAAAAAAATTACAGGGTTATTGCAGAACATTAAGCTGAGAAAACCTGATGGCATTAGTCTTTCCATCAATATTTGTAGATATTTACTGAAAACCAATAAAGTCATTTTTTGTACTTTTTTCGAATTAATGTTGAGGGTAAAAAATGTTTTTAAATAAAAAATCAAGGAAAGGGTCTTGTGGGAAATTTATTCAACTTTTCAGAGCTGCCCTTTCATTCCCTGTGCGATCATTGTTTGCTGAGACATCGATGATCAAAGACAAAAGGATCCTTTTCCGTTCAACGTTGGATATCTCAGCAAAAATTGACCCAGAGAGACCACACAAAACAAATTGAAGCTGATAAAACAAGCTAACTGATCTATACATTGATACAACTAAAAAAAAATTCCTGAACCTGTAGACTCTTGAATAATTTTTTTAAATATTTAGAATTTTTTTCTTCCCCTATTTCTAATGATTACGCGATAACCGTGGCTCAAAAACAGAATTGGCCAAAATATCTGGAAACTAGAAACTTGAAGCTTCAAAATGCGTTTTTTTTTTCATCTCGATACGACCATTTTTCACGCAGATACAGCGCTTCAAATAACACTAGAAAAATTGAAGAACTTTTATGTTCTTTTAATTTTTTGGATTAGTGTATATTCAATTAATTTATATAAATTCATTGTATATTCATTCAATAAATAGAAATACATTGTATATATTGATAGTGGACATTTCTCCATTCAATTTTTGGGTTTTTTTAAGACCACTATGGAAGCAACGAGTTAATTATCTTTAAAAATCCCATCATATTATTATCAATTACATGGCCAGGTTATCATTGAGTTCGACTTGTTTTAGCGGTGCAAATTGGATAGAACTGTCACTCTGTGGTCAGCTTGCATGTCAGTGCATGATAAAGTGTTCAGCCATCCGAGTATTAACTCGAGCCAACAGAGCTGAACTTGGGAAATAGTTTCACAATTTTAGATCAAAAGATGTCCAAGTACAGAAAGACTTACTAAATGCATATAGGAATATGCAGAAAGTAGGGTGGCTCAGTCATTTAGTCCAATCATTTGAACATTCAATGTTAAACTAATATATAGTTATTTTTCTTTCCTGCTCTGTTCTACAATAATTAATCGTTTACTTATTTCGATTTCTTTCAATAAGCCACAATTGTAATACACCAATGGTACAGAGGGGGGGGGGGGGGGGGGGGGCTCTTCATTTGATGTTTTGATATTCTTCATTTGATGTTTGATATTTTATAATTAGGCTTCAAACAACATGCGAAAAAGTTATTTGTGCAGTCCCCTTGTGGCATTTCTATGGAGTCAACTTTGTAATAACCTGGTTGCTCATATCTCCTGAATTTGTTCATGTAAATTAACCGAAATAATTTCAATCGAAAAATCTAATCAGATTTTAGTTATTAGAATTTTTTTAGACTTTTGCCATCATTAATTGAAAAATTACCGGCAGGGTATTTTTGAATCCAATTTTTGCAATATTAATCTTTAAAACGATGTGCGATAGATCCCCACCTATCGCACATCGTTTTACAGATTAATATTGCAAAAATGGGATTCAAAAATGAAAAATGGCAAATTCAATCTGAATTTAATTTTGAAAAACCTGTGTAATGAACAATTGTGCAATTGGATGGGCAAAACAAAAATTGGCACCCATTTTACATATGGGAGGAAAAACTTTTAAAAAAAAATTACAAGATTTTGCTCATTGTTATTCGAAATTCCTGTCTGAAACATTTACTTGGAAAACAGCTGTAGAAACTGTAAGGCTGTGACAGGCGTATGTACATGAAGAAGTTGTAATGGTCTTCGCTTCCTTATGGAACCCCATAAAACCAGTCACAACACAAATTTACCATTATCAACTGAACACCTCACAACACAAATGTACCATTATCAACTAGAAAAAACATGTCCCAGAAAACAAACGAACGTGCTAATTTCAAACTTGCACAATCCTCTATAGTTGTTGAAATTCGTTCGCCAAGTTTTTCCCATCCGCAACTCCGTCGATTATTCCAGACTGACTGTACGTTGTTAAAACTCGTCAGGAAAAAATTCTACCCGGAAAGATTTCTGTAAATACAATGGCTCTTGAACAGAAATTCTCTGTATCAAACGCCCCGGACAAAAAAAAAACTAAATTTTCATTACATCCAGGGTCAATTGAACGAGGGCAAGCAATTAATAACACAGTTAATACATTTTATTTGGGAGATTTGATTTTAGAGGGACATTTGTGAAAACATTTTCGAAAAAGTGTCCACAGGCAAGTTCCTTCCGGGAAATATAATGCGGGAAAATAGACACCGCCTACATTCCTGCACTGATACTTTTAACGTATACAAATTTCACATCGAAATCGCAACTTTTTTTGAACTTATACAGCGTATGACAAATTCGGACGCTATATAAGTGGAAGAAAAACAAACATCTAGTCATTTTGTGGAAAAGTACTTCAGAACCATTTCTAGACACGTCGTTTTTCGACGTATTTTAAACATTTTGAACATATTACCATTGCAATCGCGAGGAGAAGATTCCACCACGAGCAAGCGCAACAGCTTCAGAAATAAATGGCAATCGCGTATGGTTTTTTTTTTAAAGCTGATATGACATTGGCGGAATGGGGTCGAAAGGAGATAACAATGGCCGAAAATGAGATGCCGGGTCTCATGGCAATTCGTAAAAAGTACGGTCCGAAACAAATTCTAAAGGGTGCACGCATAGCTGGCTGTTTGCATATGACCGTCCAGACGGCTGTCCTCATCGAGACTCTCACCGAACTCGGGGCCGAGGTAAGGCCAACACTTTATTCTTAAATGTTCAGCGATACGTGGAGTTTTTTTTTTTGCTTTTCTATTTACAGTTCCAATATACATATTCTTTATCTGCCACGAATGCGTGGCTGGGTGGTTCGAGATAGCACCAACAAAAAGAATTGGGCTTTGGAGTGTTGGGGTTATCGTTTACTGTGACCTGAATATTTTGCAATGTATCCTCGAGGGACGACATGCTTTTAGGCGTATCGTATTAGAACCGAAAATTGTCGTTACCGGTTTTATACAAACCGAACTCTGCGCGCTAAATTGTCGTTCGAAGTTTTTTTTGCCAATGCGTGGAGAAAAAAACACGTGGCGATTTGTTCTACTTGAACTGCTTGTATCGTAACAAATATCGAACTTTCCAGAAACTTTGATTGCTCGTTCTATTCGGGTGTTATTTGAAAGTCTCTGATGTTTTTACATTGAACGCCGTTACTTTTTTTTTCACCCAATGTGAATGTGTACATATCATACAAATGATAGGCGTGCTGTGTCTGTAATTTATGAATTCTTAGAGAATTTCTTTACGAGTCGTTTATATTATATTTCACCAAGATGAAAAAGCGTTTTTTCCAAAAATGGCCGATCTGTACGTTTGTGAGTTTTTATTTCAAGAACTTCTCAGTCGTCGATTGCGATGCATCTTTCATAGAAAGACAGCTTTAAGTGTTGAATATGATTTAGGCTATTGAATGTGACCCTATTGATATTGAATGTTACGTTCATTCTGAACAAACATATGGGCGCAAACAAACAGACGAACAAATAAACAAACACAAATTTTTCCCGATTACAGATAAAAAATTGTATGAAAAAGAGGACCAAACGGCCATTCTTATGAGCGGAATGTATTCATTCTCTATGTGTAAGTTTGCGATGATGACATATTTTCAGTAAAGTCTGTAAAATGCGATTCTGAGACGTTTTTTAGCCATTTGGTTTTTTGTATGCCATCGTTGAATGATTTACGATGAGGTCAAACATGCTTAGTTAGTAGAAAAAACTGGTAAATAGTTTTTTTTCGTCGGTTTTCAATTCTTGCTCAGATACAGGAGAGTAAAGTGTAGTGGGGAGACGACGAAAAAAGTGTGCCCGAAAATGTGAAACATATAGGTGGCGATTGATCGAATTCATTGATATAGTAATCTATTGGGCGACGAGATTAAAATAATCCGACGAGGCGCGGACACTCGAACCGAGTGTGGGAGCTTCATCGAACAGCCTCAGTTGTTGTGTTCTGATGAATTGCACGTGGGAATTCGATTATTTTCATACAGTAGTTTGCATCCTATATGCAAATTATTGTATAGACATGAAGGAAAGAAGTAACATTTCTTAAAATCTATATATTAACATTTTTTTAATTATATTTGTAAAATATATTTATAAAATTGGTTAGTGAGAAGTTTACACATATTTGGTGTCTCAAATTTTGTAATGCACACCCTTTTTTCTATTGCCATGAATTACGTGCGGGAAAAAATGAATTTATAAATAAAAAAAACAGTGCAATTTTTGAAAAAACTATATTGTTTAATCTGGACTTCCAAAGGCTGCAGCGCTGCTCCCAGATGTTCTCAATCTTGGGGATACGTTGAAATGCTGACTTTCGATTCCGTATCTTTAGTCTCTATGGCTGAAGAGACGGAATCTCCTCTCTGATAATCGCTTCATCTCACCTATGATAAGAGATGAAATCGCCGAAACGGAGATACGACTACTTTGTAGGTACAATGGTCGTCCTGCAACATATTCAGTACTCAAGATCACGCGGCTGCAGCAATCGCCAAGACGGGGGTTCCAGTTTACGCATGGAAGGGAGAAACTGACGAAGAATACCTCTGGTGTATCGAGCAGACTCTTGTCTTCAAGAACAAGCAGCCCTTGAATTTGATCCTGGACGACGGCGGTGATCTTACCAATCTCGTTCACACCAAGTTTCCAGAGTACCTCAAGGAGTGTCGAGGAATTTCCGAGGAAACGACCACGGGCGTTCATAATTTGTACCGTATGGTGAAAAATGGCACCCTCAAAGTTGCAGCCATCAATGTTAACGATTCGGTAACAAAGGTAAGTCATGGGCTTTCGATGTGACTTTAAGGTTCATTTTTATTCGCAGAGCTTACCGCAACAGCAAAATGCTGAAGTTAATTCACGCGGAGTACTGACATTAGTGAAATCAAATGAAATATCACCCGAAAGGAAACAACAAATAATGTCATTGATATGTCACTCCGTCATTAATCTGCTAAATTAACTTGTACCTTATTCCTTGCACCATTGTTGTGTTAGTCAATAATGGCGTACGATAAAAAATTATGTCATCACCAGGGAGTGGCGAGAAAATTATCGACATACATCGTTTGAAACTTTAAATAACATACATATTGGTTCGCGTGACTTTTGCTCAGAGTAAATAAGTCGTATTGTTCATATACCTCATATTCATTAGAGTACCGTTTAAAATCTACCGAAGATCCCCAATTTCTTCTGCGGCTTTTACGTTTTCATAAATGCGTCAGAACTTGTACGAGCAAACAATTGGCGTTTTTCCCACTTCCAAATACCACACAGAAATGTTTTGTTTAAACAACCTTAGAGCAAATTCGACAACCTCTACGGATGCCGCGAATCTCTGATCGACGGCATAAAGCGCGCAACCGACATTATGATAGCCGGAAAAGTTTGCGTCGTAGCTGGTTACGGGGACGTCGGCAAAGGCTGCGCCCAGAGCCTTCGGGCTTTGGGCGGACGAGTTATCGTTACCGAGATCGATCCTATAAACGCTTTACAAGCGGCTATGGAGGGCTACGAGGTCACAACGATGGACGAGGCTTGCAAGAAGGGCCAAATATACGTGACGACCACCGGCTGCAAGGATATCATTACCGGCCCTCATTTTGAGAGCATGCCCAACGATGCCATTGTCTGTAACATCGGGCATTTCGATTGTGAAATCCAAGTCTCTTGGCTCGAGAAGAATGCCGTTGAGAAAATCAACATCAAGCCCCAAGTCGATCGTTTCAAGTTGAAAAACGGCAGGTACGCAATGCAATATAGGTCGTTTTTTTTTCATCCGTTATGAGATGTTTTAAATATTCAGAGAATAATGGGATAGACATTTTTGTTAAATTAATGAATAACCTGCATAGACACACCGCTTTTTCTAAATACGACTATTCTACTTGGTTTAGTTAACCACTCTAGCGGCAGAAAATAAGGCCTAGCTTTGACAATTTATTTTGAGAGTATAAAAAAAGGAATAGTATTTCTTTTGAGTGGGTTTATTTAACACATTAAATTATTTAAAAAAATTATTATATTTTTTATACAAAATGGCGGCGACAGAGCCCATCTTGAAAAAAATGTTTTTTTACAAACAGCTTCACGGGAGGACGGTTTTCTCGTAAAGTATAAGACCTGGAACGAAAACAAAATAATTATAATCTATATGCTATTAGCTATGGGACTACGTAAAGATTTTTTAAAATCAAATTTTGAAAAAAAAACGCTCCTCGAAATAAATCTATTTTTCGCCAAAAAAATAAGCAGTAAATTGTGTTAATCAAAAAACGTACTCCCATAGAAAATGTAATTGTGAAGCTACTATCAAAAATTCAAATCGATCCATGCAAAGGTGTTCGAGTAATCCGTCCTCCCAGTTTGAAAAAAGTGGTTTCGAGAAAAACGCGATTAAATTTGTACGAGGCGCCTGATAGAAGTCCGAGCCGCTGCGGCAAAATCGATAATTTCACCTTATCATTTTTTTCCGCTACGGGACCAATTGCATATTGTTTTTATGACCCCAAAGTATTTTTAAAGAAAAAAAAAACGATTTATTCAAAATTCTAGAGTGGTGTTATCCCTTAATTTGAACAATCTGGAAAGAAATGTGCTAAAAAAAACATAAATTACAGGCCAAGCATCGCTTACTGTTTCATTATATGTAGAGATAGAAAAGAAATGGAGATTTACAGATTCCAGATTTACAGACAAACCATGTCTCGTTATTCGTCAATTACTACAATTGGTCACTTGTTCAAAGATATAACATTTCTTTGTTTTATTTTAAAAAATGACACCGATCTGCACTGACATTTAAAGCAAAAATTGAAAATTATGCAAAAACCCCGATAACTCATTTTTAAATTTATTTTTCGATTGTTTTTTTGTTAAATTGTTCATCTGTTTATGTGTTCGTGCTCGTTTATTATTGCCGTTCGTTTGTTTAATATTTTAATTAATTATATTGTTTAATAGTTTAATTAACTATGTAGCGTAATGCTTGATAGCGCAAATCATTCCACCCTTTAAGCTGTGTTTCTATAAAAGATTCATCAAAACCGATTAAGTAGTTGTCGAGTTATAAACGTAATAACATAGAGGACAGGCAGACAGATTTCTTCTGCGGCATGATTTTTTTACTCGTTTTAGTGAGCATAAACGATGTGCAAAGCCATGTTGTGAAGATAAAAACGTTGCAGACAGAGCACCCCTTACAGTTTTATTATATCTAAAGTTTACCAATGCGTACAAGAAATGTACGACTTACTGAACCGTTCAATGAAAAACTGCAACCCTATTTCCCCAATAATCAATCAATGTACATAGCGCATAATAAACTACGTTGCATTCCCCAGTATCAATATACTGCATAGCGGTTGGCTATTCGACTGCTTTATTGGATAATATTGAATCTTACTCGATTAGTCAAGTGTAAATCCATTGAAATGATAACAACTGCATCGTCAATATGTTTTTTAAACGTTTACTATACCTTAATAAGTAGAGGTCTTTTGTTAACTGCAGACACGTCGTTCTACTAGCTGAAGGCAGATTAGTAAACTTGGGGTGCGCCACCGGACACTCCAGTTTCGTAATGAGCAATTCTTTCACGAATCAAGTCCTTGCACAAATTGAACTATGGACGAAGGCTGATTCTTATTCAGTGAATGTTCACATGCTACCTAAAAAGGTATCGTATTTCATTCATTCAAATCTTAAACAAAAAGAAAAAAACCACCCTTACGCTATTTGCCATTTGTATCAACGTGAATAACACCTCCGTCCGAACTTCTTTTTTCGACAGCTGGACGAGGAAGTCGCAGCTTTGCATTTGGATCATTTAGGTGTCAAATTGACGAAACTGACGGGGGAGCAGGCCAAATATCTGGATATACCGGCAGAAGGACCTTTCAAACCTGACCATTACAGATATTAACCTGCGCTCGTTGAAAATGCGGAATATCATAAAACGGTGTATCAGACTTTTGCACAAAATTGAACTGATTGATAACTGTCTGCGTATGTTACTTGGGATCATCATGTGGCGATGAGTGTCATGTGTGTGTATAAGGGTTTTAACGTGCATAAAGATATCCTGTCCCGCAAACGTCTAAATGGTGGGTTTACACCAATCGTCTTCCAGCGAAGTCGCATTCTTTTTCCCAAACCGATCAAATATATCGAACGGATGTTCCGAAGAAAAAAGTACCCTCCGTCAGAGATTGCGATATTTTGGGAATTCGTTGTAAGAAAATTGCTTGTGTAATTGCCTCCATTGGTCTACATGACGATGAGAAAATTTTTTAAATTTGAAGAAAACATCTATATAATTAGCACAGTTGATTAGCAGCGCGAGCCCGCCGACATTGTTGCCTGTATTCGGTTTTCTCAGGCTGTGAAGTAGCCCGTCTCGGTTTTAAGGAGGTACGGTGATTGGAGCGAGTCCAAGATAAAAGCCTGATTTGTTTTACTAGCATTGTCGAGACCTTTGTCCATGCGTATGTGGAGTTTCCACGAGATTTACCGTACAGTTTCCGAGTTATTAAGTGTTAAAGTTGGTGAATTAGTCACACGTAGACGACAAAATGTGCCTGTCCTCTCATATATCGATTTTTTTGTACTATTTGGAGCCAAGACACACGTAAAAAAAAACTGACGGTTGCGTTCGTTGATTCGTTGTGATCAATAAGGCACCTTGAATTGGAAAGCTCACCGCAGAAATAAGCAATAAATTTAGAAATAAAGTCGCGAAAAAACCAAAGTATTTAGAGAGGGAGACGTCTCGTGACGTAACAGTAGCCGTCTTGCTTGAAGTGTGACAACGCCGGATACCCGCGCAAATTTGATTCGTCTATCGGATATTTTCAACACGAATTAAAAATATGATTGTGTGAAGCCGTACATTTTTTAATGGATTATAAAGGGCTTTTCGTCGATATTTAATTGAAGTTCTTTTACGTACAGCAAAGGCATCTCAATTTTTCTGGCGACATGTACCTATACAACGCATCTATATATAAATTCAGCATGGGAGAACCGTCATACAAAATAAACGTTCCTTTTTATACCTGCAAATATTGTGAAAATTGGGAAAGAGAAAAATAACATAACAATCGATGAAATATGTTTTGACTTTGGACAGATTGGACATTGAGATTAACTTCAACGCGACGTTTTTTAATTTGCAATCGCAATATTGTCTTTTCATTTTATAATTCTTGTCCGTCAGAATCTACATTTGTCTCTAAACAGGACTTCATGTACAATCCCGTTACTCCTCGATAAACTTCCACAGTATTTTCATTCTCCATGTTAACCGGCTACAAAAAATAATAAGCCGGGCGCGTGGAACCGATGACAGCCACCGAAAATGCGATGATGCTAAACGTCAACGATATGGCATACTACTGAAGTCGAGTAGTAGATTATTAAGGTTGTTTCCATATTATAAAAATAATAGGAAACTCGAAATTCAATACTTAAAAAATATTTCCCGAAAAATAGGCCATATACGTATATCTAAAACGTGGCGGTATTGCGGCGTGAAATAGACTCTAAGTTTACTAGCATGGTCATCACCGTACCTCCTTAAATGCTTTACTACTCGGAGACAAGTGAGTTGGACCCAAAAATCATATGGTGAAAATACTCCATAATGTTATAAAAAACGGATTGCTGATCCCTGCCCACTCTTTTTGGTGTTGGCTTGAGATTAAGAGCACGCATCACACGCTCCGACTGCTTCGAAATTTCTAACTGTACTTTCGACTAAACGATACAATGAATTGTGACAAAGTTAATTGTGTAGATGCGATATTGTCGCAGAAAGAGCCTGACGGTCGACATTTTGCAAATTTCCGGAAAAAAAATGTACATTGTAGTTACCGTAGGATGAATTCCTAAATGACGCCCCGATTTTTTAAGCCATTATACGCTGCGAAATTTCGATGCGGTTACGGCGCTATTGCAGAATATGTATTTTTTTTTTGCTACAAGCCCAAGTGTTGTAGAAGATAAAAGTAAGAAGATGGAAGCGAAGAACTGGAAAGAAATAGGGGGACCAACAAAATGACTTGCTGTTTCTAGAGACTGAACATGGAGAAAACGAGGATTCAGTTCTTTACACGGCGTCTAAATTATCATTAGTCACTATAGTTGTAAAGTTCTCGACACTTTATTGAAATGTACTTATTGCAAGGCTTGTAAATCTTGGACAGATAAGATAAATAGGGCAGATAATCTCGAGTGGTGTGGATCTACTCAAAACAATTGTTCTGCAATCCGTGAAATGTTCGAGAGATCTGAATCCAGTCACGGAGTAAAATATACGAATTATATAGGCAACAGTGGCTCGTGAATTGTATAAAGGAATAGTGGATGACTCTCCGTACGGTCTATGGTCATGAAAAAAGAATGTGTAGGCCACGTGTAAAAATGAATGGGCACAGACTTTGCGCTTAAAAAAAAAAGCGACGGGCGTTGGTGGTAAAGGAAAATCGATGGGAAAACTGATCGATGAACTCACAGTTTATTACGGTATTACCATCCGGAGAAATTGCTATTTTATGACAAAATTAAAGGATGCAATATGGTCCACATTTTACCACAAGTCTTCAACGGACAAAGATACTCAACATGATAATTGCCCTCTAGCGTCGGAAACGTGGTGCTCGTGACAGCGAGCGAAGACCGCAGGAACTCTGTAGCAGTATGAACATAAAACGCCATTTCTCGATGATGTCATCAAAGCAATTCGTCCAATATATGATAACCTTTAGGATGAAAATTTATTCAAATCTAACGAGAGCTTGAAAAACAATATTTGGCGACAAGCTCCCAATGTCCGCGACAACGGTGCAGCCATTGTGAAAATTGTTGCATATATCGCTACGTGCACTTTCGACGAAGGTGCTGCCACGTATTTGCTGATGATGCGGCATTAAATGTCAGCATTGGACGAAATTCGGCTGCATACTGCGAGATCCACCATCGAGAGCGTATCGACTTATTGTTAGCCGAACTTCGAAATCAGGAGGCGACGCGCGAAGGAAGAATTGCTCGCAGACCAAGACAATCCTTTTCCCATGGAGCTGCAATTGCTGCTGAGGGTACTTTGTATGGCCTTTATAATTCTTCACTTAAAAATAACGGAAAACGCGATTTTCCCGAAATTCTCTTTTCAAATTTATAAGAAATACGCTGAGAAACATTTCAAGGTCGTTGACGAGCTAATTTTTTTCAAACGATCTTCATTTTTTAACGGTTACGTAAATATTACGACTTTTTTCATCGATTTTTCATGCTCGAGTTTCAATGCTGCACCATTTTGTAAAAAAAAAATCGATTTTGAAAATCAGCCAAAGTCAACAATTCGTATTTATTGTTAACTCGAATAACCCGTTTGGTTTTGTCGTTTGGTTTCAGCTGGAAAGTGTTCCGCTGAATGTCGTGAAAAAAATTGTATCACCCGACGGCGGCTGTTTTTTTCTTCTATACTGTTTGGTGATTATTTCAACGGCTCCCAATACCTGTGTTAAAAAATCTACAGATATTACAATAAGTGCAACTATTTCGTGGCATTGAAAATGTAATCAGACTTTTCGAATGACACTACATATGACGCGGTATTTTTTAACCGATCACAGGCATTCAGCATGTCGCAGCTCCTCCCACGTTACTACAACACAGTGGCAGTGTTAGTTTCGTGTGACATCCAGTTAACTCAGACCCCTATACTTAGCATATCTAGACAAACATATACAGTTTCAAAAACATTTTCAATGTTAAAAAATATGCGATTGATTTCTACCAATCGTTTTTCAGAAAATCCCGAATTTCGACATTTTTTCGGGCCTCTAGGTAGATGTAGCTTCTTTCTTAAAACCGCCAGGCTCTCGAAACTTAAAAACATACATTTCGACCGTTGTTTCAACTGATTCACGGGAAAAAATGGTAAAGGTAAAAATAAATCGAAATAGTTGGAACCTTATAAGTTTGAAGAAAATATTTGTGCTCGTCTAACGATATCACTAGCGTAAAACGTTTATTCGTACGCACATGTTGGTTTTTCTGGCACTTTGGCATTAACGTTTCTGCTATAAGCAACGAGTGCTTCAATGACGCGGGTAACCATTTAGATTGTGTTTATTTGCTCTGTCATAATGGAAATGATGAAATATCGTAATTATATACAAATTGTCATAACAGTCTCATTTACATCTTCAAAACGGCACTACTTTCCTGCACACAGTAGCATCCGCAACCGGTTGGGCACACAGTTTCCGTGGTGAACCACATTGCCAGATGATTCGTGTGTCCTCCGTGACCACAAACTATACAAAAATTGCTGGGTCCTGCAAAGTTTGAACATTATTTCATAGAACACTTCAGTGGAGATAGAAAGTGGCGCTTGATTGCTAGCATGACGCACTTCCGTCGCGGCATCGCCTAGACTCACTACCGATACATTCCCTTCGGTTTCTCTTAAGGTAGTTCTGTAGTTTTGGTAAAATATTAGGAATTGGCTGAAATCTAAGTATGGTGTAGATATGACCTTTATGGACTGATGCCCAAGAAATCAATTCGATTCACTGTTTAGTTGATGAGATAATTGCAATTGAATATGGGTATTTTGGTACGCGATCATTATACCTGACACGTAAACCGATAGGAGTTTGCTTGCATTTCTCAATATAGGTTCTAAACGGATCTTAAGATTTCAAAATAAAAACACACGTGTACGCAGTACTATTGTGGGATTGATAAAAAAAATGACAAACTTTGACCGTTTAGTTTCGGAGATATCGACTCATGAAAAGTGGTAATTTTATCCCATACTGAACTGACCAAAACCGCAGAACTACCTTACTCTTCGTGGATTATGAGTGCTGATATACACGTTTTACTTGTTCGGCACTCGGTACGTAAGCATGCTTCATCAAAAGCACTTTTCGTAGTTATTTTCGAAAGCGACTCACCTCTCACAGAAATGTGACAAATAACGCATTGAAAAGTCA
The DNA here is from genome assembly GCA_964007375.1 of Ophion obscuratus. Taxonomy (NCBI): domain Eukaryota; kingdom Metazoa; phylum Arthropoda; class Insecta; order Hymenoptera; family Ichneumonidae; genus Ophion; species Ophion obscuratus. Next base: position 21,916,619 of record OZ023319.1, on the reverse strand, counting down.
ATCTCTTGCAGTACGAACATTGAGGTCCCCTGCTGGCTTTGTCACAGACGTGACATTCGCTTTGAAGCTCGACGTCCTTATACGTGTCGTGATAAGTGGCGCTCACGTGTTTCAACACCTGAGCTCTAGCGTCGAGCAATCGCCATCGGTGCAAAACTTCCGCGTACGCCTTCTTGTAACTGTCGTACAGAATTGTGTATTTCTCGTCTAGCAGTCTGCGCCGCGCGAGAGACATGATGATTGATTAATTGCGAATTTGGCACATTTGTAGATGGGCGCAGAACAATAAAATTGTAACAATATAGGCGTGAAAAATCAGACTGATTTGGTTGTGGGTGACTCTCGAATATTTTGCGATTTTTAGGGTTTCGTAGTCAAACAAGGAACCGTTAGAATTTCGTCATGTCCGTCCGTCCGTCACGGCCTTACAGTTTTTAAAGTTTAAAACCTGTATGCATGGCATTTTTCAAGTAAATGCTCCAGAGCGGGATCTCAGTTAAAGGGACAAATACCTTTAAAATTTTCGAACCCTTTTTTTCATCAAATGTTAGTCCAATATATGGTTGGTGGTAACATTACCTTACGTTTCTCGGCGCATCACAGGACTGGTCTTGAACAATTTTCAGATCGTCCAACGATTCGGACCACGAATTCGAACGATGCTGCTTGAGGTTTTGAAAATTCCAACCCTCGAGGTTTGTGTCCGCTGGATGTATCGTGTGATACGGAGAGCTTCCGGGCTGAAAATGAGGGAAATTTTGATTACAGCCGAACGATACGAAACCGAAGGCATGATCGAGTGATGAAGTCGATAATATGAGAAGAAATATGACTATGAAACTTGGGTTTTTAATTCGCGACTTTACGAAGGTTTCCGGCCCACATTCCAATGAGTCGAGCATCAATCGTTGAATCGGAGTTAAATATCTCGAAGTTTAAGAAAGGTATTCGTGGAATTTTGAAAAAATCGGCATTTTTCAGAAGAGACTTTTTTCACAACATTTAGTACAGATCTTTAATAATACTCTATTGTAGGATTTCCAAACTGTATTATCTTCACATAATACCTACAATATCTTCACATTATACCGATAATACCATCATAGATTCCTTAGAGACTCAATACTAATTATGCTTAGGTCTTAGTATATTTGTGAGTCGTTCCGTGTTAATTATAAATCTACGAAAGTTGATCCGACCGAGACATTAACCATAAAAAAATTCAAAATTGTATGAAAACCGACCCGTCGTGGATTATGTAAGAAAAATTCCAGCTCGAAATCTTGAAATTTTCGGATGCTATACGCAGAGAAAAAAAATAATTTGCATCAATGAGATTGTTCTGCCACAGATGATCAACGAAATATCAAAATGAAATACTCAAATATCTTATTTTATATTCCTGAGTGCCACCGTCTACCCTTGCGGGTATTTACGAATTACACTTCCTAATTGAAGCCTTTCCGATCACTCCCTACTGGAACTTCGCTAATCTAACCTAATTTTCGTTGCGTGCAAAATATCTGATTACTCCGAGTATTCTTTGATTGCAGGAAATGAACTATTTTAAAAATTAACCTAATATTCCATTTTTTCAGTGTAGCGCCGAAAAAGATTTTTTTGGAAGTTCGAAAATCTCTAAAACTGAAATCATTGCATCAATTTTGATCGAAATGATATAGAACAATGGTGAGTGTCAACAGGGTAACAAATTTTAGCTCGATAGCTCAATTGATTAACAAGGTACATCGATTTATTATTTTCATGCTCGCCGCACATATTCACACGCTCGCGAATGAAACCGTGACGCTGCCAATGCGATGTAAAAAATGTCCATTGAGCCAATGTCTGTAGATCTTTTTCTTCATGGACCAATGAATCGAGGAATATTTATACGAGGATCAATCTTTTGTGTATTCATTTATCGATGTATCAAGTTTCTGTGGACGAATCGTCTCGGTTCCAACGCGTAAACGTGGAAAGCAATATTATAATAACTTTTTGAAAATTTACAAAATTTCCTCCGACCATTTTAACTTACGCTCACGTTGACAGATTTGCTGACAATTCGCGATTGGCTCACGTCAGGATTTTCCAAACGATAGCTGAAGGCGCAGCTGAGCATCCCGGCCATTTGGATATCGGACTGGCTCGCGTAGTGCTGAATCCTTAGAATTGCAACAAACATAATGTCCAATCAATATCATGATAAAATAGATGAAATTGGTACAATTTTTTGAAAATATCTGTTCCATCGTACGGGTTGCTCCCCCTTTTTGCATGCCCAACTTATTCCATTTTTTTCCACCTTGCAACCGCTTCCCTCTCATGTCATTCATCATGACATATCTGCCATGAGTATATGGAAACTGCGGAAAATTCATACCAATACAGCCGATCCCAGTTTCGGAGCTACGTCGCGTTTCGTAGAGAAATAAATCGTGGGCTACAGGCTACACGGGGGCCGGCTTGAAATTCCTAACTTTGAATGCTCCGACGGTTTAAAATGGCAAATTTTAATGTTCCGAAATTCAAGATGGGGCCGGTTTGAAATTCCAAACATTGAATGGTCAGAACGCTCAAAACTCCGAAAGAATAGTACTCCGAAAGACCAAAACTCCGGAAATCTTAACACCGTCAGAATAATTCAGCTATGAAAGTTTTAAAAGTTTCACAATTTTCAATAAATCGACGAATTATTTCAAGAATTTTTTTTGATTAAGAAGTGATTTTGCGTCAATTTTGAAATTTGTCTAGACATTCCGGGTTGAAATTCCGAATTTTGAATGCGCCGATGGTTTAAAATTCCTAAAGTTAATGTTCCCAAATTACAAGGTTCGTCAAGATCATGCCAGCGAAAGTCTACACAGTTGACTGTTAGTGATGTAGAACGTATAACATTGTCTAGAGAGATTTCAAAATTGACGTAACCTCAGTTAATAAATAAAAATTCTTGAAATAATTCGTTGATTTATTGAAAATTTTGAAACTTTTAAAACTTCCATAGCTGAATTATTTTGACAGTGTTCAGCATTTCGGAGTTTTGGTCTTTCGGATAAAGTTCTTTCGGAGTTTTGATCTTTCGGGGTAGTATTCTTTCAAAGTTTTGAGCGTTCTGATCATTCAAAGCTCGGAAATTCAACCCGGCCCCGCTACACGCACGATTCGTTTTCCTCCGAAACGACGGGGCTGAAGTTCGAACCCGCGACCTCCCAAAGTTCTAGTTTGGAGACAAGCCCACTAACGACTTGACCAGCACATCCGTCTCTGATAACATTGGTAGTATTTTAAATGACGGGATATCCCAGCCACTTTTCATTGTCTCATTCAAAAGTATATATTTTCAAGAAAGTACTTAAATTTTACGCGAGAAATTTCCAATATTTCCAGTGCTATAAACCTAAGAGGAGATTCACCTTTTGCAGGCGTAAGTACTTTTTGGCTACCAAAGTTTCATACGAAAAACATTCGACGCTTTTTTCGCAAAACCGTTTTTTGTAAGTCTTGAGGACACGATTCAGAACAAAACTATGCGATCAATCGGCCGATCATTCGGTCAATGCGATCAATCTCTGTATGTGAACTTTTAAACTTTCTCCCTTGTACTAGTCGTCGCTTTTTTGTGTACGTTTGTTTTTAAACGAAATTAATGCATTGCAATTTCGCGATATCGTAATAAATGTCGGATGGTGGACCATTTACCTTATACAGGACATGGACCCAATGCCATTTATTACACGTTGCGATTTTTTGATGCGCTCTCCCGTTCACGACGGTATTACAGAACTCGTTGTTTTTGGTTACGAGCTAAAAACTTTGAGATTTGCGTAAAAAATTAAATACCAATTTCTTTGTTATTTTTCTATGGGGGGCACCTCACATTAGTTTTGAAAAAAAGGGTGGGCAGCCAAGACTTAATTTTTTCTTCCCGGGGCGGGGGGGGCAACCGTCCTCTGGTACGCCCATGCGTCAGTTGGTAATTCGCAGTTCATCCTATACTAACTACGATCGGTATTTTATGCCCGAAAATTTCGTAAAATGTTGACCTTCACCGTCAACCTTTTTCTGTATACGCAAGTGCACATGTCATTGAAATTTATTGTATAGCTTGGTCGAAATTCCGAAGTGAATACATGGTTTTACGCCAATGAAAATAGCTATTGATGTTATTAATACAAAATAATTATTATCTTCGTGCAGTGCTCGAATTTGGCTTACGCCTAAATGTCATCTACGGCTAAATTTTCAATTCTTACAAGGAGTGAATCAAGTTCTGGCCGAATGGATGCAGGGGCCAAGGGGCATCGATGTCCGTTGCTTGACACATATTCCCGCTCGACAATGGTTGCGATATTACGAGAGCCGCCAAGCACCACGCTTGCACCAAGTCCGGTCGTTCCAAGCCGGCCGCGATATTGGCGTTGTATTGGCACATTGCGGGGATGTCGGTTATGTTGATTCTGTTAAAAAGGGAGCCAAAGAAATATCACTTCGTCGCTAAATTTACCGGTTCAGACGAATGTCATTTTCTAGTTTTCGTAGTCAAAAAAGGAACCGTTATAACTTTTGCGTGTCTGTTTATCTGTCACAGTCTCACAGTTTTTACACTTTTGCACCTTTATGCATATCATTTTGCAAGTAGACGCTTCAGATGGGAATCTCAATGGATAAGGAGCGAAATGTTTAAAATTTTTTTTAGGTTTTCCCACTGGTTGGAGTCGGGACGGAAATTTGTTATTTTACTCGTGCTTGAAAATGTAAATGTAAGGGTATTCTGAACATATTTCCGTTGAAATTCCGAAGGCGAATAGTTTCACCGGGCCAAAGGTTCTTCTACGTGGAAAAAAATACGGGTTTCCCGAGTTACAAAAAAACATTGTCCGCTGAGATTACTCACACGTATTTTTCAGCAAGATCCTTGCTGACGAAGAACAGAGAGGAGGCGTCGTATATTGTTACCATGGAATGATGGTTTTTGTAGCATGGCCTGTTCTGAGACCCACTTGATCCGAGGGGAGGTTTGCGCAAACCTTTCTGTATTATTGAACAAGTGTTTCGATAAAACCTTTGGAAAATTATGGCTTTTTTTCGACGATACAAAAAAGGAACAAATAAAAAACATTGAGCGCCAAAATAGTTGATTAAATCATTATTATACAACCCAATTCATTACGCGCAAAGAAAAGAAAAACATTCTCTAAATATTCTTGGAAGGATGTTTTCCGTTTTTTTAAAAGTGCTAACGCCTCGAATGTTGGAAATACTTTATTGACTACACCGCGGAATCTGTTTATAAAATGTCTCGGACTTGCCCTGTCTTGGAAGTAAAATGAACTGATGGACAACGTATCCCCCGACTGACCGTAAGAATTCGGATACATGCTCATGAAGGGCGAGGACACTCCATTGACCATACCCGCGCCCAAGGCCGACAACGCTCTCGGTGTCGCTCCTTCCGGCTTTACAGACGACCTTCTGTGATACGACGAGCGGCCGAAGCACACGAGTACACCTGAAAAACATCCCATCTATTGATCCCCCAGATATGTCGTATGGATACCTCGAGATCTAAGATCGACTACCTAGAGATCGAATCATTCGTACATAATATGTGCATTGACCTGTTGTTTATTATACAGCGGTATCCCACGAGCACCGATAATTGTGAATGTTCGACGTGGAAGATATTGTGAATAGTGACGAAAATGTAACAGAATGTCTTTGAATTACGTAGACTTTTTTATTCCCAAAACTTATTATCTTCCAATGACCGCGATGTTTTCAATCAAAAGGACTTGCCAAATGCTATTTACATGAATTGTTTTAGTTTCTAAGAGGAGAATAAAATAACAAGTATAGGGGCGGGGATTTTTGAACGCATTCGAAAATCAACTACATGAAATTTTTGAGGGGGCATTCTCCCTGCTTCCGTTGGTATTTTAGATTTAGTAATGTCTTATTCAAACGTTTGTACTGCCGAGAATATGTGCTTAAGGCGGGATATACATTTAGACAGGAAAAACAATAAGCAATATTGAGGGATTTTTTAAACTAAGAAATAATTATTCTACAATTATCAAACTTTATGTATACTTTAAGAGTATATTTGAGTATACAAAACTATTTTTTTTTATAAATTCATCATCAAAATGACGGAGCTGTGGCAGAGTATTACAGCAAGGTCGCCCCGGGAGATGCGAATCGGCGTGCAGTCAGCTTCCCGTAGACTTTGATTTTCAAAAAAGTTCCATTATTTTTTAAGTTAGAACATGTATAGTTTCTATGTGACGATAATTAAAATGAAGTAAATGCAAAATTGAGGAAATGTCACGCATTTACAGAAAAAAATCAACACTTCACGCAACATTTCTGTAAAATGTGGATTAAAAAGTAGTTTCTTTTCCAATTTTTCAAAAACAATTTTCGTCAAGTAGAAGGTGTCAATATTATCAATATTTCTACCAAGTTTCAACTCAATCGGCTTAATAGTTTTTGAGTAATTCTGCACGCCAATTTCGATAATGCAGTTTTGAAAAAATGCGTTTGAAGTTCACGCCCGCTTCGAATCCGAGCGTTGAGGCACAGCGTTGTCGGGCTGTAACGTTTGAAGTTTTTCGAGTTTCGCTTTGAAACTTTAGGAAAATGTTCTGCATATATGGTTCTATCGTTTAAAAAAGACAAAAAAGAAATCGATTTTTTTATCGTTGTAAATGTATATCCCGCCTTAAATTTTTTGGCAGACATTTCCAATGTTCCAAAAGCTATAGTTATACGGAGAACTTCCCTGCTGAAAATGAAGGAAATTTTGGTTACAGTCGACCGATACTAAACCGAAAGCACCATCGAGCGATGAAGTTGATGAGGCGAGAACAAATATGACTACGAAAATTGGGCTTTTCATACGCGACTTTACGAAGAAAGCTTCCAGTCCACATTCAAATGAGTCGAGCATCAAGCTTTCTTTATTTCTTATTGAATCTGAACCAAATATCTCGAAGTTTGTAAAACGTGCAGGTTTTGCTAAATTAAAAAAAAACTCGACATTTTTCAGAATTCTAACTTTTCATAAAATTTAGAACTTTTATAATACTCCATTTCGGAAATTCAAAACTCTACTATCTAAATACCTCCACAGATTCTTTAGAGACACAATACCAATTACGCTCAAGTCTTTGTACATTTGTGTGGCTCCTTCCATCTCAATTCTTGACAATTTACAAAAGTTGTATCGACCATGAAATTATCCGTAAAAAGAAGATTCAAAATTTTACGAAATGCGACCCTATGTGTACCACAGTATTTATGTAGAAACATTCAGCTCGATATCTTGAAATTGGCTGAGGCTATACACAGAGAAAAAAATGACTTGGATCAACGAAATTGTTCAGTCACAGGTGGCCAACGAAATATTAAAACGAAACACTCAAATATTTTATTCCCCTGAGTATTCCTTAGTTCGACGGAATAAATAATTTTTTAAATAACCTAAGATTTCAGTTTACAAATCACCAATGTTTTTGTCTTATTCGGAAATACGTACTCTCAAGAATATGGACCTACATTTTTTGGGACAACGTTCCAATGTTTCCAAAGTTATAGACCTGAGAACTTGTCGCAGGCATAAGTGCTTGATGTTGACCATGAAAGTTGAATACGAAAAAAATGTGTATGTGTGTGTTATTTTTTGTACACGCAAAAACTTCTACACTTATACCACGTTGAATTTTTTACACCTATAGTGTATCACACGATGTGGGTTCTCAATGAGCCGTGAGCGAAAATCAATGAAACGCTTTGGACTTGAGCAATTTCATATTCGTGAAAATCTTTACAGCGCAATGACTTGCACAGTTTTCGACATATTTGTTCAAATTTTTAACAGAAACAGAGTATCATACAAGGCATTTTCGGACTGAATTTGGCAAGAAATTGGTGAAAGGGTTTATTTTGAAGGATTAAAAATTTTCGAAAAGCGTTTTTCTACGCCGTAGCTATTTAAGGGGGGATTGTCTTTTTTTTCGCAAAATTGACCGCTTTTTGGGAATTCTTTTGTGAAGAAAGTATACAACGGAAAACTTGTGAAACTTGGCATATAATTTTATTGATCTGTTTACTACATACAAAAAAAATTTTAAACAATTTCATAAAAAATCCGCCTCCCACCCCCCTCGACGCGCGATGGTCCTTTTTTGATGGTGTGCACGATTTCTCAAAAACAATTCAACCGATTGCCTTCAAATTTGGACAGAATGCTCAGCTGACATCCTTTTATCGTTTGATGAAGCAAAAAAGCAATACATTTAATAGTTTTTTATTTATAACAAAAAATCGATCAATTTTTTTCGAAAAATCAATACTTCAAGTTCAAAACGTCACCAAATCGTCAATTTTTTTTCCCTTCATCGAACGATAGCTATATGTGTCTAAAGTAAAATGCTTTTTGGGTTTTTGTTGCAGGATGAACGTGAAGGCTGTAATCGTGCACACCATCAAAAAAGGACCATCGCGCGTCGAGGGGGGTGGGAGGCGGATTTTTTGATGAAATTGTTTAAAATTTTTTTTGTATGTAGTAAACAGATCAATAAAACTATATGCCAAGTTTCACAAGTTTTCCATTGTATACTTTCTTCACAAAAAAATTCTCAAAAAGCGGTAAATTTTGCGAAAAAAAAAGACAATCCCCCCTTAAAAATTGAAGAAATCGGGGATAATATTTGTGCAGCAATAGAATATTATTATACATGCTACTATCGTATTGATTTTTGCGAAAATTGGTGCAACATTTTACATTTCGGGGGTGTATGAATTTGCAGAAAAAGTCATTTTCACACGGCAAGTTTTTCTTCTAGTGAATTTGCACACTCGTAAATATTGTCTTGAAAACGGGTTTGAGAATTTTCATGAAATATGAGAAACCCTGGTGACTGTGTAGGTACCTACCGACACAGCTGAACTTGGCCCCAGACGTTCTCGGAAAAGGGATATAAGTGTCCTGATAATTGGTGCATATGTTCGACGAATTTAAGAAATCCTCGTTCCTCTGGATGTGATATCCCAAACGAAGCGCTTCCGATTCATCCTTCGCGCAGGTCTATATGGCAAACACGGCCGTAACGAGCAAGACTCGAGTTAATGATACATGTTGAGACATTATGACGCGGTGCCTCGATACTACAGTTTTCGCAATTATTCTCCGGCATTTTTGCACAGAGTGCGTTGTTCCGGTGTAAGCATGCGGCTTTCTACTGCGATGAGGTCGAGTATGTCTTCAATTCGCGATCAGCTCAACCAAAAGATAATTTTCTGACCTTTTTTTTATCACAGTTACCCATTTCGAATTAAACTGATTTAAAAAAATCAATTAAATGAAATTGGGAACCATTTTGGCATATTGCGGAATTTTGCTTCTTGACGTCTAACTGGTTAATTCGGTTGTTAAAAGAGCTTATTTTTTTTTCTCGAGTATTGAGCTATTGTGACAAAACCGAACGACAAAGGGTTTTCTTCTCAAAACTAATTCTAAAGGTAATTATTCATTGCTTTTATACCACGAAAAAAAAATTGTAGACGATGACGCTAAACATAACGCCGTTGCCGCTGGCGGTTGTGATGTCACGACGTTATAGGTTATAGAGTTATTGGTTCTACGGCTCACGCGCGACTGCAAATAAATGTGACTCTTGGTGCGATTGTGCATGCGAAAACGTTGCAAAAACTGTTAAAAAGTCGAAAGTTACTGTAATTTTTGCGCGATGCTGTGTAGAGGTACATTTGTCGAAGCAAATTCGAGTAATTTGCCGGCCACAAACATTTTCATTCACCACAACCATGTTTTCCTCGCTTTTTCGTGCGTGTAAACGGGACGTAAGAGAGGTCTTTTAGGGCCTAGGCCTTAAAAATTTGCGCGTGCGCATTTCTCACGCTCACGCTCTTTGAACGCCGTTGTGGAATAGCTGTCAGCCGTAAGGTGCTGATATCAGTCGTTGGGTCGAGGAATTACGTACGTTGAGAGGTTATTTACAAAAAGAAACGTAATCTCACTTTCACGTGATACCGTGACAAAGCATCGTCGATGTCGCCGCGACATAAAGGATTAATTTTAAAAAATATGCTGATACATTTCAAAATCACGTTTGGTGTCTACGGGGGTGCACCTCCCGGGCCCGCGGCGCGCGCGGTACAGCTTTCACGTGCGATACAGCTTCCGTATGCAATCGAAACACCTTCTGCAGGTGCTTGCAGCCGCATGTATTTAACAATACAAAAGCTCGGAAAACATGCTTTTGTTATATAAATACTCGTGTGCACCATAGAGAAAGAACTACTTTTCGTGGTATTCAAACAGAGAGGAACAAAAGAAGTCCCATACGACTTTATCGTTGATTTTTTTATACAATATTCAAACTCACGATCGTACATACAGGTCTGGAAACTTGTGGGGTGGGGAGTGAATCGGATAATGAGGCAAAGTGGTATTTCTTGCTTCTGCCACCTGAAACGCTGCTACCTTGGGGGGAGCCAATCAAAAGCAGGCCCGATCAGCTGTGAAATCGTGTACTTTTTCGGAATAAATAATATTCTTAAGGGGCTATACCAGTGTGACACTTTCAAAAAATCGATTTTTTTTGCCGTTTTCGACAGTTTATACTTTCAAGAATATCATTATCATTTATATAATTTATATCAATATCATTTTATCTTGCAAAAATCGATAGTTAAATCTTTAAACGAGTTTTTCTCGAAATGAGATTTTTCAAATTTTCCGACATCGTAACTCAAAGAGCAATTACCCGATTAACTTGAAATTTGAACTGAGTACTCTTGAATATATTTACTCTACAATGACGTAGGATATTTTCGCTTGGATGAACATTGACAATTGGCATTGAAAAAAAAAACGACCATTTTATAGGTAAGAAAACAGGCTTTTTTTCATAACTACGCCATTTTGTTATATTTTGATATTTTTCGAAAATTCTACGTCATTGTACAGGAAACACCTCCCAGTTTAACGACATTTTTTTCCTTTTTCGGTTTCAGCTACTCAATCGGCCGGAATCGGACCGCATAAGTCGCTTGGATCTCAATATTTTTCTATGAAAAAATTATGTAATATAAGTCAAATATAGCCAAACATATTCTTAATTTTCCGAAACATTTAATTGAGTACTTTTCTTCCAAAAAAAATCCCGAAAATCACCCACATTTTCAGCGTTCACACTGGTATAGCCCATTAAGAGCGGCACGAATGGAAAATGATTCAGTTTTTTTATTACTGATCCAATGGTAAGAATGACAATTATATGTGATTTAAAAAATCCCCAAGTTGGTTAATTAGTGACATCTGTAAACATCAAGCTAGAACACACGACTTTTGAGACAGTCAAGTATATTGTAGTGCAAACATGTTGCGACGTCTTTAGTACTTGGATACCAGGCATCGCGACGGCCACTTTCCGCTATCATTCCTAAAACTTTTACATCAGTTTGGGACGATGCACGCTTCAGCTATTTTTTGAATTAACGCAGGATTCTACTTTGAAACTTTGAAAAATTTTTTTTTTTTTACATTTTTCGAAAGTAAATATGTTCAAGAATGTTCGGTCAAAATTTTATAAAGTTCCAAGCAGTCTAACTATCCTTTTTCGCCTTTCGAACGCACCTACCTGAGCGCGCTATTGTGACCCGCCCGGCGCGCGGCCCGGACTCACCAAAACTTTAAACGCGTTTTTCTCGAAACGACATTTTCAAGTACCGTGGTCGTGATAGCTCAAAAAGTACTGAACCGATCCTTATGAAATTTGGAACACATATTCTATATGTGTGTACCAACCGACCTAACTACAATGAACTTAAAATTTTGATTAGAACTATTTTTTTATTGCAAAAAATGACCCAAAAAAACGCATTTTTTTTCTTCGTATTTTAGCCGCCATTTTGTTAATTTTGCACGTATATAAAATATTCTAGTTAGGTCGGTTCCTGAAGACATACTGAACATGAAACTATTTGATTTTTTTGTTTCAGACCATCCGTCGGGAAGATTTCACGACCACGGCAACGGTACCTGCTTTTCGAGGCGTTGGCTTTAAACATATTTTACGTGTACAAAAAATGAATAAAATACATTTAAATTTTTTTTTTTATGTACTTAAAGAGTGTATTTATTGAACAGTTTAAACCCCATATCGATATCTTTAATAGTATTCTCAGAAAAAATTCACGAAAATAGCGTTTTTTTCATGGTTTCAAAGTAGAATCCTGCCTTAAATCGGCCGTTTACTTTCTCTCGACTTTACTACGGAACACGGAAACAGGATTCAGAGACTGTGAGGAGACTATCTATTGGTGTATATCTATATCTACATGACCCTTACGTAACAGCGCTCCTGGCGGATAGACGTAGAATCAATTTGGTGCCTCACTAATAATGACACACCCCACCACTCGAAAACGCCGGAGTTTCCAGACCTGAATGTAAGACCATGCTCGTACTACACGAGTAGTTCGTATACCGGTTATAATATTGTGACGTCACAGCGCGCTCGGGTAACGTCAGATACGCTCGGTGCGTTCTTGCCGAGCCGAATATAATTAAAATATCAAAGTGCTATAATTTCGTTAATTGGTAAAAACAAAAATACTTTTGTTATTAGATGCGCACATGAGCTTGGGAATGAAAAAAAATTATTAATTTGATAACCCAATGCCCATACACCGCGCAAAACGACCGTCGATCGATCAGTTACCTGTTCCAGAGTACTCATGAGCTGCCTCAGACACGGCTCCAGACACGATCGATTCTTGCGGACGCGTTGCTGCGCCGTTTGCTTCAGGACCTTCAGCAATTTTGCCATCGTCGCATTGTCGACCGTTGTGCCTGGGCAGAATTGAAACGTTGGCTGAGCGCTGCGCGGATAATTGCCCGGGAAATTCACTTTTAGTATGACGTTGTAATTTTTGTTGGACGCAGTGACAGTGCAGCTTCTCTCCAGGGCGTCCATTGCGTTCACCTTCGAACAAAAGGATCGCGACATTCTTTTCAAATTGTTGACAAATTTTCTAGGTCCGTTCCCGCACTCAACAAATGAAATGGGCATACTTGTTTTTTATTTGCGATTTCCTCACGTTTTCTAGCTCAATTCTGCTCACGTCACTAGCTACAATTGACTTTTTGAAAACATTTTCTCGTTCTATTTTACCGCATCGCTTATGTTAAGGGTAAAACTCAAGAACCGCAGAATTTACAAACTAATGTGAAAGAGGGAAAATAGTTTAATTTTTGTACGAGCTTAGTTGACGGCTTTGCTCGCGATAAAATCTTATCGGTGGAAAATCTTCTGGCTTCATTCAACGTTTTTTTTTTCGGAGGGATTGTAGGCAATGTTACATACGACGCTGACAAGGATTTCTACTATCTCAGTGCGCAGGATTCCGACCCACCAAAATCTGTCTCTCTTCTATCATTCGTTCACCCACTCCCAACCTCCCTGACGAGAACAATCTGATCACTTGTAAATGTTTACACTTGTAAATGTTTATTTATTGGTTTATTTGTTCATTTTTTTTTCGCTGCGGCCTTTCGTGGTTGCTTTTTGTTTGTTTGAAACAAACGTCCGATGGGAATGAAAACTGGCGAACGAAATATCAAGATGAAACACTGAAATACATTACTCCAAAAATCAAGGGATCAACAAAATTTCCCACGATTTTTGATGATTTTTATTGGATTAGTGAAAAAAACTCAGTGAAAAACAGACGCAGGACAACGGAAAAAAAGCATTTTGAAGCTTGAAGTTTCTAGTTCATGGTTTCTGAATGCAAAGTTATTTATGATCCGCCGTTACTGAGAAACTATAAGAAGAACAACAAAACAAAGTTCAAATGTTTTCCCCAACTTTCCGAAAGCCCACGGGCATTGACAAATTCAGTTCACTAGTTTTTCTTTCAGAAACTTTTAGATTGATCTTTCCTCTTTAATTTGATCGGTGAGAGGGCTGGGTTAGAGAGTACGATGATTAGTTGCGAAGTTATCAGCTGTAAAGGCCAAAATTGCACTTCTGACATTGATGACTGACTACTCATAAACTATGATCGTACAGAAAATGGAAAGACGATTTTGATAACTACAATGTATTTTCTACAACATGCTGTTTGTTGTCTTTTAACATTTTTTCGTTTCTTATGTGATATAAATTCTTTAAAAATGGTTAATTGCTGAATCGTTGCGTTAAGGATGTGTTTGGTTTTCACTGACAAGGAAACTGTTTCGGTGCCCCCTCTGATTTTGTTCAATGTTTAATATGTTATTTTTCATCGAAATCTAAGAGGCACGTATTTTTTTGATCGGTGGAAAAACATTTTGAAGCGGTGAAAATTACCCTTGAAGTTGGACACCCTCAGAGTATCTTTTGCAGTCTCGCATATCTCCAGTCAAAATATTAAGCGGGCTCTATGCTCGCGCGCAAGTCACGTTGCCAATTTATAACGTGATTCGTGCGAGTGTGGATACGTGTGGAACGCCGCGAAGCACGAACGCGGAAACCATCCACACTCGCGTTTCACGGCCTTCGTGAATTTTCGCAGCGCAAGTGTAAAGCCCGCTTTACAAGGGGGCAGTACGGCAGTCGGATTTTTTTAATTTTTCGTACTCATGGTACGCGAAGTTCAGAGCTCGAATATTAATATCCCAAAGCAGTTCGACGCCATATTCAGAAATTTTCGAGAAAATTGACTATGAAGTTTTCGAGCGCACTCTTATCCCACAAAGATGCAACGATATTCGAACCGGGCTCGTGGCGTACCCGGTAGCGCTCGAGTCTAGTAATCGCGGGGTCGCTGGTTCGAGTCTCAATTCGAAATTTTTTTTCTTTTTTTTTAAATAAAAAAACGCAAGTCATATTTTTAATTATCTCTTGATTATAAACATACATTTTCTTTTGTGCACAAGCAGCTGTGCCAGCTTCGCAGGTAGTTGATCAGGACAAAGGCAAACGATGTACGCAGAAGTGTTATTCACAATATCGACGGTTGCCAAAACAAGCGTTATATTCACATATTTCAACGTTTATTCTTCTATTTATATTCCTATTAATCTACAAGGGAGTTTGAGTAAATATTATTACTGGATATTTTTACGTCGCCTATTCGCAATTTCGAGCAAGAGATAATCAAAAATAAGACTTGCATTTATCATTGACAATTATAATTACATATATGTGAATTAGCATAGATTTTATGATTTTTATCCCGGGATTATTTTTTTATTTTTTTATAAATAATCACCTATTGTTATATATATAAATAATATATGATCATATATGAGAGAATATATAATTATGTATAACTATAATGAATTTTGTACATAAATAACTATATATGGATTTTGTCCATATATAAACATATATAGATATATTATATTAATTATATATAATAATATGTGATTATATACAACACAAATTTATCGGGATATTTAAATGACGGAGGTATGCGAATTAAAAAAAAAATGAAAAAAAAAAAAAAAAAAAAATTCGAAGTGAGAGTCGAACCAGCGACCCCGCGATTACTAGACTCGAGCGCTACCGGGTACGCCACGAGCCCGGTTCGAATATCGTTGCATCTTTGTGGGATAAGAGTGCGCTCGAAAACTTCAAAGTCAATTTTCTCGAAAATTTCTAAATATGGCGTCGAACTGCTTTGGGATATTAATATTCGAGCTCTGAACTTCGCGTACCATGAGTACGAAAAATTACAAAAATCCGACTGCCGTACTGTCCCCTTGTTAGATTAAAACCACTTGGAGGATAATGCTTATGGAAAATAATAAAAAATGCATTTTTTTTATTCGCGGTGGTAAATAGGTAGGTGAATAGATAGGGGTTGAAAGTCGAAGAATATGCATAACTTAAAGACTTTTTTTTATATTTTATCGACACCAAAACTGCATTTGAGAAAGCTAATAAAAATAGCAGAGACGGGTTTTTGCTTTTTTCGAAGAAAAAAAAACCGTTCGAGGGGCTCTGCCCCTGTATGCTACCATTTCGGGTATCCCCCTCCGATTTAGTTTAGTTTGCGGTATACTATTCTTCGTCGAAATGTAGAAGACACGTAATTTTTTTAACGGTGGAAAACCGATTTTCGTGTTTCTAATAGAGATATTTAATTGCAACCAACTGGACGGTAACGCTTTTGGCAAATGAAAATTGATTTTTTTGTCAATATGAACGGAACGCACTGTTCGAAGAGCATAGGGGTTGAAAGTTGAGACACTTTTATAACATAAAAGTATTCTTTCTATATTTATAACGTAACATATAACATAAAAGTATTATTTATAACATAAAAGTATTCTTTGGGCGAGCTACCCTAACATAATACAATTTCCGGTGTCCCCATCTGATTTTGTTCCGTTTGAGAGATGTTGTTCTTCATCGAAGTTCAAATCCGGCCAATTTTTGTATCTGATGGAGAACTACTTTTACATTTTCAGCTCTCTGAAATGCAATTGGTTTCGTTAAAATATAACGAAAGGTTTTGAAGTTATACGAATTTGTCGACATGCAACCCCATATATCACTAACAATTCACCCTCTCGGAATTGAGAAAAGTGCATTTTTCATTATTCGCCATAAACATAATCTTCCAATTGGTTTCAATCTTATATCTTGCCTGGAAATTTGCGAAACTGAAAAAGTTACTCTGAGGGTGTACAAGTTGAAGGATTATTTTCACTCGTTAAAAACGTGTTTCCGCCGATAAAAATAATACGTGTCTCTTAGATTTCGATGAAAAATAACAGGAGAAATTAAACGAACGGAGGGGGACATCGGAAACGGTTGCCTAGTGAGTTATGGACTATTGAAATTCACTAAATGCGTTCGGAAAATTGTTTGATTCTTTAATTTTGTCGAACACCGTATTTGTTTATTCCATTTTTTAAAATAAATAATTCGTCGGCATCCCCCAATGAGAAATTTAGTCAACACGAGTAATTCTTTTCTTCGCCGTATATTCGACTTCGAATGTCGATTACTGCGCGCCCTGTAACGCAACACTGACAAAATGTTGTCCAAGTTCAACTCACTTTTTTGTGCTGCAATGAAATTAGAAATTAGACTCGAATATTTAATGTCGTAAAAAAAGGGTGTCATATTCATCAACGAAGAGGAATAAACTCACCTCTATATTTGGTATATTCATATTAATGAGGGAAAACTCTTGTTGCAATGTCTTCGGTTGGGTGGGCGAGGCTGCATCCTTTTCGTTTTCCGGAAGCGCGCTCACCTCGCGATGCATCGGGAGCCCGTCGTGCTTCGATATGGCGCAATTTATGTCGGGCTCGTTCTCGGAGTCGTTGAGCTCAATGCGTTGCACCGATCGCAACGTTCCTGTCACAGGTGTTTCAATATCAGGATGAGCATCGCAATGAGAATTCGAAAAATGAATTATCACAAGACAATAAACAATCCGGACTCATATTCGTGTTCTCGGAGTACTGGGTGTAAACGGAAGTCGTGTCGTCCATCTCGTGCCCGCATAGCTGTAAAAAAACATGTGGTTTCGTCATATCATTGCTTTCTCGTCTCGTCGCGCAAAGCCCGCTCGATTACCTTCTTTAGAAATGGGTCGATCTTGAATATTCTCAGACATTGGTCCTTGGACCACGTGATCAACTCGTAATCGTTGACATCTGAAAACAATGATTTTTTAGTATTCACCAAGGGTCCATTGCGAATATATCTCTGGGAAAATGGAACCGAATTTTTGACAATAACATCGCACGCGCAAATTCAATTATCTGTTTGAATTTATTCTTCGGAAAAACCGACACTGGTGGATGGACAGTTGGGGTTCAGCTCCGGCGGTGCTTCGAGTTAAGCAGTTGCTTAGCCGTGCACTGACTGGCGCATCAACCAGTGACCAAAAGGCCAATACTTTTGAGACCTTGATGTAGATAGTTCAGTAAAAAAGTCTGTGCACCAGAGAATCAGAAGAATGTGGGGCCGTGCGGGATCGTGTAGCTTAAGACGGCTGTGGACGCAGCGGACTTTAGGCTAGATTCGCAAAGTGCGGGTACGGTGTGATAGGAAAGGGTAGTACGTAAAAATCCACAAGGGTATACGTTGGAACTTGGGAAATAAAAATCCTCCGAATAACTTTACGGTGATCACGAAATAATAATGAATACGCTTTGAACGTTGTCAGGGTGTCTAATTTTAACCAGAACTGAAATTGCATGACATTTAAGGATTTTTAAGGCAAGGAATGGGGATTTTTTTCATGACTCTTAGTATGACTTTCTGGCATAGAAGTGTACTTAATGATTCTACAGTGCGACCGATTTTCGAAATTTTTATATTTTTGTTTTGCTCTTTCAAACAGATGTGTGTTGTATGCCAATAAAAAGTATACGGAATAAACGAAAAGTCACCGAACTGTACAATTCCATATGTAGTAAAACATGTGAGACAAACATAATTTCAAGATTGCTGTAAAGAAATATATTTTGGGAACATCTAGAAAAATATTACGTACATTTAGGAACTTTGAGTAATATCATCTAGTCGCTTTACACGAATAACAAAGAAAAACTAATATGTTGAGATAACGCATCATTTTCTTTTACTTTCTTCTATTTTATTTTCTATCGATTCGATATTCGCTTCTGTATCGACAAGTACCACAAAGTTAGTTCATATTGAATATAGACTCAACGATAACTCAGTAGGGTATAATAATTCAGGTAGACTGGTAATTTTTCATGACATTTCATGACTTTTTCAGGGTTCAGTGTAATTTCATGACATTTAAGATTTTTCATGACTTTTCAGGTCGGTAGACACCCTGGTTGTGGAATACAAGAGCCGAATAAACTAGAATAACTTTACGATAAGGGGGTAAAAAAGTCGCGACGGTCCGGGTTCGGAATAATGTATTTTTTTTAAGCATAAAAAAATGGTTAACTAACCATTTTCAGTTTTTTTTTCGATAAAAATTGGCGGGTAATACTTCTGAGATTCGGTAGTTGAAGTTGAAAAATAATTTCATTATACATTTACGAAAGATGAGTAATTTGTTATAGTTATCGTAATGATTCACAAAGAAAATCCTACAGTGAAGGAAGGGTTTAACATGGGAGCTGGAAGTTGGTATTCGAACGTGACCTGACGAAAACGTTCGAAAAACGAAGCACCACCATTTAAAATTATGAAAAGTTTTCGAAAAATTATAGAACGCACTTTGCACGTTGTAGAATACGCAAAGCCAAATATACTTGAGGGATCGAATGATAATATGTTTTCGAAAAGTCAAGTTCGAAACGGTTTTTTCAGTAAAAAAATTGTACATATTGTATTTTTTTTTCGATAAAATTTAGGGGTGATACGAGACACGACAGTTTAAGGGGAGATATACACCTAATTGGTCGAAAAAATCGATTTAGAAGCTATGAACATTCCGTCGACCGTAGAAAACCTACACTATGGGCCTGGTATCGATGATTCCATGTAAGTTGACAAATTTCATGATGCATTCATTCCCAAATTTTCAAACGCGTTTTTCTCAAAAGCACGTATTTCAAATCGGTACCCAAAATTTCTCGAAAACCAATGAACCGATTGCCTTGAGGTGTTTTGTGGTTATTCTATACACCAGTATCTAGTACTTGTCATAGGATTTTTTTCCCCGTTACTTAGTTTTTGTTTTATAGGCAAAATAATAACTAATTTTTGGCCCAAAAATCACTATTTATGTTCAAACGTCCGCCATTTTGTCATAAATCGATATTTTCAAAATCGGCTATGACAAGTACTAGATTATAGTATCTGATTTAATAATCTTTTTGATTTTTTTTTTCAGATGATTTTTTAAGAAACGCCAGTGGGTACCGGACACACAGATTTTTTTACGGCGCTCCAAGGATCATACAATATCCTTGTATATTTTTGATATTTTTAAATAAAGAAAATTAAACATATTTTTGAATGTATATACTTTTAGATCATTAAAACCCCAATCCGAATTTTCAAATAGTTTTCCTTAAAAAGATTCACAAAAATTACCTTTTTTCCGGCTCCTAGGTGTATATCTCCCCTTAAAGGAAAAAATATTTTTATGGTGCAAGACGCAGGATTTATCGAACGTCCGAAAATACCTGTTTTGGGATACCGCCATTGAAACTCGAGAACAACGTCCGTATGTCCGACAAATGTATATATCGGCGCGTTGAAATTCGACGTGTTCCACAAAAGCAGGCTATTCTCACCGCGACGCAGCTGCGGTACGACTATCGTCACGAGACCTTCCCCAAACGGCTGTCAATGAGTAAAAAAAATGTCACTAGACGATTCGCAACATGGCATTTTGAGGTCGGAAAACGCTATGACGAATTTGAAGAAAAAAATTGATCTTCCTTCTATATTGGTCTTTTAAAAGGATCTCGTTGGAGGAAAAACCGGCCAAGTGCGAGCCGGTTTGACGCGCCAAGAGTCCCGTACGTTGCTCGTTACGAATCGTTGCAAGATCGTCATTATGTTCTTCATTGTGCTTTCATACAAAGTATATACAAAGTATGAAATTACAATGAAAACCACCACGTCTTAGCCTCGTCAGGTTTCCTTGCCTGTCCCCTTTCGATATCCCGTGCGCTACTATTAAACCGTTTTTTCGCACACGATCGCAAGATCGTGTGCACAAATCAACAAATCAAAATTTGATACGTAGTTGTCTACGTATCAAATTTCGAGCTCCCAGTTAAAGTGTCCGGCAAAAACGTTCCAATCAAATCTAATTTAGTTCAAGTTTCCGCAAGAAGTTTGAAAACTTCACATAGTTGATGTTTTATTGCGTTTGATGCACACCTCGTGCTTGTCATCCTTCAATTTAAAAACCCGAAATACTTCATAAATAAATGGAATGAAAACAAATTATCAGGGTGACCGGAAAACAGATAGTTTTGAAAAAAAGAAAAAAACGGTATTTAGTTTGACAAGACTGTATCGGCCATATATTCGACACTCATCACAATATTTTACGCGTCAAATATTGATAAATATCTGTCTTCGTGAAAAACTGTTATTAAGGGATGAGATGCAATCAGAATTTTGAAAAATCGATTGTTTTTTTACATTTTCTTGAAGTATGATGTTTCGAAAATATTCGAAATACGAAATTTTTTAACATTTATTACCGAAAAATTATAAACTTTAGCAAAATTTTATAAAGAATACTTTCGTTTTAAAATTGCCCAAAATGTAAAAAAAAATAATAATAATTTATCCCGAACAACTTTATTTTTTTGAAAAGATGTTTTAACAATTGGCTATAAACAATTGAATGCTCGACTTTTCGGCAAAAATTGTGATATTCGGATTAAACGGATCAAAATACATTAAAAAAAAGTTTAGCTTCATTCATTGAGCTCAAAATTTTACAAACATTTAATATCGTATCCACATCGACAAACTTTAAACGCGTATTTCTCGAAACTATGTTTTTCCAGTCGGTGACCACTATAATTCAAAAACCACTCGATGGATTTTGATGAAATTTGGTGTGCTTATTAATAGCATTAAAAACTAGTCCTTAATCGAAGGATTTTCATTATTGTTGAAAATGTATATTTTTTTAAACAATAAACGAGCGATTTTTTGGTCGAAAATTGAAAGTTATTTGTCGAAAGCCGCCATTTTGTTAATTTTTTAACAAAAAAGCTTCAATTAAGGACTAGATTTATTATTAAACTAAGGATTTAAAAAAAAAATTATTTCAGATGATCCAGTAAAATTTTATGATGGTCACAGCAAAACACTACATGCCGAAGGGGGTCCGACAAAGATGGCGATATTTTTATAAATGATTAATACTTATCTTTGAAAATTTGTACAAGTCAAGTTTAAATATAACATAAAAAGACTTTGTAACCACTTTTGTAAAGCAAACTTAATTACTATAAAAAAATATATTGAAAATGCTCGTTTTTCACGCCTCTGACTGCGTCTCACTCCTTAACGAAACGGCGGATCAATCCGCAACGTTCTTATCTTTAATCAAGTTCTTATTTGATATTAAAATTGCGCGTGTACCTGACAAAATTTTTCATCTATTAATTCGGGAAGTGTGTAAAAATTCTCGGTCATAGAGTCTTGTTACAACTTTCTATTAAAATTATTTCAGTTAAGTTATATTAACAAATTCGGGAGATACGGACTACCAAGTTATCGCTAAATCGATTCGATGGAAACTCCATAAGGCGATTGTACAAATAACTGTCGCATGTTGTTTGAAGCCTCGTTAATAAAGCATCAAACATCAAACAAAGGGTTCTTCCTCTCCACCCAGCCTTTACCATTAAAGTATTATGATTGCGGATTATTGACTGAAATCGAAATTGGTAAGGGATAAATGATTGCGGTACAGCATACACAATAATAATGACTTACCGGCTAAGCATTGATTCTTCAAATAATTGAACGAACAAATGACTACGAAATGCTACTTTATGCGTGTTTCGAAACGCACTTGGCAGATTTTTTTAAGTGCTGAGGGAACTTTTGAAAATAAATATATGTTTTTTTGGGGCCACAGTCATTTACTCGTAATTACTATGCCATCCATGTTTACCGTGTACCGTGCTCTCCAAACTGGTGAATTTGTAGTCAATATACTTTCGGCCCTACGGGGATTCGTGATGTCGAAAATTTTGACGGTACAATCTTGGCTGGAGGTCGCCAACTGATTCTGCTGGAAAGGACACCAGTCCAATCCGTGTATCTGGAACATTGAAGCTTGCGTTATCTCTCTCTCTACGACGAATGGAAATATATGAATTCTAATTACGATTCATTCCTCATCATTACAACTGCTATTTGGCATGCCACTGTTGCGCAAGCCCGTAAGAACTTTCGCATACGGAACGCAAATGAAAGAGCACATGAATTTTATGCAAACAAATATTTTTTCGACACTTAATGGAACCATTTTTAAAACGTTAAAAAATATGCCTTCCAGACAAAATTTGTATGTAAACGATTTTAGTGTAAATTGGTAAAACGCTCTAGATTTTAGGGAATTTTAAATTTCCGACAAATTTTTCTTAGCGCCGTAGCCTGCGCAATTTTTGGGAGATCACTTTTTTTTCAGATTAAATAGTGAAAGAGCTTTTTCAAGGGAGATAAAGTTTTCAAAAATATGGTTTTCATCCTCTTCACATATAATGTATACGTATTGGACCGGTACTGGTGTATCGGTCGTGTTTCGGTGGTACTTTAAGTTGAGCAGCGTTGTGCATGGCCGATACTCGCAGCGTATACCGCTTAGTCGTGCACCGGTTGGCGCATCAACCAGTGAGCGACTGGCCAATAGTTCTGAGACCTTGGTCTAGATACTTAAGTTAAAGTATGCGCACCAGAGAATCAGAAGAATTACCGTCTATACCGGTACGGGTTTTCCACAGTTTCCCCGTACCTTCGGCAAACGCGGTATGGTGTAGCTTGAGACGGCTGTGGACGCAACGGGAGTTAGGTGAGATTAGCTAAGTGTGGGTAGGGAGTGATAGGGAAGATTTAATTGGGAAGGGTAACGCGTAAAAATCGGCAAAATTATACGTTGAAACTCGGGGAACGAGGAAAAATGAGTATGTATATATTTTCGTATTGGATTTTATAAATATCGGTAAAACATTTTATATATAAAAGGAATATGGGTGTTTCAAAAAGAAAACCTTTTCAGTCTATAACTTTATAATAATAACATCATTGTTTACGAATGTTTTTAAAAAAATGTTAATAAAACTTGGCAAATTATGTATTAATTGTGTGTAAAATTCCGACTTCATCATCTCAATAATCTCATTTTTTTTTTTTTATCAATCTGTTTGTTGGGCCCCAAGCTTATGCCTTTTAAGTGCGTCCTAGGTAAAAATGTAACCCGATATATTAAATGCGAACCTAGATTGCAAAATTAGGTTTAAGAGTCAAAATATGTAAAAGTGGTATTCAAGTATAAATGCTCTTCAAAGGGTATACCGAAAACAAATAATTACTACTACTAGTACTAATATTCGTTCTCTTTTTCGCCGCTTCGAGCGCTGGCCCTCAATCTTTTCGGCCGGAAATGCAAGAACGTGCGCAGCAATTACCTTCGTTAAATGCGCTGCTATGTATTGTACAGGACTGTTTCCCTTTCGTTGGTCCCATATCTTGACGTCACCATCGTGCGCGGTCGCGAGAGTATGCGGCGATAACGCGTTCCATCGCACCTGAGATGAGCCAGCTGCGAAACGGCCTCGCGTTATTAGTGCAAAAACTAGTGTGCCAGAAACGATGGGGGAGATGATAGAGCGTGATCCCTGCATTTAAAAGGTCCCTAGTCACTTAAAACTCCTTAGTAACTCCCTCAGTTGACGAGATATTTATATATTTAATTAAGAACAATCGCAGCTGAACGCATTGAAAACGTTGTCTGCTTGTCATTTCCGAGCTCAGACAATAATAACAAATAAAATTCAATCTGATGATCCTGTATTATTTTCAAACAAATATGGCATATCAGTACGGTTGGGGCACGAGGGAAAAAATTGGCGTGGTCCACAGGTACGCACATGTAAGGATTCTTTTAACTTGAAAGGCAACGGCCACTTTTATGACACCAGGTTTAGTGTCGCAGTGTTGTTTTTTCATGAAAAATATGCATTTTTAAATGTAATTTTGAAATGAGCTCTACAGGATGAGTAATTTTTTAAATTCGTTTTTGATAACTTAAGAATGTTTAAGAGACATAGAGTCTTCAAAATCGGCTCTTGAAATTTCCGTACGATCAATTGTTCATCCCTTATTGACGTTCGAGCTTGAAGGTGTCATGTTGTCTTTGAGAAGAAAATGGCCAAAAAGGCCGAACAGCAAGTAAAGAGAAAAAAATCAGTGCAGAATGTCTGAACTGTAAGATTGCATTGAAAACCGCAGTTCAGCTGTAACTTTGCTGAATGAAAACTCTTCCGAAACACTTAAAGAATTTGCTGAACGGCTCAATGTGGATAAGTCGGTACATCAAGGTCCGCATGCCATGGAAAATATGCAGAAAGAAGGAACTGGCTGCCACTCAAGGTGAGGTAAGTGTCATTGCGAATCGACTGAACCCTTTTTTGCTTGCAAAGCGTAAGAAAAGCGGTTCTCGTGGCGTATTACAACTGGCCATGGAACGTAGAATTGTTTCGACAACCCTAAACGCAGAAAATCATGGGTTGATCGTAGTCGACCATCAATATCCATACCAGTCTTTTTTGTTGTTGACCTTGAAACTACCTTGATACCCTCCACTAAATAAAAAAACTGTCGTGCCATTTTATTCTTCGCTTGACCGTACTCGGCCCGTGCCTCGGGGCTTTTCGATTTACATCGATGCCTTGAGATATTTCGATGTGTCAAGATAAATGGGATAGCCTGTACAAGTATCTAGACACGAGGACGTAATCTAATATCATTCAAATTAGCGTACCAACTGCTGACAGAGATAAACTGGGTCGTCGTTGATCCCGTATGTCCCATATGTGAATGAAAGTGTCGATACTGCAGGAAGCGACGATCGAGGGCTCCACGGGATGCCAATTCAAGTCGCTGACCACTCGCGTGTGCGCTTTCAGACTATGCATCGTCTGCAAATCCTGTCCACCTCCACCGGCAAAACTCAATATTTCCACTCTGGTGTTGCTCTGGAAAAATGACACATCATGGTTTCGGTATTTCATGATTAGTGTTGTTGTAAAATAACATGGAAACGCTTCGAGAAGGGAAAAGGTGTATGACGCTTCTCCGTATCGCGTATTTTAAGTATATTATAAAGAGTAAAAAACGATTATAATGAAATAATTATCGTAAATATCGGTGTGAGAGGACAGTGCTGGTTCTTTTTTTTCAAACGTCCAAACGATGTACCACGCAACACCATTTTGGATTCGTTGATACAAAGAAACCAGGATTTTTCATTATAAAGTAACCGACACGGGTGGATGTTCGAGGTTCGGTTTCGGCGGTGCTCTGAGTTAAGGAGCGTTTTGCACGACCGACTCTCAGAGCGGTGACCGCTTAGCCGTACACTGGCTGGCGCATAAATTAGTGAGCGGAAGGCCAATACTTCTGAGCCTCTGGTGAAGAGATACTTGAGTACAAGTCTGTATACCGGACAATCAGAAGAATATGGAGCCGTCTATACCGACACAGGTTTTCCACAGTTTGCTGTACCCTCGCCAAATGCGGTATGGTGTAGCTTAAGAGGCGAGATACAGTCAGAATTTTCAAAAAATCGATTTTTTTAAAACATTTTATTGAAGAATGATGTTTCGAAAATATTCCCTGAAAATGTCAAGTCAATCCGATGAATAGTTTCCGGGATGTCCCACAATTAGTGAAGGGGCGTCGGGTCCCCATGGCAGGTAGCGGACGGCAGCTGCAAGCACCCGGTTTCGACCCCCCCTCCCCCCTATTATGTTCTTCGAATATAATAGGGGGATGCTTCAAAGACAACATCAAATTGATATTTTGGAAGCTTTCCAAATCGGCAGAAGCCCTATTGTATGGGCCAGGAATTGATGACTCGATGTGAGTAATTTTTAATTAGTATTTCTATACATAAACCAAGTGTAAAATTGGAAATCTTTCTCAGAAATTTAAAAAAATGTATTACTCAAAAACTATGAACTTTAGCAAAATTTTATAAAGAATACTTTTGTTTTACAATTGCCCAAAATGTTTTTATTCAAATAATTCATCCTGAAAAACTTTAATTTTTTTGAAAAATTGTTTTCACAATTGGCTATAAACAATTGAATGCTCGGCTTTTCGGCAAAAATTGTGATATTCGGATTCAGCGACTCCGAATACATTTAAAAAAAGTTTAGCTTCATCCATCGAGCTCAAAATTTTACAAACATATAATACCGTATCCACATCGAAAAACTTTAAACCCGTTTTTCTCGAAACTATGTGTTTCAAGTCGGTGACCACTATAATTCAAAAAACCACTCGATGGATTTTGATGAAATTTGGTGTGCTTATTGATAGCATTGAAAACTAGTCCTTAATCGAAGGATTTTCATTTTTGGTGAAAATTTATATTTTTTTTAACAATAAACGAGCGATTTTTTGGTCGAAAATTAAAAGTTATCTGTCGGAAGCCGCCATTTTGTTAATTAAAAAAAAAGCTCCGATTAAGGACTAGATTTATTATTAAACTAATGATTTTTTTTGGTTCTTTTATTTCAGTAGTCAGTTCAGTTCAGTTCAGTTTTATTCAGTAGTCAGTTCAGTTCAGATCCAGTAAAATTTTGTGATTGTTACCGCAAAGCACTATATGCTGAAGGGTGTCCGACAAAGATGGCCATGTTTTTTTTAAATTATCAATTTTTTTTTTTGAAAATTCGTACAAGTCAAGTTGAAATATAACATAAAAAGTCTGTGTAACCACTTCTGTTAAACAAACTTAATTACTATAAAAAAAATCATTGAAAATGCTCGTTTTTTTCACGCCTCTGACTGCATCTCGCCCCTTAAGACGGCTGTGGACATGCAACGGACGTTAGGTTAAATTTGCGAAGTGCGGGTAGGGAGTAGAAAGCTTCAATGGTATACGTTGGAACTCCGGAAATCAAAAAATTATCATTACGTACACTTTTATACCTGAGGAGCGACAGTGCAGTTTTTACGTTTTCTGAAGATTCGCATAATATTGAAGTTTAAACAGAATGTATCGACTTTTCTTGAACAACATTTTTATTTTTGAGCCTGTTACTGTTGGTTTTTTAAACATTAAAAATAACTTAGGTAGGGTAAAGCACCTTGTCCGCAGCCCTGCTCCAAAAGTCAGCTTTTATCAATTTTCAATTTTGAAATCATGCACGAAGAAAACACTTTTCTCAAAAGGATCGTACGGAACGAAGATAAACGTAGAAAAATGTATGAGCCAGCTTTCATTCGAGAAGGAGAGAACATGGAAAATGAACGCAAAAGTAGTATTAATGAAGATAAAAGTAAAGACGGTCCGTCAAAAATCTCGATTGAGTCCAGAAAAATGTTACTATCTGTAAAAAAACCTTTGAAAAATTCCTTCTTGGATTAAAAAAAGGAATTGAAAAAAAAAACAATTAATGGAATTGGTGCGATATCATCGGGCGAATGGAGAAAAATTGAAGACCCCGAAGAAGAAGAAGAGTAAAGAAAGAAAGTCAATACTTTAGTTCGGAAATGGCAGAGCACAGGCTAAAGAAGAAAAAAAAAGAATAGAGACGAAACCGAAAAAGGGGAGAGGCCTCCAAAGATAGTACCAAAAAATAAAAATATTGCAAAATCAACAAGTATTAAAACAAGATGCGAAGAATGTGAAGTAGAAATGGTAACGGACATAGAGGAAAATGACGTGAAACATATTTGCTACAAAGCTCGTTTCGCATGGTACCATTTAAAATGTATAAAATTCGTTTACAACCTCTATGAAGAAATAGAGGACGCACCTATTGCATGCTAAGAGTGCAGTGCTAGCGAGGAGGCTGTCTATCCGATGAGGCTGACTATTACTTTTGAATGGCTGAGCACTGGGAATAATGTCCTTTTTATAGAAAATTTATATTTTTCAAAATTTGCCTATAAATCTTCTCGTTTCTTATTCATTTGTTATCATCAATAAAGAACCTATTATATAAGACAATTGACCTTTTGTCATCTTTTTTGTTCCTAAGGCAGAATTTAATAGTTGAAAATTTCGTTAGAATGCTGAATAATGGATACTTTATCCCATAAAACAAATGCTAAATATTAAGAATGACTTAGTTATAGAAAAATATTTCAGGAAAAGCCTAGGTTCTTTACACTGCCAATATTTATCATGATTATTTAATTATCGCAATTGCCTTTGACTGTTTATTACAAATATGATAGACCCAAATACAGTTCAAACCCACAAATTGATGAAGTGCTTATATTTTTGTACGGAACGAATAAAATTTGACACTCTTTCCGGCCCGCATTGTATTCTAACTCCTAAAACCAAATAAGATCATTGGCAACTTACGGATATTGCGCATAAATGACAGTTAGATAGAGTGGGGTTCCATTCAGCTGAACCAACTTCGTACTTGCTCTGTCGTTGAAACTTCCTAAGTCCATCCATGGCATCATTCAGATGTTTAACAGCAAAACATCGGCGTCTATAAATGAATTCCTCATTATTATCATTGTTACTAATGGCATCATTTCATGCATCATTATTATTATTATCAACGTTATTGTTGTTACAGTTATTATTTTTAATATAATCGTTATTGTTGTTATTATTGCTGTGATCATTATTGTTGTTATTATTATTGTTACTATCATCCATTAACATTGCTGTTATTACTATTGCCATTATGCCTTACTATTTGCCATTATGTTATCGTTTTTGCCCTTAGGATTATTATATGCAATGTTAAGAATGTTTTCATTATTATTGTAATTAATTTCTATCATTACTATTACTATTATTATTATTTATTATGATTATCATTATGTACTATTATGATTATTCATTATAATTTGAAAATAAATACCAATAATTATTATTATTACAGGTATGCTGTTATTTTGATAATTCTTGTCTTTGTTAGTACTAAATGGTATAAAAATTTGCAAGGGTATACTTGAAAATAAAGAACTATACTGGACTTACATACTGGATTACTTAATATCTTTTCATAATAAGATTCGTATTAATAGTTCATTAATGAAAGGTTATTATTGCTAATCATGATTGTTATTTTTATTGTTCAAAATATTGTAAAGATTATCGTTATTTGTATTGTATGATGTTCTGATTAGCAGTTTGGTTGTTATTATATTTTATTATCATTAGTATTGTACCTGTCACATTGTTTCTAGTCATTCCAACTTTTGTTATCATTATTTTGTTGATATTGCTGTTATTAGTAGTAGTTTCAAACTTTGTTGTTCCTATTTAAATGCACTGCATGAAAAGTCTTTCGAAGAGCTGGAAATGTAAAGTTTTTTCCTTGTCCGGCTTGCAACCAATTGACAAGGTTCTGGTTACTTTTTGTAACTTCTTGAAACTTTTATCCGGTTTTGTTTTTACAACTGGTTTAGCATCTTTTTCAAGAATATTCTATTCGAACTCAACACTCACCCTGCCAACAAAACATAACTTCCGGTCGCGTCGATGGCCATTGTATTCGCCTGTTGTAAAAGTGGAGAAAAATATAGTTTCGTGATCGGTTGTAGGCCAAAAATAGTCAATGTATTGTTTTACCTGCAGGTCTCGATGTTCCGTGACGACATAGTCACTGCCCCAACGTTTTGACATTTCCACAAAACCACCAAAACTTTTCGCAAGGTTAGGCGAGAAATGTACATTTGCGTCGTCCTCAATATTCCTACGGTCTTTTGTACTGACGGGCGTTTATATGCGAAGTATTTTTTTAGTGCTCCCTAAGAGGGGAAGATTGTGATTGCAGTCGTGATATATTTCGGTTTTGACGCAGAAAGGCAAGCGGTCGCGCAAAGCTATGTAATATGACTGGATTGACTGAGGACTCGATACTGTAAACGCGCGATACGTCTGGTGTGCTTACAGCTGGGTAGAAGCAGTCGGCAATGCACGTTACTACTTTTTCAGTAGCTGGTACATAGATGTTGCGTTTAAAGAATATTTTGAGATAGAAGGTTTCTATTCTCGTTCAGCAGACATAAAAATCAAAACGGATTGTAAATTGTCTGTCTAAGTTTGTGAAGAAAGCACCAAGTAAGCCTGAGAATAGACGTTCGATTTTTTCGTTCCGGAAATCCGATCCGACGGTCTGATCCGACTATCGGAAGGCACTCGTGCCATACATTTCTTTGAACATGCAATACACATCCGATCCGATAGTCGGATCCGAGTTCCCGATAGTCGGATCGGATGTGTATTGCATGTTTAAACAAATGTATGGCACAAGTGCCTTCCGATAGTCGGATCAGACTGCCGGATCGGATTGTCGGAAAGAACAAATAGGACGTCTATTCCCAGTCTAAGCCACATTGGTAGTTTTTTTTTACTCAACGTGTATATATGTACAGATTAGGGGAGCGGCACATCGCGCTGCACCACGGTCGTATGTACAGGTCTGGGCACTCCCGTATATTCCGTATACCCTAAAGTGTGCCTTGATCTGACGCCTCTCTTTGCGAAACTGGCCGCAAAAGCGTGGAGTGCTGCTACTCGGAGGCACGTGCGACAGACCGCGATGTATGCGCGCCTGCGGTTTGTCTTTTCCTTCACGTTGCCGTGATGAAAAATGAATACATCCTAAATAATTAGTCGAACACAAAAACTAAAAGCATAAACCGAAAATATGAGCGATGAGCCATTAGTTGATGATACTCATCGTCTTTGACATGGATATGCCGATTTAACTATCGCTTAATCCAATTATATTTTTCTCTTCAGACCACTTTCTTTTTGTAGCACGAGGGATATATATAAACTGGACGGGGAGTCGGATGTTCGAACCTTAATTATTTCATTTTTTCTCCTTCTTTCCTGGAATCTAATTTCTTTAAAATATTTTCGTCCGCTGAAATTAGTTTAACTTGTCATGAAATTAATTTAACTTGTAATGACTCGACGTGTCGAGAGGAGCGCGCGCGCGCACACACGTATAGGGAAACTCCCGGCAAGACGAATACGCGGGGTAAGATCAATCATGTCTCGCTACTAAACAGTGTGTGCGAGCACAGTGCTAATGTTGAAGAGTTTGGCGGGGTGGCGGTGAGGTGAATAAGTGTGAAAGTATTAACTGTGGCGGAGGCACGCCTCTCGAGGGAGAAAACAATATCGATTTTTTGACAAACCGATGTAATTTTTGATAAAGTTTAACATCGTTTCAGCTCACTTGAGTTGCTGATATTGATTACAGACAGGTAGGTAAACACAATGAAAGTACTAATTAGTAATATCATAAAAACGGTTTGTCAGAAATGTTCAAGGTTATTGCGTGATTTTTTGTTAATTCGTTAATTGATTAATGGGGCAAGGTGAATACAAGCTATCACAAAGCCGTCATATTTTACAACGTATCACTATTTACGTTAGAAAGGTTGAAATGAAACTAGTAAAGCAGTTGGTTCTTCTTAAATCTGTGTTTCTACCGGGGGAAGAAAAAGAACTTACAAATGATTAAAATGATATGGAAGCAAGATTATTCGGACTAATCCTACACAACTTACACGATTGGCTTATCGAATTGCTGGTATTGAGAATGAAACCACTTTTATATGCGAAAGATGCCAATAATTCGTGTCTTATCATTCTCTCAGCGCTGTTTCATCTTTCCCCGCATACGGGGTAAGATGGGGAAAATGAAGCTTTTTGCTTTAGTAGCCGGAATGGATAATCTGAACAAAAGTGAGGGTTAGATGCTAGATGGAAGGTTGTTCTTTTTGGAATTCTAAATGTCGTATTAGGTGTTTTCTTCATTATTTTATAAGTTTTTACATCCTGATAAGATGTACAAGCTACATTATAAAGATATTTCTCAATATTTCGAAGCTTTCATCGATTGAGCGGAGAATAAACTTTCCAACCTGACTGTGGCGAGACTGCAACCTTAATATATCGTTCGCGCATTCTGCTTTGGTCGTGTTCGTTGAGTCTCATCATTTTTGATACGAACAAGTGCGCATGTGCATAATGATGCGCAACGCGCAACTGCGCAATGAAACGTGCGCATCATCAAATGCGCATCATTATGCGCATGCGGAGTCAAAATGATGAGACCCAACGACACGACCTTTGTATACAGTGAAAACCATCCCCCACCATCATTCGCCGACCAATAGATGCTCGAACGCATTCCAGGAGAAGTTATAAGCGCTCCTACCGGACCGCGTAACTTATTCATCCGTTGGTCGTCGTTCACCAAACCAGTTTCTGAGATGGCTCGTACCAAGCAAACAGCTCGTAAATCAACTGGCGGAAAAGCCCCCAGGAAGCAACTAGCAACCAAGGCAGCTCGTAAGAGTGCGCCAGCTACCGGAGGAGTTAAAAAACCACATCGTTATAGGCCTGGAACAGTCGCTCTCCGTGAGATTCGTCGTTACCAGAAGAGCACCGAACTTCTCATTCGTAAACTGCCGTTCCAACGTCTCGTTCGTGAGATTGCCCAAGACTTCAAGACTGATCTCCGATTCCAAAGCTCGGCTGTAATGGCCCTTCAAGAGGCTAGCGAAGCTTACCTAGTCGGTCTATTCGAAGATACGAACTTGTGCGCTATCCACGCTAAACGAGTCACCATTATGCCCAAGGATATCCAGTTGGCTCGCCGAATCCGAGGAGAGCGTGCTTGAATAAACACCCTTCGCTCAGAAAAACGGCCCTTTTCAGGGCCAACAGACATTAACGAGAATGATCTGATCACAAAACGAAATGTAGATCAAATATCTGTCTAATAAATTTGACGAATAACGCTACGGATACTATAATATTCAAATTGGGCAATATTCTATTTCTGTACCAAAAATATCCCTTGTTTATTGAAATAGGGTAAATCGACCAGTGAATGGGCAAAAGCTGATTTATATTAAAAATTAGCAAAGCATATGAATTGTCGATAAAAACTCGAATCGCTATATTTTAGAAAAAAAATCAGCTATTCAAACCGATTTCTCAGTTTAATATCGAATTTTAACGCTATACGGAATTTTCTTTGTGGTCTTTGTACAACACTGCTGTGCACAGTAGGTTTTGAGAGCGCGAAAACAATAGTTTTTAAAAGTTTTGAGGATAAGTATTACTTTCATTACTTTAGAAAGAAGGAATCTGATTTTTTGCAGCATTTTCAAATAAGTTGGTAATAATAGGTCAGAATCAAACATCTTCATTCGCTGGCGGTATATTCTAACCTCTTTCCAGTGAATTGACATGAGGGCTGTGTTCGGATAATTCTCAAAGTAGAGTAAAAAATTTAGCTTATCCGCTGAAAATGTCTGAATTAATTATTCTTAAGATATGACAATGTACATTTCATTATATGTTGTCATGAAATCAATTTATTCGTTTTTTTTTATTTTTGACAAAACTTAATTTTCTATTTTTCTGTCGAAACAAGCTTTAGTCGTTTTTTCAAGATTTAAGATGCAAAAAAGGTTTGCGTATTTTCTACGAAATCGTAATAACAAATTTAATACTCATATCTATAAGAATATTATCATTATTGTACAACAGTGATATCCGAATCAACGTTTAATCAAAATAAATTGTTTTGCTTGACAGCGTTCGTCTACACTACACGTCCATTCACTGGGGGTTGTGCGTTCGTTTACTGATCATTTTGTTCATTCATTGTCGATTTAGTCATTTCGCTACTCATTTATCAATTCCTCCAATATTATTTGTTGCAATTACTGCGAATATTGTTTCCTACTATCAGAATAACATATTTTGGTAGCTATAGTTATTTGAAAGTCCGTTTTGATATTTCCATTTTACCGTTTATTTGAGTCCTACAGTGTCCTTATTCGTCTATTCACGGGTTGGTTAATCCTAGGGGGTACACAGCAAAATTTCATTATTTTGACCCCCCTGCCCCTCGTAACGGGATCGTAACTAATAATTATAATTACGATTTTTTAATAGCACCAAATAATTGCGATTTTTTTCATAGACGTAACGAATTATGAAAGGATCGGGTTTATACTCATTTTATGAAGTATATATTTATCTAGTTTTATACCAATTTTTATGAGAAAATCTTGAAAATCAATCGAGACATATGCCTTAATTTGGCGACGAAAAAAAAATGATCTTCCCTGTTCCATCGATATCTTTATGAAAAGTTATCCGTAAATTAAAAGTCAACAATTTATCGATATCTATGCAAACGTAGCTATCGTTTTGCGTAGCCGTTTTTATTTTGTTTTTGTTTTTTACAAAATCCCGATAGTTTGGACGTTTTTTTCTGTTTTCAAGGCCCTTTTTCTGTTTTCAAGCAGTCTTTAAAAATAGTAATTATCAAATGTTAAAATCGCGGGTACGTTCAACCTTAGTACGATTACAAAAATAGAGAGATAGTAGCGCTCCACGCTTTTGCGGCCAGTTCCGCAAAGAGAGGCGTGAGAGACAGAGGCACGCTTTGGGGTTACTTACCTTACACAGTCTCAACAGGGTTACGTAGGGAGCAGAGAACACCTGTTCTCTGATGTGGAGTAATGGAAACTGAGCGGGAGAACGTATACTATCCAGCGCACCAATCGAAACAGGGGTAAGAGTGGGGATGAGAGTACTAATCAGCGCACCAATAGCGTCCGGCGCAGAGACTCACGACAAGGATTCCTCCTCCGGTGAACAGACTTGGATAAGGTAAATGTCCCAATTATTGAACAGCTAAGGATCTGGGGGATTGAATTCGGTGAGAAAAAAATATAAAATCAAGAAAAAACCATCGCTTTCAGGTTCAAATGATACTTTGATATTTTTACTTTCGAAATATCACCCTTTAAAGTATTTTTAAATTATTTCAAATGAAAAAAAAAAGAATAACAATGTGAAGCATGCAAATGTCCCAATTATTGAACACTGGAAGTGCCTGTGTCCCTAATATTGAACAGGCATGTCCCAGTTATTGAACGCTCTCGAGAATTCTCTTTTCGTTCTGAAAATATTATTTCGGGTACAATATTAAGAGATAAAAGCAAAATGAAACACTTAAATAATCTTTTGTTGATAATGTAAAAATACAAAAATATATATATAGACTCTTTTGACAGGTTTTTGGTTCATTCGCATTTGGTTTATTTTTGCTTTTCGACTCGAACTTCATTTTATTTTTATTTTCAGCTTCCTCGTTTTCATGTTCTGTGTTTGTTTGATTTTGTCGCAGTTTGGCTCCCTGAAATATCGGAGAGCAAAAAATAATGAACAGTACATTCGTATTTTTAAGTTAAATTTAGGTTACATTCTCTTTTTACTTTCCTTTTTATGTTTATTGCACGAAAATACAAATAAAAAATATATTTGACGATCTTAGAGTTATTATTAAAAGAATAAAGGTAAGTTTATTCAGGAACTTACAGTTTTTGTTTGAATAAATCCGATTCACACGATCTGTCACACGTTACTGTCTCGATGTTTTGATGGGTTTAATGACGCCATCTTGGAGAATTTGAGTGTTCAATAATTGGGACACACTGCATTTTCTATGTCCCAAAGATCGAACACCGTATTTTTTAACAAATAATTAAATAAAAAAATTTCATAAAAATTGTTATTTGTTACGAATTTTCTGAGGAACCTGAAACGCCTTTACTTTTTGAGATGCGACAGTTTTTGAATTTTGTATGCCCTTACGCATGAAGCGGCGCCTCTTAGCAAAAACGATAAGCAGTTACCACGATACGTCAAATCGGGTCACCGTTGCTGATTAAATAATTTTTGCTCTATCAATTAAAGCTTTTTTTGCACAAGTAAGGTAACATTTCGATAGCTAAAAGTTCCATATATGTAATGAAATTTTTATAAATACGTAAATGCATGCAGGTGAATGAGAAATAATAAAAATACAAGATAGTGTTCAATAATTGGGACCTGTTCAATAATTGGGACATTTACCTTACCATATTCTAAAAGCGTAGGTCCAACAGTCAGATTCATCATACCGGTCTTTACCGACCTAATGTTCGCGCTTGACTCCTTCATACTAACCTTGTTTATAATTTCTGGCCGAGGAAAAGGTGGCAAAGTTAAGGGGGGATTTTCTTTTTTTCCAACAAAAAAATCGATTTTTCGCTGACCGCTGTTTCATATTCTTCAAAGTGTTGAGAATATGTGTGCAAAATTTCAAATTAAAATTCTCAAAAATGGCAAAGTTATAAGCGATTTTATACCTGCGTGTCGACTCGCGGTGGCCGCGCACTCGTTGTCACACGGCAGGGGTCGGCGCGCCCGGCAGCTGCCCGAATCTGTTGCTCGGCGCACCATAAAAATAACGGGACAGCATACAATAGGCATTTAATTCAATGAAGGACGAGTCCTAACGGTCGTGCGAGATCGAAATATTCGGTGGAGAGTCGCTCAGTCTCGAACGAGAGTTTACTGGTAACAGACGTATATATCATGGATCGAAAACAGGGAAGTGATCCTCATAGTCGTGCTGCTAGACCGAAAAAAAGGAAATTTGTTGGGAATATTCACACCCGAGAAACGGAAACGACGTTTGCAAGTACGTCGGCCCAGATACTGTCGACAGCGGAAGACAAAGAAATAATTACGGACCCGGGTCATGGATATCGCATTATCGCGTTTCTATCGGTTTTCTCTGCAATCTCGCAACTCGTAATATGTCAGGAATGCAAAGGACCGATCAAATTTGGCGAATCCAGTTCTCGCGGCTTGGGTTTTAAAATAGTTGTGCAGTGCAAGTGTCGTGTGCAATATATTAATTCCTGTCCTCTCGTCGATGACAAATCGTGTGAGATAAACCGGGGAATGGTTTTTGTGATGAGACTATTGGGAGTAGGCAGAGAGGGTATAAATTTATTTTGTGGCTTGATGGATATATCCCAAGGTTTCAGCACAACCTTGTACTATGCCTCCTTGGAGAACATTTACAGTGGAGCCAAAGCTGTATGGGAGCTGTGTGCGAAAAAGGCAGTGAAAGAAGAGAAAGCGAAGAATGCTGAGCACGGAAATCCAGAGACAGATATTTCTGTGTCGGGAGACGGAACATGGAAAAAGCGAGGATATAGTTCCTTGTTTGGAATCACGACACTCATCGGCAAATATTCAAGCAA
Organism: Ophion obscuratus; assembly: GCA_964007375.1. NCBI lineage: Eukaryota > Metazoa > Arthropoda > Insecta > Hymenoptera > Ichneumonidae > Ophion > Ophion obscuratus. The sequence continues at coordinate 21,878,820 of OZ023319.1, read as the reverse complement.
AGTGGTTAACCTTGTCGTGAAATCGTCTTACTGTCACGCTTGTAAATGGTGGCAATCAAAATCCGGTACCGAAGAATACGACGGTTGGTTCGAAGAACACAGCAGTGAATGTACGGCAAATCGCGATGGGTCAGCTGGAAAGATGGAAGTTGACACGATCAAAGACATGTTCCGACGATCTTGGGAAATGCATGAATTACGGTACGCGAAATACATCGGCGATGGCGACACGAAAACATTCAAAGCCTTGTTGGAAGACAAACCTTACGGCGATGATTTGATCGTAAAGAAAAAGGAATGCATCGGGCACGTTGAGGAGCGTATGGGCTCGCGACTGAGAAATGTGAAAAAAAACGAAAAAACTTGGAGGAAAAGGAAAATTAACCGATAAATTGATAAAAGAATTAACAATTTTCTACGGTTTGGCTATCAGAAGACATCCAGACTCTGTTGATGAGATGTACAATGCTGTGTGGGCAACGTTCTACCACAAGATCTCGAAGAATGAAAATCCTCAGCATATGTACTGTCCCGCGGGGTCACAAAGCTGGTGCAAATGGCGCATTGCCGAAGCCGAAAAAACTCTGGACAAATTTGATCACGAAGCTCCACTGCATGAAGACGTCGCGAATGCTATTAAGCCGATTTACATTGATTTGTCATCGAGAGACTTGCTGGAAAGGTGTTTAGGTGGCGATACTCAAAACAACAACGAAAGCTTCAACGCAACCGTTTGGCGATTCGCACCTAAACACCTTCACTGTGGCGCGAAAACGATTGACATCGCGGCTTATTTGGCCGCAGGGATTTTTAACGAAGGCTTTACAACAGTCCTTAAAACAATGGCGACGATTGAAATCGTCGTTGGCCAGCAAGCATCAATATTCGTCGATGCGCGAGATAAGCAGCGGATAGAGAGGTCAACTAGACGCAGCCTCGAAGCAACGAAAGAGGCTCGAACAAGACGCAGAAGCGAAACTGCTTCACTGAATGAGTTGTTCGAAGCCGAGGAAGGCATCCTGTATGGCCCTGGCATAGCAGATTAGATTAAAAATACTGTAAGTACTCGATATGTCCCATAAACTGTACTCACAACTTTAAACGCGTTTTTCTCGAAACAGCTTTTTCACAACTGGTGTGCACGATTTCTCAAAAACTATTCAACCGATTGCGTTCAAATTTGGACAGGATGCTCAGCTGACATCCTTTTATCGTTTGATGAAGCAAAAAGCAATACGTTTAATAGTTTTTTATTTATAACAAAAAATCGATCAATTTTTTTCGAAAAATCGATACTTCAAGTTCAAAACGTCACCAAATCGTCAATTTTTTTTCCCTTCATCGAACGATAGCTATATCTGTCTAAAGTAAAATGCTTTTTGGGTTTTTGTTGCAGGATGAACGTGAAGGCTATAATCGTGCACACCATCAAAAAAGGACCATCGCGCGTCGAGGGGGGTGGGAGACGGATTTTTTGATGAAATTGTTTAAACATTTTTTTGTATGTAGTAAACAGATCAATAAAACTATATGCCAAGTTTCACAAGTTTTCCGTTGTATACTTTCTTCACAAAAAAATTCCCAAAAAGCGGTAAATTTTGCGAAAAAAAAGACAATCCCCCCTTAAGGGACAATACCACTGTGACGGCTTCAAAAAATCAATTTTTTGAAAACCATCTAGAAAAATCTAAAATACATTTAAGATTAAGATGCCGTTGGACCCAGGTCGAAAAAATAATTATTTTAGGAGATATTGAATATTTTGTGGAGCGGTGCAGGGCTCCGTGACGCTCGGGGTCCCGCGCAGCTGCGCGCCTCAGAGTCGGCAGGTATACCGGGCCTTTCCCAGGTATTCTTTTGTCTCCCTTCACAAAAACCGGCTATTGTTATAAATATAGTTTCGAAAAAAGCCATAGGTGGCGATAATTGAAAAATTTTCGAGGCAGGTATAGGGATAGCGTCATAGCGTCAGTTTGCGAATAGAAGCGACGCTACTCGTGTCTAAACGCTCCGAATCGTTTCGTTTATAAATATCGAACGCTCAGAATTATTCTTTGCACATCGAAATGGATAATCCGAAAGTGTACCCTGGGAAAAAGGGAACAAAGCGGAGCTATGTGACGAGGAGTCGAACGAAAATTTCGAATCGAAAACCTCCGAACCGTTATAGCTCCGAAAATAGTTCTGCAGAGGATGTGAGCACGTCGGCGAAAAAGTTAAAATCGTCGGACGATTTAGAGGTCGGTGTTACTAACGATTTCGGTTATCGTATAGTACACCTCGTCAATGCATTGAACATTATATCGACGTTAGTGAAGTGCAAAGTGTGTGATCGCGATATAAAGTTTACTGAAAAAAGTTTGCGCGGACTCGGATTCAAAATCGAGGTCGATTGCGGCCATTGTGAAAAAGTGCAAATCAATTCGTGTCCTATGATTGACAATGCATACGAAATAAATCGTCGGATCATATTCAGTATGCGTCTTCTTGGCGTCGGTTTGGATGGCCTGATGAAGTTTTGTGCATTTATGGACCTACCGTGCCCCATATTTCAGTCTTTCTACGATCGAATCTTAAATTCGATTTCGATTGCTACTAAAGCTGTGAGCACAGTGAGCAAACAAAAGGCTGCACTTGAGGAGGAGACAATTTCGTTGGAAAATGGGGTGGAGGACGGAATTATCGTTTCGGGCGATGGATCGTGGCGTAAGCCCGGTTTCAGCTCGCTTTTCGGCATAACATCGCTAATCGGCTGGTACAGTAAAAAAGTGATCGACGTTATGGTGAAATCGAAATGTTGCAAAGCTTGCGAGGAATGGTGTAACACTCGGGACTCGAGGAGGGGGGGGGGCGCACAGTACAAAAACCCCAATGGTTATTGTTTATCTTAGACCGTTTATTTCCTGTCGCGTCTCTTAGCCTCCCATTTTCTCTCTCCCCTTTCTAGTCCTCTCTCACACCCTCTCCCACTCTCTCCGGTGCTGCCACCTCGATACTACAACCATTCTTTTCCTCTTCAACAAATATACATATATAAAAGTGAAAACAACTCGAACAAGAAATATAACATATATTGACCCGACTTCGGCTAACGTCGGCCAACGCCGCGGCTAACGCTTAGGACGTAATCCTTGAGATAGCCGGGGGTTTTAGAAGCTCTTTTTGGTCGTTGACTTGCCGCGCGGCTAGGACTAGTGACCGTTCGCTCCAATGGAGCATTGTTGGTATCCAAGGACTGCTCCGACGCTGCGCCAGAGAGATTCATGTTACTCTCTGAATCCTGTGACCCGATCTCCGGCACCGGGTTAATTCCTTCCTGCGTTGCACGACTCATGCCCGCTCGTATTGGGCTCTGCGGTACGGTGGTACTCAACTCTCGCTCGACGTAGCGTTTTACCTGCGTAGAGTTGCGCCGATAAACTTTTCCGTCTGGCGACGATACCGAAACTGCGTTGCCATCCTTGCGTACGACTCTCAAAGGTGTAGCTGCAAACGGGGTAGTCAGCTTGTTCACCCTCGGTTGCCGAAGAATAACTGCATCGCCCACTGCGACGGGACTGGGTTTCGCGAGTCGCCTCTTGTCCGCGTACTGTTTGCCGACTTCCTTCTTCAGTGCATCACGATCTCTCATCTCTTCGTCTAGGTGATAATCGATGGAGCGGTCTTTAAAACTCGGAAGCTTCGATCGTACCTTGCGGCCCAGCATGAGATCACCCGGAGGGACGCCGGTGACGGAGTGAGGTGTAGCTCGGTATGCCTCTAAGAATTTCACCAATTCCTCTCGCCAACAACCGCCCGTAGCTTGTGCGATCTTAAGCCGCTTCAAAATAGAGCGATTTTGGCGCTCTACCTCACCGTTTGCTTGGGGCCAAAGCGGCGTGGAGTAACGCAGTTTGACACCGTAACTGTCGAGGTATTTCTTGAACTCTTTATCAATGAACGTCCTGCCGTTATCGTTGATGACCGTCTCCGGCGGGCCGAACCGCGCGAAGATGACTCTCAGTCTCTGCAAAAGCTTGTTTGCTGTGATCGTCTTCATGATTTCTACCTCGACAAATCGACTGTAGTAATCCACGAGAACTAAGAGATAGTGCCCCGATGGAAGTGGTCCTAGGAAATCCATGGCGACGAATTGCCAAGGAGCTTCGGGCAAAGGCTGTCTCTTCATGGGCTCCGGCGCGTCCGGTTGAGCAACCAGCTGGCAACCGTGGCATGACCTCACCCAGTTCTCCACCTGCTTATCCATATCTTTCCACCAGACTTTAACCCGGAGTCTCTGCTTCATGCCCACGATGCCCGGATGACCTTCGTGAGCGATCTCCAGCGCTCGCTCGTGTAAGCCTCTCGGTAGAACGATTCTCGTCCCGCGAAGAACGACACCGTCCACCACTCCGAGTTCGTCCTTGATTATTTCGTATTTTCTTTGCTCTTTAGACCAGATATCGGTTCTCAGGCTCTCTCTCAAGCGTACGAGCTCCTCGTCTGCATCAGTACCGTCGACGATCTCCGACGTCGACATCGCCTTCGGAATGGCCGCCTCGACAACCGCGTGGACGAAATATTCCGTCTCCTCGTCATCGTTCGAGGTAACATCCGTGTTTAACAAGCGGGAAAGCGCGTCTGCTATATTCGTTTTTCCCGGCCTGTAAACGATCCTGTAGTTGAACCTTTGCATCCGAAGAACCCACCTTTCCACTCTGGCGCACGGCTTTGACTTCGGCCCGAAGATCACCTCTAGCGGTTTGTGATCTGAAACAAGCTCAAATTCCTTTCCAATCAGGTAAATTTGCAGCTTCTCGCATGCCCAGACTATCGCCAAGGCCTCTTTCTCTCCTTGTGAGTAGCGTTTCTCGACGTCTGTTAAAGCTCTGCTAGCGTATCTTACAATCCTGGGTCCGTCCTTCTGGAATTGTACAAGCACCGCCCCTAGACCGACCGGACTAGCGTCGGTGATGACTTGGGTTCTCGCTTTAACGTCGTAAAACCCCAATACCTCCGGGCGAGCCATAACCTCCTTCAACTTTTGAAAAGCTGCTTGCTGTTGACTGCCCCATAGGAACGCTGTATTTTTCTTCGTTAACCTCCGCAAAGGTTCACTGATCGATGAGATATCCGGAATAAAACGGGCTGAGAAGTTTACCGTGCCCAGAAAGCTCCTCATTTCTTCTACGTTGCGCGGCTGTCGAAACTGTTGAATTTCCTGCTGATTGGACTTCGTTGGCTGGATACCTTTTTGCGATATGTGGTGTCCCAAAAATATAATCTCGGTTTTCCCGAACTCGCATTTGTCCTTGTTTAACGTGAACCCTCTATCTCTTAGCACAGATAGGACGTTACGAAGCCGCGCGTCGTGTTCCTGTCTTGTTTTGCCGTGGATAACTATATCGTCCATGAAATTAAATGTGCCCTCGCACCCCTGCAAGATCTGTGCGACGATTTCGTGAAAAGCCTCTGGCGCGTAACTCAAACCGAACATGAGCCTTTTGAACCTGTAGAGTCCGAACGGCGTGCTGAACGTTGTAATTGAGCGCGACTTTTTCTTCAGTTCAATCTGGTAGAAGCCCCATCTTATATCGAGTTTGCTAAAAAATGCGCTGCCCTCGAAACCCTCCAGTGACTCTTCGATATTGGGTAGCGGAATCCTTTTCCGTTCGACTGCTTTATTGGCTCTCCTCAGATCGACGCACAGCCTAAATTCTCCGTTCTTCTTTGGCACTAAATGAGCCGGCGAGACCCACGGCGTGGGACCTTCCACCCGTTCCAAAATATCTTCTTTTAATAATTTTGAAACCATGGTCTTGAGCGCCGCTCTGCGGCTAAAGGGGATTTTTCTTACCGGCTGAGCAACTGGAGTGACAGTCTTGTTGATTGGAACTTCCAGTTGAAACCCTCGAAGCTTACCGATTCCTTGGAAAACGTCTGCGAACTCTTCGAGGATGGTTTCGCTCTCCTTTACAGCCCTTACGAGTAACCCAGTCCTGAGCACCCCGAGAAGTTTTGCAGTTTTCTTGCCCAGGAGACTGTCGCCCTCTCCGTCGAGGACCACGACTTCCGTAGTTACTTCCTGACCATCGGCCAACCCGATAACTGTGGTAAACTCTCCTAATAACTTCAGAGGCTTTTTCCTCCGTAGCTGTAAATTCTCTTCCGCGACTGACGCAGCCTGTCCTTGACTCCCTTAGATTTGAGCCGGGCCCACTCCTGCTTGCCAACGAGGTTACACGTTGCTGCAGAGTCGATCGTCATTCGTGCCGCGACTCCTCCTAGATTCACAACGACGACATCCTCGCCTGTCGCGCGATCGGACACTGCGCTAACCGCGAATACTTCGTCATCCTCTTCGCTCTCGTCTTCGAGGCACGACTCGGTCGACCCCTTGTCGGCGCTGCCGTCACTGCTGCGCTCTACCTGGCGTACCTTGTCCTTTTTCTTTGTGTGTGAATCTCCGGGTCTATTTTTGCCGTGCGTACTGTTTTCGCGGGACTTCTTACGTGTTTTGCAAACTGCCTCGAAGTGTCCGAGGCCTCTGCATCTTCGGCATTCCTGGTCCACCGCCGGGCACCCGGGGTCGTTTGCCAGGTGCCCCTTCATGCCGCATCTATAACACCTTGTTTTGTTTTCGCGGTCCGTGGCATTTCTGGATTTGCGCCTCGTGCCGACTTTATTTACGGCCTCTTGTCTCTCGTTATCGTTCTTATCCGAGGGCGATTCCATAGCCGATGCTTGAGAGTTCGCTGCCTCCCATAATCTAGCCATCTCGAGCGTTCTTGCCAACGTCAGCACTGCGCCTTCTTCCAAAAGTTTCCTACGAAGCGCCCCGGAACCGCACTTCTCAATAACTTGGTCGCGAATCATCTCGTCCAACATACCTCCGAACGCACAATTTGTTGCCTGATGTCTGAGACGCACCGCGTATTGGTCAACGGTCTCTCCTGAACTCTGCGACATGCTGCGAAACGAATATCGCTCGAATGGCACGTTTACCGGCGGCGAGAAATGTGCGTTCAGCGCCGCAACCGTAGTCGCGTACACATCTCCTCCCTCAGGCACATCGATCGAAAGCGTCTCGGCGATATCCTGAACCTCCTGACCGGCAAGATGGAAGAGCCAGGCCTTCTTGGCTTCACTCGTCGTGTTGGCGGGTTTCGTGAGTATAAAATACTGAAAAGCTCTCAACCACTTCCGCCAGCGAGCCGAAACTGTCGCCGGACTTTCGTGTACCGAAAATTTGTCGAGCTCGCGCGTTGACGACATAACCCTTCCCGGCTATTGTCTCTCTGCACGCAATTGTTACTGTAAACTCGCGACCGCACGCACTTTACTTTTTCTTTTTTTTTTTGCCAACTTTATCCTCGTCGCCAATGTAACACTCGGGACTCGAGGAGGGGGGGGGGCGCACAGTACAAAAACCCCAATGGTTATTGTTTATCTTAGACCGTTTATTTCCTGTCGCGTCTCTTAGCCTCCCATTTTCTCTCTCCCCTTTCTAGTCCTCTCTCACACCCTCTCCCACTCTCTCCGGTGCTGCCACCTCGATACTACAAATGGGAAAAAAAGAAAGCACCGCGGAGTACTGGGAAAGGAAAAGTACCTACGACGATGAGTGCCAGGCGAACCATAGCGGCTCCTCCGGAAAAATGGAAGTCGACTCAGCTGTCGAAATGTTTCAACGGTCTGAAGAGCTCTATGGCATAAAATATAAATATTATATTGGTGACGGCGATTCTAAAACGTTTCTGGGCATATCGAATAGCGATCCATACGACGGTTTCGAGATAAAAAAAAAGAGTGCATCGATCATGTCCAAAAACGTATGGGGACGCGCCTCCGCGAAATCGTGAAAAAACAAAAAGGATTGTCTGGCAGAGGAAAGCTCACCGGAAAATTGACTGACGAGTTGAGCACATATTACGGCTTGGTTATTCGGAGGAACAGCGATGATGTTGAAAAAATGAGGAAGGCAATTTGGGCAACTATCAAACATAAAATATCCACAGATAGTGAGCCACAACATGACGATTGCCCAGAGGGAGCCGAGTCGTGGTGTTCGTGGCAGCGAGCGGTCGCAAGCGGTAATATTTCTGAATATCGCCATAAGCCGCCTCTTCCTGAGGAAGTCTTGGAGGCAATTACGCCAGTCTTTGAAAATTTGAGCAGAGACGATTTGCTGCAGCGTTGTTTGGGCGGCTTCATGCAAAACAACAACGAAAGCTACAACAAATCAGTTTGGGCAATAGCCCCCAAGTGTCAGTCCGGGAGCAAAAAAATCCTCGATATTGCAGCTGATATCGCGGTATTATTATTCAATGATGGCCTGAGAAGCCTCATGAAAGTTTTGGAGACGTTGGGGATAACTATCGGCCCAAATTGTTTCAATTTTTGCGTTGAAACCGACGCAGCGCGGATCGAGCCGGCGGAGCGTTCGCTCACAGACGCTGCAAAAGAGGCAAGAAGAGCCTCTACAAGTTCGAGAAAAGATGCTAGGGACAATGATTTGCTTCTTGAAGGCCAGCTATATGGTGCCGGCATCGCTGATTAAAGGTAAACATTTTTTTCCCCAATTTATCGCATAAATTAACAAACCTAAAACTTTGAACGCGTTTTTCTCAAAACCACTTTTTTGAGTGCGGCACGCAGCACAACTCGAGCAATTTTTATCCGATCGACTTCAAATTTGGACTGCATCAATAAAACTAGATTATCTAAAGAAGTACATAGGATTTTTTCGATATCTCAATAATAAAAAAAGTTATAGCCTATTTTCGACGAGAAATTTTGCCTATTTTTTAAAAATCAATATTTTTTCAAATCCCTGTGTACTTCTCTTCAAAGTATCATATTATTAACAAAAACACTCGGTATTTTTTTTCAGATCGACTTTGAAGAGAGTTCTGCTGCGTGCCGCGAACCATTGCAGAGGCGGGAGCTTCCCCAGCGTCACCATGCGGCGTGAAAAATTTGAAATTTTTTTCGAATATCTCTTTTTTTTCCCACCAAAAAAATTCTTGAAAAATGGCAAAAAAACAGGGGGTCACAGTGGTGTTCTGCCTTAAAGGAAAGTCCAAGACGCGTTCTACCCGTGCTGGGCTTCAATTTCCAGTTGGAAGAATACATCGTCTCCTTCGTAAGGGAAACTATCCCGAGTCGAAATTTTCAGCCTATTTTAAAGGCTTTTGATCCTATGTCAGCCTCACTTGAGTCTGTTTACTGCTAGAAGTCCTACTATGGGCTCCTAACATGCTCTTTCTTTGCTGCTTACCTCCTCCATAGGCTCTTATACTCCTACCTAACCTAGGTGACGTCGTTGCAGCTCCTCTTTTCCTGCTACAAGTCCTATTATGGGTCCTAACATGTTCTACCTTTGCTGCTTATCTCCTGCATAGGCCCTTATACTCCTACCTAACCTAGCTGAAGTCGTTGCAGCTCCGCTTTTGATTGCGTTTGGATCTATCGCGCATTTGGCTGTTTCGACGAAACCAGGGTGGGGATGATAGCATTCGAAAGCGGGGGTTTGATAGTTTACAGTAACCGTCATGCGTTGGACTAGGTAGGACCGCGCGTCCGACGTAGAGGCGTACTTTTTTAATGGCCTTTCCATTATCTCCACCCAGCGAACTTTTCGCATTCGCTTCAAACTTGCCCTTGCAACTCCGGCAACTCTCCAAAGTGGAAGAAATGGATCTTGGGCAAACAGTTACAATATTTTTGATAGGAATTTCCCTATCGTATGCATGTATACGCGGATCCCTATAGCAGGCACGCATGCATACGTATAGGTACTAATATACGTGTGTTGGTGTATGCTTAGGCGTATATGTGTGCGGATATATACGTGTGTCTACTCATGCGCGTATTCAGGCATATGTATCTCTATATGCGTAATAGAGTATATGCGTGTGCGTGTATACGTGTGCCAATAGACGTCCTCCTTAGGACCTGCAAGTGGAGAAAAGGGAAATTTGTTCCCGATCTAGGCCCTAAGTAGGAGCTCATTTTATATTGAATACGAAGCTACTTTACTGCCTTTATCTCCTACCACTGTGAGGATCTGGAGGGGCAAAAGTGGCTGAAAATTTCGACTCGGGTATGCTAAACGGGTTGGTGCTGGTGCACCCGTATATCTTGCTGTGGTGATGGAATATTTGGCCGCTGAAGTCCTCGAGTTGGCTGGCAACGCCGCCCGGGACAACAAAAAGACGCGAATCCTTCCCCGTCATCTCCAACTGGCAATTCGCAACGACGAAGAATTGAACAAACTACTTTCGGGCGTCACCATAGCTCAGAACTCCAGTTCTTCCGAATATCCAAGCAGTTCTGTTGCCGAATAAAACTGAGAGAAAAGCCTAAATCACATTCTCGAGAACGAAAACGGCCCTTGTCAGGGCCAAAATTCTATTTGACGAAGGTTCACTCCGTTTTCATCATCGCAGCCCTCATAATTGGTTTCTATTGACATTTGGTAAACGCCTCGTGAATATCTAGTAGCGCAGCTTGGTGGCAGATTCAGGCAACTATTGGACATGCTACTGCTATCAGCTGTGCGGTCTACATATCAATTTCGTTAAAAAGGGCTCTGAAATAAAGAATAATTGGGTGGTACGAGGTATTGTGTTGTGGCGTGCAAAAATTCCCAATTTCGAAATCAGGAATTGACTTTATTTTTGCCCGGGAACATTTTTAGAATAGTGCAACCGTTTTTATATTTGTCAACTCATTCCCTGATGGAAATCCGCTTATTGGAATTCGTCAGATTTTAACAAAAAATGTCAGATTTGATAATATTCCGTCAACTTTCAATGAGAAATAATGTCAGAATATGTCATTTATACGACAGAATCTGTCATATTATTTCGAGATTTGACATTTTCTTTGAGAAGTTCATGATTTCTGACATTGGAACATGCTTTACAGAATCTGTCATATTTTATCAAAAAAGTAATGTTATAATTCAGTAATTTCTGTCAGAATCTTACATAATATGTCATATAATGTCGTAAGAGTTTTCCATTTTATGTGAGATTTTCGTCATTTAATGTCATTTTTTGATGGAATAAAATGGAATTCTTCAACATTCATGAAATATTATGACCGAATCTGTCGAATTATATCATTCTTTCTTATTTTTTGTGAGATTTTCGTTATTAAATGTCATTTTTTTATGGAATATAATGGAATTCTTCAACTTTTATAAAATATTATGACCGAATCTGTCAAATTATATCATTCTTTTTTATTTTTTGTCATATAATGACCGAACTTGTTAACTTTTGACATTTTGCATTATAAATATATGATATATTCTGATGAATTTTGACATTTAATTGTCGATTCTGATAATAAATTGTCAGAATTCGTCAATATTTGATGGAATTTACATATAATTTTCTAAATTTTCATGGAAATGCTGAAAGAAAGAAAATTGGGACTTTATATTCAATAATACTTTTATTTGGTGACACATATTTGTACGAAAATTAACGATTCCGTTGTTTTATTAAATAACAATGAAATGGGAGAAATTTTTAAAGTTTTACAAATATAAACAGCCAACGATAGTGTGAAAACTGTGGTCTTACTTTTTAAAATAGTAATAAAAAAGAATTCCTCCTTGAGCGATTTGCAAGTTGAAATAAACCATCTCCAGGAATGTAAATGTACTGAAAAATTGATTGTGTGTGAACCTAAAGTTATAAAAAGTCCGTGTGTTTTAATGTACATCGACGAAAAAAAATATATAGCGACTATACCACAGGGATGTACAATCGACAATTCGAATAAATATGGAATAAAATAAATATTCCATACAAATGTAGTTTATGCTATTTCTGACTTTATTCACAATAAAGCTCCTTTTCACTAACAGCTGAAATCTGTCAGAATTCACGAAAAATGTAACAACAAATTATGATAAAAATTATCGTTTTCTTGCATTTTTTGTCATTTTTTTCGATGCAACAATATGTCAAAAAATGGAAAACTGATTTATCATTTTTTGTTAAAAGATGACATTTTCCGACACAATGATGACAGAAAGTATCAAATTCTGTGATTTAATGACAGCTGAAATCTGTCAAAATTCAATAAAAATGTGACAACAAATTATGATAAAAATTATCGTTTTCTATCATTGTTTGACATTTTCTGTCCTTTTTTTCGATGCAACAATATGTCAAAAAATGGAAAACTGATTTATCATTTTTTGTTAAAAGATGACATTTTCCGACATAAAGATGACAGAAAGTATCAAATTCTGTAATTTAATGACAGCTGAAATCTGTCAGAATTCAACAAAAATGTGACAACAAATTATGATAAAAAGTATCGTTTTCTATCATTTTTTGACATTTTCTGTCATTTTTTTCGATGCATCAATATGTCAAAAAATGGAAAACTTATTTATCATTTTTTGTTAAAAGATGACATTTTCCGACATAAAGATGACAGAAAGTATCAAACTCTGTGATTTAATGACAGCTGAAATCTGTCAGAATTCAACAAAAATGTGACAACAAATTATGATAAAAATGATCGTTTTCTATCATTTTTTGTCATTTTCTGTCATTCTTTTCGATGCAACAATATGTCAAAAAATGGAAAATTAATTTTATCATTTTTTGTTAAAAGATGACATTTTGTGACAAAAAGATGACAGAAAGTATCGAATTCTGTGATTTTATGACATTCCGTAAAGTTAACATAATATGTGAGGTTCTGTCCGATTTTCATAGATTATTTCCGACAGAATCTATCAAAATATGTACGATTCCATCAAATTATGTTAGAATCTATTCATTTTCACAGTTTCTGACATTTTTTAACAGATTTCAACATTATTTGTCGAATTCCAATAAGCGGATTTCCATCAGGGTTGGTTCTAACTAGGCTGATTTCAGCATTCCGGTTGATCGATTTTTGATTACGTGCATTCGTTATTTATAAAAATTCAGATCGCTGCTACATGTTTGTATCCTCGAACTGATAAGCCAGCCGTGCAGGCACATTCTCTTCTCCGTATCGTACTATCTCGGTTCAGCTGTAAAACAATCAAGTCGTATTGGAAAGAAAACAAAGATCGAAAAGCACACACAAAAGATATACACATACAGGAATTGCAAATCAAAATATACAGTACCCAATATTCATTACAGTGTTAACGGTATGACATGTTTTTAAGTAATGTGTGTATTAAAGCCAGCACACATAAAAATAGAAACAAACGTCGTGTTTAATTTTAAACCTTGCATGAATATCTTTAGAGTATCACGTGCAAATTATCTCTTATATCGTTGTTTTTCAGAATATAATATAATTATTATTAATTCAAGATTACATGCTCATTCTTAACGATGAAGTAGCATTCATCATATATTATTCATTTCAGCGATCTCATAAAAAATTATATCAACGATCAGCATAAAAAATTCGCTGTCGAAGGACTTCGGACCGTGGATTTCAAACATCTTACTGACAGTTTAAATTATATTCGCTGCAACAAAGACATTTTTTTAGGAAAACAGTGAAGAAAAGCCGAATGAGATTAAATTCTATTTTACGTATTTCCTGCGACGAGTGCTCTGAAAATAACCCAAGTTATATCTACGCACACACACACACACACATATAAATATATATAACACGAATAAATACATGCATGAATTAAACAAATGAAATTTGTTTGCAGAATACATTTATTTCGCATCCGTCTCAGAATAACTCGAACTTGGGGGAAAAAACATGCTTGAGTTCCCAGCCCACGCGCCGATCAGCTGGCTGCAGCGTACACTTGCGATTCCGTTACAGATGGTTGGGTCCGAATTTGGTGTGGGATAAAATTGCTACTTTTCATAAGTCGATATCTCGGAAACTAAACGGTCGCAGTTTGTCATTTTTTTTAAAATCAATCTCACAATAGTACTGCGTACACGTGAGTTTTTATTTTGTAATCCTAAGATCCGTTTAGAACCTATATCGAGAAATGCGAGCAAATTCCTATCGGTTTACGTGTTAGGTATAGGGATCGCGGACAAAAAACCCATATTTATTTGCAATTATCCCATGAACTAAACGGTGAATCGAATTGAATTTTTGGGTATCAGTCCATGAAGGTCATGTCTACACCATACTTGGATTTCAGTCAATTCCTGAGACTTGACCAAAACTACAGAACTACCTTAAACGCGTTTGTACTGCTTATTCAGCATATGTATGGCTATCGCCCGAACTGGAATTATTAAAAAATATCAATTTTGACTTGTACTTTCGCCCGAATTATGACGAGAAAAAAATGTGTTTTACAAACAACTTTGCAAATAAAGGCTGTCATTTTGTTATTTTGCAATAGAAAACAATAATTCTAGTTTGAGCTACAGCGACACTCAGATTGAGAAATTTTTAGAATTTTTTTTTTCAGATTACTTAGAGATGGCCAATCACCAACGCCAGCAAAATACTTTTCTTCGTGCCTTTACACAATCATAAATTGTTATAAGTAAATATACATTCATATGCAATACAAAAAATTGTTTTCCATTCTAGAAGAGTGGAGCTTTAAGCGAAAAAAAAATTTGTATCGATACATCCAACGGTTTGAAAAAAAATATCAATTTCAGATATAACATTTTTTAATGACCTCGATTTATACAATTTTTGGAAGGTCGGAAGAATTAACTTTTGAGCGATGAGAACTGGTCCCGAAAGTGCTAGTGAATTTTCGTTACTTACCAAACTGCTGCTGTTGCTGCTCACTGCCCATGAAATGTCACCTAAAGCTGACATTTCATTGGCCGTGAGCAGCAGCAGCAGTAATTTTAGTGATTTCCTAGTGAAAAACTGAACTCCTGCTCAAACAAACGGCTGCTCATGAAATGGGTCGAATGTGAAGTGAAGTCCGCTGCTGCCACGACTCACGACGCTCTCGAACTACCATCTGTCACAACCACGGTCTTACATACAGGTCTTGCAACGAAGCTACATTTTCGTGGTGGGGCTAGGCCACGGTCTTACATACAGGTCTGGAAACGACCGTGGTGGGGGTAGGCACCGTTAACGAACTCACGTTTGTTTCCAATTTTCGCCACTACATGGCATTGCTATCGGCGTGTACGATGCGACAAGGACAGAACAGCTTCCGTCCGTCTCTCTCACTCTTCTCGATAATCCGAAATACACATTACCTTTTTCGCGGGGGCGAAGGGGGAATAGAGGTAGATGAGAAATAATTGTGGAATAAGGAGGGGGGATTGTGGAAGAGAATAGATGTTGGGCTTGTAAAAAGGGGAAGATCCTGTATGGCTGGAAGAAGAACAATATAAAATTTTTAAAAATAAATAAAAATAATTACCTTTTTCGAATGAAATGGATTTTTATTCGAATTGTATTCCCAGTTTCTTTCGATGATCGATATACAAATACCTTTATTGAATGGAGTTTTATTCGAATTTCAGTCGGAGTTTCTTTCAATGAGGAAAGGAAAAAAATACGCAACACATGGAATGTTGAATATACAAATACCTTTATTGGTTCGTCAATTTAGAAAGCTTTTTTTGGACAACGAATTTTTTTTTGAGTTTCGCATTTTCCTGTTGCGTATTTTGGCGCATTCTCAAGCGTATGTAATAAACAATTGCGTACGATAAAATATCCGAAGCGTGTTCTTGACAGGGGAATGTGAAATCATAGGCGGTCATAAATTCTTCCACCGTGCAATCAAAGACATCTTTACGCGATGCATGTTTAGCGAAACAAGCTTCGAGATTCCGAATAAGTTTGTAAAACCGTGTGCTAGCATGAATCAGTCCACCCCTGGATTTCTCGTCGACCAATTTCGACATTGAAGACCTGCAAGGTGATTCTGATCGCACAGCTCGTACACAAATCTTGCATGCATTGTATGATTTCAATACTTGTTTGCACAAGTAACCTGTAGAAATAATGTATGGATGAATGAGGAGCTTGATTGGTGTGAAGGTAAATATGGTAAATTTTCTACAGTCTGAAAGTAAGTAAAGCTCAGCAGTCAATCGATGCATAGCGGAGAATGTTAGTATGCATAAATATTTACGTATTATGTACCTACATTGCAAAGAAACACCAATTATAATAAAAGACCTGTGACGTAGTAAATTATGCAGTCTAGAACTGGAGCAAGGGCATAATAGTGGTCGTATTCTATAACGTCGTCAGCTTCCCAATTGTCATGCCGTAAAGAATCGTCTAATTTTTTCTTTATTGCCAGTCGACACGTAGCAAATTTAGATTCTGATTTCTCGCCGTAGATTGATTTTAGGTCATGCAGTGAAATCAAAATAGAAGACTTCTCTTCGGAAACTGTGCAATTTCCAAATTTGGGAGGCTTAATGACGCTATAGATCGACAGGAGTTTGTACAGTTGCAGGAATGTGGGACAGCTTGGATGGTCATTACAGCCTGCGGCTTGTCGGATGGTACCGAAGAACTTCTATAAGGCAAAATCCATAGGTATCAAAAATATTAATTCCGATAGCCTTTATTCAGAATCACAGATTCTGTATAAAGTCTAAATGCAAATTTTCGGGTTGAACGCTGCGCGGCAAAGGGAACGCTGCGCTGCAGTCCGAATATCCACAGAATCAATTGTTTCTGCGGATATAAAGTCCTGGCTTTGTCGTAGAATCGAGGTCTTACTCTATACGCTATGGTTTATGGTTCAACGATACTGTTACTAGCTCTAAATACCTCTAAGTTATCTTGGTTAACTTTTCCAGTCAATAAATATTGAAAATCGAATGTTTCGATGAGGTATTTGCATAAATCCATCGTTGACTGGAGAGATATCCGCAGTCCTCTCGCCGTCGTAGGGGTCAAGAATTCATCGGCCGTTATGTCACCTTGCCGCATGGAAGATTCCCAATCATTCAGTAACTGAAGCGACCTTTGTAATACCTGAAAATACCGAGTAGAAAGGATAGGTTAGAAGAAACCTTTTAAAACTGAAATAGTACAGTATAACAAGAATCAAGTGTAGACCTTAAAGTCGTCCGTCTGCGGAGTCAGTCCCTGGTTCGGCGATTTACGATTTAATGCATCGAACATCTCGTTTATCCAACTGCAGAACTTTATCGTATCTTCGCATCCAGCGAAGGCTTCACGTTTGTGCGACAAATAAAACTGCAGCCCTTTTGCTACGGAGTCGCTAAAAATCTGTAAAGACATGTAAAAAAGAAACACGTTATTTATGAATGTTGAAATTAATGATACCAATAGCTCCGGTAATGATAATACCGATATGGAGATACTAATATTACTAATGATGATATCAATGCAATAATACTAGTAGCTCGGCGTGTTTTTGACGTGTTGTCTAAGA
The DNA here is from genome assembly GCA_964007375.1 of Ophion obscuratus. NCBI lineage: Eukaryota > Metazoa > Arthropoda > Insecta > Hymenoptera > Ichneumonidae > Ophion > Ophion obscuratus. Next base: position 21,861,476 of record OZ023319.1, on the reverse strand, counting down.
CGACGTGCCGCTGTGTGATCCTTGGACATAATCTAGCATTCCCTTCCCATTTCGTATCCGCGTGGAACAAGACCTCGAAGTACTTCCATCTGATGTGATCGCCCGAAGATTTCATCTAGAGAATTTGAATAATGGTAAGTACTGTGGTAAACACACTACTCATAAATTAAAGGATATTTAAAAAATTCCAAATTTTTGGCTGATTTTCAACAAGGGTTAACTCGGAGAAAAATGGTCGTACAGGAAATTAAAAAATAGGAAATTCTAGCTTTAAGTGTCTAGTTTTCAGATCTGGATGGTCACATTTTTTAGCATGCACGGTTTTCAAGTAATCATCCGAAAAACAACGAAATTTTTTTTTTTTTTTTAATTTTTGCTTTTTTCAAATTTAACCAGCTTTAATTTGACCTTTTAACGAGCTCTGTATGATGACTTGGCGCGGAGTAATCGTTGATCAAAGCAAAAAAGTCCATTTTAACTTTGACAATCAATTACTGGGGAACTAATGATCGTACAGAAAATAAAAGTAGAGTTTTGAAAACTGCAAAACATTCTTTATGATATGTAATTAGTGGCTGTTGATAAAAAAAAAATTTCGAAGTGATGATGTTGACTGAAAAAAAGTTGAAAATTTGTGGATTTAAGGATAGTTGGACAATTTGGTATAAGTTTGAATATAATGCATGAACGAAGGATATCGTCGGTAATTTTTTAACCTCGAAGTGTCCCCAAAAAACCCTCAAAGTTGCAAAGTTTAAATTTATCGTTTCTGTCAAAAATCACCGTAACAAGCAATTTTTCGGTTTTTTCGATTTTTCGACTTGAAAATGGTTTTTCTGAGCAATAATGCGTAATTTTTCTATCAAAAACATCAATTACCAAGAAAAAATTTTAAACATTTTTTTCGAAATTTTTATTTTTCAAATTAAAAAAAATAAAAAAAATTTCAAAATTTTTTTTGTCACGTGTTGACGATAATCTCCTTGTCAAAAAAAATTTGGTCGATTTTTTTTTACCAGTCTAACCACCTTTATTTTCAATGTCAATTTAAAAATTAATTTAAAAAAGTTGATAACCCCCCTACGGTCGACTGATTCTCTTCACACAAATCTCGAACTTTTAATTTCGTTGCAGCGTCAATCGTTGAAATACACTTTCTCAACAAACACAAAAAACTGTTTTTTTTTCAAAACTACCCTAAAAGATACAATTTTTTTAGAATTTTTAAAAAAATTTTCTTGGTAATTTATGTCTTTGAATAGAAAAATTACGCATTATTGCTAAAAAAAAAATTGTGAAGTTGAAAAAATGAATAAAAATCGAAAAATTGCTTGTTACGGTGATTTGTGTCAGAAACGATAAATTTAAACCTTCGGGGCACTAAGAATAAAAATTGCAGCGCTTTGCAACTTTGAGGGTTTTTTGGGGACACTTCGAGGTTAAAAAATTACCGACGATATCCTTCGTTCATGTATTATATCCAAATTTATACCATATTTCCCAAATATCCTTAAATTCGCAAATTTTCACCTTTTTTAAAGTCAACATCATCACTTCGAAATTTTTTTTATCAACCGCCACTAATTGCATATCATAGAGAATGTTTTGCAGTTTCCAAAACCATACTTTTATTCTCTGTACGATCAATAGTTCCCGAGTGATTGATTGTCAAATTTAAAGTGGACTTTTTTGCTTTGATCGACGATTACTCCGCGCCAAATCATCATACAGAGCTCGTTAAAAGGTCAAATTGAAGCTGATTTAATTGTCTGAAATATTTTATGGTCGCATGATAAAAAGATTTTTTGAAGTCTACAGACCATTGCAAAGATGAGCAAAAATGTAGAAAAAAAATGTTTCGTTGGTTTTTGGATGATTACTTGAAAATCGTCCACGCTAACAAATTGTACGCTAACAAATTGTACCGTCCAGGTCTAAAAAGTAGACACTTAGAGCTACAATTTTATTTTTTTTAATTTTCTGTACGACCATTTTTCTCCGAGTTATCCCTTGTTGAAAATCAGCAAAAAATTAGGCATTTTTTAAATATCCCTTCATTCGTGTGAGTAGTGTATAAAAATGGTGCTACATTACGGTATTAAAAATGAAAACGTACCCGCAATTCTTTCTTGTTGTACAGCCTGTTGCGGATACATTTAATAATGTGGGGCGTATCGGAAAACACGAACACTTTTCTGCCATCATCGAGAGGATGAGTGAACCACGTTTTTGTGGCGTCCATTTCACCCGAGACACCCAGTAGGGACCACATCTTGTTGTTGGTTGATGCACCATCGCTAATCACTCCGTGAATCTTCGCTCCATTGTGTTCAAGGAATGAAATAGCGTTTACCACGACTTTCGAAAGTTCCTCACCCTTTACAGGGTTTTTTGAAGCGAACACGGCAATCGGTTGAGTGTAGGAAGAGGCGAGAGGTTGGAACATAACGACGAGACCGTGAGTTGCCTGATCGTTAATATCAGTAGATTGCGGACCATCCTCGCTAAAGTCAGCCAAGCCAACGTAACTTAAATTTTTTGAGCAGACGGTGATGGACTTCCTCAAATTGATTTCGTCCAATATTAGTAAACCGTGTCGCTGTAGCGGTGTTTTGACATCGAAATGTTTCTTCAGTAACTTTCCAAATTGTTCATCGAATCCACATTTTGTACTGATGAGTGAAAAGTAACTACGAATCGTTCTTTTGCAGGGCAGTGGCAAAATGTTATTTTTGCGTAGAAATTCGTAGTATCCGGGCGACCTAATGTTCATCAGCATACACAGCATAATCCATTCTTCGGTATAGCGTCGATTGGTAGCTCCTTTTTTTGATGTAGCCGCGACTATTTCGATGAGAACGGCCTTTTGTGAGGGTGAAACTTGCAAGCTGGCGCACCTCTCCTCTAATGTTTCGGCGCTGATGTTCACTAATTCATTTTGTTTTTCCTTTAACGACTGCATCAATACCTGCACGCGGTACTTGGCTCGATTTTTCAAACGCTTCTGGTTTTTAATCTTTTTTCGTTGCACCAACAACTTTCTCTGATCACTCGGATTGGAAGCGTCCCTTATTCGAGTTAGCAGACGATTTTCTTTCAACGCGCGTTCTTTCTTCAATGTGAAGTTTCTCATTTTTGTGCAATTGTTACATCGTTTACGCTTCGATGCCAACGTACACTCTTCCTGATGCCATCGATTAACGTAATCTCTAAACGCGCTTCCGGCGGAAAAATGGAGAATGTTCACATCTCCGATTCCAGCGCAAACGTTCATGTTTTTGAATTTTTCCAAAATCGTCGGCAACAGACCAATTTGGTTCAAGATGGTATCCAGCTTGGATTTCTCGGGGTCTACGATGCGCCCATAAATGAAGTAGCGAAGTAATCCGCCACCCGCGACCACGACCGTCTTCTCTACTATTGGCACTTTAATTCCATTATCTTCTTTCGTTACCCAGTGTACGAAAGCTATGCTCTGTCCGTCTTCCGTCGACATCTTTTTGACATCCCACGATTTGGGTATGATAATGAAAGGATCGTCGTTACCAGGGGCCAACTCGATTTTAGAGACAGCTGCGGACGCTGATGTACCATATTGTGGACTTGTTACAATCGCAGCGACCTCCGCCACTGACAGAAACTCGATTTTGACGGAATCGTTCTGTGCGACAATTTCTGGCTGCCGAAATGTTTCTGTTGGAATGGCAAACTCATAGGCGAAATCGTGTGTCGGAGTAACTTCTGTTTTAATGAGCGAATGCTGTGCCAACACGTCCTCATTCTTAATCGCCGACCGCAGCGCATTTTGTTCGATTCTATCATCACTTACATTTGCGGGAGGATCTGTATAAATGAGACGATTTTAAGGGCCATCATTTTTCGTTAAAGGTTTGATATCTTGGCTTGAAATTTTACTGGTATACTTGGATGTATTTTTACTTTATTCTAGACGAAGATCAGTTAAGTGTAAAATATTTGGGTTCGTGAAAGGAATACCTTAAGGCGTAAATAATCTTACTTGAGCAATAATCCGACCGTCCGCATCTTCCTTTTTCCACTCCCGTAACACGAAACGTTTTTCGAAATGTTTCTCGCACACGAACTGTGATTGTTTCAATCCAGGAATTACCGCAAGCCACTTTCGAAATTGTTCGTTATCTCTACCCGAAAAGTCGTACTCGAAAGGTACTCGAAAAGTCGAAACATTATTAGTCGACGTCCGGCACCCGGTGTGACACGTGCGTACCGCACACACCTTCGGCATGTCGACAAGTTTTCAATATTACCCTGAAACAACGGTCCACCTTCGCAAGTTTTACGAATATTTTAAACTACAAATGCTCGTTGACGCGACGCAAACAGAGGTTATCGAGAACGTGTAATCAAAAAGTTTATGACAAGGCAAGGGGCGAAGGGAGAGATCACAGAAGACCGGGGGTGGGAGGTACTCGCCGATAGTAGCGACGGCGGTGGCGACGAGCGGAATGAAAAGTAAAGCTCGTAACGGTGCCTCACGACTCCATTGAAATCGGGCTTCGTTTCCAGACCTGTATGTAAGACCGTGGGCTAGGCACTCTTATATGTTTTAATTTTCGATTCACTAGGCGCCGCTACGCGTCGCGACTAGCAAGGGGAAGTAGTTTCTCCCTTACCTCTTACCGGCGAATGGGCCCAAGGTGTTTACGTCACGCAGCTAACGGCGCATGTGTTGCGGTCAGGAGGGAAAAGGACACAAGAGCTATTTCTCTCTTCGTCGCACCACTACTTCCCCTTGCCGTCACGCACCAAGCGGCAGAAATCGGAATAAAAAGCAAAACATCTAAAGGTGCCTACCCCCACTACCGCCGTTGTCAGACCTGTATGTAAGACCGTGGTTGTGACCACGGTCTTACATACAGGCATGGAGCCTAGATACCAGGAGGTTCAGCGACAATGCAAAGGCGCTGAAAAAAGCGTCCCCGAAAATGTCCCGAAGTGATGGCGCTGGGGTGCAGCGCGACCGACATATATAGTAATATATTGGTCAACGAGGTGAAAGTGATCGGATGAGTTTCTAACCTCACGACAGACCGATCGTGACATCAAACGTCGAAATATCCGCCGATTCATAATTTCCTCATGACGGTTCGGAAAAAAACGCGAGAAAAGATCTCAAACTCAAACTCAAAATGGCGGCAATATAGTCCATCTAGAAAAACGTGTTTTTTTTACATATAGCTTCACGGGAGAACGGTTTTATCGTAAAATATAAAACCTGAAACAAAAACCAAAAAAATGATATTATATATTATTAGCTATGAGACTACGTAGAAATTTGCTTTTAATTTTTTTTTAAATGGCGCACTTTTAAGGAAATAAATCGATTTTTTGCCAAAAAAAACAGTAAATTGTTTATAAAAAGAAGTTTACATTTAATCAAAAAACGGATACGTACTCCCATAAAGAATATAATTGTGAAGCTGCTTCCAAAATTTCAACCTCGAAATCGATGCATGCAAAGGTGGTCGAGTAATCCGTCTTCCGAGATCGAAAAAAGTGGTTTCGAGAAAACCGCGTTTAAAGTTGTACGAGCAACTCAGCGCGCGCTCCAAGGCGCTGCGGCCAAAGCGATAATTGAACCTTTAAATAAAAAAAGTTGCTACAGGACCAATTCCGTATTGTTTTTATGACACCAAAGTATTTTTAGGAAAGAAAACGTCTTTCCAAAATCCTAGAGTGGTGTTATCCCTTAACACTAATGAGGGTTAGGTACATCATTTGTGATCTGTCTTAGATCACACCCATGTTTAGCGTATATCTATATACATATAGGTTGCGGAGCACCCCAGCGCCATAATTTCTTGTTCTCGTTTTGGGGACGAGTTGAAAGGCCTCGCTGAACCTCCTGGTATCTAGGCTCCATGCATACAGGTCTGGAAACGAAGCCAGATTTCAATGGAGTGGCGAGGCACCTTTACGAGCTAGACTCCTTGTTTACGAGCTTCACTTTTCATTCCGCTCTGCCGCCACCGCCGTCGCTACTATCGGCGAGTACCTCCCACTCACGGTCTTCTATGATCTCTCCCTTCGCCTCTTGGCTTGTCTTCGACCATGCCCCGTGCCATTTATCACTCCATTTTTTATTACAACGTTCTCGATAACCTCGGTTTGCGTCAACGAGCATTTGTAGTTTGAAATATATTCATAAAGCTGGCGAAGGCGGACCGTTGTTTCAGGGCTTTCTAAACTGACGAACCAATAAAGGTATTTGTATGTTCAACATTCCATGTGTTGCGTATTTTTTTACTTTCGTTATCGAAAGAAACTTGGAATAAAATTCGAATAAAAATCCATTTCCTTCGAAAAAGGTAAGTATTTTTATTTATTTTAAAAAATTTTATATTGGTGTTCCAGCCATACAGGATCTTCCCCTTTTTACAAGCTCCACTTCTATTCTCTTCCATAATCCCCCGTCCTTATTCCACAATTCTTTCTCATCTACCTCTATTGCCCCTTCGCCCCCCCACGAAAAAGGTAATGTGCATTTCGGATCATCGAGAAGAGTGAGAGAGACGGACGGAAGCTGTTCTGTCCTTGTCGCACACGTACACGCCGATAGCAATGCCACGTAGTGGCGAAAATTGGAAACAAACGTGGGTTCGTTAACGGTGCCTACCCCCACCACGGTCGTTTCCAGACCTGTATGTAAGACCGTGGTCACAACGTATATTGAATCGTAACGATCGTAACCTATTCGTAGCATTTTCGTAAACCTTTCGGGAATGTCGTATAATCACAGGCTTTATTAGTGGCAAATGGATTATGAGAATAAAATTAACTACAACAATATGATATTGCGACGGAATCAGATTGCTGTAGTGGCAGCGGCAGCAGCAGCGTGTATAGGTGACGAAGAAAAAACGTAGATACAAAAAAAAGAATTGGATGGCAGCAGTTCACCATCTACGAAAACGGAATGGATTGTATTATCGAGTATTTCCGATACTAAAATTGGCCGAACTTCGGTTTAAAAATTCGATTGATTTGATTTTTTTAATTTGCCGCGAGAAGATTACAAAATATATATGCGATATATGCTGTGGATCCACTGCTTGCTACATGGAGGCTAGAGTGGGAGGAGTCCGAACTACGGTCTTACATCAGGTCTTGCAACGAAACTAAATTTTCGTGGTGGGGGTAGGCACGCTTATCGGCTTCACTTTTCGATTCACTAGGCGCCGCTACGCGTCGCTACTAGCAAGAGGAAGTAGTTTCCCCCTTACCTTTTACCGGCGAATGGGCCCAAGGTGTTTACGTATGCTTTTGTGGCGCGATTGTCGAAATAACCTTTATTTGCGACCATATACCAGAAGGTTCTACGCGATTTACCGTGATACATTTTTTATCGTGTTTTTACGCATAAGTGTGATTTTTTTGGTAGTGTTTGCGAAAGAAATGCGAAATGGTTAAGGGTTGCGCGGTTCGCAATTGTAAAACGGGGTACAAAAATTGTAAGCAGAAATGTTCCGGGTTTCGCGTGCCCAGAAACGTCGAACGATATAAAAAATGGCCCGATGCCATTCCAGGACTGAAAGAGTCTCAGTACGTGTGCAAAAAACATTTCGAAGAACGATATATTGTGAGACATTGGAGAAAAAAATATGTAAATGGTCGTAATATGTGCTGGTATGAATTAATGTATTTAAAAAGTTTTCAGTTTTTTTTAGATGAAAGTAGTCATCCTTTTTTTAATCAACACATTTTTATTATTGGTTTCGTATATTATGCAGTTTACACGACAGTACGGTAAATTAAGTCAGGGCAAACGGCGCACCACTACTTCCCCTTGCCGTCACGCACCAAGCGGCAGAAATCGGACTAAAAAACATAACCGCTCAGGGTGCCTACCCCCACTACCGCCGTTGTCAGACCTGTATGCAAGACCGTGGCTAGTACATAGTGCTATCTCCTTTATGTAGTCTCCGTGCTAAAGACCGCGGGGGCGATTATCCCCACCCTGTGTCATGGGCTCCGTGCGAAATAACTAAGCGTGGAGGGCGTGGACTTTGTGGACGGCCGTACGCGTAATACGATAGATCTCTACACAAATTATTGAATACCTCGAACGGGTTCCAAATTGACACAACATTCGATAAAATCGTGTTAGATTCAGTTTCGTTTATAGCGGTGATAAATATTGTGTTAATGAATTGTTTCGATAGAAATAGGACGAAAAAGAACTTCGAAAAATAACCTCTTGCATAGTTGTATTATTCACGCAACATTGAAGAAAATTATAAGATCATGGTTGGTGCATTAAAAAAATCGTGGACACTGATCGCTTTCGTGGTGCTCGTTGTTTTTGTCGAACGAGGTAAGGCCTTTTTGCTTTCGAAACCGATTCACTTATTTCGTTTTCGAACCATTCTTAGTTATTTCCTTAGCGTTTATTTTTTTTTTTCACAGTATTATTGTTATTATTATCGTGATTGTTATAAAGCCTTTAATCACGTTACGTTGATGCGAGCAACGAACGACAATATTACGTGAATACTTTCACGCGATTTATGTCTGAAATGATTTTTCATCTTCGAGTCGATCCGTTTTTAACTCGAACTATTGAGGTTATGTGACTGGGTGCGGGCGAAATGGCGTTGGTACGCCGAGTGTGCGAAAGAGACAAAAGATAGTTTTTCGGACAGCCGCTTCGATGACGCGAATTGTATTTTTTCGAAAATGTAATAAAAGATCGGGTTAATATAAAGCTTCGTCGCCGTAAAATTTTGACTGCTCGTTTTTCTAGGTTTCTCCATCAAATGCTGGGTGTGCAGATCGGATTTCGATCCTAAATGCGCTGACCCCTTTGACAATTCTACCATAGGATTTTCAGACTGCAGCCAGGTTGTCGAGCCCAAGCACTTGCCCGGTGTTGGCAAACCTACCATGTGTCGTAAAATTCGCCAAAAAGGTTTGTATCTATAGTTCCTTGCGAGCACTCATTCAAAAGTATTGATAAATCCTTGGTTTTCACATCCCAAAAAGGTTTCAAAATTTCATCAAGTCGAATTTTGCGATCGGCCAAAGATTTTTTTGATGATCGCACTGCATTGTTGGGACCCAACAAAAGTTCCATAGCCGAATTTTTTTTTGGCAAAGTGGAACCTGCAAAAGCTCTTAAACTTTTTTTAGAATCTTTATTGGAGAACGTCACACTAAATGTGTAAAAAAAATGTTTGCTTAATCAAAGCACGGCGTTAAAAGTTTTAAAATGAATTTCCATTGCAATCTACCAATGCAAACTTCAACATTGTCTTTTTTTATAGAGAGAGCTGCAGATAGATAGGAATCATTGAACAGAGTGTTCAGTTTGTTTTTGTCTAGCTGTACAAAATGTATATCACATTAGAACCGCAAGTACAGCATACACATATTTTATCGAGCCTTAATAAAGGAAATTAGGCTCTGCCATTTTTGGTGTTTACGGTTGAAACGTCAAGGACAAAGTTCATCGCTAATATGGCTGGTGGCTGTCGCTCCATAACACTTTGATGTCCATACAAATAGCGGAACATCTTACAATTTTTTAATCATTATTGTGGCAGTGGGGGGAGTCTGGAAGTATTTCCGCAGTTGCGCCTTTCTGGGCGAGCCAGGGATCGGAGGGGACGAGAGGTTCTGTCTCATGAGAACAGGCTCGTACAACATCTTCATGGAGTACTGCACGTGCAACAGTAAGGATGGCTGCAATGGGGCGCCTGATGTCCGTGGGAGCTGGTTCGTTCCATTCTGCACCGTTGTTGCGAGCCTGGGATTGACACTCGCCCGGCTGTAACACCTGGGAAGAGCCGCGCGATTCCCGTAACCGTGAATTACTCAGCTATCGGCCTTTTCCCATACACTTGTTTTGTCAATTGTGCTTCTCTTCTACAACAGGTTTTCTTAATCGGGGATCCGTGGGCATGTCCCAAAGGGTGCACGGACCACATGAATAGAGATACAAAATTGACAAACAAGGCGTATGTGGTCCGCTGTTAAAGAGGGGAGTGGTGTCTAGGGGTCGGCTGTTAAAAAAGGTTGGGAAAGGCTGTTCTAGAGCATGCGCGAGGACAAATGGGCTCATCTGTGTACATTGTGGGCAAACGACTCACTGAGGATACATCGCACATGCATCCAAGCCAAAAGTTTTATTTCGCCAGAATTTCAGTACTTGGAGATCCGATAAACATCTGAAAAAATTCAAACACATCCATCGTTTTTGGAACACCCATAATCAATAATGATAACGCCTGAATGTTATGGACAAATTGACCAAGGAAATAATTGTTTAACGAATAATCCGAAAAAGGAAGAATTCCTCGTGCGAAATTCAATCATCGATTATTCTTAATGCTTTTTTTAATCATTCATTTTTACCGAATTTTATTATTTTTTTTAGATGCTTCTGTTTCAATTTTTGAATAGTCTGTTTATGAGACTACTTGTTCCCTTCGAAACTTCTAAAGGGTAATATGACATTTTTCTCATCCGCGTTCAATCATGATAAAATAAACTTAAAAAGATATCAAAAAAGGTTGACGATAATTCATAAGTACTTAGAAAAATCAACGAAATCATTGCATATGAATTATAAAGTGTTTTACTGATTATTCAACCTACACGTTGATAATTTTTTGGCACTATTATTGGTCCAAATAAATGTTACTGACATTGGCGTACAATGTACAAATTTTATGAGATTTTCGTTGAATAGCGAAGTATTCAAATTTTTATCAAATTGAACTTTATTCCTGTGAATGTACGTGTGACGCACCTTTAAAGTCTCACAACAGACACTTTATTACTTGAACATAGTACAACCGAACAATAAGTTTTTATATACATTTTTTTATACGCGAGAACACTTGCTGTCTCCCCAAAGAGAAACAACTTATACTGTGTATTAGAAAATAAGACTGCCAATACCGTCCAGAAAGAATCCGACGATCTGCTATCGTCGTATTTTCTTAATTCAGTAGTTTTTGTATTCATAGTAATGGTAATCGTTTGTAAAATATATTGAACCAAGTGACGACCGTTATATCTACTAAAAAAAATTATATACAAAATGTTGCCGTTAACCGCGCAAAATAAAATGTACGCCTCTCAGCGTGGAACTATACAATAAAAATATTTTAATTAAACTTGCAAAATTGTGTGAATAATGTTTCCAGTTCATTAACCAGAATTTTTGCAAATTTGGTTTTCTCTAAGAAGCTTTGTTTTGGTGAAAACATGTTCTTTCAATGTTTAACAAAATCGCTCTCCGAATGTTGTAAAACGTCAAAAAGTCATATAGGACAGTGCCGGAAGTGCGTTAAAAATTTTCGTTCGGGCTCTAGTTTAAGGCCTTATATACGAAAAAATATACCAATGGTATAATGGTACATATTATTTTCCAAATATTTGGTAGTGATCCGAGAGATTTCGATTTGTATCAAGGACTTGATTTTTTATGTGAAAACTTTTCGGCTCATGCGAGAAAATAGTATTTTAGTACGTAGGGTTTTTTTTTTTAATATACCCATTTTTCAATCGGCCAAGGTGGCCAGACGCTTTAAAGTAAAGGGCAAACTGTACAGCTAATTCCGCCACACAAACTTAAAAATGTATTGTGGAAAGGGGTGAATATCCAAAGAAAAACCATAACTTTAATCAACAGAATTAAATCAGGACATGTGGGAGTAAACGAACACCTTTTTATAATAGATCTTATGGATACCAAAGCTTGCACATGTGGAAACCCTATTTCAGATATCAATCACGTCTTCTGGGAATGCGAGTTAAATAAGTATTAACGATATTATTTTGCGGTTTTCGCTTGGATAGCGGGCATGTTCGACTTATAAATATTTCGCGGTACACGACAACCGCTCGTCTTATGGATTAATATTCTCACACTATGCTGCCAGAGTCTCTCGCGACGGAACGCTTTCGTTAGAGTTCCCCTCTCACGCGTACCGTCCTATTTCTCGTTGAGCTCGCCCCACTGACCGTTCACCTCGGTAGTACCTACAAGACTCTTTTCTTAATATTGAGACGAAGGAAGGCCCCCTTCTCCCGTCTCGTTCTCGATTGGAAATCTCGATCGTTCATCTGATTGGAAAACCAATCTCACGTCGTCTGATTAACCGCTAACATAAATAGAGCTCAAAAAAATTACCGAAACTCTGATGGGACTTGGGCATCGGCCCCCATTCAAAATACTTAGCATCTCCTTCTCTCAATCCGAAAAAATTATTAAGGCCATTGCATATTTTGCAGAAGAAATTAAAAACAATGTAAATTTGATCTACTAAAACATCTTCCTTTCAAAACTCCACCGAATTCTAAAACAGGGGAATATAATTCCAGCAAATAGGGAGGGAAACCCCCAAATGTATACATATATATATTAGGGTGTGCGGGAAAAAATCGATATTTTTTTTCGGTCGGAAGGAGAGCTCAAAAAAAAATTATTTAAAACGGCGCATTGCATTTGAATACTTTTCATAAGAATAACACAGGAAAATATTGGCACTTCTGAATGTCGTAGTAAAACTCTTCAGAAAAAAATCTTACAAAAATGTCATTAAGATATTCTAATAGAGAATGGAATTCCCTACAAAAAAGTTCCAACGAACAATTACCTTAGAACAACCGTTCAAGTGGTATCGCTGTCTAAAGTTGAATTTTATTATTTAACCGACGTGCGCGCCATAGCACACGCTGACACCTGGCGGCAGCATGCGGTAGCTCGTAGTGCAAAATTACAAGCTTCACACTAGCGCCATGAACAGGGAAACCGCGACATTTCCCCCCCATTTTGGCCCTAAATCAAGATCTGTCACTGCTACAAAATTTCATTCGTTATTGCGAAGTGATTCCTGTAGTAGGGGAGGCTGCCTCAAAAAAATTAGCTAGTCACTTGTGGTACTTTAACGAGAAAATTGTTGCTTTGTCGTTTTTCGACAATGCTGTGCCGATAAGTGTGAAGGCAAAGATGGTACAAGCTCTGCAATCTCGAGAAAAATCCGAAAATCCTTCCGAGTGACTAATTGTTAAAAAAAATGATTGGAAAATGTTGCTGAAAAAAGACATAAGCGATTTCGTTACTCAAGAATCCTTATTTCTTTTCCAGCAATTCAATTTACCTCATGATTTTTTGAGAGTAAATATTGAATTATGGCCGGAAAATGCCACTTATTTGAGTTGCTTAGATTTTTTTTAATCCAAAAGTCGTTAATAACGTAACCGAACGTGGTGTCACTTTAATGGAAGCATGTAATGGTTCATTAACAAAAAACGAAGAGCAGCTACAATATTTATTGGGCGTAGTGCAAAATCATTGACAGAAATACCCGAATTGCAACAGACTCTTAAAAAAAGGAACGATGATTATCAAGCATTATAATGTAAAAATAAATTATTTTAGCCCATTAAACCAAATTCATTGAATAAAACTTTTCAAAACACGATCAATGATGGACGTCGTTTCTTTTATATTTCTTGTTGTACTTGATTCTTTTTTGTATCAGGGAAATATTTTGAGAACAATTCCATGCAAATTGTATATTAGAGCAGAACATTCACTACAAAAAAACCCCAAAAAGTTTTTTCGTAAAGCGAAAAAGTCGACGTATACAGCCTTTTGAATTATTTTTTTCTATCAATTCAATTTCAGACAGCGATTCCACTTGAACGGTTGTTCTGAGCTAATTTTTCGTAAAAACGTTTTTGTTGGAAATTCGATTCTCCATGAGAATATGTTAATGACATCTTTGTGTGATTTTTTTCGACGAGTTGCACTACCACATTGAGGAAAATCCCAATATTTTCCTGGGTTATTCTTATGTAAAATATTTAAATGCAATGCGCCATTCGAAATAATTTTTTTTGAGCTCTCCTTCGAGGATTCTTCATTTTTTACCTTAATTCACCTTTTTTTGGTGGATGCAACCGAAAAAAAAGTATCGATTTTTTTCCGCACACCCTAATACACACACACACACACACACACACACACATACACACACATATATACACACACACGTATGCACGCGTAGGTGCGTGAGTGTTACGTGTGTGTATGCCTATATTCACGTATATAAATAAAAATTTGGAAAAAAATGTAAAAATGAAAAGCAAGAATAAATAATTAAATTTGAAGAAAGAGAATTAATAAAAAAGAAACAAAAAGTAGACCATAAATAGAAATAGGAAAAAGCGACAGGTCGGACGCGATAATTCTATAGGATCTACATCGAGACATTTAAGGTATTCCTTTCACGAACCCAAAGATTTTACACTTAACTGATTTTCGTCTATAATGAAGTAAAAATACATCCCAGTATACTGGTAAAATTTCAAGCCAAGTTACCGAACCTTTAACGAAAAATTACGGCCCTAAAAATCGTCTCACTTATACGGCGCTTTATGGACATGTCACGCTGGCCACATGTCTTTCTAATAATTTATACACTAAATAACTCTAGATGCCTAATACAAACTGCTCAGAGGTGTAAAAAAGTCTAAAGATTCCGTAACAACAATAAAAACAGAGGGTCACCGAACGTTTAAAGAAAATATTAATGTTAAAACTTGGAAAAGTGTGGTTAGCAGAAGAATTTTTGTAGCCGTGACGTTTCAAATAAATGTAAAAATGTCTCAATCTACTAAGTTTGCGCGAATTTTGTCATTCTAGTTTATCGTTGTGTATAATAATCCATTATAACTTGTTTTTTTTATTAAGCGCAATTGTAATTTACCGACGATTCAGAAGGCCCTGCTTATGCCCCCACAAAATACGACCCTCCGCGAAAGGAATACCTTAAGAACGCCATGAATAAGAAAAGAGGGAGGAAACAACGTCCAAACTGACATCTACCGAAACTTGGCCGAAGCGGACAATCCAGTGGCCAGGCTAGTCCCACCGATGGTCGTTGCATTAGCCAAATTGAAGAAGAAGTTTCCCCATTGGAGTTTAGGGTCCTGTATTGACAGGGGCGGTCACGTAGCACCGCTAACCCCCGAGGATGGCTTCGCTCACGCCTTGGCTCCTGGGGTTTTTGTAGCTGCTGCTCGCACCTTCCATGCCCTGCCGGGCATAAACCGCGTTTAACTCGACTCTTACTGTTTTTTTTTGTTAATATGTGGACATATATGTTGGTGTTTTATTTTATTATTCAATGCTTTACACTATACACCACATAACCACACACTTTAAATGATTTTCATTTGCGACGGAAATTTTTCTTGGTTATGATTTCTCCAATGTCTTTTATTTTTTTCTCATGTATTTCGTGTTTTTTCACTATGTGGTTATGGGGTTTGTTACTTAAGGTATTGAATAATAAAAGTAATTCACCACATTTAACCCACATACTAGCCATGAAAAACTACATACTTGCAGGCTCGCCAAAATAAAAAAAATGGGGCATTGGGGCTCCTTGAGACTATGATTTGTATACTTATTTTTTCAAGTTGACAAATTTAGCATTTCTTGTTTGCCCATCGATGTAAATAGTTTTAGGTAATGGCTCGCCCACTCCAGCTGTTTCCAGTTTTGAACAGCTGTATTTGCGAGAGCTTTGCTCATGGCTTCGCTACTGCTAGATAGATTCCTTCGCCTGCACATCTGAACAGTGATTCAGTTCCATCTTGGTAGATTATTCCTAGCTTTCTCAGTGCTCGCTCAAGTTCCTTCTTGCCTCGCAATGCTTTCGCTAAGAAGTCGTCGCCTATTGTGCCGCCGTTCGTGATGTCGCTATTTTCGCTAACTCGTTGTCGCTTGGTATGCGTAGCATCTCAATGCCTTCGCCTACGTTGATAATGCTATGGCTATCACAGAATGTTAGATGTACTGCGCTCATTATTTCCCACCACATATCCCAACCTGTGGCGTTCGTATCCCGGTTTTCTTCAACAACCTCCGTTAACTTCAACTGTTCTACATAGCTCTTGGCTGTTTCTAGGTCTACAGGATCAGAGTAAAGCAGAGTGGCGTAACTAGCTAGCAGGGTGCCGTATTGCTTGCCGTCTCGCGCTTGTCCTAGATGGTATCCTACTGCCTCAACGAATATCGTGATGGTTGCCTCAAGTGTGGCAAGTCTGGTAAAATCTTAAACAATCATGAGATTGTTTAACTTGGTGCTATAGCACCTGATGGAAGATTCTTCTCTTCCTAGCTCCAAAAAGGCTTTCTTGATTAAGTTAGCTTCTGTCTCGGCTGTTTGAGGCATTTTCACTGTTTCGAGTATCGATATACGGTTTTGGTCAGCCAGTTCCGGTGCGAACGGATTGATTCAAGCGAGGCAAAACATGCTGCGGATACGTTAGGCTGTAGATTCACCGCTTACTGTGCTTTTGAAGGCCATAGCTTCGTCACCGCTAGATGCATTTCTAATCAGAGTCAGAATAACTTCAAGCCTTAAGCGGTCTTTGTTGGAGTTTGGTTCCGCCTCATCGGGAACAAACGGGATAGCGTTGCACTTCAGGCGTTGCCGTGCTCCTGCCTCTGTGGCGTTGCCTTTAGCGCTAATGTATTGGCTTGCACCTAATGCTGTGCGGATAGCATCAATAATGGGGTCTGATTTTTCCGAGCCGTGCTCACCAGTAACCCAAATATGTGGCTTCCAATCTAGTAAGCCGCAAAACATGCTATCCACCCTAAAAGCAACTGACCGTGTGTTGTGTCTTTCCAGTAAACACTTGTAATTGCTTGTATGAATAGCCCTTCCAAGTCATCACCAGCGTATTCTTTTGTGCGTTTGGTTTTCACGGATTCGCGCTGGGAAACGTATTTCAGTGATGGGTCTAGCATCGATACTTTTTTGCCGTTGGTTACGTCATACAGAACGTTTCCTAAATGTTGGATCACACGATCACCATCTCGCCAAAAGCCCAGCGCCCTTATCGCTGCTGGTGAATAAACACCAGCATCGTTTACAGTCCACCTAGTCTTATAAGACTTATACCCGTATTCATAGTCTCGCCTTATCTCAAGGATAAAGAACGCCTTAATGAAGGCTTTCTTGAATCTCAGAGGCGTCCTTGTTTCATAGTCACAACTCGGCTCTCCTTTCCAGAAAGAAGACATTTAGGGATACGTGATTGCTTATGGTGGTAAAACCGGTGATAGAAGCGCCATTCGGCTTTATTTGAAACTAACTCAAACCGCTTGGCTCTCGATTGCCAAGCAACCATCGAAATCTATTCACAATTTCCTCAAAATCATCATCAAATTCATTATTAGAATCGTGTAAAAACTCGTTGTTCATCATGCCAAGTAATTATATGCAAAACTTCTGTACGAATTTCCACGTGGTTTTAATTATTTATTGAGGTTACGCCGTACACTGATACACTCCGATACGTTTTACGTGGTTCCAATTGCTTATTTCGATTACGCCGTGAATTGTGATGCGCTTCGAAACTTTTTACGGGTTCCAACAGTTTTATTTGGTTTAAAGTCCAAAGTATCGCAGTTCACTGCGATACGTTTGGAAACTTTTTACGTGCTCCACTTTTAACTGTTTTTGAGGTTAACCTGTAGACGTGTCTGTGATACAGGTAAAAACTGCATAGACGCCAAGCGCAAGCGCAAGCGTTAGTCATATGAAACGAAACAGCTAATCACAGTGGCGAAGGTTTCCTCAAGGAAGCTCGAGACCTGCCTTGAAAGAGGGCGGCCAATAAGGCTCCTTGTTCAGTCAAGGAAGGTATATGAAACGCGAAATGAGGAACAAGGAATCCTTGTTCCTCAAGGAAGGACTATGAATACGGGTATTCTGTACTGGGTCTCGTGTACTGTTGTGTTGTGGAGGTGAATTCGTGTATTGTTAATATGTCATATTACTTAATTTTTTAATTTTGTTGTTGGTTGTTTTCAATGTATGGGGGTTTTGTACTGTTTGTATATTGATGGTATTAAATGAGTTTATCGGATGGGTTGAAGGACTTATAGCAACCTAAAATTGGCAATGTTAATGGGTTTTTGTTGTGGTACAAGTCCAGGATTTTTTCCCAAATCAGACAGGGGTATCCCTGAGAGTTTTTTACGGTGACTAAAATAAAACATTAAGCATCAAAGTCTTAAGTAATCAACATCAAAGTTACGTCCAAGGTTTTACTTAACGGTTGATGTTTTTTTTATTAAAAAATAAAATATTTTCTAATTTATTTAATGGCAATATAAATTTTAATTAAGTATAACACGGACTGCTACACTCCAATTGTTAGGTGAAATTGGCTGCCGAATAGTATGCCTAGTAAAAAAAAAACTACTCCAGAAATCCGACAAACAATAAAGTTGTCACGCTTTCATGAAGCACTCTTTTTTAATAATATTGCAAAGCGTATTTCTGTAAAAATAATGAAAAACACCAAACACGATGAATTCTCCATAGAAGAATATATTCATCGGATGATAAATTGAAAAATGTCACGTGAATTGTGCCGACCATTCATTTCTTAAAATACGGCGGTGAATCCTAAAAACAATACCTATTTGTTTATTCATATCATTTTTACAACTGCTAAATAACGCCTATGAAAGTTTTAGTACTTAGCGCCAGACGCTTACATTGACCAACATATACTATTTATCTAAAAATAGTTTACTTTAAAAATGTATGAATAAAAAGACAAAAAGATTCTTAAATCGCTATGTTAACTCGCATGTAGTGTATAGTATATAATTACACACTAAAGAAATGGTCTATTCACATGAAAACATGGAAAAACATAATTGTAATCGAATTTAACTGGTCAAGAAACGGCTCCTTTCTTAACTTTCAATAGCGTACGTTGTTTGAAAGGATCTTGTCTTTTTGCAATCAACTATTTAAGCACTGTGAAAAAAATCCTCTTTGCAGGATAATTGGGGACCGCCCACGGCTTTGTTGGCTCAAGGCCTCCGCACCTTCAAATTCGGCCCTGGCGTACACCAGCCTATCCCCACATACAGCGCGTACCCAATCAGAATACTGCACACATCTGTCGCCGCGATACGCTGTGATCACAAACACACATATAACGCGTGCACGTCCATGAGCCGTTTGCTGCGTTGTTTGCTATACACAACGAGCATAAAATCTCGATCTGTACGTACATACGCGACATACATATATACATCGCCGAAAAATAATATCGTTAATAGTGAATTGCGAGTACAAAGTCACAAGTGCGTCGAACGGTGAATACTAAAGTACGACAGCTACTCGAATTATTCTAATTTCGTCGGGATTCGCGAAGTGCCATTTTTTTTCATCTCTCACGGTTCCCCAAGTGAATTTTGACACAATGTTTGCGACCATGGATTGTTATCTGCATTAGCGGGCTTTCTGTTGAAGGAGAAAAGGCAGAAAAAAAGCAACACAAAGAAGAATATCGAAAAAATAGTTTTCGCGTCATATCCATCAAACGATTGTTTTTTCCGCGCTCGTATTCGTGGTGTGCGTAATAAGAGAGGAAAAAAATCGTAATCAAGCGTAGGTGCGGATATTATTAGGTGCGACTGTGTTACGCGTCTGTATATACGATATACACGCACATATACACGATATACGTATACAGGTAGGCATATGACGCGCACCCCCAACACACCCTCTCTTACTCATACACGTATAGTCGACACTGCTGCAGCGGCTTTTGTCACGTACCGAGCGCTTGTCTCTCCCGCGCGTCATTGGTCGACAATTATACAGCGGTCACGGAGTTAAGGAGTTTTGGGATCGTTCCTTGGCCGCGAGAGTGGGGATGAGAATACAATAAGTTTTCGGCAGGCTGCCAACTTTTTGGGAATAAAATTTTATGTGAAAACAAATAATTATTCGGGCGTTCCGAACTCATGATACTTATTGTCGATAAAGATTTCTCAGCCGGGTAATGCTATTGATATAATTGTTGGCTGTATACTATGTACGCTTTAAACACCATTATGAATTTTGAAATACCCGCTAGTCGATGCTTGACTGTGAGTGGCTCCCTCGAAAGAACCAGTTAACGCGGTGTTGCCACATTTGTCCTACAAGTTTAGTTAATGTCCAAAAACATACCGTTCGAGGTCAATATCCACATCATTTTCCGAGCATTATTCAACGAACGAAGTAGAGAAACCAATTAATTCTTTTACGAGGCATTCCTAACGCTATAATCACGGTTTGATTAGTTTTTCAAAATAAAAATCTCAATATTATTTTAGTCCCTACAGCCCTATAACTAGTGTTTACGACACGTCATGTGTATTACCAAATGGACAAGGCTTCAACTTGTACATGAAAAATCGTCGAAATTATTTTGCGAAACTGATTGATTTTTAGACAGTTAATGCATCATGAGATGATCTCTGGATGATACAGGGTAAACCGACCAGTGAATGTATAAAGAACAACAATCTGCCATTCATATGGACCGTAAAATGCAAATATTAACAACAAAAAATGTTTCCATCGCTATAGTTACGAAAAGATATTATTTTGATAGTAGAAAAAAATGTTCGAAGTAATTGCAACACATGATACTGAAGAAGTTGATGAATAAGTAGCGAAATTACTAAATCGTCAGTGACTGGAAGAAATAAATAGTAAATGGATACTAGACTGTCAGTAAATGGACGTTTAGTACAGATGCACACTGCTGGGCATAACGATTTATTTTTCTTGAATGCTAGATTTGGAGGTCACTGTGTTGCACGAAAACTGTAATATTCCGATAGATATTTATTATTCAATCTCAAAAATACACAAAGCATTTTTGCACCTTAACATAGCATTCTCAAACAAACAACTACAAAAGTTCGTTTCGACGAAGAGATAAAAAAATTCATTTTGTAAAAATTGAAGAAAAAACCGGTTGGAATGATTTTTTGACAACATTTTGTGAAATGTACAGTGTTAATTCTTAACGGTAATTAATTTTGCAACTGTCAGCAGTGAGCTAAAGCTTTTCAGTCTGCTTTGAGCATTATCACAACAGAGTCCGTTCACTGGAAAGTGATTCGAATACAGAACCAGTGAATAAACATGTATAATCCTAAATTGTTTTTACGAATATATGACAAAGTTTTGCAAAAATTAAAATATTGATTTTATCTTAAGTAGTAAAAGCGATACTTACCTTCAAAACTAATTAAAAACTTTTGTTTTGACCTTTAGAATACCTACCGTGCACATTCGTGTCGTAATTAACAAGCAACATCACTAAAGTGTCCGCTTTGGATTTTGTTGAAACTCATGTATGTGATAGGGCATTGAAAACTATTGGACACATTTTTTTTTAACCTGTGGAAAATGGTTTTGAGGGGGGAAACCACTCCTTGTGTATGTCAAGGGATAATTTTGCAGTTTCATTTATGAGCAGTCCACTGATCTGCATGTAACAGAAATCAAAAATTTTCTGCTGTAAAACAGTGAAAAATTCAATGTAAAAGGTTTGAAAAAAAATTATACTAAGGGGTGGTTTTTTCAATGAGAACCGTTTTTCCGCTGATGAAAAAAATACGTGTCTAATAGTTTTCAAGGCTTTATCACAGATATGAGTTTCAACAAAGTCGAAGATGGACACTTACGTGACGTTCCTTGTAATTAGCGCGATGTGCAAGTACCACAAACTAGAAAGTTTCCATGTGACGTCAAAATTCGATATCGAACTGACCAATCGGTTTTAACGACATCTGTCAGTTTTCTGCTAATTTCTAGTGATTCGAGTTTTTATCGACAATTCATATTCTTTGCTTATTTTAAATATAAATCAGCTTTCGTCGATTTACTGGTTGGCTTACCCTGAATTACATTGGGATCTGACGTTTTTTTTAAATCCCAACTTTTCATAAAGCTCGAAACACAAACATAAAACTAATCGTTTTGTCTTTGTCTCCGTTGTTGCCAACCATCTAATCGGCTCTAGCGGGACTACCGGAAGTGGACGAAGAAGGAAGCAACAGTCAAGGACGTTGAAAGCAATCGAAAAAAAACAACAGAAAAAACAAACGACGCAAATCAAACGGTTTCGTGATTACGATCGTCATTGGATTACCCAATAAAGAGAAGAGCGGAAAAATTTGAGAAAGAAAAAATACAGACAGAAAATAGACGTGACAAAGTTTTCTCGAGGACCCTTAGAACAGTCGATTTGTGTGATGTACCCAAAGTGTAGGTCGGAGAAGAACTCGGCAAGCGCGACGCTTAACTTTGTCCACTCGAAGAGGAAAGGAATCTTCATAAACATAAAAAATATGGTCACCCCGCCGACGAGTCACGGAACGAGTCGTATAAGTTGTTCGAATGACCTTTCGTATTGAGCCGCCGAGGCGATTCATTGTGACGAACGCTCGACGACCTGTCGAGTAGCCACTTGCTAAGAGTCCCGCGAGCTCCCACGATCGAGACGAGGTCCAGACATGCCTAGTGGTCGCTAAGCAGAACACAGGTTAACACGAAAGTATTTTTGGCATTTCCGCCCCGAGGGGATCGTAAGCGAGAGTCAGAGAGGAAAAGCGATTTTGGCGACCAGCCGTCGTTTTTGTTCCTTCGTCACGAGTCAAGGACAGCGGGAAGATGAAGCTGCTGGAGAGCACGCGCTTCGAGGCGATCAACAGCGCGTTGTGCATCAAGACCGGAGACAGCAAGATCATAGGAAGGTAGCCGCTCTGAATGTCTTATTCTTGAGGCAAACCAACGGGTGACAGTTTTCGATAATTCACTTTACTACTTTTTGGCACGGCACATTGGTTTGAAGGTCAAACTTTATATTGCCGTTTTAGCTAGGTCGAGTATCTCTTGGATCTGCGATTGGCTGAAACGAAAGATAATTTCCCAATTTTTATCAACACCAGCTTTCCGCGAAAATTTACGTTTTTTCCATCCTAATACACACTTTTCACCGTTTTTCGACCGGAAATTGTCATACAAAACAATATTTTTTTAAATTTGGAAGTGGCCTCCAACTCCAACGACCTTGGCCTTGATATATTAGGTGTACAAATAAGTTTTAGGACAGTTTTCAAAAAATTCAAGATTTATTAAAAAAGAAGTAAAACACAGTTATTCATCGAAGTAATCTCCATCGCACTGAATGACCTTCAGCCATCTCTCAGGTAACTCGCGGATTCCTTTCGCAAAGAAACTTTCGTCTTGCGAGGTGAGAAATTTAGCGACCCATTTTTCCACTTCTTCAAATGTTTTGAATCGCACGTCAGACAAATCGTTCTGCATTTTCCGGAATAAATGATAATCGGATGGGGCTAAGTCTGGTGAATACGCCGGGTGTGGTACAGCTTCCCATCCAAGCGCTAGTAACGTATCCTTGACCGGTTTACCCACATGAGGCCGCGCGTTGTCATGGAGCAGTATTACTGGACGTTTTCCTTTACCAGAAAATGGACGTTTCTTCTCAATTTCTTGATTCACTTGCATCAATTGATGACAATAGCGATCGGTAGTAACTGTTTGACCAGGTTTCAGAAGTTCATAATACAGTACGCTTTTCATATCCCACCATATGCACAGCATGACTTTGTTACAATGAACATTGCGCTTTGGCGTGGATGTTGTCGGCTCGCCGGGGTCAACCCAATGATATTTGCGTTTCGGATTATCAAAATAAATCCACTTTTCATCGCCGGTCACAATTTTCCACAAGAAAGACTTTCTATGTTGCTTGTTGTAAAGACTCACACAAATGTTAAGACGGCTGTTTTTATTTTCTTGAGTCAGAAAGTGTGGTACCCACTTTGTTCCTTTTCGAATCTTACCCATTGCTTTTAAACGATAAGAAACAGTTTGTTGAGTTACTCCAAGCTGTTCCGAAAGTTGTTTCTCCGTCTGACAAGAGTTTTCATCCAGCAACGCTTGCAGTTCCTGATCGTCCACCTTTACAGGAGGCCCCGTGCGTTCACGGTCACTAACGTCGAAATCACCTTTGAATCGCTTATACCAATACTCACATGTACTTTTAGATACAATATTGTCTCCAAGAACAGAACATATCGATTCACACGCTTTCCTAACACTTTTTCCTTGATGGAATTCATAGCGAATGCAGTGTCTAATAAATAGCTTATCGGTCTGCATGTTTAATTTACAGAATTTATAGGTTATGTTTACGACTCCTTTACGTTTCGATACTACATATCAAGCGCCATCTATGATAAGTGAGCGGGACCTTTGAATTAATTTAGAATAGCTGTTATGATACAAAATCGAAGTGTCCTAAAACTTATTTGTACACCTAATATAATGCAGAGGTTATTGTGCCGAGTAGTGTTGTATATGCGTTGAGGGCTCGAAAATAATTTCTTCCATAAGTAAGGGGGCATCCATTAATTACGTGAGGTGATTTTGGCGATTTGTCGATCCCCCCTCTCCCCCTGGTGAGATGTGAGATTTTGCTTGACCCTCTCCTCCCTCCCCTAATCTCACGTGAGATTTTTCAAAATACGTTCACGGAAAATAAATTGTAGTAGAAGTAACTGCGGTTGTTGTACCATTTACCACCATGTAAAGTAGTAGGGAGACTCTCCCTACGTGTTAAAAATTACGTGACTAAAATGACTAAAGTGACTAAAATTACGTGATATTTGCCGAAGCCCCCCTCTCCCTCACGTGAGATTTTGGGAGAGTTCGCTCGACCCCCCCCCCCCCTTAACGCCTCACGTAATTAATGGTCACCCCCTAATGTACCTAAGGGTAAAGAAAAACAGGGGGGGTTCCCGGCCATCTTGAAGTCGCACTTTGTATGACGTTTATGAGTACAGCCAACAGCCACTTGTTGGAGTCTGCAGATATGTCTGCGTCAGGCACGTCAAATAATTCAAGTGACGTAAAGCTCTAAGTATTATAAATAAGATATAAAAAATCGTGGTGCAGTCTCTTGCAGACGGTTGCGGAATTACAAAACAAGCAAAAAATTGGAAGATACTACCGGTTCGTTACATAGCCGTGTTGAGGTGATACTTTTTGTTATCGGCCTTCCGTCTAATTCGCTTAGCAATGCACACTTTCGCCTGCTCCTTTTTACTCTTAGGCTAGTATTTCATGGGCAGCAAAAAAACAGCAACGTTTTAGTAATTTACGAGTCGTTACTAGCGGTTAACCAATATCAATCTATTTTTTCGGATCTCACTGCGGTCCACTTTCTCCGGGATTTTCCGGCCCTGTTGAAATCGTTTTATTTTTCCTTTGCGTTTGTAGAATCGAGAGCTACTCCTGTAAAATGGCTGGCAATGACAAACAACTGTACAAACGATTCAACGCGGAGCAAGGCGTCAATCCGCACGATCTTCAGGCTTTGTCACCACCGCAAACATCCCTGGGCACTTCACCCGCCCAGGGCTATTTTAGGTACATTGTGTGCTCCTACATTGCACGCGAGGACATTCAATTAGTCCCGCAATTCACTTGTGCTTTCCCTTCGAGAAGCTTTTTTTTTCGTAAAATTCTCGATTTTTCGAGAAGTTCATGTTTTCTTCGGTCCAACCTATTGTCAAGTTTGATAATTGTCGATACAATGTGCTCGAATTTGGAATTTCAGCCGGAGTATTTCCGGGGACGAGGACGGTCCGTTGTGCGACACGATCAGTCGCAAGACTTTGTTCTATCTGATAGCCACGCTCAATTCGGCGTTTCATCCGGACTACGATTTCTCCGACGCCAAAAGTCACGAGTTTAGCAAAGAGCCGAGTTTGCAGTGGGTCATGAATTCGGTCGACAGTAATCTGAGCGCTACCGCGGGTGATCATTACCGCACCCTGCGGTCTGCCCTTTGGGCCGCTGTCGAGGACGAGATATCGATGAACGAGTGCGATATTTACAGGTGAACGATCGCAGAATAGAACGGAAGAGGAGAGCCGCTTTGATTCTCATCTCGAACGAGCACGTTTTATTTCGCAGTTACAATCCGGATCTGGCATCGGATCCATTCGGCGAGGATGGCTGCTTGTGGTCTTTCAATTACTTTTTCTACAACAAGAAGTTGAAGCGAATCGTCTTCTTCACCTGCAGAGCAATAAAGTCAGTGGCGCTGATCTCATGGCCATGTATCACACGCTCGGACCCCTTCGACCAAACGATACAATCAATTGCGATATACATACGGTATTGTTGCGGAAAAAGTCTGACGGTCGATATTTTGCCAAATTTTGAAGAAGAAAAAATGTACAGACCGTAGTTACCGTAGGATGAATAGTGTGAATTACCAACTGATCCACCGAATTCATGCACCATTTAAGACCGTTAGGCTTTCGACAGTGGGAAAACACTCATTTTAAGCGTTGTTTCAATTGATTTTATGAACAAACGATGAAGAAATTGGAATTTAGACCAATCCTGAAAATCTAGTGCATCGTTCCTTCCACTACAGTGGCGATCCCGTATGGCGAACCTGCACAGACACAAACGGCCTCGCAGCAATCCCTGCCTATCAGGCGTCGACTCTTCCGTAATGTGAATTTACCCGTCTCATTAGCAGACGATTGCTGCGACATCTGGCAGTAGTGTGCAGTGGCTCGTAGCCAAAAACTATGAATTCCGCAATACCGTCGTGAACGGAAGACCGCGTCGAAATTTCGCAGCGTGTGATACATGGCCTCAAAACCTATTGTGATTAACCGCGGCATCGACAAATGTTTTTGAAAATTTTCTTGCTAATACAATGTTGAAAGGCAGCTCCGGTGGCGCCCTCCGACTGGCTATTCGTAACTCAATGGCATATATGTGTATGTACGTGGTATACCAGCCACCTATCTGCGTTCAACGAGAGAACGATTTAGCGCTGCGCAGCTTTCAGCATGTGGGTCGGATAGGGATAGTGGGCTCGTAGTCCAGTCGGAATGTACATAAATTCGACCGACTTCTATTCTCGGAGATCAGCACGTCTCCAATTTTTTTGCAGGTTCTTTGAGTTGCCATGAAAGTACCCTAGACTTTCCCTTATAACAAATGTGTTTTGCGACCATCAGAGATTGTTGAAAAAAACTCGGTTTTTTAAATCTTTTTTTTGGAATCGGTTTTATCGGAAAATGCTTCGTACAAAAGTTGTGTGGAGTGATGTCACCTATAAAATATTACCTGTACAAAAATCACCTAGCATTGTTAGTTCAACGGCAAAACAAAGGTGACCAACAACAAAAAATTGTTTGCTTCTACTTCGTTTATTAATGAATTCAGTGTTCTGAAACTCAATCAACATCTAGAAGAATCTATCCCGAAAAGATATATTTAAATTTTATTGAGCTAGGTCATATAGTTAACGAGTAATTACCGATTTACGTAAATCCGGCACCCCCTTGTAGCGAGTGATCAAGAAGTGCCACATAGGGAAAAAAAGGTACGCGATGACCATTAGCGCGTACATTCAAGATCTAATGCGAAAAAGTGGTGTTTTAATAAAAAAAAATTCTCGAAGATTTAAAGTTTTTTCCTATAAACAAATTCAATTATGTACTTGACTTTTTAGGCTACTTGAAATATTCTTTTAGGTTCATGCAGGTCTCTGTGAGACGCGCAAATTAAAAAAAAAGTAACTTGATATCTTCATTACAACGGGAAATATAGTTCTTTTTACGTTTCTTTTGTAATTTATTATTGTCGTTATCAACTTTTTCGCGTTTTTCTAGTTCGTGAACATTCGTAATACCTGTAGGCATAATATGCGATATCATAAAAACCCTTTGGAGTGTTTATCGCAATGCACATAAAGATCAAAGCCGATCGCGCGCGGGCGAAATAGGGAACGGTGTCGTCGGTGCGACCGGGTGGCGTAGTGGGAGGTACGACTTCTCCCGCCACGGCACCCCTTAACCGGGCTATTTCGATATCTCGCTTAAAAATGGCTGTAGAAAGGTGTTTTTTTCTTCAAATTGTGCGTATTTTTTCTCGCGCATTCGAACATGCCCTTAAAAATTAGGATTTCCCAGTTTTTTTTATTGGTTCGTTTCCAGGCATACAGGGTGTTCCCCTTTTTACGAGCCCCAATCCGCATCAACTTCGTTCTTACCTGCCGTTCCTCATTCCACTCCTCTACCTCCTATTCCACCCCCCCCCCACCTTACGGCCGCAGCCACTTCCCCCTCCTCTGTATCGTATTCACCATGGCATATCTGTCATGGGCATAGGGAAACTGCGGAAAACCTATACCGATACAGCCGGTCACAAGGTCGCTTCCCAGTCACGGAACTAGTCTTTCGCCGAAAAATGTCGAAGAAAAATATTTCCCGCCGAAAGTACGCGAATGGGTTTCGAACCCGCGACCTCCCGATCCGCTGGCCAGCACGCTAACCACTAGACCAATGCGTCGGGTGATTTCTCAGTATTTAACCCAAGAATTGTTGTTTACCTGTAATTTTCACCGAAATGATCTACAAATGATCTAACATGGGAAAGGTGAGCGTATAATATGTAAACTTTATTTAATTTACAGTATTTCTTATTATAATAAATAGATCATTGTTATTTTCACAAATAAAAAAAAAAAAATACTTTTTTTTGTCTGCGGGTACACAATCCGCAGCGCTGTCAAAGTCATCGGCGAATCGCGAAAAATCGCGTAAAAACATCGATCTCATCGTCGCTCAAAAAGATGTCCTGTTCCACAATATTTGACCAATTCAAGCCATTGCATTTTTTGCATAGTATTGTATAGTCCCATCCAGTCCTTCGACAAGTACAGTTCGAAAGGCAGCTGCTGGTATCGCAACCACATGCAATGATCTCTAATAGATTAAGTGAAATGGAGTCCTTCCTATATGGGATTAGTGCCGAAGCACTACTAGCCTTTTCCACCCCCATTGCATGGGATCTTTGGAGATATCTCCTTGCCATTCGCATACTTGCAGGTATGAGCGAACTGAATGCTGGTTGCACGCACCAGTTGTTGGGGGAACATAGTTTAAATCAAACGTGCTTCGCAGTGTTGACTTTGTTAAGCACATGTATCGAAAGTCATCGAAGGACATCTTATCTTTTTCTTGAGCACCATATAAGGTCATGATGATGTTTTGACCGGCTGCCTGTATCGAACTTTTTAACGCACGCGGATCATTATACAGATTTGCTTCTCTCTGTAGAGGATTGCAATCGGTCGTTAAAAGCCCTATTAATTTAGCTTTGACTGGAAGACGTAGTGTCACAACCAGTGAAGGCGTGAATGAAGTAAGTCAAGTGCCGTATGTCCGGATATTTGAAACTATTCGCAGAATACAATTTCTGCTCGAAACTTTAGCGGCTTGGCTTCAGAATATAAATATTTGGCTTAGCTTGTGTAATTTGCATTAATATTATGAGTAAACCCACGTCTCCCCCTGAAATGTACACTGAATCGTATGCGTTTCAAATGGAGATGGCTATTTGAATTATCTAAAAGTTTGCATCCTCGACAGCTTGGTTACCGATAAAGCCCTCCTTTCGCAATTTTTGTGAGAGCATTCCGATGAGATGTAGTTTATTTTTCTCATTCGACAAAAATTTGTCTTGCGGTAACTGTGAAGACTGATAGCGGTCTTCCCCCAACCACTGATGCGTGAAACCAGCGTTCACTTTGCACGTACCTGCATGCATGCAAATCGCAAGGAGATATCTCCAAAGATCCCATGCAACGGGGGTGGAAAAATACCAAGTAATGCTTTGGTGCCCATCCCATGTAGAAAGGACCCCATTCCACTTAATTTATAAGACATTATTGTATGTGGTTGCGATACGAGCAACTGCGTTTCGAACTGTACTTGTCTTGTGAGTTCAATGAAGATTTTTCGCGATTCGCCGATGACATTGACAACGCTGCGGATATTACTTTTGCAATCACCGAACCTCTGACAACGAAAGCGATTGTGTACCCGCAGAAAAAAAAGTTAAAAAGAAAAAGTTGTACTTGCACAGCCTTTTCGGCTTTTTACAAGGTTCCACTGTTATGTCCACCGCTCTATAACTTGTACTTTCCTTCCATCATTACCTCCTACCTTGCGGCCGTAGCCGAATTCCTCCTCTGTATCGTATTCATC
The DNA here is from genome assembly GCA_964007375.1 of Ophion obscuratus. NCBI lineage: Eukaryota > Metazoa > Arthropoda > Insecta > Hymenoptera > Ichneumonidae > Ophion > Ophion obscuratus. The sequence continues at coordinate 21,831,490 of OZ023319.1, read as the reverse complement.
ATGCATATCTGCCATGGGCATAGGGAAACTGCGGAAACCTATACCGATACAGCCGGTCCTAGGTCACCCCCCAGTCACGGCCTCCGAGAATAGGTCCCATGTACATTCCGACTGGACTATTGCTAGAGCCCGTAACATTGATGCAGAGGTCGTTTGGTAAAGCTGCAAAGGTACGGGAGCGGCGTATTAGGCGGGATCTGACCGTACCGGACGAATTCAGGTTCGGAAGCGTGCAATTCTCTCGTTGAACCCAGTATAGGGTACAGCGATAGGAGTATCGTCAACCGTAAACAGTTGTGTAGTGGAATGCAAATTTTTGTGATATTATATTAGTGAATTATGTTCTCAACATATTTGATAGGTTGATTTTGTTGACATTTTTCCGTTCCGCAAAGGTACGAAACAGTGCTCTCGAATGAAACGAAATGAGTTACAGTATGTTCAACCATAATATTAACTTTAAAACTGAACAAAATGTGACTAATCGACGAATTTCCGCGACCGCGGCTCCCAAAGTGGTAGTGTTTCGCGATGCTGCAAGCTTCGCGATCACCGTCAACATCAGCTGTTTGCTGTGTCGCTAGCTAATAGTAAAGAAAAACAGGAGGGGTCATGTAGTGCTGAGCGAAGCCGCAAGTCCAGTAATCAAAAGTGTCACCTCAAGATGGGCGCTCCCAGGCGCCCAATTTGCATGACCCTTCGGCGTTGAAGCATGATGGAGTGCCGGAAGAACTTTCGAACTTTCAGCTGATTGAATTATTCCGCAAGCTTGGCTATGCACCGCGATGTTTTGTATCTCATTTACAATATTTGGAGCTTCAATTCACTCATATTATGTGATGCGTCTGTCGTCGATACAGTCCGATCCCCCAATGAGAACGCAAAAGCCCCCAAGGGGAAGAGTTTTCGCGTACCCCCACCAGAAGTATTAGTGAAGCGAAACAACGCAATTTTGTGTAAGCCGAACGTATCTTGAAGGCAGGGCACATTTTAATGTGTGGTAAAATTAAAATGTGCCCTTTTTCATTGAAAAAGTGAATGCATGTCTGAATTCACTTTTTTAATTTTCAAGGCTCTCATCCAAGCCTCTAATTGGTCGGTTTTTTGTTCACTTCCGAAATTATTTTTCACGTACACGAAGCATTTCCGTGCAATGGGAAACTTGTGGAACCGGACTTCCAACTCCTTACTCGAAGTGCTTTCGCAATCTTTCACAGGACATTTAATGTTCTTTCGGGAGTTTTTACGTGGAGAAAACTTCGCGCATTCCATTTACACCAATTTTATGTTTTTAAATGAAATTAAATACTTTGATCGCACGGCTTCGTATAATTGCTATTGAAGGCTTTGCCCCGAATCCACTTTGAATTTCCGCCACCAGATGTCATATCGCCATTTGACAGATGCCAATAGCACGACAGAAGTCACGCCAGCCATCTTGAGGCCGTCTTTTCAATGCCGTTTATGAGCGCCACCTACAGCCGTTTGCTGCCGTCTGCAGATATACAGTCCGATCCCCCAATAAGAACGCCCGCAATAAGAACGCTTCCCCTTTATTTGCTCGAGTGCTTCCCCCACTCCGACCCGAACCTCGAGCTCGAGTTATTTCGCGTGCGGGTTTCTGAATAAGAACGCCCCGCCTAGGAGAGTGAAATGAGATAAATATTGTAATGCACATTTCCGTTTTAAATCATTCTTATTATACTATGGAGAAATGTTGCTATACAATACAAAATCAACACTTTTTGTTAATCAAACGCATAGATTTTTCGAGCCAATTATAAACATTTTATTCCCATTTATAACAAGTAATGTGTGTATATTTAAAGATTTTCGTACAAAACAGCCAATGATTCAGATAAATTATTAAAATTATTTTCGTTGTGTGGAGAGTCCTTTTGATCCATGACGCATTGAACTGGAGGTGGAATATTTGCAAGGGAGCCGAATTACATGAAATAAAGCAAAATGCGAATAATATTTCCATTAAGACTATTATGGGGCGTACACAAGTTACGTAACACCAAATTTCCCTATTCCCAAAAGTCCCAGTGACTTCCCCCCGTAACTGACATTTCGTATGGAAAGCTGTTAACTTTCCGCGGTAAAATTGCGCACGAGTTTCAAATTCAAAACTTGAACATGAAGAAATATCGCTATTTCTGGCAGTTCTAAAATCGTGACGTAACGCAAACCTTGATTCTCTATCACATTCTGGTGATATTTCCATTTACGAAGAACACAGTCATTTTGGCCATACTTGGCATATACTTCTTGAAAGGTTAAGTTTTTTGACTTTTCCAAGAATTTTTGTTTTTCTTCAAACGTATAACGGTTACGTTCGTTCACTGCCGGTATTTCGCTAGAATTAGTACTACTTTGTGGTACATACTTTGTTTCCTCTCCTTGTACGCAACAGTCCATTTTTCCTTTCTTTTGTGACATCTTATAACGTTGGTGATCATCCACTATTATTCAATTACTAATATGTATGAATAATATGGACAAACAAAACTATTTATTACGTAAAACAAGTGCGACAGAGCACGTTTTGCGCATGGGCTACAAGTTGAAACTCGTTCGAGCGGCCGTTCTTATTCAGAACCTCGCATGCCGAAAAGAAAGAGAGTGACAGAAAAAATCAGCGAGCGCGGAGCGCGTGCCTGGAGGGGGTACGCGAAACCTCTTCCCCTTGAGGGCTTTTGCGTTCTTATTGGGGGGTCGGACTGTATCGACGGCAGACGTATCACATAATATGAGTGAATTGAAGTTCCAAATATTGTAAATGAGATACAGAACATCGTGGTGCATGGCCAGGCTTGTGGAAATTTAAATCAGCTGAAAGTTAGAAAGTTCTTCCAGCCATCATGTTTCAATGCCGAAGGGTCATGCAAGGGTCAAGATGGGCGCCTGGGAGCGCCCATCTTGAGGTGACACTTTTGGTTACTGGACTTGCGGTTTCGCTCAGCACTACATGATCCCTCCTGTTTTTCTTTACTAATAGCTAGCGACACAGCAAACAGCTGATTTTGACGGTGAGCGCGAACCTTGCAGCGTCATGAAACGCTACCACTTTGGGAGCCGCGGTCACGGAAATTCATCGATTAGCCACATTTTGTTCAGGTTTAAAGTTAATATTATGGTTGAACATACTGTAACTCATTTCGTTTCATTCGAGGGCACTGTTTCGTAGCTTCGCGAAACGAAAAATTTCAACACAATCAACCTATCAAGTATATTGAGAACCACGATTTCCAATAACAATAATAGCAAAAAATTATCAATAAACTCGTTCTTCCGGATTTGTATGAACATTGATTCGAATATTTTTCTCCAAATTTCCATTGATGCGTAAATTGTTGTAACATTCCTGCATGCTTTTCCGCGCAATTTCTTCATCACACTTAACAATTTCGCAAGCAGTTGAACGGACAGTTTTATAAATACCATCTCCCGGAAAAAGAAAAACAGGATTTATATAATATCCCGACATTTTGACAAAAATGCTGTCTTGATTTGTCCTGAAACATCGAAATAACTCAAGAACGGCGAAGTAAATCGAAAAATCCCAAGACACGCATCGAGTAAATTCAAACGAGAAGTGGAATGGCAAAAAACTTTTTTATTTAGTGGACGTTTTAAAGAGGAATTCTAAGTCAACTTAAAAAAATGTATCTAACCTTTTTTATAGCGGCGTCTTATTGTACGTAAAAAAAAACAGGTAACTTTTGTTCGATTTTTTTTTCTCTGGCCATTATTTTTTCAAAAATTATAAAAGATGTTCAGAATGATGACCTACTTCCTAACACAAATTGATACGGCGAATAAATAATTGATAAACTAAAAAGACTGCTTTTTACGTAGAATAAGATGCCACCTTGGAAAAGTAGGTTTGCATTTTTTTTCAAGTCGACCTTGCAATCACCCTGAAAACGACCACCAAAAATACAAGACATCTTGCCATTTTTTTTAAATCTTTTCGATGCGTGTCTCAGGTTTTGATGATTTACTTCGCGGTTCGCGATTTTTTTCGATGTCTCAAGATAAATGGGACACCCAGTACAGAAAAATAGACCAATGCATTTCGTACAACGAGAAGAACAGTTTTCTTGATATTTACCGAATGATTCGTCCTAGATCATTGTGCTGCCAACTTCTCACATTATTATTATTATTATTATTATTATTATAGTTTGTTACAACTTTCTAATGTCCCTTCGTATGCCCTAGCCGGCCTTTACTAAACTGCCTTCCGGGTAGTTAGTCGACGCAGGTATCGGTACGCCGTTATGCGGTCACCAATCGAGATGTCACTCCAGACTAACCGTTCTAAACATCGGAGACTGCCGGAGCCGCACACCGGCGGCGCGTCCAATTTTATCGGTCTTTTATATCATTATGATAATTAAAAATCCATGCTATCAGTGTTTTTCCTACGGTTGATTTTTGTAGTTTTTCATCCATTACGAAGTTCTTAGATTGTTGCACTTTATGCGACTATTTACGAATTAAAAAAGTCCTTCGCCTGTCGTCACGCATAGCCTTTCGACGAAATTCGATTTAATCCTGTAAAAGGTGATTCGGGTACGCAGTCGCACGCCTACACTTTCATCAACATCTCATTACTTAACTAACGACGTTTTTTTTTCGTTGCAGTCCTCTTTACGTGTTGGATTCGGGGGTCGGTAGCGACTTCGCCATGGACGAGGACGACGAAGACCGATACTAGGAAGATCCGTTCACCAAGTGTTCATTCTCTCCCAAACGTGCGAAAAAAATATTGCGCGCCACTGTTTTTTTGCGTTCTCTGCTCCTCTCCGCGAGGACACCGAAAAGTACATCTTTGAGCACCAAGATTTATACACGGTTGAAAAACGATAGCTTGAATTTCAATCACGCTATCTTTCGTTAAATCCTGAAAAAAAAACAATTCCGGGAGCGCCGTATTTTCCTTCTTTCAATGTTGCAAGAAATCTTTTTACTCATTAATATCGAGATATCGACATATCCTTAGACATGAATAATTCGAGGCATTTTTGTTGGCACAGTTGAGGCGAAAAAAGAAAAAACTGTTGAGCCGTTAACTTCAAACGGTGTCAAGGACAATGATCCGCGGTTTTTAGGACGCCGACTCTCGGATTTATTGCACACTTCGAGAGGCCGATGCGACACACTTGACATAAGCGCCGATATTAAAGTACCTAGTCAAATCAGTATCGAGCTAATCAGCCCGATTTTTCTCGCTACGAGAACTGACCTGTCGTTCGCATTTTTCGGAATTTTTTTTCGAGAGGGCCAATATTTAGAGCGACGGGAAAGAAAATTAAACTCTTCGTCATTCTGTAGATAATCACGTCCCTAGCCTAACGTTCGATTCGATCAGCATTTTCCACCGAGCCACGATATCACGAACAAAATCAACGGCTACAAGCAATTCGAGAATCTTAGTTTCTTTCGGTAATACCTATCCTTAGAATTTTTCAATCAATTGCTAAGAAGATTGACGATCGAAAAAGAGAAAAAAAATGTTTATGTGACAAGAGGAATTCGTATTTGGGATTTTTTTCTTGAGACTATACTCTCCTTAAATAAAAATATGTTATAAATATATTTTTGGAATGTACGTTCTCGTTGAGTGACGTCGCATCGCACGTGAGCATTTTTCAAGAGAACACTGAAAAATATGTATGAATTTGAGGAAGAAAAAATTCGACAAATTTACTTTGTGCGGAGAAACAAAAATTCGGCCAACGGCCGAGTTTTCTCCTATTCCGATCACATGTTTAGACAAACGAACAGAAAGACTTTCTTCGTTAGTCAACAGAGCAGGAGGAGTTTCTTTTCTTTTTTCCGAAATATCAGCCGCTCTGAGAACACGGGATATGCGAATTACCTATCTCTTTCGCACCCATGGCCGCTCGGTCGGTGTGACATATGGCCTGAAGGCCATGTATCACAGGCGTCGAAATTTTAAAGCGTTGACACCGGTATTGCGGAAATCATTTTTTTTGCTACGAGCTTCTGCAAACTGCCGCCAGATGTCGCAGAAAGCGCCTGCTTGCTACCTACGTAAAGAGACGAGACCCAATAAGCGGAGTAGCTGCGAGTCGGGTGTGTGTATTTGCGTGTGTGTGTGTGTACGCGTGCGTGGCGTTCGTTATGCGGAATCACCGGTCGTGTTCGTTGGGTCTCATCATTTTGATTGCGCATGCGCATAGAGATGCGCATTTGATGATGCGCACGTTTCATTGCGCAGTTGCGCGTAGCGCATTATTATGCACATGCGCACTTATTCGTATCAAAAAGATGAGAACCAACGAACACGACCACCGTCTGTAGGAAACTGATACACTAGATGTTCAGAATTGTCGATAAGATATTGGGCTTCGTTGATACATATTTGCTAGTTTTATGTAAAAAAAAATCGAATGACTACTTTCTTCGTAATTTTTTTCATAAAGAGCGCTCAATGCTCAAGATGTTTTCACTGTCGAGAGCCTAACGGTCTTAAAATGTGCATGAATTCGATGCATCAGTTGGTAAATCACAATTCACCGTTTGTTAACTTCAATATGTAGAATTTTTCAAAATTTGGCGATATGCCGACCGTCAGACTCTTTCTGCAACAATATCGCATGTACATCATAAATTGCATCGCAATTGTTTGTATCGTTTGGTTGAAATTGAGGTTCGAAATTTCGAAGCGGTCGAAGCGTGTGATACATGGCCTTAAGGAAAGATATAACCACGTGACATGAGTCAAAGAGCATATATTACATTGAACCTCAGTCCGTATGGGAGCATTGTCACGATTTTTTGGGGTGATGCTTAGTTACCACCCCAGACACCTAAAGCGATGCCTGTAGCGATGTGCATGAAACATTCAAATAATATACGTTCTTTGATTTAGTGTGGCACACCGATACGTCGCCGCGCAGTCTACCAGCGGCAGTATACACTACATTTACTGTGCCAAATATTAGCACGGGACCTGTCCTTCCATGTAATACATGTTCTTTGCATGAGTGTAAAAGAGATGGCCTACGTCTTTCGGGCCAAGATTTCTCAGAGATAAATAATATTTTGGGTCAAGCTCTGCTCCTCTAAATTCTACACAGCATAATGTTCGGGTGTTTCTAAAAAAATTGGGCCATCTATGGGAAAGCTTTGCCCGAAAATTTGTGAGGTTATGTTGGCTTTGTACACACTCTTGAGACGAAATAGCACAGATAGCACGGTGCTGTTTTGTGACGTTTTTATTGACACAAACGCCGGTGCTTACCGCTACATGTCACCGTCACGGCATTGCGCAGCGTATACATATCTCATATGTACCACGTTTGCGTTAGGGAACCATAATAGTTTTCAGAATTGTTCTCAGCTTCTTTTGCACAAAACGCCATGGTTCAAATATAAAAGTGCGTATTTCCATCACGGCTACGTTGAAATTCTCGTCAATTTGCGATTAGCTCAACCGAATGATCATTTGATACTCATTTACGATTACAATTATCCGCGCTAAATTCATTTGCCATTTTCTTTTCCATTGACACGAATATGGAGGATAGACAGAGCAGTTTCAACTTCAATTGGGAGACAGTGAAGAAAGTGAACCCGAAAATGTGATACATGGGAGGCGCGTCGATTGAACAAGTCCATCAATATAGTAAATAATTTATCGAAAAACGATCACTTCTACCTCGAGGTAAAAGCACAGTCTTACAAACAGGTCTTGAAACGATGGTGATGGGGGTAGGTCCGTTTACTGTCCAAGGCGTCCTTCCCCTGGCCCCTCAACCTGCCGCGTCCATGATTACTAAATGACGCGGCCAGGGGGAAGGGCACGCCGCGACAGCAGCGGTTTGGACATTAAGCGTGCCTTCTCCCACCACGGAAATTGCCTTCGTTCCAAGACCTGTATGTAAGACCGTAAGTAAAAGTGATCGGACCGAGCGTGTGTTGCATTGAACGGCTTCGTTTGTTGTGTTCAACATTTCCACTTGGAAGTTCGATTTTCGTTTTTGTGCAGTAATTCGCATACTATATTCAAATTATTGTCTAAAAATGGAGAAAAAAGTTACACGTTTGAAAATATATAATTATGTATAAAATTGATTATTCAGAAATTTTGTCACATTTGTCGTCTCAATTATTGTAATGCATCCTCGTTTTTCTACACCAATCAATTACGTGCGTGAAAAATATTTTTCTTACTAAAAAAAACTGATGCATGCAAAACTGATGCATGAATTGTTTAATCATAATCATAAATATTGTTTAATCAGTAATGTATTCGTACCAATAATCGTATCACTCAATCTTCAGTTTTATCATAACATCAACACTTGAACATGAATTAAGGTTATATAAGTTACTTGTTATCTGTTTTACAGTAGGAAACGATATGCTATATCCATACGTAATATATATAGCATAACGACTTCAATAGACGCCAGCGCCACCCTTAGTTTTCGCAATTTTGGGCACGTGTTGAAATGCCGAGTTCGGACTCCTTCTGTCTTGTCTCCATGAACACGAATATCCGGGAGACATGATCCTTTACCTTTCGGTATTTACCAGCGGAATCGTTTGTCGTTTTGCCTTAAGGAGGTACGATCAAGAAGAATCCAACTTTCGAACTTGAATCCTTTAAATGATGTCGACAAATACGTAATGAACTCTTTGACACAATTCGAGCTATATTGACCGTTTAGTTTTTTTTTGTAATAAAATCGCAACGTTGAGCACTTTCAGGTGCTGGAAGACGTCGTCTTTTAAATGGTCTACCGGAAGTGCGGTGATCACGGTTTTGCTGCTCACGTATCCAACCACGGTCATCGGAAAACCGAAGTTTGACAAATTATACGTAATAAATTTTGTAAAAAATCGAAAATCTAAACTCCGCCGTGTAGTTCAAGCACTACATTATAAAAGAATTTCATTTTCCGGTTGAAAATCGCCGGAACGACGGAATACCACCCATAGACCTGGCAACGTCGGGCGTAAAACCAGATATTGGTAGGGCGATGTACAACGCTCCCGATTTCGGCGTGCCTCGGGAATGGCGCTAAATCGCGGCGGCGAGTACGGGAATATAATTTTGTGATCATCGCCCATCTCGAGGTTGCAGATTTCCTTGTAGCCGCGCGAGTCGTGATCACCGCTCAAGTCGGTTCGCAGTCAGCGTGAACACAAATAGGTAGCTCGGTGGGGAAGAAGTCTCCGTCCCTCGCAAATCGTGCTCACTCGACAGGCGAACGGAGCGAGGTTTTCGGTCCGATCGAGCTCGATACATTTGTGTGGCCGTATTGCGGATTAGAATATGCATTAAATGAATTTCGAAGTGAAAACATGTATCGAGATCATTGTATTCTTTCGGTTATTTGTTTATGCCGGGAATGCGGGTTAAACAAATTAACGACGAAACGCGTTGAAAAATAAAACGTCGAAACGACCGTGGAAGATTCAAAGAGAAATCTTGAGCCTTTGCCGCGGTCGTTTCGGCGGCTTTTTTTCAACACTAAACATTATAGATAAGCGTGTATTATAAATGTTTCTTTATCCCCAATGAGCGTCGTGACTGCATTGGCAGCCTGACTGATTAGCAATACCGGCGGTCCGATCCCCGGTGAATCGATTTGTTATCTTTATTTTCTTCATTTTCTTCATTTTATATTACAAAAATTCGAACTTCCTCTCGCTTTAGCTACTCTCGCCTGTCCGGGCATTATTTATGATATTTAATTCATATATGTGTAATAAATTTAAAAAAGCCATTGCTACCGGGTATCGAACCCGCGTCGTTCGTACACAGAGCCCGCACGCTGATATCTCAGCCGCGAGGCTCTTGTGACTGCTATGCTGCCGTAGGTATTCACATGTATCCAATGTGAAATGTGTTGAAAAAAAATGTCGATCGAGAAAGACTCAAAATTCTCTTTGAGCTTTTCTCGATAGTTTCGGCATTTCGTTAAAATATTTTTCGCCAGCGCATTATCTCCATAAAGCGCCGTATAAGTGAGACGTTTTTTAGAGTCTCAATTTTTCGTTAAGGAGGCTGCTCAGGGTCTTTGCGGGGCAGGCAGCAAGAGCAAATGCTTATATGCGTCCTCCTCTATAAGAAATAAGGTAAATGTCCCAATTATTGAACAGGTCCCAATTATTGAGCACTATCTTGTATTTTTATTATTTCTCATTCACCTGCATGCATTTACGTATTTATAAAAATTTCATTACATATATGGAACTTTTAGCTATCGAAATGTTACCTTACTTGTGCAAAAAGCTTTAATTGATAGAGCAAAAATTATTTAACCAGCAACGGTGACCCGATTTGACGTATCGTGGTAACTGCTTATCGTTTTTGCTAAGACGCGCCGCTTCATGCGTAAGGGCATACAAAATTCAAAAACTGTCGCATCTCAAAAAGTAAAGGCGTTTCAGGTTCCTCAGAAAATTTCTTACAAATAACAATTTACAGTGTGTCCCAATTATTGAACACTCAAATTCTCCAAGATGGCGTCATTAAACCCATCAAAACATCGAGACAGTTAACGTGTGACAGATCGTGTGAATCGGATTTATTCAAACAAAAACTGTAAGTTCCTGAATAAACTTACCTTTATTCTTTTAATAATAACTCTAAGATCGTCAAATATATTTTTTATTTGTATTTTCGTGCAATAAACATAAGAAGGAAAGTAAAAAGAGAATATAACCTAAATGTAACTTAAAAATACGAATGTACTGTTCATTATTTTTTGCTCTCCGATATTTCAGGGAGCCAAACTGCGACAAAATCAAACAAACACAGAACATAAAAACGAGGAAGCTGAAAATAAAAATAAAATGAAGTTCGAGTCGAAAAGCAAAAATAAACCAAATGCGAATGAACCAAAAACCTGTCAAAAGAGTCTATATATATATTTTTGTATTTTTACATGATCAACAAAAGATTATTTAAGTGTTTCATTTTGCTTTTATCTCTTAATATTGTACCCGAAATAATATTTTCAGAACGAAAAGAGAATTCTTGAGAGTGTTCAATAACTGGGACATGCCTGTTCAATATTAGGGACACAGGCACTTCTAGTGTTCAATAATTGGGACATTTGCATGCTTCACATTGTTATTCTTTTTTTTCATTTGAAATCATTTAAAAATACTTTAAAGGGTGATTTTTCAAAAGTAAAAATATCAAAGTATCATTTGAACCTCAAAGCGATGGTTTTTTCTTGATTTTATATTTTTTTCTCACCGAATTCAATCCCCCAGATCCTTAGCTGTTCAATAATTGGGACACTTACCTTACACTAGAGTGACAATTTAAAAATAGATGCAAATTTGCAAAATAACTGTGAAAAACACATGTACAATTGACTTTATATTTTGGCATATTATTAGAAAACGTCTACAGGCCGTATATGTATATACGGCGAACATATCCGTAAAATTTAATTTAGCCCACTAGTTCGGACAGAAATACAAAGCCAGAAACGTATGCTTTAATCATATGGTATGGATGTCATCTGACCGAGCATTCTTACTATTTCTTTCAGTAACCAAATAATAATTTCTGAAAATTCACAGTGTTTTTTAATAAAAAAGGGTTTAATGTTATTTTTGAAAATCGGGTTTGTCTTTTTTAATGTCTCGCTAAAAAAAAAGTTTTATTTTAACCAGAGAAACAAGCCGTACTATATTATTATTATTTCGTTAAAAAATTATAGATAAAATGTTCCTCAGACTGTGTAGCCGATATCGTACAAGTCACGAACATACAATTCTTAAATTCATCGAATTAATGCTATTCGAGAATTTCACTCATGCACAAAGTTCGTGAATTCCTCAAGTGCATTTTGTTCATCAACCGTATTGATTATTTTTTATTTCAGACCAACCGGGTGGATAAGGTTAGGTACATCTTGAAAAAAATATCGTTCCAGTTTTCAGCGTTAAAAAAATATAGCCGTCCACCAAAAATAAAGCAAGGAAGGTAAGTACTATTTTTACGATTCGCAATATTCCCGCCGATTTTTTTACAAAATGTAAAATCGAATCTCAACAAAGTTGGATATTGATTTGACCGTGATACTTTCCCCAATGAACGATGAAGAATAATCTTCCAAACATTTATTTGAACATTAATTCAACAATATATAAATTATCTCAATTGTGTTTGCTCAAAAACTTTTCGGCGGAGCATGCAATCGATAGTACACACTTTTAACGACTAATAAACATTGCATAACTCACGAAGGTCTCGGAGTTTTCAAGAGAAATGCACATTTTATGTTTACCGGCGCCTGATCGATCGTCCGCAGCGACGTCAATCGCACACGCTCGAAAAATCCTCGCCTGTTTGCTTCCTACTTTTCCCCTATCCGGGGAAAAATAATGAAATATCGACGTAAATGAACAAGCGTGTCCGAGGAGCAGGTTGAAACAAAAGTACTTGAATAAAAATAGCTCCACCATTCTGTTTCAAATATTTGAGGGAGCTATGATATGCATAACAGCGTGGTATATTATTTTGTTTGTACAGTGTATGGTTTGTGTACAGCGTCGGACGCGTTCGATCAGTGTGCAAAAATATTGGGCCGCTGTCTCACCTTCTCCAGCCATTTGTTTACGTTTTCTTTTGCGTTCGTTCGAAACATAAAGAACCATGAAAAAATCACTTCTGTTTCTGCCGTTATGGTGAAACACAAAAATTGAGGTCCGCGAAGTTGTGTTAAAACTATTTAAAAAAGGAAAGAGTTCTCGCGATATTGCAAATACTCTATCTATTGGGGAAAGCACAGTAAACCGTATTATTGCGAAATATAAATCAACAAAGTCGTTGTTTGATAAAAGTCGAAGTGGTAGACCACGAAAAACTGGCGGAACTAGTACTGCATACGAAAACAACTTTTGACGGTCCACTTCATCAACGTCGTTTATGTATCTATCAAAAAGTCACGCATACATTACGTAAATTGAGCACCTATTTCGCAAAGACATCGAATGTGGAATTTTGTTTTCCTTTTGGATATGAAGTGTTACTGGTCGGATGCAGTAATCCAGCGTTTTAATATTTCTCGAACAAATACTTCTCTAAATACGTATATTTTGATAAAATAGATATCACTGTAATTTGCGAGTGGATTGTGTTCCTCAGAGGTTCGAAGACTTCATCGGGAAGCTGCGAAACAATATTGATAAGTAGCTAAAGTTTGAGTCTTTTTCGTGAAAGTTTAGAAAACAGGACTCTAGCTAATAAGAGACAATCGCTGCTGTAATAGAATATATAATAATAATAGACCATCGCTGTGGGCCTGTTATGGGAAATTGATGGTGGGGGTAGCGGCGGCTAGACGCGGTATGCGCGGTTACTGCCATGAGGTGTTATTTTCCGTCGGGGAACGATGGCTCAACCGACGAGAGATGTTGAGGGGGTGGTATACCGATGTTTTCGATGTGTTTTGAGTTTACGTGCCTGGTAGTTAGATGATTAAATATTCAATTTTTTGAAAACACTCTACGATTGTCTTATTTTCACCGCGTCGCTTTAGAGGTTTTCGTTTCTGTATCTCCTCGAGCATGCTTTTATTTAGCTCATCAGAACGCAGTGGTCACGGGGACCCGTGGAAAGGCTGCGGGGAGGCGGATGCGTGACCTCGCACTATGGCGTCGCCCTTCTCGGGGAAAAACTGTAGATACAGGTGAAACCTCTATTCAGACGATGGTGAGAAGTTTCTCTTAACCCTTCGTGGTCGCACATTCTAGCTGTAGCACGGTGGTCACACGGCGTCAGGGTGACCCCAGTCGTTTTTGAACGATATAGTTTGAACGATAGTCACGTCGCATATATTATTCTGAATGGTTCAAAAAAATTCAGCGTCATAATTTGAACCTTTCAGAATGTGGAATGAAAGGTGAATTCATTTTAAAATTAACATGGCGTGAAAAATTACTGAACGGAAAAAAACGTGAAAAATGCACTATTTTACTAAAAAAATCGTAATTCCTATAAGTTTGTTTTCTTCAAAATATTGTAGGGTTATACTCTTAAAAAATGTCTCTTCGAGGAAAAAAATAGCTGGATAGTGGGTGTTCCAAAGAAGGTATTTATTTGGACATCTGAAGTGGGCACTCAGGGAGCTTCATTTTGGAGTAAAAAATGCGATAATTACCAAAAATACTCGGTTTATTCTATGAAATCTAAATTAAAAAATGCCTCTCAAGTACACAAAATATACAGTTGTAAAAAAAGCCGTATTGTAAAAAAAATTAATGCTCGCCCATGCAGTCAACACACATAAACGATCGATGTTTATCGCACATTGGGCTGGTACGAGGAACAGTTTCCCCGTTTTTATATCATAATTTCGTGGACATACACTGCAGCGGACTCTTTTATGAGTGTGTCGACGTTTTTGAGTCGATGTACAGAAATCTGGTCTTCCCCAAGAATGCCCATGATACCTTTTTCACGTCTTATCGGAGCTCTTCCGCTTCCAACCGCTTTCTGACATGAGTGTTTATGAAGTGATCAGTGACTTCCTTCATGCATTGCTTCGCTGTGGAGGCTTTCGATTCCTCGTTGTTGTTGACGCAACGACAGTTGTATAAAATCCTAGTGTTGACAAATGTTTGAAAATATACTAGATTATATTATATTACGTTAAGTACGACGAAGCCATTATTATGCCGAGATATACACAACGAAATGTAACTTCGAAAATTTATTTTTCATTTTTGAAGCAATTCAAAAATGTTCTTATAAAAAAATTAAAAATAAAAATAATAAACTTTCACAATCATACTTACACTGTATAAATGTATCCCACACAGAATGTTTTGTTTAATTTACAGTTTTATTTAAAAATTCCCTTTATGGTCACACCCGAATCAGGCTGATCCCAAATCGCGCGCACTCCTCCCTATTTTCGATATTACCAAGGTACTGAGGACTGGATCGCCCGACCTTTAACTTTAAATTACAGATGAAACCTCGAAGTGTCACTAGAGGGCAGGCATTGCGCAAATCATACACTTAGTAGGATTAAAAAATGTTATTCACAGACGATTTTTCCACGTGGACCCTGACACAAAGGTCAGGGTTTGATGTGGCGAGAAATTGAAACAGCGTTCGAAAATCGTGGCCTGACTGGCTGTGTCATCAATAACGACCATGTTGAACCTCTCTTATTTCTTGAAGGCACATGTGATCTTACGCTTTCACATGTGCAAGACATCACCAACAAACATTTCAGTGTAAAGGTGAATACAGTGTTCAATGGCGAATTGGTGGTAAGTGACAAGCGAGAAAATAAAAGTATAGACACGAAAAACTTTGAGCTTTTTACCACATCAAATTTAAGCAAGTGGTACACACAATGAGGTATCGAGCCTACTCTAGCAGCTCTCGAAGATTTTCAAAAACTTGATAGCGGGTGGACATTATCGCGGATCCTGAATTTAACTTTGAATATCAACAAATACAATCCAATGCGTGCCAGGTGTCAAATTGCATTGTCGCGGGAATAATTCCGAAGAAAGCGGTGGTGAATATAAAGTCAAGAGATAACACATGTTTCGCGTGGTCAGTGGTCGCTGCTCTTCACCCAGCGAAAAAGAATGTGAATAGAGTAACTTCGTATCCACACTACTTAACCGCACTGCAGCTTCAGGGCATTGTTTTCCAATCATTCTCGATCGAATAAAGACATTTGAATCGCAAAACAGCGTGTCAATTAATGTATTTACGACGGAAAAGAAAATCATCATTCCGATTCGAATATGCGGCCAAAAACTGGTTAAACATATCAATTTATTGTACGTGGAGGATTCATCGGACCACAGCGTGGGGCACATTGTATAGATACAAAATTTATCCCGGCTCGTGAGCGCGCAGCTGAGCGAAGCAGCCGGCAAAAAATACATCTGCGATCGGTGAATAAAACAAGCCTACTCGAGAGTATACATATGAGTAATTATGTACTTCGATAATATAATTGGTTCCATCGTTTTGTTACAGGTGTTTGCACGGAGGCTCAATTGCGATCGCACGAGATGGATTGTGGAAAATCAAACGAGTGTGCCATTCGATTACCTGATGAAACGGACAAATGGCTAACATTCGAACACTTTCAATGCAAAGAACGACTTTCATTTGTGATTTATGCTGACCTCGAGTGCGTTTTCGCAAAGGTTGTCCAAAAATATGCAGCAACAGCACGAAGTATTTAACATCGCGTACTATGTACATTGTTCGTATGACCGTTCGTTATCGGTATACTACTCGCGTCGCGATGCCGATTGCATCCAATGGTTTGTTGAAACCTTAAAAATGTAGCTTTGCGCATCAACGATATTTTATCAGATAATGTTCCCATGGTTCTCTAACTCCGGATGATTAGGCAAAATTTCGAAGCGATACTCAGTGCCATTATATGAGAAACCATTTGCCAAAGACGACAAACGTGTTAGTGATCATTGCAATCCGACCAGACGTTATAGAGGTCCCGCTCACTTCAATTGTAATTCGAATTAGAAAAGAGTCTTTTTTCATACCCGTAGTTTTTCATAATTTGTCCGGCTATGTAGCTCAGTTCATCATCGAGGAACTAGCCACAGTATTCGGAGGGAAAACCACCGTGCTGCCCATAACTACAAAAACAGTTCGAACGGCAGACAAGTCACATCAGATTCAATTACGCTTCATCGATTTACACAAATTTCTCAATGCAAGTCTGAATAAACTGGTCTCATTTTTGACAATGGACAAATAAAAAGTTTTACGCTCGCAATTTCATGGCATACCTGCCGATAATTTTATCCTATTAACTCGAAAGGGCGTCTTCCCCAATGAGTATATCGATCGTTTAAACAGACTGGAAAACTATCACATACCGCCACGACACACATTTTACTGTACTTTGACTGCCGACATTGGAAGTGAGAACGAATACGCTCACGCCGAAAATGTATGGGAATGGTATTCTATTCAAACGTTAGGTGAATATGTACTTGAGGACCGATGTTTTGTTACTGGCCGACGTTTTTGAGAACTTTCGCAATACCTGTATCCAGAGTTATAGGCTCGATTCCTGTATATTTTTGTTGACAACATTTGCCAAAACGCACTTGAGATCAGCATAAATCACAAATGGAAGTCACTATTTTCATTGAAAGTGTTCGAATGTTAGCTATTCGTCCGTTTCATCAGGTAATCGAATGGCACAATCGTTTGATTTTCTACAGTCCGTCTCGTGCGATCGCAAATTAGCCTCCGTGTAAAAGTAGTGCAAACACCTGTAACAAAACGATGGAAAGAATTATATTAACGAAGTACATAATTATTCATATGTATACTCTCGAGTAGGCTTCTTTTTACTCACCGATCGCAGATGTGTTTTTTGCCGGCTGCTTTGCTCAGCTGCGCGCTCACGAGCCGGGATAAATTTGTTATCCATACAAAGTGTGCCACGCTGTGGTCCGACGAATCCTTCATGTACAATAAATTGATGTGTTTAACCAGCTTCTGCTCGCATATTCGAATCGGAATGATGCTTTTCTTTTCCGTTGTAAATACATTAATTGAAACGCTGTTTTGCGATTCAATTGTCTTTATTCGATCGACAGTGATTGGAAAATCAATGCCCTGAAGCTGTAGTACGGTTGAGTAGTGTGGATGCAAAGTTACTCTGTCCACTTTTTTTTTCGCTGGATGAAGACCACTGACCACGCGCAACGTGCGTTATCCCTTGACTATATATTCACTACCGCTTTCTTCAGGATTATTTCCCGCGACAATGCAATTTGACACTCGGCACGCATTGGACTGTAGTTGTTGATATTCAAAGTTAAGTTCAGGATCCGCGATAATGCCCACCCGCCATCACGTTTTTGACAATCCTCGAGAGCTGCTAGAGTAGGCTCGATAACTTGTCGTGTGTACCACTCGCGTAAATTTGATGTGGTAAAAAGCTCAAAGTTTTTCGTGTCGATACTTTTATTTTCACGCTTGTCACTTGCCACAAATGCGCCATTGAAAGCTGTATTCACTTTTACACTGAAATGTTTGTTGGTAATGTCTTGCACATGTGAAAGCGTCAGATCACATGTGACCGCTGTGTCCAGGGTCCACGTGGAAAAATCATCTGCGTATAACATTTTATAATTCTACTAAGTGCACGATTTGTGCCATCAAGGATTCCCGATTTCCGGGCGACAATCTTGGGCGTTGAATTTGACTTTGCGTTTCCAACGCCTCTACACACTGATCACATCTCTGCTCCCATACTATATATTCTTCCACCGAGTTTATGAGCGCGGCTTGATCGTGCACATTTTGTTCTAATTGTGGAATGGTTTCTACCATTCTCACAGCGAAAGTTTCACGCGGTGATGTGGGCAGAAGTGACTGTTCGATTCGAAGTGTGAGGCTTGAGGTGGCAGAAACCGTGTTTTCATTCGGAAAAATTATTTTCCGTCTTTCTCCTCTATCTTAGGCGTGTTCTGTCGTTCCTTACCATAGTGTTCTTATATTGTAATGGTATAAGAATAGTGACCAAACAAGGGAACAAATGAACCAGTTAAGAGAGAGGATAAGCGATGAAGATCTAGGGTTTTTACAAAAACAGTCGCGTCATGGCATCCACGCATTGTTGTGCAGCTTGCATATGTAAATACCTCGACGATACCTATCGAAATGAAAACAAGACCCGGATGTAGCGACATTTTGGAAGAGCGAGTCTCTTTGTTACTACAGCTGCATAAAATAAGTTTTATCGGTGAGGACTTCATTTCACATCTACCATTTCTACTGGCTTAATTTTTCAAGCAAGTGTGATAGACCCCGGCTTTGACATGTGGTTGTCACTGGACCCTTGACTTTGAACATTCTCTCCTTCGACGATATCTCATCAACGATGGCTTCCCCGCCTCACCATAGTGCAAGGTCACGCGTCGGACTCACTGCACCCTTTCTACGGGCTCCCGTGACCACGGCGTTCTGATGAGCTAAATAAAACCACGCTGGAGGAGATGCAGAAATGAAACCCTTCAAAGAGGCTCGGTGAAAATAAATCAATCGCAGGGTTTTAAAAAAAGTTGAACATTTAATCAAGTAGCTACTAGGCACGTAAACTATAAGCTATAACTAGTAACTACAAAGCACGTCGAAAACATCGGTATACCACCCCGTCATTATCTCTCGTCGGTTGAGCCATCATTCCCCGACGGAAAATAACACCCCATGTTAGTAACCGCACATAGCGCGTCTAGTCGCCGCTATCCTAACCACCAATTCTCCAAAACAGCCCCCACCCTTCACCAATTCCTTAAACAGATCCGCCGAGATGGGCTTGCCCGCGAGACATCGCATATACAGCAGTAGCCCGATGACGTCACAGTCGTCTCCCCAGCCGCGCTTATAACTACTTGCATGCCCGAGATACCGGAATTGCCTTCTAAATTTTTGCTGCTTTTTTTATTCCACAAACCTGGCAATCTATCATAATTCTTTGTATTTTATTTATAATTTTTAGAGCTTTACTTCATCTGTATTACGTAACACGTCCGACGTCAACATATTTGCAGACTGCAGTAGGTAGCTATGGACGGCGTTTATAAATGTCATAAGAAGTGCCACCTTAAGATGGCTCGCCTGCCATCGCCTATTTCCAGACTTTTATATTCCAGATTTTTCCACTGCCCGGTGTTTTGGCCGGTTCGCCGCTATGGGTTAGATAGCCTGTTCTGTGTGCCTGTCAAGGCGAGGCAGTATAGGCCAACCATCCTTGGATAACGACCTTTACAATAAATTGTATATTTCCTCCTGTTTCTCTTCACTCTTAGCGCTGCGCGGCAATCGTGTAATGAGGCAACCGACGACAAAGTGCGCAACGTGACTTCACTTTACTTCATACGTTACAAAGTCCTCTTTCTATCTCTTCTGAAAAGTTGTGCAAATTCATAACGTGCACATCGCTCCCTTATTACTTATTTACCTCGTTACCAAAGCCTCCCCTATGAGCAAGTTGTTTTTGTGGATAGGGATATAGATCTTTAAATAGCAAACGTATCGTTTCACCGGGTAGAGCAACTCGAAAAAAATTCCGTTAATTCAATTTGTGTACAATAGCATAGAATAAACCGAGTATAGTACTCAAAACATCGATTGTTAAAAATTCTTATAATAATCATTTTATTTGCCACTTTCTTACTTTGAATTACGTTCAAATTGCATACTACGCATGCGCCGCTCTTTGACCGCCCGACTGCTATGCTGCCTGCGTGAGGCGGACGAAATGTTCCAATCTGAGCGGCTATACCCTTTATTTCAAGACCGGTATGCAAGTGCTTTTACCACTCGACCGATCGGGGATAGCATGTGATTTTCCGTCGTTTTTTCAATTTATCGTTATCCTCGAGACAAGCCTCCCCGCCCCCCGTCCTTTCCAAATCACTATGATAGCAATTCAAAAACATGGAGTCCATGTTTATCGAGTAATCGGATGGGTAACGAGTCCCACTGCATCGACATTTCGAAGGAACAATGTTCCTCTTCAATCGGGCATGACTTCGTACTCACGCGAATTTGCAACGATGCTTTATTTCGATTTAAATGTACTTTGGTCGGTTTCTCGCTTATCAAATTTGACATCAAAGGTTGCAATGGGTAAGACTGAGAAAAAAAAGCAAGTAAACGAGAGTGCGATCGTTCTGAGCGTTTTGCGCAAGCCTGGACTCGTCCAGATATACTTACCGGAAAAAATAAATATGAAAAAGACACAGAAGTATTTGCCGCAAGCGTTATAGACTATTTGTTTGACGAATAAATCAAGACACATTTATTTCTTTTTTGTTTGTTTGCGATAGTCGTTGTAGCAGTTTAATTTACTTAGTTGTTTGTTCAATGTAGCGAACAGCATGACCGTGCTTGTCTCCTTCGATCAGTGTAAAATGATAAGTCGCAAATAAAATATGATCGCGATACAGAACGGGACAAACGCGTTATTGGGTACATACGGGCAAGGTTTATTACTAAAAAGTCTCGTGCGTCGAACCTTTTGCCGCAGCCGCCGGTGGCCAAGTTCCACGTTTTATGCCGGCTGAAAATAAAGAAAGCAAACAATGTTTTACAGCCTCTGCGACGCGGATTCTGGTTTGGTGAAGACAGTTTTTCAAATCCCGAGTATGACTACTAGCTTCGCTGAGATCTTATGATTTGTGTCCAGCAATTAATAACGAGTTCGACAGTACAGCGGGAAATTTATAACAAAGACAATCGTAACGTCGTACGTTAAAGGATGATCGATTTTGTTGCAGAAAAACGCTCTAGCAAATATTACAGATGAATAAAAAGGTGAGTTACAATTACATTATAGGCAATCCTGACTGAATATCTCTTACGATGTGAGAACGAGGAGGACCAACACGAACAAGAATCGCGTTTCCAACGAAACTTCAATACCGATTGTATTTAGAATACACCAATTGTTAAGATAATGCGGTAGATTCCTCACTTCTCTCTGAAGATAACCTTCCTACTTGTCATGACATTCGGTCAGTACTGCAATCGAAATGGCTCTGCCGTTTACCGCTACATCCTGCCACAAGCCGCACGCGCATGGAAATTAATAATGCTGCTACCCAAGAGTCAAGAAAAACAGGAGGAGCGTGCCGTTCTAAGCAAATTAGACGGAAGTCCAGTAATAAAAAGTGCACCCTCAAGATAACCGCTCGCTGGCGCTGAATTTGAATAACTTTCAGCATCGCAATGTGGCGGAGAAACTGGCGGAAGCATATTTTATTTTTTGGCTGCGTTTGTTATTCCGCAAGCTCGGCAATGAACCACGATGTTTTGTATCTTATTGATAATATTTGGAGCTCCATGTTACTTGTATTATGTGGGGCATCCGATTGCCATAAGTGGCTGTAGGGGGCGCTCACAAACGTCATAAAAAGTGCCGCTTCAAAATAGCTGGCATGACGCACTTCTGTTGCGGTGTCGCTTAGCCCCGACTACCGATACATGACCTCCTATTGCTCTTTATGTTACGGTGCATTTTACTTGAGCGCTCACATCCTTTTAGCATTTATGAGCATCGCTTGTACCGTTCGACCTGGCGCTGTGCCCGCTTACAAAAGCATTTGTGGCGTCACGCGGAACGTCATTACCGCTGCCACATGGTGCTCACAAACGCTTCTCTGAGCAAGGTAGAGCAGCAAAAGTGTGAGCGTTAAAAGCGCGCTTATTTTTTAATAAACGCGACGTGAGCATAGCGATTGTCTGAATGGGTACCTAATGTCCGTTTGGAAGTCCGTTTGGAAGTGGACCCCATAAGTAATCATGTGTCCAACACATGGGAGTTATCTTTTTGGATGGTCAACTCGAAGGTAACCACCGGATGGATATTTGGTTCACTTTTGGCGGACTTTTGGACAACTTTTTGAAAATTGCTACTTGGGTTGCCAGTTGTCGGTAGGAATTTATAAAAAAAATGACGGAGAAAGCTTCACGCAAACTGCTTTCAGTTAATTTGGGGGACCCTATTTTTATCATCGAGTTACTTTTAAGGGACACGTCCAAAAATTAGGAAAAATGTTGCCATATCATCTCTTTGTCACTACTATTAGGTGTAAAATTTAGTTCGGTCCGTTTTCAAAAGATGGCTCTAGGTGCTATAAGTTGTTGACGGCAACAGCTGATTTCTGCTGTATCGTGAACAGCCCCCGAACACTGGCCTACTATACCTATACGATAAACGAAAATGCGTTTTGTCCGGCTTTTTAGTTCTTGAAATCGCCACAGAGTAGCGTTGGCTGTTGTGTGACAGCCTTCGGCTCTAAATACTCCGATCAGCTGAACGATTCGATACTTTCGTGGCTTTCGCCGGTTATCGTTATGGCGACGTTATTCATTGTGTTCAAATGGAAAATCATTAGAACGGAAAATCATTCCAAATATATCAATAGATTTTTATTCACGTAAGATCTTCGAAACACCGGCGCAACATACATATATATGCATGCCTGTCACGCGACTACTAGCGCCACAGTGCGGCAAAGACATTTTGCGAACAGCATTTATCTACCGGTGTCAGGGGGCTGATCGTGAAGTATAAACATCTCTTAACCAAATATCGTTTACAGACTTTTGAGTTTTGAGCATCAAGTCTAATTTTTACTGCCGTGAAAATGTCGAATTTCGTCCCAAATAAGCACCATTTGCGGGAATTGTTTATGTTCTGTTTCAATTGGAAGAAAAGTGCAGCTGAAGCCCACCGAGTGCTGGTCAAACTATCACGGGAGACTTCTACAGGCAACAATTGTTCCGTTTAATGCGAGCTATAGCCGAAAAACGTCCAGAATATGCAACCAGACACGAGTCCATAATCTTTCAACATGATAACGCTCGGCCTCACGTTGCTATTGTGGTTAAAAACTATTTGGAAAATAGTGGGTGAGAAATTCTGGCTCCCCCGCCTTATAGCCCAGACCTTGCTCCTTCCGACTACCATTCATTTCGATCGATGCAGAACGCTTTGACTGGAATACGCTTCACGTCACAACAGGGTATCAAAAATTGGCTCGATTGATTCTTGGCTTCAAAAGATGAACGCTATTTCCGCCTCGGAATTCATAAATTACCAGAAAGTTAGGGAAAAGTAGTGGCTAGCGTTGGACAATATTTTGATTAATGTATTAATTCATTTTATCATTCAAATAAGTGCGTATTTTAAGCAAAAAACCGACCGAATTAAGTTGTACACCCAATATTTTCTATCAATCCGTAATCTTCATCACTATCAGTTTTATTGTTAATTATGCTTAACAATTCGTCAATAATTTGAAAACCAACAAAATCTTCGGCTCCGTCCGCTACCTTGGTACTTATATTGCTGCCCAGAATGATTTAATTCCGGAAAGCGTAAGTCCGTCGAAGCGCACATAGTTAAACCCGAACATGCTGCAACATCGCTAATAAGCGTGAGGACTGTAAGCGCCCAAGTCAAGCGCACCCTTAAGCTGCAAAGTTACTGTCTCTTTTTAATGCGTTTGCAGCACTTCTATCGGTGTATCTTCTAACTAATATCGGTTGTAGGCTACGACGTCCGTAAGACTATTTGGAATCGCAGTGTCCAACTGTTATCCGCGTGACAATACAAAGTACAAGGAAAATGTGTCAACATTGCCGGTTTGTATCCTCTGCGGGTGATAGAACTCGCTTAACCGATAAGGATTTGGAATTTCGTGAATTTTCGTCTTTTGTATGTGAATGTCGCCTGTCTTTATATGTTTGAGCTTGACCGACTGATCTCTTTTTATGTCTATTATATATCTGTATTGTTACAGATTTTTGTGAATTAAAAAAAAGATACTCGAAGATATGCAAAATAAAGACCACTAAATGTCATTTTCATTCTATCGACTAGATATCCATATTAAATTGTCAAAATTAACTTTTCTTCCGGGTTCTAAAGTGGTAGTCTCTTGTAACCGAAAGATCATTTTTTAACGATTTTCAAAAAAAGTTTCTCATGCTCACCTCAAGAAGGTTTCGGGAATTCCCGATTATTTGTACATCATTATATCCGACGACTGATACATGCACATGTAAGCGTCGCACAGAAGTCTCTTTGCGTATTCCGGCAATTGACGCTCGTCCTTCAACTCAGTCAAGGAATTTGCGCCTTCTTCGCTTAACCAATAAGGAAAATCCGGACATGGCACCATCTCGGGTATATTGTAGCCGTTCTGCTCCCCTGAGAATTCAACAATGCCAATTTGTGACCCGTACGCTACGTTGACACATTTGAACGTGAGATGTTCTTTTTCGTATGCAGTTGGCCGGTTTTTAGGGTTTCGTAGCAAAACGAGAAACTCTCACAACTTCGTCGTGCACGTCCGTCTGTCTGCCATAGCCTTCACAGATTCTACAGTTTTAAACCTATACGTTTGAAATTTTGCAAGTGGACGCTTGCGAGAGGGATCTCAATTGATGTGTAGCAAAATCTTGGAACCATTTTTTTTTATATTGCCACTATCAAGGGGAGAGCCAGACGTTCAGGACACCGAGTTTCTTTAAACGTCCCACAGTTGTGGGGGTCCATTAGGAACGTACAATATGCAAGCAGTAGGTTGCGATACTCAACCGTTTCCGAAAAAACAGAGGCAAAAGTTTGTGTACACAGTTTTTATACCGGTTCGTTTCAGCTGTTAGCACGAGTCCGCCGGTGGCATAGGGGGCAGCAGCCCGGACTCGTAATCGTGGGCTCGCTCGATCACCGAAACGAGTCCGGTGGGAACGTTTTTTTATTTTAATTTTGATTCTTATTTTTATCACCCTGAAGCATGTTACATTAATTTAATTCTTCTTTCTATCATTTTTGTCTGAAAACAAGCTAAAAAACAATTTCTTAAAATAAATGATTGTTTTGTCTCGAAATAAATTTATTTTGATTATCCTAGAAAATGTAACGCCACTTTTTTGAGGAATATAATAGAAAATAAGGTAAGTCCGCATTATAATACGTCGCAAGATTTTTGTATTTATAAATGTTGACGTTAATTACTCGTTGCTCCAAAAAATCGTTTTTTTTTCTTCTGAATAATGCATTGATAAAATATTAATAACGGGAAACCCCGGAGCGGGATTTTCAAGTGACCTTATTATTTTTATTGTATATATTATGGAACATTATAAGTCGAGACTATTTGGGCTCCATTCTCGAAATCCTTATAATTGCCTTCCGTGTGGAATGACGCTTAGTCACTTCACGTTATTAATTTTTTTCTTTGTTTAAGTTTTACTTGCACAGCCTTTTCGGCTTTTACAAGCCTCCACTGTTCTATGTCCACGGTTCTAGTCTCCCACCTTGCGGCCGCAACTGGCTTCCACCTCTGTATCGTATTCCCCATGCATGTCTGCTATGGGCATAGGGAAACTGCGAAAAACCTATACCGATACAGCCGGTCCCAAGTTCGCCTCCCAGTCACGGCACTAGTCGCCTTTTGCCGAGAAAATGTCGAAGAAAAACATTTCACAACGAAAGTACGCGTCTGGAATTCGAATCCGCGAACTTACCGATCCGCTGACCAGCCCACTAACTACCAGACCAACGCATCGGGTTCTTCACGTTATTGATATTTTATCTGCATATAATCCATAAGAGGAATACATCTTTTTAGATAACGCGTAGTTGACGTTAATGTTCGCAAATAGACCTTTCTTTCCATTATACTTTTACAAATTTACCTCACTTTCCATTATATTCATTGTAAAAAGAATATCACATACTCTAGAACAATGAAAAATAAATTTATTTTGAGAAAAAAAAATCACCAAACAAATTTAATTAACATGACATGCGTCAGAATTATGAAAATACGAAACCGGGAAAAAGTCGTCCAAATGAGACTCGATTAAGGTTGTTATGGGGTTAAGCCGTCGGGAATGAAGTACGAGGGGAGCACCCTATGCTTATGCACGGAGCGGATTGACTGTTACCAACTGTTAGCTTTTGAATAATCGTCATATTGAACGTGCCTTTTCGAACTATTTTTTTCCATCTATTTGTAAAAATATGGATCTTTGAACGTTCGGTGATTACATTAAGTGTTTTCATTACTTTATATAATTATTTCCTATAACTTTTTCTCCCTAAATTAACGCGAAACGAATTGGCAACGTCGTAAATCGTGGTATATCATAATGCCCAGGTTGGCAGAAGTGTCGCGAAGTTAGAGACACATGCGCCCCGTTCGTAACCTCAATATCGGCCCAAGGAGCTGTCAAAATGAATAACGGTTCGAGTAAAAAAAAATCCGGTGGAAAGAAAAAGTGTGTACTAAAGCTGTCTAAGTATAGTCTTGAAGAAATAAAAAACGTTAATAATTTTCCGATATGCTAAAAAAATGGATGTATGAAAAAAAATCCGCGTTATTTTGTCTTTGCCTATAAATGTCTAGAAACGTATTCGGAGTACAAATAAGTCTCCGCCGTTTGACAGAAGACGGCCCAACAAGGAGGTTCTGGTTGACATTGTCAGATGTAAAACGTCATATCGTAGGTTTGGACATCTGGCAAGACCATA
Source organism: Ophion obscuratus (assembly GCA_964007375.1). Taxonomy (NCBI): domain Eukaryota; kingdom Metazoa; phylum Arthropoda; class Insecta; order Hymenoptera; family Ichneumonidae; genus Ophion; species Ophion obscuratus. The sequence continues at coordinate 21,804,401 of OZ023319.1, read as the reverse complement.
ACCTTGAAATATTAGCGATTGTGTATCAGCATCACATAACTTTTGTCGTGCGAAAATGTCGCGTTTTGAGCCGAATAAGCGTCATTTGCGGGAACTCTTGCGTTTGGCACGAATTTCCCTCCGATAATGCTTTCAATTCCGCGCCTTCGTTTCGGCCTTCCGCTACGTTGTTTGCCTTCGACGTCAAACTTACCGTTCTTAAACTTTTGAAACCACTCACGACAACTTCTCTCACTTAGAGCAGTCTCACCACATGCTTCTACAAGCAATCGATGCGCCTCAGTTGCAGATTTCTTCAAATTAAAGAAGTAAAGAAGAGTTATAAAGTTCCCGCAAATGGGGCTTATTCGGCTCAAAACTCGACATTTTCGCATAAAACGATTATCTGATGCTGATACAAAATCGCTAATATTTCAAGGTTATGGTCTTGCCAGATGTCCAACTTTATGATATGACGTTTTACATCGGACAATTTCAACCAGAACCTCCTGGTGGGGCCATCTTTTATCGAACGGCGGATACTTATTTGTACTCCTCATATAATTTCTGAGCATAGTTATCAAATTAGTATCAAGTAATTATTACTAATTAAGAGAACAAGTACCAATAATATTCGTTGTTAATTGTCCTGACCGAGTAGTTTGAGGATCCCGGGCATAATTACCGAATACCGATAAGATAGGTAGCATTTGTGACGACCGTGCCATGATTGTACAGGCTAATATTTTGTGTTCTTGATTTTCGCAAAAATTGGCTATCAAAAACATTAATCATTTTATAACGGTACTGTGAATCCTCATTTTCACGGTGCCAAGGGTTAGTCCGATAATTAGTCGAACTATACCGATTTTTTCAGCTCCGTGGTGACATTCACTAAGCAGATATTATTAATGTACTGAAAAATGATCGAGAGTTTTCCATAAATGTAATGTAATTAGCCCACAAAATACGTCGAGTTGCCGATTTGTTTTTCTAAAAAATGGTACTGCGGATCGTTATCAAACTGCACAGGATGATCAACAAAGATGTTATAATGGTCCAGGAAAAAGTTCAGCTCGGTGGTAACATGTTGACTTAACCCCATAACAACCTTAAGCGTCCCCGGGGTTGTGAGTCCGGGTCGCTGCCCGCTATACTACCGGCAGGCTCGTGCTAACGGCTAAAATGAACCACTATGAAAGTTGTTTACGCTAATGGACCCCTACAATTGTGTAATGTTTAACCCTTTAACGGCCACGCCTATTTCTGGATGGCTTAAAATCATTTCCTCTGGTAGTATAGCTAAAAAAGGGTAAGAATATGAAAGTCCAACCATAATTTTGTCGATAATGGCCTGGGAAGTAGTGTTTTCGGACTGTAGCAAATTTGCTACTAACATTTTCACCCGCTCGGTTCGAACTATTTTTCTAATTCAATAAAAAATCTTGAAAGCCTAGTTCGTCCAGTCAAGTTCCTTTACACAATTCTATTAAAAAATATTTCAACAATGTCCATTTACTTACTTTTTTGGACAAAAAACGGGCAGCGGATCAAACGCTGGGGCAAGGGTCGTAAATTTTCACGACAACATTGTTGCCATATTAACATAATTCATATGTTTACGTTTGAATTTCAAGCTATCCCGGCATTTGTAGCTGCATCTAGCATAGATTGATGGAACTGTGAAGTAGCTTGTCCGCTATAGCGTCCTGACGCTTTTACCGACGGGGTCAAAGTGAACGTAGCAATTTTGCTACAATGGCAGTTAAAGGGTTAAAGAAAATCGGGGTCGTGAACGTCGGGCTCTTCCGTTGCATGTGAAATGGGGGGCGGGGGGGATTTTCGCGCTCACCATTAGTAGGGCGACATTGAACAGGTATTTCAAAATGAAATTACGATTCCTATTCCCATTTTTGCGAAATTTTGAGCTCTAAAGTGACGTGCGATGTGTTCTCCCCCCACTCATTGTTCAATCGTTAATTTGAAAAATAGTTCCTATTTTGTAAAATAAAATAGGTTGTAATATTTAAAAGTAACGATAAATAACATCCCTTGGTTTAAAATTGTGAAACATAGCCTTTTTTATCATAAAAATGAATTCAATTTCAGATGCCTAAAGGTATTTCATCTCTCAATGAAAAGAAAAAAACTTGCATTCCCCTGATTTTCCACCGGTTCGGCCGGAATAAAGTATAAAAGAAATAAAAGATAAAATTATAAAAGCTATTTATAAGTTGGTCAGAAACGGACAAAAATCAAATTATTAGTAACAATAACGCAATCTTGTTGTTTGGAGTTTCGACAAAACTAAGGCCGATTTTACTGGTGCATACTCGCGTATGGAGAGCTGCTGTTTTTTTTTTCTTATCGTACATGATCGAAAATTCAAACCTTTTCTATCTGCCATGGAATCGAAGAAGCACCAAGGTGCCTCTGATCCCGAGCCGCACTTGACGAATGACACGTAATGCGACGTTTCGATGCAAACCACGGCGGAAAGCTCTAAAAATAGTCGCGGCACCGAACAATGTTCTTGCAGGATTAAAAATTCCGTGGGTATGTCGAGTTTCTTTGGTTGGTGATTCGTTCGTCGCTCGTGACGATGTACCTGGAATGAAACATTTCTGGTTTTGTTTCGGGTTCCACAGCCACTAAGTACATCTACAATTTTATCACGCCCCTTTACGTGTAACTGTTTCATTAAAAAAATCTGCTATAATTCATGACAACGGCATTTATTGCAAATATTGTGATTATTGTAAATTAATTAGTTTCGGAAAAAATCAAAATTCATCAACACCATATCTTTAGTGATGTACGAAAAATTGTATATGCCGAATTTGGATGATTATCAGTGTTGGTAACGAGGTAGAGAAATCTATTGCGTGGTCCAATAATACTTGACCACGTTTTTAAACTTTCGTAGTCAAACAAGGAGCTCTAATAACGTCGTCATTTCCGTCCGTTCGTCCGTCACAGTCTCACAGGTCCTACAATTTTGAACTTGTATGCATCAAATTTTGCAAGTAGATGCTTCAGATAGGATATCTCAATGGATATGTTGTAGAATCTTTTAAATAAACGTTTTTAAGGGGTTTCCCCGTATATGTAAAATGTGGGCTACATTTGTTTCCCCGCACCCCTTCGGGTGAGGGGTCATTGGATACGTCTTTCAAAAGGAATTGAGGTAGCATTTATCATTTTTTGTTTCAATTTTACGCCTCGTTTGCAGAATATTAAGCTTTGAAGTGATGAGCAATGTGTCCCCCTCTCTAATTTATTCATTGTTGATTTGAAAAATTCATAAAAATTGTAGGCATCCGCATTCGATTAGAACGTTGGATTAAAATAATTTCGGTTTAGCTACACCAATGATCCAGGAGATATGGACAGCCAAGTTATCGCTAAGTTGACTTGAAGGAAACTCCATGCACAAATAACTTTGTCGCATGTTGTTTGAAGCGTTGCAAATTAAATAGTTAACATCAAACAAAGGGTTTCCCCCTGTTCATTAGCTGTCCATCGGCTGGCGCATCAACCAGTGAGCGGAAGGCCAAACTTCTGGGACCTTTGTGTAGATGCTTGAGTACAAGTCTGTGCACCAGATGATCAGAAAAATATTGGGCTGTCTATACCGGTACGGGTTTTCCACAGTTTCCCCGTACCCTCGGCAAATGCTGTACAGGGTAGCTTAAAACGGCTGTGGACGCAACGAAAGTTATGTTACACGATCGAAGGTGTGGGGGAAAAGAGAGGGATAGGAAAGGGTTGAATTGGAAAAGGTAAGCGTAAAAACCCGCAAAGGTATACGTCGGAAATAAGGAAAGAATACAAATTGTAATATTTATATTCATATGATAAATTAAGGTGTTTTTCGAGTAGTAAAATCTCTCAAAAACAATTACTCTGGCAGTAAAAACTTGTGGAAAACAATTGTAGTTATGGATACAACATACTTCGAGAAAGTATACAGTGCGCATTTTTTTTCGTAAATGTAGCTATGTTGGTGCATAATGTTTCATTTTTATTGATGCAATTACCTTGTCGAGACAGTGCGTGCAAAAAGCTATACTCTCAAGGCCAACGCCACGCTGGCCGTAGCACTCTTTGCACTCGAATTGCGCCAATATTCCGCAAACTGTACACTGTCGAGGTGCTGCAACAGAGACATGCCATAATCTTATATTTAACTGCGGACACGTGCGTCAATATTCCAACTGTAACAACAAGCGATCCGATCAACATTGTAAATCGAAAAAAGGCGTAGCCTCATTGTTTTTTGCATCTTCATTGTGGCATCTTGCCATTTAGGCAATTTTTTGCCCTCAAGAATTTCATGGAGATATGTTTGAAATGGTCTGTAATATCGTTAAATTAATTTTGAGGAAGTTACCGTGGAAAATAAACTTACTCAAAGGAGAATTCAAACGCAAAGTGCAAGTTTGACACTCGTACCATTTCATTTTTCCTTTAATATTGTGTTCCGAATCAAAGCCCGCGAGCTTTTTATTTTATTCATCATTAATTTTGTTGTATTATTTCTTAGGATGAGTCAGTGTAATTTTTTTTAAGGTTGGAGAAATGTGTTTGTTTCCATCTATATATACAGGGTGTTTCATTTATTTTGAGACATTCAAATAACTCAAGAACAGAGAAGTAAATCGAAGAATTTCCGTAACACGTATCGAGGAGATTTAAGCAAGGATCAATATGGCAAGATGACTTTTATTCTTACAGGGAAACCGTTTCCGGTGTCCCCCTTCGATTTCGTTCAATTTTTTATCTATTATTTTTCATCGAAATCTAACAGACACGTATTCTTTCATCAGCGGAAAAACGGGTTTAACGGGCGAAAATCACCCTCAAAGTTGGACACCCTCACAGTGACTTTTGCAGTTTTGCAAATTTCTGGTCAAGATATTTAATTGAAACTAATTGGAGAATAATGCTTATGACGAATGAAAAAAAAAAAACAGATTTTTTAAATTCTGATGGGGTAAATTGATAGACATATGGGTGGGAGATATGGGTGGTTGAAATTCGATAATTTTTTGTAACATATAAAAATATTATTTATATTTCAACGGAACGATTTGCTTTTAAAAGAGCTAAAAAGTAGGAGATACGTGTTTTTGCGTTTTCGCACTGGTCTTGTTTCAAGGGTGGAGTACCCTTGTGTGATACCATCGCTTTCACGATGAAATTTCTACCATGGGTATAGGGAAACTGCGCAAAACGTACACCATACAGCCGGGCCTAGATTCGTTTCTCAGTTTCGGAGCTAGTGGCGTTTCGTCGGGAAACAAATCACGGGCATACGCGCACCACACACACGTACCGGTCCGTGTACAACTGAAGCTACGTCACGCCCGTATTTATTTTCCTCCAGAACTACGAAACTGGAATTCGAACCCGCGACCTCCTGATGTTCTGGTTTAGAGGCAAGCGCGCTAACCACTAGACCAGCGCACCGTTTTCAACCGCTATATATTTTTATCAGTTCATCCCACTCAAAATTGAAAAAGCGCATTTTTCATTATTCGCCATAAGCTATGTTCTCCAGTTGGTTTTACTTAAACATCTTCATCGTAAATATGCGAAACGGCAAAAGTTACTCTGAAGGTGTCCAGCTTTCAGGGTGACTTTTACCCCTTGAAACTATTTTTCCGCCGGTAAAAGTATATGTGTCTCTTAGATTCCGATGGGAACTAACACATAAAAAATTGAACGAAATCGCAGGGAGATACCGGAAACGGTTTCCTTGTTAGTGAACGTTTTTAAAGTGATTTAAAGGTCAACGTTTTTCCCCATGGAAACCGATATTTTTTATAGCCGCATCTTATTCTATGTGGAAAAAGAACAGATTACTTTTGTCCGAACAATATTTTCTGTTTGGCCATTGTTTCGGCCATTGATTAAACTTTTCTTAACATACACGAAGAAATGTTGTGCATAACGGTGTAGACTACTTTTGCCAAGATTCGGTAAGCAACATGATAAGTATCGTTATTCGTAATACTTGCCACAGTATCTGCAGAGCGACTCTCTTTTACGTTTATCAATTATTTTTTTTGCCGTATTAAGTCATGCGCGGCGATGGAAAACCATCCTTTTGAATATCCGTTGTAATAGAATAGTACATTGTGTACCAAGGAGACAAAGCCCCTGTCTCCATGGTGCACGCGATTATTTATATAACAAAACCGTGTTTTCCGAGCTTTTCTATTGTTAAATACATATGGCTGCACGCACGTGCAGGAGGTGTATTGCATATGGAAACTGTATCGCACATGGGAGCTACATTACGCACGCCGCTCGAAGTGGAGGCGCCCTATGTTTGGCGCCCTTTGACGCCAAACGTAATTTTGAAATGTATCGGCATATTTTGATATACTATCTTATTAATAATTTATAACCAGGCGTTCACCGTTCACACGCATGAAAAAGCGAGGAAAACTTAATTGCGTTATATGTGAGTGCCTTTAAATTGCATCATTATATTTGAGTGTACTATTTGTAAAGATAATTTCGGGATGAATAATGGGATGAATATATGTTATTTATGTCGATACAAGTTTGTAGCGGTGTAAGGTGAAAGTGACAGTTGAAAGACTGACAGCTGTTTCACAGCGGCGTTCAATGCCCGTGAGCGTGACAAATGCAAACGCGCAAATTTTTAAGGCCTAAGCCCTAAAATACCTCTTTTAGGCCCTGTTAACACGCACGAAAAAGCGAGGAAAACATGGTTGCGGTATATAAAAAAAAATCATAGCCTAATGAAGAGATGTTTCCGACAAAAGTTACTTGTTTTATTTAAGATATGATAAGACGTCGCTGTACAGATTATTATGTTTCTAAAAGTTAACCTTGAAATCACCTTGAAAATTTCCACTAGATAAAAAAGGTATCTTGCCATTTTGCCTGTCAAATTAAACCCAAACATATAGAAAAAGTCGTGTGCAGGTAATTTTCGCGCTAAAAAAACTGAAAATGTTCTGATCTCAACGAGGTGACCCTCTATTCTTTCAGATAAATATAGTATGTTTGAATAGAGAAGACACAGAAAAAGAAACTTCAATGACTCCATGATAACCCCCTACGTCGTGTTACATAAAAAAATGGAAAATAGGCAACTTTTTCGATAATTCCAAAATGGATTTTGTCACACGGGTAGTTTTTTCACCGCATTGATAACTCTCGAACGTCAAAAAGGGGAGACGGTAAGCTTTCCAAACACGCCCATCATATTTCTGCACGAACATTAGTGCACCGGTTTGAAGCTGAATTTTGTTTTGGTTCGTGTGGGTTGCATACGTACATAACATTGTGTGAAATAAATTATTCAGCCCGTGAATGCTACCAAAGTCGACGTAAACTTTTGCAATTTTTTTCCGGCTGTTTATCCTTGAGAAAAAGAATATGCGGAGGAAAATAAGACATTTTAATTTATGATTCAAAGACGAGAAAGATGAGGGCTACAAAATTCTTTTATTCTCATACCTTTTCAGAAAGATCCATCTATTAGAAAATGACTAAAAATTGTGGAAAATTTGCGTGGACCTTCAATTTTTAATGTCAGAGTATGTGAATGTGTGCGTGCGCACGTCTTTGTGTGTGTGCGGGCGTGCGTACGTGTGTGTGGGCGTGTATATATTGAAACTTATTTATTTAACAATAAAAACTTTACAATATATTGATTCTTAGCAACAAAAAGCTATCTCCTGCCCCCCTCCCCCCTTCCATTGTTAAGAACGCCTCATTATCTGTACATTTTTCTGTATTTGTCCATGATTTTTACGTTTGTAGTTTTGTATCTTTTTCTCTAATATTTTGTTTGTTGAAAATAATTGTCTGTAAAGACAATTTATGGAAATGCGACAATTATACACAACCCCTAATTATTAGTGTTTTCGTTTGTTTATTTGCCAATTTGTTCATTTATTTATTTGTATTACTTCATTTGTTTAATACCAGCGTTATGTTTGTTTGTTCGTACACTTGTTTATTGTAATTGTAAAAAAGTACACGGCGTAATGCTCAATGGTCTGAATCATATAGCACACTCTGTTTTTCTGTGGAAAATTCATCATAATCAATTCAATAATTATCGAGTTATAAGCTCTCAAACGTACAGACACGCAGACAACTTTTTATTTCGAAATACGATTTTTCTACGTGTTTCAGTTAATATAAACAATCCGTACGGAATTTTTGTGAAAATAAAATAATCACTGACAATGTAACCCTTACAGTCTTACTTTACACACACACACAGACACACACGCGCGCGCGTGTGCGAATATGTATATAGAATATGGAAATTATACTCAACAGTCTTCGATGATATCCGTCACGTCGAGCAACAAGGTTGGCTGTATTTTCTGGTACATTTTGAAGGATTTGCCGAAACGTGGCATTTGAATAATGAAGCAGGAGGGAACCTCTTTCAGTCTTATATTACTCGTGAGGAAGCTTTGCTCGAGCAATTGCTGGACCGTTGGGAAGCTAAGGTGATCGTCCTTTTCCACGAAGAGTTGGTAATGATACGCGTCCTGGCCGGAGCTCAATTTAAGGAATGGTTCAGCGTTCAAGATCTGTGCTACCAGAGACGTCAAAAATTCCTCCGGATCTGCTTTCGGAGAGAGCAAAAAAACTTAGACTCACGCGGCAAAATGTACTGATAGCAATGAATGTTGAGGGGCATTTTTTTGGATCCGCTTTTCATGCTTCGAAAGAAAGAAGTCTTTATTCCCAGTTTCTCTTGACAGGCTATAGGCAACCCATGGTTCAAAATGAGATGTGGAACGCAATGCTGGGTTAACCATAGAGTTAACTCTAACGGAGGTTCATGTAAGGTCGAGTTAAACTTGGAGCTGCGGACCAGGGCCTCAATGAGAGTACTGTCGAATTAGTCAATTTCCGTATGATTTTATAGCGATGGTTTTATTTTTCTCACGACCCACCTTTTTCCTCGCTCGTGAGGCCCGACACGGACGAGAGTTTCTCGAGCAGCATGCGTAGCTTCATAACTCTGTTGGACTTGACGAACATGTTCTTACGCAACGGATTTACGATTTCCTCGCGCAATACTCTCTGTACTTCCTCGTACTGGGGGCAGTCCTTCTCGTTGGGTGGTCTGGAAAGAGCGTCGTACTTGAAAGTTTCTGCTTTTTTTTTATCTCGAGCGACGATGCGCGACTATTTATTGAAAAGTCATCTGTTATTAAAGGGCTTAAAATGCTTTTAGTGCTGAGAAAATGCGTGTTACATTAGGAAATGTTTGTGTTTAAAAAAAGTTGCTTCGGGAGTGCAGCGTAAGTACCACAAATTTTGATATCAACGAGAATGTTGTTTCGAAGATACTGCGGAAATTTGAAGCGGATCGGGCAAAATATACTCAAGATATGCTGAAAATCAATTCGAAAAATATTGTGTCGGGAAAAACGTCTTTAAAGTTGTGCGTCACATATTTTTGTCTTCGATAGTGAAAACTTAGAAATTAAAGCAGCAACTTTTGATCAAACTGATTGCACTTTTTTAGACTCTAAAATATGATTGAGAGCTAAAAATGTATTTTTTCCCGACCTTTTGGCCTAACCATTTGAAACGAAAGGACACGCGATACTACCGTTGAACAGAAAGAAAAATCATTTTCGTCGATTGCTGCCGAGTGGCAAAAAAATGTTTTTGCCACGGGAAACTTTTTTAGATTTGAAAAAAAAAAAAAAAAAAAAAAATCTTTCGGTTCAGCTAATCACGAATCGAGGGGATACTCGGCCGGCGCACGTTAGGAGCACGCATTATTCCACTTGAACCATTACTGGTCCTCTATCTTCAAGAGCTCCTTCGGCTGGTCCTTAATCTTTCAGCGAGATAAAGGACCTTTTGGAGGTCCTTCATCTTTCTAAGAACGTTTGGGTGCGTCTGTGCAAAAGTACATGTGCATAGATGTATACATACGAGCCAAAGAAGTCAGAATAGATTTAATTATTGAATAGGCTCGTGAATAGGTATAACAGAATAATATATTGAAATATTCGCAGATTTCAATGGGAAATGCATTGCAACACGTTTATCTGGAATAAATCTAACAAGATAACATGGGGAGTCGAGGTTTAGCGTCAACGTGAGATTCACATCCAATAAAGTCAGGCCGTTGCATTGCAAGTCTCGGCCTTTGGCATTTTGCCGTTAACCCCTTGACGGTCAGTGACACACATATGGGCGGAAAAAGTTTTGCCATTTTTGTGTCATGACATATATGTGGGCATTTGAAAAAAAAGGATGTTTTTACTACATTGATTTGACTGTAATTTGGTGAATTATCGTTCTTGAGGTCGCTGAATCGGAATCTGAAATCGGATTTCCAAAATTCGAAATGGCGGATGCAAATTCTAAAAATAGTTTGATTCCGACGAAAGTAAGTACCTTGTGGTTTTCGAGGTTGCTGAAGCAGAATCTGAAATCGGATTTCCAAAATTCAAAATAGCAGATCCAATATGGCGGACGTAAATTCGAAAAATAGTTTGGTTTCGACGAATGTGAATATGTTATGGTTTTTGAGGTCGCTGAATCCGAATCTGAGAACGAATTTCTAAAATTCAAAATGGTGGATCCAATATGGCGGGAGGAAATTCGAAAAGTAGTTGGATTTCGACAAAAACTTGCATGTTTAGATGTTTGTGGTTGCGAATTTCGAATTTGAGTCCTGACTCTAAGTATCTGAAGCTCGGATACATTATGACGAATATAAATGTAGCAAACCATTTATGACAGATTATCCAAAGTAAAAAATGTAAAAGAATAGTTTTTTGGTTTTATTTCCCGCTCTCGGCCAAACCCAGAGCCACCAGTTGAGGACGTGGCGGTTGTTGACTCGATTTTGTATTTAAATAAAAATGTTGGGCTTTTTGTCTTTTGAATTCCTTTTGTGCTGCTGATATTTTAAAAATTTGTTTTTACTATTCAAATTTTTTATTTATTTTTTTTTGTATTTTTCGTATTCCGATTTTTTTATTGTATTTTTAGAATTTAGAAATTTTTGATTTTTGGCCATTTTCGATTCGCCATTTTGAATATTGAAAATCCGATTTTAGATTCGGATTCAGTGACCTCGAAAGTCATAAGGTACGTACTTTCGTCGGAACGAAACCATTTTTCGAGTTTGCGTCCGCCATATTCGATCTGCCATTTAGCATTTTGGAAGTCTGATTCCGGATTCGGATTCAGCAACCTCATTAACCGTAATACTGAAATTATAGGTGAATCTATAAAAAAAAAATTCCAACACAAAAGTGGCACGAAAATCTCATTTTCGCCTGACTGCTAAGGGGTTAAGAGAAAATTCTGCTTACTCTTGTTGAAAGAGTCAATTTTTTCATTGTCTTATACGAAAGTATATACTTCCGAGAATATAACCGACACCGGTGGATGGGCGGTCGGAGTGCGGCTCAGGCGATCACTACTGTTAAGCGGCGCTTCGCACTACGCGACACTTGGAGTGATGACCGCTTAGCCGTGCTCTGACTGGTGCATCGTGTAGCGTAATTCGGCTGTGGCCGCAATGGGGGTACGGTTTAACGGGTGGGTACAGGTAGAGATGATATAAGGCGGTGAGGGAAGAGTGTAAGGCATATAGGGATGGATTATAAGGTGGACAGAGTCGGGGAAGGTAAAAGCACGGCAACGTATACCATGAGGAAAAAGACTCAATAGAAAATAAAAAAATACTTCCGAGAATATGCGTTTAAGTTTTCAGCGAGAAATTTCCAATATTTCCAAAGCCATAAACCTAAGAGCTGACTCATCTTTCGCAGGTAGAGGCGTGAAAGGTAGAACCTTGAATGCACCTTTTCTCAATAGCACCCGTTTGACTTGGCAGACACAGTTCCAAAAAAATTACATGAACCACGTGCGTGTCGTTTAGTCAAGGTTTTCTTATTTTTCGCATCATAAAAAGACGGAAAAAATCTCATTATTCGATTGTAATTTTAAAAGTTCGCCATCTTGAAATTTTTCCGGCAAACTCTTTGTCCGTGGTTCGTGCAATTGCGGTTTATATGCAAATTAAGATTTCTTTTGTATTTTTTTTTACGGATTATTCTGACGCGCGCGATTACGTCCTCCAGCTTGCAATTTTCGGAGGCGCTCTGGCAATCGACAAACATTCTTCTAAATAAACTTAAGAAAATAAAAAAATTTAATTCGTATAACTTAAAAATATTACAACATGATTTCAAAGTTTCAAATTGCTCAATTATTATTTACCCATAGAGAAATTCCTGAAAATCGGAAAAAAAAAACAATTCGTGAGAAAGGAGTATCCCTTAAGGTTGGCAGAAATGCAGTTACCGGAAAAGCAAGTTGTCGAAGACGCTCGTGAAAGCGAACATGCTGAACAGAGTTGCGTCCAAGTAACAGGAGTTGTGGTGACCTTGGATTCCACGATATTTGCCGCAGATAATTTTCAAGTCATTCTCGACGCAGATTGGCCTGACGATTCCCGTGACGACCGAGCTCTCAGCCGTTCCGAAATCGCCGCCGTTTACTTTGTACATGTGATCGTCGGCCTTTCAAAAGAAAAAAAACGCACATCGCTTTTATTCCGGAACGCAGCGTCAGAAATACAGTCGAAATTCGTTAACTGGGAGAGCGTTTGAGTCGTCATTTTTTTTTCGAAGCATAATAATTTGTTTCGTTTGGATGCAAAAGGGAATTTAAATTTGCGAAGTGGTTTTTCAATTATCTGCTCAAACGTTTGTTATTACTATGTAAAAAAACAACGCGAATAAGAATTCGAATTGCTCACGCAAAGTTGCATCGTTTATAGGAGTTCGGAAATCTCGAATTTTAGGGAAACTCTTGATTCTACTTTTTTCAGCTTTCAGTGGGATTGTGGGAAATCTTACAAAAGCTACTGAAAAGGTTCCACGCTAACTCATTGCGTGTGATTCTTGCCCGCCAAGCCCCCCACCCCAACCGTCGCTTCGATTGCCAGACACGCCCCACGTAAAAAGCCATCGTACGGATTGCCACAACGTAGTCGATTTGACCAGTTTTGGCAGGAAAAAAGCTCAAGAGCTCACCAGTTAACTAGTTATTGGCAGGCACAATTCTTCTGTAAAAGCTCGACGAATGGGCTTGATTTATTACGAGCGTAATAATTTGCGCTCGGGTATCATTGTCAGAAGAATCACTCAGTTCCGGTGTTACCGAGTTCGTGCAAGGAAGGAAGGATTAAATGAAAATCAACTAACGAGAGTCATATTGGGTTGCTGACAATGCTCGAGGTCCGTGAATACCGCTCGATGTGGTCTGCAGTGAAAATATCTCACGTCATTGTAGGTCCCGTCAGTGCCAAGGGAATGTTGGCCATCTTCCTACGAATTGCAAGTTTTTAATGACTCGAAGAAAATCACCGATCACGGACACAAAGAAAAAAGTGGGAAAACAAATCTTCGAAAAATCGAGAAATTTTTATACATTTTTATATAAGTTTTAAAAATTGATTTTTTTTCCACAGGGACAAACACGAAATTTCCCAATCATTTTAACTCTCACGATTATCGGTGATATTCAAAAGAATTTCTCAGCCATGTTTTTGAAATAAAGAGATCATGGAAAAATGGTAAATAAAAAACACTACTTTGTACCGCGGTAAAATATCGCCAAGGTTGAGGCTTTCACGTGTGGTGCCGCGTATATTTCATTTCATGGGGATTTCAGTCTTCGCGATTCGAATAAAAGGAGAAAATATCATACATCATCGAGATGTTACGAATATTGGATTTGAACAAAGGCAAAGGATTATTAAGGAATTTACACAAATAATTGTTCAACAAATTAACCGTAAAAATGTCTATAAATGCTATAAAATAGTGGATATTATTTTGAATATTCGTGAACTTATAAGATTTTTGTGTCTTCAAAATTCCTCTTTTCGATTATTTCTAGGTGGAATTCACGAAACTATTGGACACTTCTTAATGTCTAGACTTTGTAGAAAAAAAGTAATGAAAACTCGCGATTGTTTCTCGATTTTTCGGAATTTTCAAACATACAAAAATTCAATAGAGTGATTACTCTTGATTTGATGAATAAAAAAAAACACTCAACATTTTTTGCGTATCCTAATTGAAAATTTAGAACCATAATTTGTAAAAACAAAGTTTCGAACAATGGTTGAAAATATTTTTTTAATAAGGAAGTAAAAAAAGAATTAAAAAATTGTTACATTCCAACGACGCAGGTTCCAACGCCATGCGATTATTGTAATTTCCAAAATTTCAAAACAATATTCGGTCATACAAAAGTTTTATTATTTCACGAGTAGTATTTTTTTAAAATTATTTTTGATCTCAGATTACCCTAGTCGCCAGAACCACGTATACCAATTGGCCATGCAGCAACAGCAATTTTCTTTTTCAAACAAATCAAAATGGCGGCGTTATAAGGTATCTTTTTAGGCGTCTTTTGAAAAACTGCTCATGTTATAGCTCAAAAAGTTATTCATCGATCTGGCTGAAACTTTGGGAGGTTTCTCACTATAACATTATTGGGAGGATACACCTCAAGTTTTAAGGTTATCGCGTAAATAAGTTACTTTTTTGGGGTAAAAATTGTCGAGAAAACGGTCAAAAATATGAAAATTCGATTACAAAGCCTACTTAATTTTTAATTTGATACTTTTTTATATTTTCATAGGTATATGAATAATGTTACAGTGAGCAATCTCCCAAAATTTCAGCCATATCGATCAATAACTTTTTGAGCTATAGCATGAGCAGTTTTTCAAAAGATGCCTAAAGGAGTATCTTATAACGCCGCCATTTTGTTCTGTTTAAAAAAGAAAAAAAAATCTTTAATATTTGAAAGTTTTAATAAGATGTCAACATTTTTAAATGATGCGATTATTTTGTCACCTAAAAAAAAATTCATGAACAATGACTCATTTTCGGGCGTCTAAAGGGATTCCCCCCACAAATACTGTCGAACCCGTATTCAGTAAAAAAAATGTCTCCCATTTGCTCTTTGTTCAATATTGCGGACATTTTGCTACTACGAAGAATTGCAAGCTTCGTGCTCGTATTTTATATTTGGTCGAAGTAATAAAAATGGATACTTCATTATTCGTATTAATTCCTCCTGCGAACAATATACATGAAAAAGCGATTTGGGTGCGCGAAGGTCGAAACACCTCGGACAAGAATGATTTGCTGGTCATTACCAATTCCACGGCCACAATTGTTTTACCAGGTGTAACACCTGGCGGTGTGCCAATCCATCGGACCACACCGTACCGGGTTTCCGTGCCCAGAGAAACTTCGACCGTGCTACCAACCCTCACGTCTTCGGGGTCGTCGCCCTTGGGCAGTCCATTGTTGCACTGCTTCTTCGCCAAGACGTCTGTGAAAAGTAACAACATTGCGCATGGGTTCTGGACTCATTTTGATTTAAAACTCATTTGGCAACTGTATGTATTAAGTGCTAGTAATCTCCATCTCGATTCTTTAAGGGGAAGACCTCAGAACGCTGAACTAATGGTTGCAAGTTTTTTCTTCGGCTGAAATACAATCGATCCTTTCGAAACTTATGAGTTATTTTGTTGCATATTTCAACACTACGGAACATCTTTTAAAATACAAAATTATTTATTTTGTATACAGGGTATTCTTTAATGCTTAAAACGCCCTAATTTTTCTCTCAAACAAAGAAACCAAAGACTCATAGTTTTTTATACAATTACCTTAGGGTCACATAGAACACAATTATATAAAAACTAGATATTTTTTAGTTTCAGACAAAACGACGCACACTACTTCGGGGCGTTTCAAGCATTCCCGAATTTCCTGTTTAAAAAATAAATATGTTTGTATTCAATTTTTTAAATCTCGGAGTATGTAATGAGATACCCCAAAAATGTCCTGAAGATTCGTTCCGTTGGAGCAAAAAAATCGCGATAATTATATTTTGTTCGGTGTTCTAATTCTGGCTCTCCCCTTTAAAAATAATTACTCAAATTGCAGTGAGCGGTTCGAAAAAGAAAAATTAAAAAGTTCAAACGCTCGGCTGCAAGCGAATACTCCAGCCACATTGAAAAACACAAATAAATATAATCACATAAAGTTGATTCTCTTTCTTGCTCTTATTACTTGTGGTCGGAGATCTCGATCATTGCTAATTGCGGCTGATATTGAAACGATCCATTGAACCGTTTCAAAAACATTTATGATACAGACTTTGAACATTACAGGTAACGGAGAAGCCGGTTAAACTTGAGAAACAAAATTTCAACGTGTTCAAAAAGAACGAGGAGGTCGATGTTCCAAAGAAATGATTTTTTTCAGTAAAAACAATCGAAATTTGTTAACATGTGTTTTCTATTCCTTCGATGAAATTTGTGGGTAGCATTCACAAGATATGGTACTTTGATGACAAAAAATTGTTCAACAGTGAAACTATGGAAAATAAGTACACTGGTTATTAGTCTTGTAACGGTTGTTGTGCAGAAAAAACGTCGAACGCTGGAAGAAAAGTCTATTCAAGACCGGGAATTTAAAAAACAGAGGTTCAGGCTTTTTAATTGAAAAAAAAATTGAATAAATTTTAGAGGACTGGTCTGAATTAACCAGGATACCCAAAATTCGATTGAAAAGGTGTTTAAAAAAGGCTTTGAAGATGCGACTTCGAAAAAAATGATTATATTTTCAAAAGTTTATTTATAAGGATCGTAACCTATTTCTTTTCATTAGTTTCATTTTGTGAATTATATTTGTTGGTAATATTCACGGGTCATGGTATTATCAGGGGAAAAATATTTGTATTGCACAGCTATCAAAAACGAGTACATTCGTTATTATTATTGTCACTTTCGTCGTTACGATTTTCATAGCTCTTTGTCTTGTTCACAAACAAGTTTCAAATAGCGGAAAAAAAACATTCCTTCAACTACGGAAGACAAGGAAGACAGTGGAAAATTTGACGATTGTGGGGGAAAACGAAGGTCGGTTAATTCGACGAAAAAAAAAACAGTAAATTTTAACGGAAAGATTTCGAAGGTGGCACCGAAAAAGGACGAGACGAAATCAATTGATACGGCTTACTGTTTGCTCTCGGAGTTTCGCGCTCCAATCGCGTCTCCGTATCACTGTACACCTTCAATTCTACGTCGCTACTCCACTTGTGCTCGAGTACGAAAGTCGGAATGTTTTGTAACGCGGTCGCCATATTTTACGTCGATTATGTTATTTCGCTAGAAAAAGAAAAAAAAAAGAAAAGAACGGAGGCAACGGGAAAAGAGCAAGCGAGTGTTCGAGTGGGTTGAGAGACCGTAGCAACGTGGATCGGAGGGGAGCGTGGTCGATTGGAGCATCGGAAATGCTTGGCCCGCTAGCTCAGTCTCCGTCTATTTTTAAGCTCCCTTATTATCGTGCGTTTCTACGGACCAGGAAGAAAACACGCGCGACCGACGTAGCCGCGGGACGGAAAAGTGTCCGTACCCGACTTTGGTATTCTAATAGTCGTTGGACGCTCACACCAGGATAGTACGAGCACGTACTCGATTACGCAAGCAATGTATTGCTGCTGGATATTGCTACGAATAATGCATTGAACCACTTGCGCCTATAAGTCCAAGAAAGGTCACGGGCTATTTGCGATAACTGAATAAATCCAATATCCGCAGCTCGTACACCCCCATGGAGCATCGTTGATGAACATTCGAAGTATAAGCGCCGGTTCCCTAACTCTCGATTAACCATGGTTTGAGACATTATACTTCCCGACTGGAAATGTTGTTCCGGCAGCCGAATCTTTGATCAGACGGGCTTCAAAATACGGTGCGGAATACCATAGAAGAGCCCGACTGATCTGTGCTGGATATCCACTGGATCAGTGAATCCGGAGAACGGGTGTAATAAAGACAAACTGATCAGTCCTGAATCAGGCCATTTCGTGAGGGCCTTGTTAGGGCGCCGAAGTCCGTGCCTGATCGGCGCCGGATGTCTGCCGGATCAATAGTTCCCAGATATCGATGTGAGAAGGCAGCATTAATCAGGCCCACATCAGGCAACCCGTAACGCGCCCTTCACATGGCTCCGTTAAGATTACGGGTCCAAGGCCAGATCGATTTTCCTTCTCCCATCCGTGTTCTGAGATTGGCTAATCCAGTAGACATCAGGCGCAGATCCGCCATGCTCTTCGAAGTGTATGTCTGATCTGCGCTGAATGTCTACCGAATAATCTTATTCGAGGCCATCAAAGTACACAACTGAGTCGCTGCGTGCATCATTTCGGCAAAATTGTAAAAAAAAGTAATATGGCGTCCATGCGGACGCCGTCATCATCAAGTCAAGATACAAAGAACGAATGAAAATAAATTTGAAGTTTGCATCGTGCGCATGTAACGCTTTTTGCTGCACTTTTCATTCGTTAATTTTTATCATCATCAAAAAGTAATCAATCAAATCAATAAAATTACATTTTATTGACACAACTTAATTTTTTTTACAAAATCATCATCGTAAGCCTTTTTTTTGCAAATTCCGGTCGTAACACTCTAATGAGAAGATGTAAAAACGTGTGAGTTATTTTCGCAGCCTGAAGGCAGAAAAAAACGGTAAAAAAAAATTATTGATGCATTGCAACGTTGCAAACTTCAACGACATTAATATAATATTGACATTCTTTATAATAGAATTAGAATGATAAAAATATTCAAAGAAAAAAAAGAAAGTTTACAAAAGTGTTGGGCTGGCTTAATAGGTAGCATGCTCAACTCTAGAACTAAAAAACTTAGGTTCAATCCCGAGGGTAGGTAAAAAACTTTAACGAGGCAGGATACGTTTTATTCCAATTATCATATAGGCAGGATCATAAATAAAGCATATGGAGACAAAAAAAAAACAAAGAGAATTTTTTGTATCCGTAATTTTTGGCATTTTTGTTAATTTCAGGCATAGATCAGGCAACCGGATCAGGGCGTGAAAAGGTATACTGATCAGTTACGTTACCGGCATCCGCGTCATGGCCGGATGCAAAAAAGCGTTTCGCGCCCGGTAAAGCCCTGCTCCGGCGGCCTGTACCGTGCCGTGGTACGGAATACGGTCTGGCGGATGCAGCCCTAGTCTGCCCCGTAGGAACATTTCTAGACGGGTTGTATAAAAAATTGGTTTAATAAAAAAAGTGACGTTCCACAACAAGACTGAACCTTGGCTAACGTCGATTTGCCTCGGTCGAAGTTAATTTCTCGATTTTGGCCGTTTAACGAAGATAACGAAGATTTAAGGAAGTGGCGCCACCGATACTCCGTTTTGAAAGCTTGAAACTGCCGACTGCTGCACATTGTAAGCTCGTAGACAATTTAAGGTAGTTCTGTAGTTTTGGTCAAATCTTAGGAAGTGCCTGAAATCTAAGTATGTTGTAGATATGACCTTCAAGTACTGATGCCCAAAAATTCAATTCGATTCACCGTTAATGTTAATGACTTAATGAGATAATTGCAATTGAATTTGGGTATTTTTGTACGCGATCCCTATACCTAACACGTAAACCGATAGGAGTTTGCTCGCATTTCTCGATATAGGTTCTAAACGGATCTTAGGATTTCAAAATAAAAACACACGTGTACGCAGTACTATTGTGCGATTGATTTTAAAAAAATGACAAACTTTGACCGTTTAGTTTCGGAGATATCGACTTATGAAAAGTGGTAATTTTATTTCATACCGGACTCGGGCCCAATAATCTGTAACGGAATCGTAACAGTTTTCGCGGCAGCCAGCTGATCGGCGCGTGGTCTGGGAACTCGAAGCATGTTTTTCGTATTTGTACTTCCAATAGGTTCAGTCTGTGGAGGAACATCCCCATAAGAGAATGGCGTCTGGGAATTGCCGAAAACTTCAACCGGCCACTTGAAGTCGTGACAATGAGGGGCAGTGCATGAGACGCGTGGTCTTCTTTATCCACCCATTCCTCCCTTAAATATTTATATTTTTGTAACCTCAACCGCTGAATTTAATAGCCAAAACTCTAATAAAACCGTTGCAAAAAAGAAAATGTATGCATATTGTTTCGATTCTTTACAAATGCCATTTTCGACCTATTTTCGCTGCCTAGTCCCCTTAAGTTGATAGGAAGAGGATTATATGTAAAATAAATCGAACTCTATTTACTGATCGGCTATTAGATTCTCAGGAAATATCCATCCAACATTTCTCCTTTTCTTCGACTGTTTTCACTTCGACAGCATCACTTTATTTATTTTCGTTAATGTGCTTTTTTTTCTACGAGCTCAATCAATAACTTTTCATCAATCGAAAAGGACGAAGGACGAAAAGGATCGAAATTGCGGGAAGCATTTCTTTTCTGCTTCAACCTAAAAAAAACAGCAGCTGAAGCACGTCGGTTACTTGACGAGGCCTACGGCGAACATATACCATCAAAAACAACGTGTGAAGATTGGGTCAAGCGGTTCAGAAGTGGCGATTTTGAGACTGGGGACAAGGAGCGCTCGGGAAGACCACAAACATTTGCGGACGCCGATCTGCAAGCGTTATTGGGTAAGATGACACTCAAACAGAAGATCAACTTGCCGAGGCATTGAATGTGACTCAGCAATGTATTTCGAAACGTTTGCACGCCATGGAAAAAATTCGTAAGGAAGGAAAGTGGGTGCCGCATGAGTTGAGTGAGAAACAAATGAAAAATCGAAGAGCCACTTCCGAAATTTTGTTTTTGCGGCAGAACAGAAAAGTTTCCTGCATCGAATTGTTACTGGCGATGAAAAATGGATATATTTCGAGAATCCCAAACGCAGAAAATCGTGGTTTTCACTGGGCGAAGCGTCAACATCGACGGCACGGCCAAATCGCTTCGGAAAAAAGACAATGCTCTGCGTTTGGTGGGATCAGAAAGGAATCGTGTACTATGAGCTGCTGAAACCGGGCGAAACTGTCAATGGGCATCGCTACCAACAACAATTAATCAATTTGAACGACACACTGCTCGAAAAACGCCCAGAATGGGACACGAGACACGAACGTGTGATATTGCAGCACGACAACGCTCCGTGCCATCGCAGTTCCATCGTCCAGCACACCATAAAAACACTGAAATGGGATTTGCTACCGCACCCGACGTATTCGCCAGATTTGGCCCCTTCAGACTATCACTTGTTCAGGCCGATGGCGCATGGCTTGGGTGGGGTACACTTGGCCAATTACGATGCAGTACAAAATTGATTGGACGAATGGGTTCAGTCCAAAGATGCATCTTTTTATCGTCGCGGTATTTATGTATTGCCAGAGAGATGGCAAAAATATGTAAATAGCGAGGGATAATACTTCGGATGAACCTTTTTTTGTATATGTCTTGAAATTTTCGGTTTTTTATTGGTAAAAAAAACCCGGAAACTTCGTTGAGTACCTAGTAAATATCCCCCCGAATTCTTTATAACCTTTTACAGCCTATTTTATTAACCAATCGAAATCGACACCTACTTGGGGGGCATACACAAATTACGTAACGCCAAATTCCACAATTTCCAAGCCCCCCCCCCCCGCCCCTATGAAGACCATAACCATGACCGGACCCCCTTCCTCCCGCCAAATTGCGTTCGGTAATTTGGCTACATCCCCTTGATTAAAATTGTATTAAACTCTTTTATATACATGCATATGACGGGCGGATGCTCCTTAATAAAAAAAACTTCATAACCGAATAAATTACTTCACTGATGATCCAAATGGCCGCGATTTATAAAGGTTAATTTACACTCATTTTGACAAGTGTGGTGGTGAATTGGCTTACCATTAAGCGAGATGGAAATTTTACTCCGTCTGAATTGTACCGATAAGCTAAACCAATGCATGTATATAGGATGTCCCATTTGAGGCATCAATATAACTCAAGAACAGAGAAGTAAGTCGTAAAATCTCGAGTCTCGTATCAAGTAGACTCAAACGAGGAGTTAGTAAATGGGAACATAGTGTTTTAATTTAGTGCACGGCTTTAAGGTGATTTCAACGTCAAATAAAAAAATGGAAACCTCTATTCTTCACAGCTGCATCTTAGTCTACATAAAAAAACAGGTTCCTATTACCCAAAACATTTTTTTATTAACACATAATTTCTTTATTACCTCAAACATCAAATAATTCGGTGAACATATAATTAATAAACTAGAAAAGAGAGACTTTCTGCAGATACTGGCACGAGCATTTCGAAAAAGCCTACCCATCGCGTTCCTTATCGACTTGATAAAAGCAGCCTACATCGTTGGTGACCAAAGTGCTACGGATTTGTTGAAATAAAATTAATAAAAACGGTCGAAAATAATGGCTGTATAAAAAAACATTCGTCTCAGTACTAGTACAGTCGTGCTGTATATTGGAATCAGAAAAAATTAGAAGAAGGCTAGTTTTTTGACAGGTGATTTTGTAGGTGCCACGGGTGCTAATACGAAGTTTGCCTAAAAATCGGGGGGTAGGATTTTTTAGGGGATGGGAGTGGTTTAATGCCAAACTACAACCCCCACGAGGTCGGCGCCCGGGGACAAAATGTTCAGAAAAATCCGGGTTTTATTTTTGTCCATAGCGCCAAAGTCGTGGAAGTTTATTTTGGGGGTGAAAAAGTGGGGTGAAATTTTGAAAAATCAGTTTTCATTCGACAACTCTTTAGGACAAATTCATAAAATTTTGTTCAAATGAAAACGTTGTAGCCCTTGAAAAGACGCGTCGATCGAGTATTCGATCAACCCTCTCCAATAACATCTTCACCCCCAAAAGACTTGTTGAAGAATTAACAAAAAAATTGTTTATTGAATAACTCAAAAACAATCGATTTTTCGGGGATGGTTCGAATGTACGAAATGTAGAGAATAATTTTCTCTATATTTTCGTTCCTATGCACAACTTTTGAATTTTGCTTTTTCGAACCCCTCTCAGGGGTTGAAAATTCAAAATGAAATTCTGGGAAAACTATTGACCGAAACTAAAGAGATACGAGTTTGGCGCTGTGGACAAAAATGTAGATGAGGGTTCAAGCTACAAATTCTTCCACGGCGGCGAATTCGTGCCGTCAATACTTTTCCTAGAATTTCATTTTGAATGTTCAACCCCCGAGAGGGGTTGAAAAGCAAAATTCAAGAGTGGTCCAAAGCAACGAAAATATGGAGAAAATTATTCTCTACATTTCGTACATTTGAACCATACTCGAAAAACCGATTGTTTTTGAGTTATTCAATAAACAATTTTTTTTGGTTTTTTAACCATTTTTTGGGGATGACGATATTATCGGAGAATGATGATCGAATACTCGATCAATGCGTCTTTCCAAGGGCTACAACGTTCCCATTTGAACAAAAAACGTACGATTTTTTTTCTAAAGAGTTATTGAATTAAAACCGATTTTTAAAAATTTCACCCCACTTTTTCACCCTCAAAATGAACTTCCACGACTTCGGCGCTGTGGACAAAACTAAAGCCCGGATTTTTCTGAACATTTTGTTTCACGGCGCCGTCCTCGTAGGGGTTGTCGTTTGGCATTAATCCACCCCCATCTCCTTTCATCCCCTAAAAAAGAATCCTACACCCCGATTTTTAGGCAAACTTGGATTTAGCACCCGCGGCACCTACAAAATCACCTGTCAAAAAACTAGCCTTCTTCTAATTTTCTCCGATTCCGGGTTTTTTCAGCGACAGCACGACTGTACTATACCCAAAGGCAGTTTCTTTTTAGTTTATGAATTATCTGTTCGCTATATTAATTCCTCTTTGGAAGGAGAAGGCCATCAGTTTGAACACCTCTAACAATTAAAAAAAAGTAATGGCGGAATAAAAAAAATGTTTCGGACAAAAATAATTTGTTTCTTTTTACGTAGAATAAGATACCACTATAAAAGATATGGGTTCCCATTTTGGAAAAAAGTTGACCTTGAAAGTGCCGTAAAAATGTCCACTAAATAAAAAAGTTATCTAGCCATTTTACTTCTTGTTTGGATCTACTCGATGCGCGTCTCTTGATTTTTCTATTACTTCGCTGTTCCTAATTTATATCTATGTCTCAAGATAAATTTGACACCTCGTTCTCAAGATTTGTTGGGGCTACAAGATGTACTCTACAGGGTGTCCCAAAACTCAACGATAATCTGAGACCGGATGAAAGGCCAAGTTATACCAGTTCTGGGAAAAATACAAAAAAAAATCCATATCACTCAGTTCAGCGATAATAGACATTTTAAAAAAAAAGTTGAAATTCGACACCCTTGGTCGCATTTTCAAGTCCTGTGATCACCAGTGTCACAATTTCGGTGTGATTTTTTAAATTTCGTGATCTTCATTAACGATGCTATTAATCGCAACTACAAATTAATGCAAAAAACATTGTTAATTTAATAAAATAAGTTAAGTTTTAGTGAGTCATGGTTCACAAAAATATTGTTACTTAACTTTGACACTTCATTTTGAAAAAAAAATGTACTACACTACCCTTGGCAAGTTGTTTCAAAAGATGGCGCATTTAATCAAGATTTCAAAATGGTGCAACACTTGCCACTTTTCTTGCCATTAAAAATTTTATTTCTTATTTTTTTCAAATTGAGCTCATTTTAAACAACTCAACATTAGGAATTTTTGTTACTAAAATTTGTTATTTTTTGTTTCTGGTCTGAAATAAAATTATTATTTTTAGTAAAGAGGTAATTGAGTCAGTTAATAACCAATTTTTATTGTATAAAACATATGTTTTTTACAATAAAAATTGGTTATTAACTGACTCAATTATCTCTTTACTAAAAATAATAGTTATTTCAAAAGATGGCGCATTTAATCAAGATTTCAAAATGGTGCAACACTTGCCACTTTTCTTGCCATTAAAAATTTTATTTCTTATTTTTTTCAAATTGAGCTCATTTTGAACAACTCAACATTAGGAATTTTTGTTACTAAAATTTGTTATTTTTTGTTTCTAGTCTGAAATAAAATTATTATTTTTAGTAAAGAGGTAATTGAGTCAGTTAATAACCAATTTTTATTGTAAAAAACATATTTTATTAAAAAACATATTGTAAAAAACATATGTTTTTTACAATAAAAATTGGTTATTAACTGACTCAATTACCTCTTTACTAAAAATAATAATTTTATTTCAGACCAGAAACAAAAAATAACCAATTTTAGTAACAAAAATTCCTAATGTTGAGTTGTTCAAAATGAGCTCGATTTGAAAAAAATAAGACATAAAATTTTTAATGGCAAGAAAAGTGGCAAGTGTTGCACCATTTTGAAATCTTGATTAAATGCGCCATCTTTTGAAATAACTATTATTTTTAGTAAAGAGGTAATTGAGTCAGTTAATAACCAATTTTTATTGTAAAAAACATATGTTTTTTACAATAAAAATTGGTTATTAACTGACTCAATTACCTCTTTACTAAAAATAATAATTTTATTTCAGACCAGAAACAAAAAATAACAAATTTTAGTAACAAAAATTCCTAATGTTGAGTTGTTCAAAATGAGCTCAATTTGAAAAAAATAAGAAATAAAATTTTTAATGGCAAGAAAAGTGGCAAGTGTTGCACCATTTTGAAATCTTGATTAAATGCGCCGTCTTTTGAAACAACTTGCCAAGGGTAGTGTAGTACATTTTTTTTCAAAATGAAGTGTCAAAGTTAAGTAACAATATTTTTGTGAATCATGACTCACTAAAACTTAACTTATTTTATTAAATTAACAATGTTTTTTGCATTAATTTGTAGTTGCGATTAATAGCATCGTTAATGAAGATCACAAAATTTAAAAAATCACAGCGAAATTGTGACATTGGTGATCACAGGACTTGAAAATGCGACCAAGGGTGTCGAATTTCAACTTTTTTTTTTAAATGTCTATTATCGCTGAACTGAGTGATATGAACTTTTTTTTTGTATTTTTCCCAGAACTGGTATAACTTGGCCTTTCATCCGGTCTCAGATTATCGTTGAGTTTTGGGACACCCTGTATATTTTCACGAATTACACGACACGCTCTATCGTGTGGCATATTCTAGGAATGCTTCAAACAACTGTTTTTTTTAACATATTCTAGAAATTTTAAATAGTTTAATTTAGATATAAACCTTTATATTGCTCACGAAAAATATTTTACACGAAGGAGATCCACGGAAATGCTAATGGGGATGGAAAAAAGTAATGGCTTTTGTTATTGTTACCAAGAAAATCGAAGCTCTCGTGACTTCTCGAAGTGAGCGGAGCCGCGTCATTCACTAGGATTTTCGACTTGGCCGATTTGTGAGCGACTTTCGGAACTAAGGCGTTGCTCAGATGAGATGAGGCATCGCCGTTGTTATTGTTGCTGTTGTTGTTGTTCCTGTCGTCGTAGATGTTTAGTCGCTCGTCGAAAGCGGCGCTGAAGTCTGGCTGGAACCGTTTGCCGTTCGTGAGATGATTGTTGGACGTACTTTTCGGCGGCCCCTCGGAATAATACTCCTTCGGTGGACTCACGGTCTCCAAACTTGAGGATTTTTCTGGAAACAGTGAGGAAAAAGACTAAACGTAGCCTGAAGGTAACGACATTTCTTCGCGCCTCGAATAGATTACAAGAATAAGAGCCGAACAGATGCCATTTGTTCCTGGACCGATTAGCCATCACGATCTCATACACAAGTATACAACCTCTAGAGGTGGAGAATGCTTTAGTTCGCAAGCCAATCTCAACCACGGTGTCTAATTTTGACCAGAACTGAAATTGCATGACATTTAAGGATTTTTAAGGCAAGGAATGGGCATTTTTCATGACTCTTAGTATGACTTTCTGGCATAGAAGTATACTTAATGATTCTACAGTGCGACCGATTTTCTAAATTTTTATATTTTTATTTTGATCTTTCAAACAGATGTGTTGTATGCCAATGAAAATTATACGGAATAAACGAAAAGTCACCAAACTGTACAATTCCATATGTAGTAAAAAATGTGAGACAAACATAATTTCAAGATTGCTGTTAAGAAATATATTTTGGGAACATCTAAAAAAATATTGCATACATTTAGGAACTTTGAGTAATGTCATCTAGTCGCTTTACACGCATAACAAAGAAAATCTAATATGTTGAGATAACGCATCATTTTCTTTTACTTTCTTCTATTTTATTTTCTATCGATTCGATATTCGCTTCTCTATCGACAAGTACCACAAAGTTAGTTCATATTGAATATAGACTCAACGATAATTTAGTAGGGTATAATAATTCAGGTAGGCTGAACTCAGGTAGGTAGCTCACAGTGTAAATGAGAAAAATTACATCAAATTTTTTTGGTGGAAATTGATGCGTTAGGTCAAAACTTAAACTATCATATTAGTTAGGGTTTGAATAGCAGCAGGGTTCCATAGGTTTCCGTTTCGAAATCACGTCTGCTCTAAGGTCACCGGCGGCCTACGTGGCGGCTCAATACAGGGCAGGGTCCGGCCACCGGTGCCCGACCTGGCAGAGAACGTGTTAATTCACTCTTTTGTCGCCAGCCACACTGCTACCGGTCAAAACATTGTGTTAGATAAATATGGAGGTTAGAGTACAGGAGTCCAAAGTCCATAGGGGACGAGGTATAAAAAGTAACCGCGTAAGTGTAAAAAAATCATGCACAAAATTTCACCACTAGCGCCGCTCGGATAACAAGTAACCGACCAATCTAGTAATAGCCAGAGCACAAAGTGGAAGTGACCGCGTCACTCCAAATGCCTAAAAAAAAGTAAAAATTGGAACAAACGCAACAAAAAGAATAATTTATTTATCAGGACGTTGAATAAGTTCTTGATATTATCCAACAGATGGCGTTACCAGAACTGCGTGCGTGTAGTGTAAGATGGTTTGGCTGAAGCGGGGAAAATAGATTAACTGTTCTGGATCCCAGCTCACAAGGAGATTGTGGGCAAAGAATTAGCAGACAAGGCCGCCAAGGCCCGTAGCTCTGGTCGAGACACACAGCTAGGCGTTCCAATGTCAGACCTTCGAAATGTCTAGAAATATTTACTAAAAACGGGATTTCACGAGTGGTGCGTCAGATCGGATAAAAAGGATGGTAATGAGTATTTCCCCGAGGTATTATGAAGCAAAAGCACAGCCATGGTTCCAGTTATGGGACTTGAATAGGAGATCAATTGTATCCATTAACCGCCTACGAAGCAGCCGTAAGTCCCTGAGATCGAGTTTGAAACGTTTCGATATTATGCCATCAGCGGTTTGCCCATGTGGGACAGCACATGAAACAGAAAATCACTTCTTCTGGCAATGTGCACGATTTAAGGTAGTTCTGTAGTTTTGGTAAAATATTAGGAATTGGCTGAAATCTAAGTATGGTGTAGATACGACCTTGATGAATTGATGCCCAAAAATTCAATTCGATTCACTGTTTAGTTCATGAGATAATTGCAATTGAATATGGGTATTTTGTACGCGACGCCTATACCTAACACGTAAACCAACGGGAGTTTGCTCGCATCTCTTGATATAATTTCTAAACGGATCTTAGGATTTCAAAATAAAAACACACGTGTACGCAGTAATATTGTGGGATTGATTTTAAAAAATGACAAACTTTGACCGTTTAGTTTCCGAGATATCGACTTATGAAAAGTGGTAATTTTATTCCATACCGAACTCGGGCCCAATAATCTGTAACGGAATCGTAACAGTTTACGCTGCAGCCAGCTGATCGGCGCGTGGTCTGGGAACTCGAAGCATGTTTTTTCCCCCGAGTTCTAGTAATTCTGAGACGGATGTGAAATAAATTTATTCTGCAAACAAATTTAATTTGTTCAATTTCTGCATGTATTTATGCATATATTTGTCTTTGTTAAAGCGAGTACAATTTAAACTGTCGGCAAGATGTTGTAAATCCACGATTCGACGTCCTTCGACAGCGAATTTTTGTTGCTGATCGTTGAGGTTATGGTTATTCTCATCGCGTTTGGCCGCATTTTCTTGACACATGGCTGCCACAGCATTCAGTCTCTTAGCAAGCGCCTTTTATCTTGTAAACTTTCCTTTGTATCGCATTTGGGTTGACATTTTCACGTTTTTTTTATTTATATACAATATTTCGCGAAAACGGATCGTAGGAAGCTCAACGCTATGGTTGCAAGAAAATAGCGCTGTTGCCACGATTGCTGCGCTAGACGCTTTTGCGGCGAGTCTTGGAAAAAGGGCCTCGGTCAGAGGCACGCTTTGGGGTATATGGAATATACGGGAGTGCCCAGACCTGTATATATCACCGTGAGTCAACCTAACAGCCTCAAATTACGAAAGAACTGTGCGACGTTGCCAAAGCTCGTGTCTATTTTGATAGGATTTTTAAACATCGAAAATTAATTTTCTAATAATCCTAACTCCGCATTGGAGCATTTTCGCGATATTCATTCTTATACAAGATTGATATTTTGCTACAATAAGTTGGCACTGGTGACGTCACACAATGTATTGGCATATACTGTGTTCAACGAGAGAACACCACGCTTCCGAACCTACATTCGTCTGATATAGTCCGATACTCCTCAATCTTTGCGCTCTCCATGTTGGCAAACAGGCTCTGCACTCATGTTACGGGCTCTAGCAAGCCTCACTACCCCGACCGACCCACAGGCTGCTCAAAGCTGCGCGGCGCTGTCGTTCTCTCGTTGAACGCAGTATAGGAAATTCGTTTCATTTCCCACCCTTCAAAAATGATTTAGTATGAAGCTCAAGGCCGTGTATCAAAAGCTCCGACTGCTTTGAAATTTTTTACCGTAGTTTCGACGAAACGATACAATCAAGTGCGATGGAATTTATTGTGTCCATGCGATATTGTTGCAGAAAAAGCCTGACGATCGATATTTTGCTGAATTTTGAGAAAATAATTAGTTTGTAGTTACTATAAGATGAATTTTGAATTACTACCGCGAAGTCTGACTGCGATCTGAGAAGGGATTCAGGTAGAACGAGCGGACGCTCTTAATTTCTATTGATTTTGTTCAAATTTTAACCAGACGTTGTCCATATCATTATGCATGTTTGAGTGAAATTTCAGTTATTTAAATTGTAGTTATTTAAATTGGGAGATAATGCATCTGCAGTATGCATAATGAGTCTGCATCAGCCCCCGGACACTGGCCTACTATTCCTATACGATAAACGAAAACGCGTTTTGTCCCGGTTTTTAGTTCTTGAAATCGCCACAGCCTAGCGTTGGCTGTTGTGTGACAGCCTTCAGCTCTAAAAACTCCGATCAGCTGAACGATTCGATACTTTCATGACTTTCGCCTGTTATCGTTATGGCGACGTTATTTATTGTGTTCAAATGGAAAATCATTAGAACGGAAAATCGTACCAAATATATCAATAGATTTTTATTCATGTAAGAAATTCGAAACACCGGCACAACATACATATATATGCATGACTGTCACACGACTACTAGCGCCACAGTGCGGCAAGGACATTTTGCGAACAGCATTTATCTACCAGTGTCAGGGGGCTGGTCTGCATTAAAATATATACTCAATAATTTTTCGTACAAAATATTTGTCCCCTAAAATAAGAAGACATATGGCAACACTGCGTCGTTCCACATATCCAATGACGTAGTTTGCGCGGCATATTCAAAATAATACTGCACCACAAATTTTTATTTGGAAGTAATTTTTAATCGAACAAATTTTTTAATTAGTTATGAATTAACCAACATTTTTATTTGATAATGAAGATAACATAAACAATTAAAAATATTAATATTTATAACGCAAATATTTTTTTTTATGATAAAAGTTTTTAACTTTAGGTATACGATAATTTTTTTTTCTCGAAATATTGAACAATACTGTTCTGCAGTGTTGCCATATATCTTCTTATTATAGGGGACAAATATTTTTTAGAGACAATTATTCTGTCTTTACTGAACGTTTTTCGCATAACTGAATAGTAACGGCAATCCAAACTTTTTTCACTCTTTCCCTAACCAGTTTGCTATCCAAACATAATTTTTTGTCAAAATTCATAAACACGATAGAATGGTACGACGAATTATGCAACCTGAGTTTCGGTTAATGCAGACCCTGCAGTGTTAGAAGTTGCAATTTTAAAACCCATTATCTCCCAATCTAAATAGCCGACTGTTCTGAAATTTCACTCAAACATGCAAAATGATATGAACGATGTCTGGT
Organism: Ophion obscuratus; assembly: GCA_964007375.1. NCBI lineage: Eukaryota > Metazoa > Arthropoda > Insecta > Hymenoptera > Ichneumonidae > Ophion > Ophion obscuratus. The sequence goes on along the minus strand of OZ023319.1, from coordinate 21,773,232 downwards.
TAAAATTTGAACAAAATATATGGAAATTAAGAGCGCGTGCTCGTTCTACCCTAAAGCTGGAGCGCCGAATTTTTGCGCATTTTAAGACCGTTGGGCTCTTGACTGTGAAAAAAAAACACATTTTGAGCGTTGTTGCAACCAATTCTATGGAAAAATGACGGAGATATTGGAATTGAGATTTTTTAACACAGTATTAAGAAAAGTGTACCAACGGATCTCATAATATTAACGACAAGCCTAAACATTTAGTGTATCACTTTTCCCACTGGCGGCGATCCCGCATGGCGAACTTGCACTCCTATACACGCATACACACACGGACTTGCAGCAACCATCGCCTATTGGGCCTTGACTATTTGCTCTAGTGTGAGCAGCAAACGTTTGCTGCAACATCTGGTAGTAGCTTGCAGCCGCTCGTAGTAAAAAAACTACGAGTTCTGCAATACTCCTTAATGCAATACAGCCTTAAAGCTAGAAGATGCGTATCATTGCAAGCTTAATTTTGATACCCAATTGCTTACTCATATTATTGGTCTTCACGTCGTTCGACAGCTCGAATTCGAAAGGACGAACCTCGCTGAGAGTTGCCAGAGTCAAATTGCCAGGCGAGCTTGTGGCGAACCGTTTTGAGGGAGCGGACGTTGGTGTAGACTCGCAGTCGTCCTAAAAGGTTTAAAAATTCGTTAAAAATAACCGAGCAGCCGAATAGCATTGCCAACTTGGATCGTCCACCGAATGATTTTCCACCTAAAACGCTCGATCGAACTTTGGCGAGGCTAAAAAACAAAAAAAAGTGCTCGTGCATGAATATATCTTAAAATTCAAAGATTTACGGTGAAAATATCAAATAGAAATGAAGCTATCGATTTTTTGCCAACACCATCGGATTATTTGGGGGCGTACGCAAATTACGCCAAATTGTTTGAGGGGAGGGAGGGGTCCAGCCAGGCGTTACGGTCCTACGTACGTGGGAGGGGGCGGCCGACGTTTGCGTTACGTCACGATTTTAGAACTACCAGAAATAGCAACATGCTCAAGTTTTGAATTGAAAACGCGCGCGCACTTTTACCGCGGAAAGTTGACACCTTTCACATACGAAATGTTAGTTAAAGGGGAAAGTCACTGTGCAAGAACTTGCATTTCAGAAGTAAAAATTGGAAGAAAAAATTATGGTTTTTTATAATTGTTGAAAGTACGTATATTCAAAAATATCTTAGCAAATTTTTAAGTCAAAAGTCCGAAAATTAACGGCGTTACAGTCACTTTAGTGAGAACAGGTAGCACGACCGGTTAGGACCCTCCGTCCGTACAGGTGTGGCATCGTTCACAATAGATGAAGTGCAGGCTTTTATTATTCTGTGAAATATAATGAAGATGAAGAAACGTCATAATATAAGTATCGATATTCTAGACAAAACATAACGTTATATCAAGAAAAACGGAACGAAAACTTTGAACGCGTTGTTTTCGAAACCACTTTTTGTGACCTTATCCCAGCGAATGCTCAAGAACTTATTGAACGATTTTCAATTTTTTAAAAAATTGTAATCGCAGTGACTAAGTGTGTACGTAGCCGATTTTTTAATTTTTAATATTTACTATTTTTAAAGACTGCTTGAATAAAAAAAGAGCCTTGAAAATAGAAAAAAATGCTCAAAACGTCACCATTTTGTAAAAAAAAAAATAAACAATGGCTACGCATAACGATAGCTACATTTGTATCGATATCGATAAATTTTTAATTTTCAATTTACAGGTAACCTTTCTTCAAGGTATCGATAGGGCAATGAAGAGAACATTTTTTTTTCGTCCAATCAAGGCTTATAACAGAGGTATATCTCTGTTAATTTTATAGATTCTTTCATGAAAATTGGTATAAAACTAGTTGAATATATACTTAATAAAATGATCATAAACTCGATCCTTTCATGGTTAGTCGTCCATAGAAAAAAAATCGCAATTATTGACGACAAAGCACCCGTTACGTAACGAAATAGAGACGGGGGGGCGGTCCACAATTTGGCGTTACATAATTTGTGTACGCCCCTTTTTGAATCCTACAAATTTTCCACTGAATTCATATTTGACTATTGAATTTTCCCCAAAACTCAAATTTTACTATACAGTTTTATTTGTTTGGGCATCGATTTGTCTTAGAATTCCCAAATTCGCCAAAACTGTCCAATTATTAGGGAATCTAATTGTCGATTAATCTTACAATTGGAAAACTCACCAATTAAGTACAAAATAAACATGAAGCTGTCCAATTTTTGAGCCTCCAACTTTTCTAAAAAAAAATCCTCGAAATCAGTGCGTTCTGTACTGGCGAACTACCTTAAAATGACCGAATGTCCAACCACCCACTACCCAGATGAATCTTATCACCAATCCATATTCCAAGGTTGCAATATTTGGTGGGGAAAACCACCAAGTTGGCAATGCCGAAGGAGGAGTGACACCCGGACAATTGCCGGTAGTGTTGACCGACCAGCAATTCGAGGCCGAAGTAAAATCCCGGACCACGATCCGGGAAGGGTCCAATGTATTTGATGACGGCCAGGGTTTTTTTGGCCGTAGGACGTTGGCGATACCAGACATTAACGTTCTCCTTGAACTTGGCGGCCTCCTGGCAGAGTCCGCGGTCGCTGGCGATGTCGACGCGCTCCTGGAGTACGGGAACCGCAGCCAGAAACTGCCAAACCAAGGTCGGCACCTTGATGAGGTCGTGCTGGTGACACCGCCATTCGGTCTTCGCCCAGACATCCCCGTCGTTGGTGTCGTTAACGCGTATTCGAAGGCCACCATCGGTCTGTACCTCGTTCACCTCTACCAACATCCCGAGAGGCAGCAAGTTTACGTTGACGTCGCAGGCCCCCGAGATGCGACATAGACACGTATTTTTTTTGGCTATGTAGTAACACGAGAGCGTCGAAGGATCGCCCTCGATCGGCCATTGGTCCATGGCTAGTTCGACTCCCGCACCTTTACGGTACTCGGTAATTCAAATCCCTCGATAGCGATGATCTCCGTGATCCCAAGTACCCAGTCCCTTTTTCCCAAGAAACCTCCACGTTCCGAGAAAAAAAAAATGAGAGAGAATCATTCAACGCTTCCGAAGGGCTAGACGATGTTTGGTTTTATCTTTGTGATTTGAATTTATTATTGAGTGAGCTGCCGTAACTTCAAGGGAAATGGAGGAAAAACGGAAAACAATGGCAGGATACAAGTGTGGTCACGAAGCTTAGGGTAGTGGCTGACTCCCATAATGGTGCGAGACCTTGTCCCAGTTTTGCTAACGTTATAAGCATTTTTAACATTATTTGCTACTCAAATATGAGTAGCTACATACTGGCCCTAATGATCCATTATTTTCTGGTTACGCGGTGAGAGCAGGTTAGAATTTTCGAAAAATCATTTTTTTTTAACATTTTCTCAAAGCATTTCGAAAGTATTTTCTGAAAATTTTAGACAAATCGGAGCATTATTCATGAAGGTATACATCCTAGAGCACAGCCGCCTCGAGCAGGTAAAACCAGGTAGTTAGCGACAGCTGCGCGCTTGAAGATCTAAGGGATTATAGGAGGTCTTTTTTCTACCTGTAAGGTATATACATAGCTATAACCGAATATCAGACATTCGGATATTTGTGCTACATTGTGGTACATTGTGCATGTGCTTTTGCAGCAGAACGTGAAACGCCGAGCTGTGAACAAGTCGTGTTTCTGTCCGTTTGTAGCGTCTTTCTTTTTCAACTAGTTGAGATTTCCTGAGTGCGAAATGGAGAGGAAACTTTCAAGAGAAACGAGAAAAGCTGATCGTGTTTACAAGTCAAGAAGCAGGAAAAGAAAACAGATTTTCAATCCAAAAACCGCTGAGGGTTACGATGGCGGAGCGAGTACGTCGGCGAAAAAAAAAAAACATCAAAGTGAATTTAATATGCCGAAAACAAATCACGTTGAATACAGAATTTTCAACTTTTTCGCTGTTTTTACGGCGATTGCGAATCTCATAAAATGTGCAAAGTGTGATGGCAATGTATTTTTCGGTATAACAAGCGAACGTGGTCTTGGCTTCAAAATTTCTGTTGTGTGCGATAATTGTGCTCCTGAATACATACATCGTGTGATTTTATCGGATATAAGAACTGCGAAGGTCAAGATACTGAGTTGTCAGTATCTGGTGATTGAACATGGCACAAATGTGGATTTACATCTCGTTACAAAACGTTCTTATCTAAGGTCTAAGTTCGCCCAATCATACACTGCAGGAAAGATGGAAGTCGATTCTGTCATTGAAATGTTCCTTCGTTCGTTGAAAAATCTTGGTGTAAGATTTTCAAATTACATTGGCGACGGCGACTCAAAGACTTATACTGGCATACTAAAAGCAGCTCCTTATGGAAAAACTGTCGTAACGAAAAAAGATTGCGTTGGTCATGTTTAGAAACGAATCGGTGCGCGTTTTAACCAGAGTTTCAACCAGAGCGTTTGGAAGGTCACCCCAAAAACGTTATCTGCCAGCTTCACCATTGTTCGCATAGCAGCCAACATTGCTACCTGCACCTTCAACGAAGGTTTCTATAGCTTGTCAGCAGTTTTTGATGCTATGGGGCTTAAATTAGGACCAAACGCCCACCATTTTGCCACAAAGGAGGACTCTGTTCGAGTTGAAGTGGCTGACCGACGTTCGGCGGAAAACACTCGAGAGGCCGGAGTAGTTCGACGATGGAGGAAAATCGTACATAATTCTGTACATAATTGATTTTTATCGGCGGTGAATATATTTTTTTTATAACTGAAAATATGAGTGAAATTTTGGTCGAAAAACAAGTTTTTACTGTGAACATCTGCCATTTTGTAAAAATTCGAAATTCTCATTAACCCGTTGTCCATCCCAATATGATATGGGGTCCAATATGATTTACTAATGATCCCCGTTAATTTTTTTAGTTTTAGATGATCCAGTGATGAGCAGCAGTGATCACCGCGAAACACCTTTTTTTCTGGACTCCTCGCAGACTGACTGCCTCTCGCTTATTTTTCATAGAAAATTTTACGGTAGCTACTGGAAATATTGATTATTCATATGGGAAAACATTTTTCACTGAATAATAAAACCAGAAACAAAATCCCCGAAAAAAGCGTTTTTTTCGGCGTTAGAAGAAGCCCTCACCCCTTAAGGCATCGGCCACGGAAACGCATCGTTTGCAACAAGGACGGCGGATAACTATCCAAATGGAAACCGGAATGGGAGAACCGCTATAACGAGTTAATTTCACAGCACAACAATGCTAGGCCGCATATTGCTCAACCGGCTAAGAAGTATTTAGGAGGAGTTAATAATGCAGTTAGTGCTTACAACTCGGTACTTCACCTCGTACAAAGGAGCTTTAGAGGTACTGCCGATGACTGCAGTGCCTCTAAAGAACCGAATTCTTGCTGCACAGGCAAGGCTTGTTGGCCGGCAGATGCGCCGAGGTTCTCTATTCTAATGGGCAATACACTAGAATCCCGATTATCCGAACTAATGAAGACTAGCGGTAGATCAGATAATCAAAATTCCGCATAATCCTATTTATAGTGACATAAAAGTAGTGTTAAATTAGAAACATAGTTTTGTTGATTTCTATGTATGTTTGCACTGATAAACATACTAATATTATGTAAATACTAACATACTAATTTTATGTGAAAAATGTCGCCCGTGGTGCGCTCGCGAGTGTGCGTACCTACTAGCAAGGATACCGGAAGCACAAAGGGAAGAGATGAGGGGGGCCTTAAACAAAATATGGATGAGAGGAGGAACCACGAAACGATGGAAAACAGCGAGGATTGTGCCAATCTACAAAGATGGGGAAACGGACAAAACAGAAAATTATAGGGGGGTGTCACTATTAGATATAGAGTACAAGTTGTTGAGGTAAATTGACGAGAAATAAAACGTAGATTGGCTTATCAGAAGCCAATCTACGTTTTTTTTCTCAAATTCAGAAAATGTGAGAGGCAGACAGCTGTTCGTCTATCTATTTGACGTCGTTTAGCAAAGTTTGGACGGGATCTGAAGAGCCGTTTGAGATTTTTGGGTATCTATAATTGTTCTACCATACCGACCGCGATGAGGTATCATTCCGTATTAATAAAATATCAAACATCAAACACTCAACTTATTCAGAGACCACCAAATCCGAATGACGTGTGGATTATTGAAGCCTACCTATGTTACTATTATTCTCAAAATATTATCAAATTGAAGTATCTGTCCCCCCATGGAAATTTATGTATGTAAAATATATGCAGAAAATATATGCTACATATATATATATTGGTCGCATATATAGTGACGAAAAATAGAATAATACGTATATATTCAGTATATATGCACCACATATATGACGCATATATGGCCCATATATTTTCGATATATTGTTCTGACCAAAAAATATATGCTACGTATAAACACTATATATGATGCATATATGAGAAAAATATATGCGTCATATAAGACACATATATGTATACATTTTTAATACATATTGACAAGAAATATATGCTGTGTATAAACACTATTACAGTTAAACTTAATAAAACTTAAAACTTAAAGTTAAAAAAACTTAACTTACAGTTAAAGTACACTATTACATATAAACACTATATACAGATATACAGTAATATACAGTAATACCGCGCATATACATCTCATATATAAAAATGTTACGAAAATTAGAATTTGGCACATATATGCAACATATATTTTCAATATATGGCATACATTTCACATATAGTACAATTATAACTAAAATAAATTTGCAGTACATTTTTACATATATAAATTTCCATGGGGGTCTATTTCTGTTAAAGGTTTCATAGTCAAACAGGGAACCGTTATAACTTTGTCATATGCCTTTCTGTTTATCACAGCCTCACGCTTCCTACAATTTTCATCCTATATGCATAGAATTTGGCAAATTAATGCTTCAAATGGGGATCTCCATAAAAATATATCAAAAATTGGAAAAATATTTTTTTTTTACTCTTCTTCCTCTATATGTAGAATAAAGCCATATTTTTTTCGCACACCCCATGATATAGGGACTTATTAAAAAGGTCTTTCAAAATGAAGTTGAGGTTCCGTTTGCCATTTTTTATTGTTAAGCCCCGTTTGCAAAGTATGTAAGTTTAAAGGGACTAGCAAAATGCATACCCCCGCTTATTTTTTGACCATCGATTTAAGAAATCTTAAAAATTCTTGATATTACCATTCAATTAGTGCTTTCGTTTGAAATTAATTTATTTAAGTTAAATGTATAAATTCATGAGACATGGACCAAGTTATCACCAAGTCGACTTGATGGAAATTCCCAAAGGCAACTGCAAGAATAACTTTGTCGTGTGTTGTTTGAAGTCTCGTTAATAAAATATCAATCATGGAACAATGGATCTTCCATCTTGAACCCGCCTGTACCATTAGAGTGATCTCAGATTATGGAAAGGATTCAAAATTAGTATGTGATCAGTGAAAGTGGTCCTACATATACAATTATAAGAACTACATAGCAGTTAAACCTTGGTGCTCAATTGAGTGGACAAACAAATGACTGTGGAATCTTAATCTATGCAACTTCCGATATGCGCTTGGCAGTATTTTTCCTTCGTAAGAACCTACATTGTTGGCAATTTTTTTCTGAATATGATTCTGGTACTCCATCTGGGCAAGGTGGACATATCGACATAGACACGCGGACTCCAAAGTTCGTGTGTCTATGTCGAGCAGTGCAGGAGCAATGAGTCAACAGAGGTGATGAATGACGATTTATCGGCTGTGTCAAGCCAATAAGTTAGACTGGTACGGATATAGTTGCCCGACATTCCTGTCAAGATCCTTCACCCGATAATTCATAGTCGACTACAAAATTGCGGCGATAAACTTTTGCTGTGTTCCCATACACCTGACAGGTTATATTTGTCATTTGTCAAACTTTTCTCCCAACCAATGAATGAGGGCTAAAAATTGGTTACAATATTCGGTGGATTGCCAAGTGGGCGAACGAAAACATCACGCTTATGTCAAGCAATAGCTATTATATATAACGGTACTTATTCCAAATTAATATTAGAGCGTTTCAACGATGTCATACCGGGAGACTCATTCAATTAGCTAGCTATGTGCTGGTACTACCTTAACCGAGTGTTTCGGACCGTCGAGAAAATGGAGCTCCTTTGCCGAAGAAATATTTGACGCCGCATCGCACACTTTTAACCCTCCCGATCACAATGCCCACCGCGTCCGCACAATTCTTTCATTTCTGTCGCTTTGTTACATAAGCATTCGCGTTCACTTGTGCGTTTGTCTCGCGATAGTTTGTCTTAATGGATCGTCTCGACGAAGAATCCATGGACACGCGTACCGTATTTGACAGCCGACACGAGCTGCGTTCTTTATTTTCATGCGATTACGACGAGGGATTGTGCGGAGCGTCGGTAACGTCAGCACCTGCAATACCGAAAACGTTCAAAAACGTGCTCAGAAACGTCCGAGTTCGATACAATTGTTTTCTTCATTAACAATTATGTTTAATGTGTTGTTATTCTTTGTAACGGTCTTGAAATTCCTTTTGTAAAATGTGGGGAGATCAACGCTGCCAGTTTGCGTCTGTTACAATGTTCCCGATTCGTAACAATGTTCGCGATCTTAAAGGCCCTGACCTGACCGACCGGGTATGGTCGACAAAGACGCAGGGAGTGCTAACGACGCAAAACTCGAGTTTATTATCTCGAGAAGATTGAGACCGAGACTTGAGTTTCGTAGACAAGAAGTTATCGAGCATAGAAACTAGAAAAAAGGGGGTAACAATGGTATTCATAGATGTTCCTTGAGGAATAACATCCGTATTCACCAGATGTTCCTCAAGGAATACGTGATATAAGTGATGTCAGATAGTCGCTGCGACGTACCCTGAGAAATTATTTCGTTTCGCCAAAAAAATTCCCTACACTATCCCCATCGAAGAAATAGTAAAATGGGTAAAATGACATAGGGCTCCCCGCCACGGCAGCGCCATCACTGTTAGTCCCATTATCGGGTACGCTTCTTTCAGTGGCTTTGCATTGGAGTTTAGTCTCCTGGTATCCTAGGTTCCTTGTATTTTGTACACAGCATAGTTGTCGAAATTATTTTTTGCCGAATAGTTGCGTGCGTTTCCGAAAGTTTATTTTTCTCCTGTCTCTCTTTCTCTATCTTTGAGAAAAAAATGCAGAGCTGTCGAGAACCGATTGCACGATTATGTAGGTTAAGTATATCTGCGACAGGAACGAAACCTCGCGCTCTGAAGTATTTCTCGACGAACAGAAGCGAGGGAGCTGAAAATTCGAACGATTCGAAGAACGAAGAGGAGCGTGAACCGAACGTCGAATTGAGCGGGTTCGCAAAGGCTTTCGCAAGATTCGCCGAACCTAAACCGGAAGAGCCTGAGGAAAGTCGCAGTTTCGCTCATCTTCTTCGCCACTCAAATTTCGTCGACGTAAGTTTTTTTTTTTAACTATGTTTAGGCGCATTCTCCAGGAACGTATTTTCCGATCGAAGAACAAATAGCGGAGCGACGAAGGACACATAACCTGAAAGTCGATCTTACGTCATTCCGGTCCTTTGCCATCCCCTGTTTTCCACCCGCCCCCATTTCCATAAAGAGGTTATGAGATTGGGACCGGTGGACAAAAACCTGCTGAATCCGGAACACGCAAAAAGTAGAGTTCCGTTGTCATTTGTTTGTGCAATCATTTGAAGCATCAATGCTTATAGTACAGTCGTGCTGTATATTGGAATCGGAAAAAATTAGAAGGCTAGTTTTTTGACAGGTGATTTTGTAGGTGCCACCGGTGTTAAAACCAAGTTTGCCTAAAAATAGGGGTGTAGGGTTTTTTTTTAGGGGGTGGGGGTGGATTAATTCAAAACTACAACCCTCACGAGGTCGGCGCCGGGAGAGAAAATATTCAGAAAAATCCGGGTTTTTTTTTTGTCCATAGCGCCGAAGTCGTGGAAGTTCATTTTTGGGGGTGAAAACGTGGGGTGAAATTTTGAAAAATCCGTTTTCATTCGATAATTGTTTAGGACAAATTCATACAATTTTCGTTCAAATGGAAACGTTGTAGCCCTTGAAAACACGCGTCGATCGAGTATTCGATCAACCCTCTCCAACTTCATCCCCAAAAGAATTGTTGAAGAATTAACAAAAAAATTGTTTATTGAATAACTCAAAAACTATCGATTTTTCGGGGATGGTTCAAATGTACGAAATGTAGAGAATAATTTTCTCTATATTTTCGTTCCTATGGACAACCCTTGAATTTTGCTTTTTCGAACCCTTCTCAGGGGCTGAAAATTCAAAATGAAATTCTGGGAAAACGATTGACCGAAACTAAACAGATACGAGTTTGGCGCTTTGGACAAAAATATAGCTGAGGGTTCAAGCTACAAATTCTTCCACGGCGGCAAATTCGCGCGGTCAATAGTTTTCCCAGAATTTCATTTTGAATGTTCAACCCCCGAGAAGGGTTGGAAAATCAAAATTCACGGGTGGTCTATAGCAACGAAAATATGGAGAAAGATATTTTCTACATTTCGTATATTTGAACCATACCCGAAAAACCGATTGTTTTTGAGTTATACAATAAACAATTTTTTTGTTTGTTTTTTTAACCATTTTTTTGGGGGGTGATGATATTATCGGAGAGTGATGATTAAATACTCGATCGACGCGTCTTTTCAAGGGCTACAACGTTCCCATTTGAACAAAAAGTGTACGATTTTTTTAAAAGAGTTATTGAATTAAAACTGATTTTTCAAAAATTTCACCCCACTTTTTCACCCCCAAAATGAACTTCCACAATTTCGGCGCTGTGGACAAAACTAAAGCCCGGATTTTTCTGAACATTTTGTCTCATGGCGCTGACCTCGTAGGGGTTGTAGTTTGGCATTAATCCACCCCCTTCTCCTTTCATCCCCTAAAAAAGAACCCTACACCCCGATTTTTAGGCAAACTTGGATTTAGCACCTGCGGTACCTACAAAAACACCTGTCAAAAAACTAGTCTTCTTCTAATTTTCTTCGATCCTGAGCGATTTCAGCGACAGCACGACTGTACTATTAACTATTTCCTTAGTTCCAATCTATACCTGTTCCGGCTTTTACGTATCACCCTTTCCAATCGAACCCTTTCCTGTTGCTTCCTACCCGTACTTTGCTAATCTACTCTAACTTTCGTTGCATCCACACCTGTCTCACGCTATATTATACCGCATTTGCCAAGGGTACAGGGAAACTGTGGAGAACCTGTACCAGTATAATCAGCCCCAGATTCATCTGATTTTCTGGTGCAGAGATATTTTAATCGGGTAGGGTAAATCGACCAGTGAATGGACGAATAACGACACTCTTAAGATTCATACGGCCTGTAAAATGAAAGTATTATGAAAACTCATTTTTTAATTGCTGTACCTAACAAAAGATATTATTGTGATAGTGGAAAAAAATATTCGAAGTAATTGCAAATAATATTGGGGCAATTGATAAATATGTAGCGAAATTACTAAATCGTCAGTGAATGGACAAAATTACCAGTAAATGGACACTCGATTGTCAGTAAATGGATTTGTAGTGTAGATGAACGCTGTAGAGGATAACAATTTACTATTCAAGTTTAGTAAACGCTAGATTTGGAGATCACTGTGTTGCACAAAAATTATAATATTCTTATACAATGAGTATTATATTTGTTATTACGATTTTGTACAGAATACACAGCTTTTCTGCATCTCAATGTGACATTCTTAAAAAACTACCAAAGTTTGTTTCAATAGAGGATTAGAAAATTGAATTTTTTCCAAATGTAAAAATCGAGTGAAACGATATTTTACTTTGCTTTGTAAATGATCAGAACAGACCCCATAGAACATGTTGAATTCTGACCTTTGATTACGAATTTATTTGAAAATTTTGCAACAAATTGAGCACTGCTTCTATCTTGAGTAATGAAAGCAATATTTACCTTCAGAACTCATTAAAACCATAGTTTTCGCGTTTAGAACATTTACTGCGCACAGCTGTATTGTAACTAAGTAGCACAGTGTGCAAGTACCAGAAACTAGCAAAATTCTATGTGGTGTAAAACTTAGATATCAAACTGGGAAATCGGTTTTAACGACACCTGTGGTTCTTAATCGAAATTATAGTGATTCGAGCTTTCATTGACAGATCGTATTCTTTGGATATTTAAAATATAGATCAGCTTTCGCCCATTCACTCATTGGTTCACTCTATCTTCACCAAGGTCTCAGAAGTTCCGCTGACTGGTTGATACGCCGGCTGGTGCAAGGCCAAGCGGCCACTGCTTCAAGTACCAGTTATGCACAACGTTGCTTAACTAGAAAGACCACCAGAGCCAGACCCTGACTGTCAATCCATCAGTCAATCATCAATCTTTAACTAATGTGTGGTTATTATTGTGCATGTTGTACTTTAACAATGTACATAATACTGTAACAGTACTGGCAGGGCAAACGCAGGGGATGTTTGATGTTTGATATTTCATCAGTGGATGTGCCTAACAAGGAACATCCCTCAGGTGACACTCTTCGATTTTGTTGAAATTCGGATATGTTATAAAGCACCGAAAAGTAAGCGATACGTATGTTTTTTATCGGCGGAAAAACGGTTTTAAGGAGTGAAACGAACCCTTGGAAATAGGGGTGTTTTTCCCTTTCCGTCGATAACGCTTCAACGGTACGAGATATTTAAAAATTTCAAATTGCAACAATGTTAATTTTTTTGCGCACTATACATTGGAGATGAGAACGATAACGTTATCGACGAAAAACGAAAAATACCCCTATGTTCGAGGGTTCGTTACACCCCTTAAAGCCGCTTTTCCGCCGATAAAAAAATACGTATCGCTTACTTTTCGGTGCTTTATAAAATATCCAAATTTCAACACAATCGAAGGGTGTCACCTGAGAGATGTTCCTAGTAAGTTGGGACCCAAAGAGCCGGTCAATTTCCAATACTTTTTCTGATGCGAGTATTGGGACAACACAGTCGTAATTTTTACACACCTGATACGTAGTCTTGTCAAGTATGAGTTGTTTATAAATTGAAAAATACTGATATATACTAAAGTTATTATTATTATTTAAACAAAGTGTAACCCGTAGCTGCATGGCGAAATCGGTATAGCTAGTTCTGGCAACTAAGGTGATCTGACATGAAAAAATAGAATACGAATAGATATTGAAATTCGACTTACATATTTTTTTAGAACATTGTTTTCAGAAAATACAGAAGAAAAAAAGGGTCAATCGCAGCGGAGCGGTTTGCCGTAGAGCAATAGGCTGTCCGACCCTTCACAAAAATCGTGATATGTCGGTCAATTTTGAAAAAAAAATTACGACATCTTCGTTGCAAATTGAAGTTGAGAGGCTAGGCTACAAAACTATGGAATGAAAAAATCGTATTTTTTAACTCTCAGGCTTATGCTGATCGCTTAACGAGGCTGCAAACGACACACGACACTATTCATGTGTAAGGTCCTCCTACGGAATTTCCATCAAGTTGACTAAGCGATAAGTTGGCTGTCCGTCTGTCCTGCATTTGTTGATGTAACTTAACCGAAATCACTTTAATCTAAAGCTCTAATCGAATGACAATGCCTACAAATTTTTTAATCAATGATTGGAACATTGGAGAGGGGAGAAGGATGAGCAGATTGCTTATCACTTTAAAGCTTGGTACTTCGCAAATGTTATAAAAAAATGAAATTTTTAAAATGGATCCTCAATTTAGTTTGGAAGACCCGTTCAATCAGCCCTCACTTGATAGGGTGCCCAAATAAAATTCACCCCATTTCGTATATAGGAGAACAATCTGATAAAAACGTTTTTTCAACATTTTGCTACATATGAATATGCCGTTAAAGTTTGCATCGTTGGGATGCAACGAAAATTATTTTTTTTATTTCCCGAATTTTAGCAGATTTGAGCTACGAAAATTATGCAAACATTTTGGAGGATTCTTATTTAGCGATCTATATTAAAATAGCGAAACATGATGACGGATAGTAATGAAAATAAGACATTGTTAAGAATTTACGTTGCATTTCAAGAATGCAAACTTCTAACACATATTTGTGTTAGAAGTTTGTTGATTTGTGAAGAAGTTAATTTGAATTTTCTCATAGATTTCTCAGCTTTTTATCAAAACCATACATTGAATTCTATAGATTTCACTAATGCGGGTCTTGACAAATTTCTCTTGCCCTTGATATTATTTGTCTCTGAGAAATCTCTGTTTGAAAAATTCCGCTGTCTCTCTCGCACTCACAAGTCCCGTAGTACAGCTCCTTGCTTGCTGTCGGACTGTAGAAATCGCGAGACTGTGACAGACTGATGGTTCTGACAGCGTTATAAGGGTTCCGGGTTCGACTACGGAACCCTAAAATGTTTATGATGTTGTTCCGATCGTCAAACCGCAAATTCATCAGCTGTTTAAAATTATATACGATTGTGAGTCGTCACAGTATTCCAACCCCTTAAAACGAAAGCACTACAAATTATGCTTACATTTTTTTCCATCGTTCTGCCGAGCTTCATTCGTCAGAATTTTTATTTTCGTAGTTGGGCGACCCCGAAGGGAAGATTGTGCCCGGTCGAATATTTCACATAGTCGGCGACGACTTGTACATCGACTTCGGCTGGAAGTTCCACTGCGTGTGTTCCCGTCCCGTAAAGAATGCCAGGTACGGGTCTTCTATACTTTGATCAATTTTTAGCCGGATCTCGTTTACTCAAACCTCCAGGGAAGAAAGAGTTCTTCTGTCCCAAGGTAGTGTAGTGACTCCTTGATTATCGAACGAATTTGATCGTAACATCCTGGATCTCGAATTTGGGGAGGGGGGGGGGCTCAGTTCTTTCACAAGTTTCAACAACGCGTCGCAAAATCGTTGCTCCAAAGTGAGGTGATCGCCGCCTTGATAATTGGCCCCGCTAGATTTGGCGATCCTTGCAGATTTCCGATTGATCGGTAATTCCTAACGTAATTCGAAGATTTTTTTGCCGAAAAAATTACTAACTTTTTTATTGTTATATCCTAGACCTTGTATTTTATCATTTTGAGACGACTCGCCGTGAGTGAGCATTTTGTACCGTTGGAAAGTAGCAATACATTTTTTTTTAATTCCCTCAACAATTTATCTTTGTTATTATCTCCAATTTGTTACATTTAGGTTGTGAATTTCATTTTGAATCAAGTTCATATTGTAGCTTTCAGATTTTAGTGGAAACTATTTGGCGCTAGTCAGTTCGGATAAACTGTACTGATGGAGACTGACGCGAAAAATAATTCGAATGGTTCTGTTTAAAGCCTCGTTGTAACTTTCAATTCCCGAAGCCTCTGTTTGAAAGAGGTTCGAATTGTCAAGATTCGGCAGCCACTTTTTTCCAGTAATATTTCATTCGTATTCGCGTGTTTGTTTCAGTGATTACGTTCGAGGAGCCTTGGTACGAGTCAGGATAAAAGATTTGGAGTTATCCACTAAGTTTTTGGGCGCTACGAAGGATCTCACCATTTTGGAGGCGGATTGCACACTCACCTCGTTGATCAGTACGCCCGTGAGAAATGTTCCAAGCGTCTAGACAAATTATTATTATTGTTATAAAAAGTCTTTGCACTGAAAACATTTTTTGAAAGATTTCCTTCGCAAATTGAGTATTCCTTGTAACGAGGAGGGCGAAATCTTCGAAAAAGTTTGAATAAATAAAAAAGAAAGAAGACAGCTGAATGCACAGATGGAATATGTTTCAAGTGCGGCATGAAGTCAACGAGTTGAGAATAATTTACTATATATATATATATATACAGACAGGGCATCCCATTTATCTTGAAACATCGAAATAAAACAAGAACAGCGAGGTAAATCGGAAAATCCTGATATCCTTTTTATCGATCATTCATATTTTTTTTACTGATTTTGATTATAAATCACCTTTTGTCCATTCACTAGTCCCCGTCCATTTGCTGGTCGGTTTACCCTACGTCTGTGCAAGACCGAGCGAGAAAAAGTTATCAACACTCGCGCATACGCGAGTGTGAAACAGCATAAGATCGGAGGCTTTGAATGTGCGCGGCACACCGATACAGCGCCGCGCGTTCTGCAGCCGAAAAGCGGAACTACTTTTTCTGTTCCAAAAGCTAACACGCGCCCTGTTATTCCATGTAAAATTATGTTCTCTGGTGGGAGACATCCTCTGGTAGCAGCGACACATGTGGCAGCGAGCGGAATAAAAAGTGGATCTCGTGACGGTGTCTCACGGCATCATTGAAATCTGACTTTGTTTCCAGACCTGTATGTACGACCGTGGCTAACCCCCACTACCCTCGTTGCGGAACCTGTATGTGGATGTTTCTTAGCTAATGGGAAAATAACTGAGTAGTATCTATCTAAAAGGATAATTCGCTACGTATTCTTAGTGCGCCATAACGCATATAATGATATAATATCTTAATGTTCATTTAAATGTCTTTCAGACATCCTAAAACACAGTCTCCTGTCGTGTCCCATGTCTAGAATAACAAGATTCATGGCTCATATTTATTTTTAGTACTAACATTACCAAATTCTAACATCCATGAGTTTAACGAGAATAGAGTACGTGTTTCTAAAATAGGAACATAACTTTTAATAATTTTTCAATATGAAAAACTATCATTCAAATGTTATCCTAAAAATTTCAAAACTGTCCGATGGTATAACTTAAAAATCGCGCCCAATTCATACTTCGTTTTGTACACATTATTTAGTGCGATAAGCGAAACGCAAACGATGTAAAGGTCGTTCGAATGCCGAGCTAAGCTAACTAACGCCATATTATTCCGTGTGAACGCTGCGTTTGTGGCTGAACGACGTGACAGAACTACTTGATTAAGAGTCCTCTGGTAAGAAGCTTTTCTATTATTTTATATGATTAAACTAAATTAATTTCATACATCATTTATTCCGATGGCAAGTTAGCACGTGCAATTCTTAATTCTAGAAAGGTTTCGAATGATTAAGGTAGTTCTGTATGTACACGTATGAGCCAAAAGTTTCGGTCGAAGCGTATAGCAACAGCCAATGCCTATACGATGCTATTGGTTGTACATTTTTGACAGAGCTTGTACCGTCTACATGTCCCACACATTCGCACCTCATGCATAGATACGTCTCATACTCGTATAGAGAGAGGAGCTGTCATCGTGGCAACAGCGCGATTTCCCTGCAGTCAAAGCGTTGAGCGTCCTACAATCCGCCGTTCGCGAAATATTTTATATAAATAACAAGGCGTGAAAATCTCAACCCAAATGAGATACAAAGGAAAGTTCACAAGGAAAAAGGCGCTTGCTAAAAGACTCAAGGCAGTGGCAGCCATGTGTAAAGCAAATGCGGCCAAACGCGATGACAACACCCATAACCTCAACGATCAGCAACAAAAATTCGCTGTCGAAGGACGTCGGATGCTTGTTGTTTTTTGAGCGTCTTGAATGATATCGAGGATAACATTCATAATAAATATATATTGATAAGTTGACTGCCTACTTTAAGAGACGTTCAAAATGGAAATAAATAATTTAGTTGTAGTTGTAATGAGGATGATTTGTTGTAAAAAGTGGTACCGTTATGCTGTAAAAACTAATAAATTAAAAAATATAATATATCTACACACACACACACGCACGCACGCACGCACGCACGCACACACACACACACACACACACACACACACACACACACACACACACACACATAAAACGATTAAATACATGCATAAATTAAACAAATTACATTTGTTTGCAGAATACATTTATTTCATATCCGTCTCAGAATTACTACGACTCGGGAAAAAAACACGCTTCGAGTTTCCAGACCACGCGCCGATCAGCTGGTACGCCGATCAGCGTACACTGTTGCCATTCCGTCACAGATGGTTGGGCGCTATTTCGGTGTGGAATAAAATTACCACTTTTCATAAATCGATATCTCCGAAACTAAACGGTCAAAGTCTGTAATTTTTTTTTCAAATCGATCCCTCAATAGTACTGCGTACACTTGTGTTTTTTTTTTTGAAATCGTAAGATCCGTTTAGAACGTATATCGAGAAATGCGAGCAAACTCCTATCGGTTTACGTGTTAGGTATAGGGATCGCGTACAAAAATACGCATATTCAATTGCAATTATCTCATGAACTAAACGGTGAATCGAACTGAATTTTTGAGGATCAGTCCATGAAGGTCATATCTACACCATACTTAAATTTCAGCCAATTCCTAAGATTTGACCAAAAGTACAGAACTACCTTAAGCACAAGATAACTTTTTTGCAAAGATAACAGTTCCCTATGCTCCAGGGGAGTGTTTTATTTTCTAGCATTGTTAGATATCAGTTATCTTCTGACTTCTGAGACTGGCAGTATGCTGTTTCTGTTAGGTAATGATGTCTTTTGTGATGACGAATGCCAGCATTTCAATTTCGGAACCGTGGAGTATGAAGGAAAAGCACAATTTAACGTCGATTATATTCACACGGACTCCAAATGTGAAAACGAATGCAGACCCGATTTTAACACGCAGGATAATGCTATGTGTGACTTTAGAGCAGAGACTAGAAACGGACGTTTCTTGTGATATTCCGACCAATACCGATTTTGAGAATGTTGCTAGACCAAGTTCAATTCCAATCAGGGAATATAGCATCGGAGACTACGTGTTAGTTAAGTTTCCTGTAAAAAATAAGTAATGTGGTTATATCTGTGTAATTAAGCAGATAGATGATGAGGATGGCGAATTACTGTAAGGTTCTGAAAATTTGTGACCACAAAGAGCACACGTTCAGAGTTGATGATACTGATGTTTCTGATATAGCTTTCGACCAAATATTGCAAAAGTTACCAATTCCAAATGTAACCCTAAAAGGAAAAAGAAAATTTTATTAATTTACGTTATCTGTACCTGTCGATGTGAAATAAATTGTAAAGGTCTAATTGTTTCTAAAAAATAACGACATGACTCAGCTCGTTGTAAGCTATAATGACAATTATTCAATTACTTACGACTGAAAGTATTAGTAACAAGATGTTGATTGTGAAATTTAATAGTGCAACATCATGTTATTTTTGTCTGAAGCAGTTAACGTTCCTTTTTGAAGATTATGACATAACTGACCTTATTATTTTTTAGAGTGAGAGGTTTAATAATGAACACGTTTTTAAAGTAAGAAGTTGAGTTTAGTAAGTTTAATTCCAGTTGTACTGTAAGCACTCGAGATTAGGTCAAAATATGTGCGACGGATAAAAAAATAATAATTCAGTGTTTGTTTTCTATTTGATTTATCATTGATTTTACGTCATAAGCTGCGATAAAGTTTTGACAAAAAAAAAAGACATTTTATTGGTTATATCCAATATAAAAGAAGACATTTTTAAAATGTAAACAGTCCCCTGGAAGATAGTAGTCCCCTGTCACGAATTTTCAAAAATCGTTCATAAGTTGAAAAATAGGGAGAACATGTGTCGCCTTTTTGAAGATATATGTTTAATTTATTACTGCCTTCCGTTGTACATGCATTGTTTTTTTATTTTTAAGAAAAAAAAACATGCATAAAACAGTCGTGCGTGCAACACTTTCCAATTAGTAGAGAAATACCCATGTAAGACCGTGGTTCGTACCAATCAGCGTATCACTTAATCTTAAATTTTATTATAACACTGATAATTCATTGAGATTAGATAGGTTAGTAATTTGTCCTACAATCGGATCCACTATTTTATATACATACGAATCATAATAGCATATTATCTTCGAAAGACCACAGAGCCACCTTTAGTATTCAGACAAGTTAAAATGCCGAGTTTGGACTCTTGTATCTATTTTCCATGATTTTATGAATACCAAAACACTTCAGCGAAAAGCCCCAGTAGTCGACGATCGCTGCGATTCCGTGTGTATGCACGCGCGTATACACACGCCTGCACGTACGCCATGCGGGTTTGCCGCTAGAGAAAACTGGTGCACTAGATTTTCGGGATTGTCGATAATATTCCGAGTTTTGTTTATTGTTGAAACGCGCATTTTTGCTAGTTTCATGTCAAAAACTCACTTCCATTTCTCCATCCAATTGGTTGCAACAACGCTGAAAATTAGTGCGTTTTTCATTGTCAAGTGCCTAACGGTCTTAAAATGTGCATGCGTTTGCCGCGTCATTTAGTAATTCACAATTCATCTCATGGTAATTACAATCTATTCATTTTTTTCTACCATTTGGCAAAATGTCGACCGTCAGGCCCTTTCTGCAACAATATCGCATATACCCGATAAATTTAATTACCATTGATTGTTTCGTTTGGTTGTAATTGCGGTTCGAATGTCGAACCGGTCGGAGCGTAAGATAGTCTTGTGTAAGATAGTGGTCTTGAGAATGCACGTATGCACCGTGAAATAAAAAAGAAATAAACATTCACATAAGGGCGCGAGTCATGATCAGATCCAATAAAGGTATTTTTTATGTAACGTGGAGATGTATACAGAGCTTAATATAAACATCAATGTTACATTAGCGCTCGTAAAATCATTAATTAAATATTTAATAAGAATATACATTTATAAGGGCCACTTTACATGACAAACTTGCTCTATGAGCAATTCTAATAACAATCATAATCGTCATAATAATTCGTCGTATCTATATATATGACGAAGCTTTGACCGAGTTGCGGGCCGTCGCTCCAACGATTTCTTAGTCGTAGGGAAAAGCAAAATATCAATTGGACTGAATGTCGAGCTATAGTCACGATTGATATAAAACTTTTATGCTTGGACTCTAAAGACAATGATTGATGAAACTATTTCGAGGAAGATGTGTCGATTATAGGACTATCGCGATCGAAAGGTTATGTTTGGCAAGTAGTGGCTTATATTTAATTGTACACCGATTATATACGAATGTGTGTGTGTTCACGCGTACACGCACGGACGCACACTCTTGTTTACTCTGGTAATTGTATTATACAGTAATTTCATGATATGCTACCAGATGGACCTGGTATTGGAATTGTGGGTAAGGAAAAACCTTAGAGGCAAGGTTTAAACAACTTTTGGCAAGGAAACAATGATCTTTATCCGTTTGTATAATCTCGAGTTTTTTTCTTTTCGCAGTTGCTGAGGTCACTTATGTTCTACAAGCTTATTCAATATGTACAAATGAATAGTATACTATCGTTACCTAGGCAAACGGGCGCGCGCGCGTGTGTGTGTGTGTGTGTGCGCGCGCGCGCGCCCGCGCGTACGTAAGAGTATATGTGTGGGTGTGCATATATATGACACTGACGCAGAATTCTTCATTGGGCGGTTTTAGTTTCGTTGAGGTCCTCTGGATACGTATGCGGGCGAAAGTACAACGTCCAAAAGCAGATTATTTCGGTTGTCCTTGAGTAAGCTTCGTTGATCTTCAACTACTGTAGAAAACTATGGATATGATCTTGAACAACCTTCGCTCACCCGATCAATCTTGAACGACCTTGGGTGACCTCAAATTACCTTTGATGACCTTGTATAATTTCGAATTACCGTGGTTAACATTGGATGACCTTGGATTATTCTCGCAATCACATCGACCATATCCGTCGATGAATGAGACAATTGAACATCTGTTGAAAATGCTTTGGCCTCTTGGTTCCTAAACTACTACGAATTTTCCCATTGATGGTAAGGTCACTTGAGATACTTTGCTGCCCAATCCGTTCTTCCGTGAATTCCACCGCTTGGTCTAGGGGCCAATACGCCACCTAATAAGTTGGCTTGCATCGTCGCCTTAGCCAGCGTTTCTGTTACGTGAATCACAATTTTTAAATAAGTTCAGCCAAATCAGAAACTTTGATAAGTGCGTTTGGTGAATGATCGATTAGAGTGAAGGTAGCAAGTTGAGTAAATGTGGTAAAATGAATTTGGCGTGAATTTGGTAAACGTATGTAACAAGTTTAGTTCATTTGGAGACCAGGCTATATTTCGGGCATTTAGAGAGGTTGGCTATAGTGTTCTGAGTGATTTGTATGTGAGTTTAGTATATCTAGGAAATTTAGAAAATTTACGACGTGAGAATAAGTTGTCACAATTTCGTGAATTTAGCAAATGTGGTATAGCTGCCAAACTTAGTAGTTTTAGGAAATTCATTAATAATATTGGTAATTTAGTGAATTTGCGAAACCTACTGAATTTACTAGTTATTTAGTTAATTTGCTAAACTTACTAAATAATACTAGTCGGTGGTTTTTGGATTTCACGAAGTTAGAAAATCTAAAAAGTGTCGTAAAGTGACTGTCATGAATTAAATTAATTTGGTAATTTTAATAAAATTAGTAAAGTTAGTCAGTATAATGAATTTGGTGAGGTTGGTACATTTTGTAAATGATTCTTCAAAAATTGCATATTGAGAGCCGAATAGTGACAATCACTTATATTAACGTACTGGCATTCTGAGTACCGTACACACTCGGATACGGCAGTCTTCCATTTTGTTCAGCAATGTACCGACTCCTCGCGAGATAATGCTGCCGAGTTTGGCTCTCGATGTTTTCCCGCGTTCCCCAAAAAGTCTCCGTCATTAAATCGTCCGTAAACTTTTCCCGTGACGGTTGAGTCACGATGCCATTAGCGAGAATTCTCGAACGCCCAACATCTCCCTCGCCGTGTCTAGAATAATAATATCAGAATAACCACAGTAATAATCATAGTGGGGATTATTGGAATCGTTTGTTTTCTTTGATTTCCTTACATAATCTAGGATACATGCTTGTTTTATAATAATGAATACGAAAAAAAAATTCATTCGACAAATGCATGTTTGAAATCAATCATGTCAGAGTCCTTAAGGACTCTGGACAAGCGTTTACTCGCGAAAAGTGTGTCGAACCAACCCGCGTTAGGTGTGTCGTTATATCACTAACACACGAGTTACCGTGTCGAAAAGAGCGACAAGATAACACACGGGAAACGTGTTGAAACAACGCACTTGGATTTTACAGTGTACGAAGAAGGAAGACCACCAAACTTCGAAAATCCGGTAGAATTTTGCTTTTCACAAAATGTACCGACATGCGTTATATGCGCTCAAGCAGCTATTATCACTTGTGTGTGGTGTAAGCAATCTCTTTGTTTCAAACACTTTTGTCATGACTATCATTATTGTACTAAGTTAATCCATAAAAAAACATAGAGTTGAAACGTTTCCTAAATAAGTAAGTGTGAGAACATTTTTCCGATTATGTTGTAATCTTCAAAGGCAGTACGAGAATTTCTTCGTAAATATACAATTGTAATCCAGTTGCTTTCCGAAGCTCGAAGTCAGTCCTTGATTGCGAGCCTTGCCTGTGCCCATATTAGTGGAAAACTGAAGAGTAATTTTTCACCAGTAATTCACGAATTATTACAATAAACAACACGCCATTTGTTGCTGTACTCATAATTATCATCATGAACGTCTAGTAGTCGAAGAATACAACATTTTTTCCCTTCGAACTTTATTTTTATTTCGGCCCGTTCACGAGCTATAGAAAGAACATTAAGGGTGCGTTGACTCCTTAAGAGTGTCGTTCCGCCAAAACGAGAAAATGTTTATCGACTACTTTGACTGATTGTACTTTCTTTGTAACCTATTTTTATTTCTACAAATTTTCGTCCATGCTGCACGGTAAGAACTTTGAACGTTTGCCTTCCGAGAGGCCGTTGGAGGGGGGGTGAGGGGCTGGAATGTTACAAATCTGCAATTGCGTCATAACACGAACATATATTGACGTGAATTTAGACCGAAATGCCAAAAGGCTAGCTGATTATACGATGCTCTTGACTAAAAAATCGAAGGGCAGTTTCAACCCCTTAATTGTGAGATATCGGAAAAAGAATAAATCCGTATCCGTTCTTTTCCATTCTCTACATGTATGCAAATTTACATCCCCATCGATTAAAAATTCTCGAAGATATGGTTGAAAAAATTGCATTTTTGCATAAACAATATGAAATTTGTTGCTATTTCCATTGTTCTCATCTCCAATGTATAGTACACGAAAAAATAAATATTGTTGCAATTCGAAGTTTTTTCATATCTCGTACCGTTAAAACGTTATCGACCAAAAACAAAAAACACCCCTATTTTCGAGGGTACGTTTCAACCCTTGAAAATCGGGTTCAGCCGATATAAAAAAATACGCGTCGCCTATTTTTACCCATCCTATGAGCATGTCAAATTTCATCGAAATCGGAGACATGGATCTCGCAACGTTTTCTCGTGAGCAGGCAAGTGAGTGCTATAGTGATCCAAGCAACGAGGATTCGAGCAGCGCGGTTACAATATTTTCGATACCTGGATGAAAGATTTGTGCTTTGGCCTGCGACGTACCGGGCCACACTTAGATAGTGTTGTTTAGCCGAGACCTTGCGGTTGTTCTTTAAATTGGCTTGCGATTGATGCCAGCTTCGCGATGATTGCCTATCGTTCCATACCGGCGTTGCCCAATTTGTGCTCGAATCTTTTGGATTTTCGATGAAAGGACTTATACTGGTATCGTTCCAATTCACCCGGTTTTCCTTGTAGATCCGACTCGACACGAGTCTCGTTGGTTGCGGATTCTCCGTTATCAGCTTGCTTCTGATTTGAAATTTTGTAAACTAATGGTTAAAGGTGACTACGATTAAAGAGCTCACACTTTAAATAGGCACAGTGAAATCTCCCATAGCTTATCTACGTAACTGCGGTCAATGGTTGGGGTCAGGGGGCGCGGGACGCGAATCCTTTCAGCTCGGGTCATACGGTTCTAGGGTTCTGTACGGCTAGACTGATTGCTCTGAAAAATCCCCGGAATGCGCCTAATAAACTACCAAATAAACTGATAAAAGCCCTTTAAAAAATCCCTTAAATGAACAAAATAAAACTACGTCAATGACGATGCAAACGGCCAGGTTTTTGGACGGTGGTTGTTAAATTATCATCATTTCGACAAGTTTAGGGGTGAAACTTTTTAGAATTAAGTTGAAAGAAAATCTTATTCGATCTCAGTTTGGCCGTCAAATTAAACGAATTCCCATGTATATGTGCCGCCGACTTTGTTTTGAGGCGAGATTTGTTTGCGTTACGCAACATATTCTATTTCTCCACAGCGTGCATAACACATTCTATTTTCCGAGGTGTATTTCAGACCTATGTATCAATGAAAAGCAAATGTGGAATTGATGTGAAATAAATGCTTATCAGGTACAAATAATATGTTGACACATTTATCGTGGCAGAGGTATTCGACTTTGGTTCAATCTAATTTTTAGATTAGGGCAAGATCAGTACGGTTCGCATTTGTTATGTGATGTCCCCTTTAACGGCGGACACCCTAGACCGCGTTCATCAATTTTCTATCTCTATGCATGTCATCCGCAGACCGCAAGGTGGGAAACTTTGGGCTAAACCATATTTTCCTAATTTGCCACCTATCGCGGGAAATAACCCTGAATTTAGGGAATAAACCTTGGTCTGACAAGACAGGGGAGGTCCTATTCGGATCGGACAAAAAGGAATGCAACAGGGAGCTTTATGCTCCGTTGATAAATCATTTGTTTAGCTCGCATGACTGCGCTCTAAGCTGTGGGTGATTCCACTGTTGTAGCGACTTCAAAGTGAGTAGAATATAATAAAAATAAGAAGGTGCAAATACGTTTGTGGTACAGTAGAACCTCGCTTATCCGAGGTAATATGGGGAGAGCGTACCTTGGATAAGTGAAATTTCGGAAAATACGGAAAACACACATATATAGGACTACTCCACGCATAGGCATAGCAGATTCTTCCGTTTTATCCGAGATTGTCCGTATTATCCGAGGGTACACCTCGAATAATGCGGAAGATTTGGATGAGTGGGATGACTCGGATAATGCGGAACTTCGGTTAATCGAAGATCGCATAAACGAGGTTTTACTGTAGTTGTAAACTTTGACAATGAATTATATGCTAAGAATGGAATGAATGTGAATGTAGGACATAGCAACGAACCCCAAAATATTGGCGAAATCTTCCTCGTCCCATTTTAAAGAATTGCTATCCCTCTTACGGATGTTGTAATTAAGTAAAGGTAGGACCGGTTGCTGTTGGGGTTGAATGGGCGCTTTGTCCGTTGATCGGGAATTATCTTCATGATTCCCACTGAGATCTTGTAGAGAGAAGTCGTAGAGCGGTCCCGCAGGTGGCATATTAACTTTATTCATAATCAGCTCACGTTGAGCACTCTGGCCGATTCTCTTATTACTGCTCACGATCCTTGGTCCGCCAACTTGAAAATAAGGATATCTGCAGAATAAGAAATAGGAATGATCATCGATATATTTTGTTTTATTTCCCTAAAATGTCTACGTTTTGCACCGGTAAAAGGAAAAATGAAGAAAGAAAAACTTTAAGAACCTTAATGACTGTTGTGCGCTTGGCCTTTTTATCGGATTCCATTGGATCATATCTTCCATAAGGTCGATCGCCTCATTGCTTGCATTGGGTATCAGGTCTTTCAATGGTATTCTACTGAGAGTTGGAAATTTGAAGTTCATAGCAGCTGCGAGTTGATAACCTTCCGGCCAATCATCTTTTTCCGGAGTACCGATTACTGAACAGATTTTGAAGATCTCATCGATTTCGCTTTTGCCCGGAAACAACGGTCGAAATGTGTACAATTCCGCCATTATGCAGCCAACGGCCCAAATGTCGATAGGACTATTGTACGTTGTCGAGTGCAATAAGACCTCCGGTGCTCGGTACCTGCGATTCATAGTGTCATTGTAAAATGCGGTCCAAGCCTCTAGGATGCGATAGATACGACAGCGGACGCCACAGTCATCTATTCAGGTTTGACGTTTCAAAACTCTAGGAAGTTCTAGCTGACTACCTATCCTTAATTGATCGAGGTTAGGATCAGAATACGGAGTTCGACTCTTGTACAGTAATCTCGACGCCCTACTCAAAGCGTCTTTCTAAATTTTTCGCAGCTTCTCAGCGCGGCGGAATGGAGAAAAGTTGATGTTATGTGTAATCATGGCTCACCATCTCGTTGACACGTAATCCGTGTAGGGTGGGCGGGACCGAATCTCACGAGCCAACCCAAAGTCAGCTATCTTGATGAGCTCCGGGCCCATGCACAACAAATTTTCTGGCTTCATGTCACGGTGAAAGAAACCATGTTTGTGCATAAAAGCCAGACCCTGAAGTACTTGATAAACCATGTTTCTGATTACAGGTTCCGGAAAGAGTTTCGACCTTGACAGAACGATTGACAGTGTTGTAATAATTATATTTGGGAAGAGGTAAGCAGAGCAAGAAAGATGCAGTGGTTAACTGACCGGTCCTTCATAAGCTGATAGAGATTCTCCTTCATGTATTCAAAGACGAAATATAATACGTCATTCTCGCGTATCACTTCTTTCAGCTTCACCACATTAGCGTGGCTCAATTTCTTCAAGGACTGCACAATAAGTATGTTCCGTGAGTACTCAAATCGAAGGAATTCTTCAATTCTTCCAATATCAAATGCAACATGGTTATTTCATTTAGGAATGTTGTACGATCAGTAATTGTATCGGTCGTCCAAAAATGTGGACAAGTGATTGGGAGACATCTTTTATAGCGGTTAAAATCTTGAAATCTGTTTGCAACAATAGGAGTTTCATAATTTGCTACACTGTCAGAAAAATTCGATTAATATCAACTATATGCATCTATCTGTTTTTTTTTGTTATTTGAATTAATTAGTATTTTCGTGAAATTAATTTTTTCCTAATGCATTTCATTATTGGAATTATTTATTTTATAGTGCATTGTGTACCAAGGAGACAAAGTGGGACTTTTACGCCGAGCGCGAGGCGTAAAAGCCTCCACAGGGCCCACAATTATTTATGTACCAAAGCCATGTTTGCCGAGCTCTTGTATTGTTAAATAAATATGGCTGCAAGCATGTGCAGAAGGTGTATTGCATATGGAAGCTGTATCGCACATGGAAGCTGCATTGCGCGCCGCCCGGGGGTGGAGGGGCTGCCCCCCCCCCCGTCGCCACTAAACGTAAGTTTGAAATGCATCAGCATATCTTAATGTACTATCTTATTAATAAATTATAACAAGGCGTTCACCGTTGACACGCATGAAAAAGCGAGGAAAATATAATTGCGTTATATCAGAGTACTTTTTAAATGCATCGTTATATTTTAATGCAAAGATAATTTCGGGATGAATAAATATGTTATTTATCCCGATACAAGTTTCTCGCGCTGTCCGGTGAAAGTGACAGCTGAAAGACTGGTAGCTGTTCCACAGCGGCGTTCTATGCCCGTGAGCGTGACAAATGCAAATGCGCAAAATTTTAAGGCCTATACCGTAAAATACCCTTTTTAGGTCCCGTTTACACGCACAAAAAGCGACGAAAACATGGTTTTGGCATATAAAATATATTTATTTATTCAAATCAAGATCTATTTAATATCGTCTAATAACTAAATATTTTATTCAGTCCTAATAAATCTGTGATTCGGTTTAGTCCGTTCAAAAAACACTTCAGTTGAATCCATTAAATGTATCTATTTAATTTTTTAAGTTTAAATTAAATCGAATTTCCGTAGAGTCGAACATTTTTCTATTCAATTGAATTAATGGTCTGTCGGTAAACGGGGAAGAGACAGGAAATATAAATGTGTGTGTGTGTGTGTTATGGTTGAAAAATTTATAGCATGATATACGATAAAACTCTCTGATTATCACAATGATATTAACTATTTTTTTTATATATGTGTTCCTCATAGGTACGGGTTCCTTCCCCTTTTACCATCCCCTCCTTTATTCCTTCCATTCCTTCCGACATTTACAATCCTTCCAGATTCCCTACATTCCTTCCAGCCCCCCCCCCCCCCCCGAGTGTTGACCGCAGCCACTTTTTCCTAATGCACTACTGTTATCGCATTTGCACGAGGGCCCAGGGAAACTGCGGAAAACCTGGGCCGATACAGGCGGCTATATTTGGCTAAGTTTCAGTTGTATTACCATCAGAAACTCAGACAAACTGCCTCCCACTCAGAGGTTGACGCGCAAACCAGTGCACGGGCAAGCGGTCACCGCTCCAAGTATTGGCAGCCTCCAATGCTGGTTGACTTCAGTGACCGCCGAGCCCGCACACCGACCGCGCCATCTTGTTGAAAGAATATGTCTTCCAAGTCCATACCGTTTATGCCATTTATCGGATATTGTGTTTCACACATACCCTCCATGATTGTACCTTATATTGAAATGAACATATCCGTACTTTTTAAATAAATAAATAAGCCGTTTTTTGACTGAATGAAAATGTCAAATCATTTTGAGATACACTTTAGTACACTTGGATTTGCAGTCTATATTGTAAGCAAATAAAGATTTATTCGAATCCAATCTTTATTTATTTACTTTGAATATATTTAATATTTTTTTAAGTAGCTGAAACAAATGAAATAACAAATTTGAAACAAATAGGATCGTGTGACGGTCGAGCGGATAGTTCACGGGATGCGCGAGGAGACGCTTTACGGTTTGAATGAATAGGAAGACTTTGATGGCGACTAAAGTGTTTTATTAACAAGTACCAACTTTTGAGGGAGTGCACGTCTTTCCTGTTGGGGACTCGGAGATGGACTGATTCCACTGGGTCCAGAGGGAAGAAGTATGATTGAAGCGGATGAGCCTAGGAAGGTGGAGGGAATGATACGAGGCGCGTGGGACCAGTGACAAAGTGACGAAGAGACAAAGTAGTTGCAGTCGAGGGTTTCTACGAATGGAGATTAGGTTTAGATGAGCGTTAAGGTTTAGCTGTAGGAAACGGTTGAAGTACCAGATGTTAGCGTGAGACTGGGTTTGGGAATAGGAGTTATGTGGAACCGTGACAATCGTACTAGGCCGTGAGACGAGGAAAAAACCTATTTGATTTTAATACATCCTATTTGAATTAAATATTTTTTTTGGCAGTGTACTGTGACATCTTACATGTCTTTCTTTGTACGTTTATGGATTTTTCTGCTCTGCTGTTACTTTCATTTATCGTTCTCAGTAATTTTTGAATAGTTCTTCAGACGGTCCAACCGGTGTATGATATCCGTCTGACAGCTATCTACAATATATCATGTGTCGAATACCATCCAAAAAGATCACTCTTCTATATATGATTAAACCTGTACATAACCGCTGGGTGGACATGAGGCATCCCTTATACAATATGCAGTGAACTTTTCCAAAATTGTTAGCTCCTTCATGGCTAGAAACCGAAATCCATCAAAGTACATTTCACGTCATCTAGTTGCAAATTTTGAATCAATGAGATGATACACAAGCTGCATGCCGTTAATGCGACGATACTTTAATATTAGTTTTCTGTGCTAGCATGATGCTAGTAAGTTGCTAGGATTATGAATGATCAAATCGATGTCAGTAAGTTACTAAAATTCTGCCCTTTTGTATAGGATAATATTTCATGGCGAGTGAGCAGCAGCAGCATTGCAGTAACTTACTAGCATCGTTTTGGCGAGGCAACGCCAGTGACAACTAGTAGGTTACTCAAATGCCACTATCTTTTGCTGCTCGTGAAATAGTACGCTTAGGTTGGCATTTCATGAACATAAAAAAGCAGCAGCGATTTTGTAACTTACTAGTTGTTACTAGAAGTAGGCCAATACGATGTTGAATCATCAAACCGATGATAGTAAGTTGCTAAAACGCTACTGTCGTCCACACTGCCAAAAAAATATTAAATTCAAATATTCTATTGACTATCAAATAGGTATTTTTCCCTGTCTCACGGCCTACTACGATCCCATTTGTTTCTGATATATATTTTTATTTGTTTCCGCTGTTCTTTTTAAATATGACATATAT
The DNA here is from genome assembly GCA_964007375.1 of Ophion obscuratus. Taxonomy (NCBI): domain Eukaryota; kingdom Metazoa; phylum Arthropoda; class Insecta; order Hymenoptera; family Ichneumonidae; genus Ophion; species Ophion obscuratus. The sequence continues at coordinate 21,742,255 of OZ023319.1, read as the reverse complement.
TAACATTAAAAGCGATGTGCTGGTCTAGTGGCTAACGTGCTGGCCTCTGAACCAGCACATCGGGAGGTCGCGGGTTTGAATCCTATTCTCGTAGTTTCGGATAAACATGAATACGAGCGTGACGTAGCACCAGTTCTACACGGATGTCACGCACACGGACCGATACGTGTGTTGTGAATCGTGTGTATATGACTAACGCGTGATTTATTTCTCGACGAAGCGCGACTAGCTCCGAAACTGGGAAGCAAACATGGAACCGGCTGTATTGGTATAGATTTTCCGCAGTTTCTCTATACCCATGGCAGAAATATCATGGTGAATGGGATAAAGAGGGGGAAGTTGGCTGCGGCCGCGAGGTGGGGGTGAGTAGTGAAATATGCTGGGGAATGTAATAAGGGGGAAGACCTCGTACAATGGAATCTACGATTATTATATTCAAATTAAATAAATAAAGATTCGATTGGAATAAATCTTTATTTGCTTATAACGTGCGCTGCAAATCCAAGTGTATTATATGCATAGAATATTCCATACATCCAGAATAAAATGAAGCACTTAATCTATAGTGGATTGAAACAATCACATTCAAAATCACCACAATGATTTCGTGTTATTATTCGGCATTCCCTGGCCTTCTGAAGTGAGTTTTTGCGAAGGAAATATTTCGCCTATACATGGAATCGAACCTACAACCTACCTACGCATGCGTAGCTATGTTGTACCTAGCTACGCATGCTGTCCCTACACTACTGACATCTGTAAGGTAAATGTCCCAATTATTGAACAGCTAAGGATCTGGGGGATTGAATTCGGTGAGAAAAAAATATAAAATCAAGAAAAAACCATCGCTTTCAGGTTCAAATGATACTTTGATATTTTTACTTTCGAAAAATCACCCTTTAAAGTATTTTTAAATGATTTCAAATGAAAAAAAAGAATAACAATGTGAAGCATGCAAATGTCCCAATTATTGAACACTGGAAGTGCCTGTGTCCCTAATATTGAACAGGCATGTCCCAGTTATTGAACACTCTCGAGAATTCTCTTTTCGTTCTGAAAATATTATTTCGGGTACAATATTAAGAGATAAAAGCAAAATGAAACACTTAAATAATCTTTTGTTGATCATGTAAAAATACAAAAATATATATATAGACTCTTTTGACAGGTTTTTGGTTCATTCGCATTTGGTTTATTTTTGCTTTTCGACTCGAACTTCATTTTATTTTTATTTTCAGCTTCCTCGTTTTTATGTTCTGTGTTTGTTTGATTTTGTCGCAGTTTGGCTCCCTGAAATATCGGAGAGCAAAAAATAATGAACAGTACATTCGTATTTTTAAGTTACATTTAGGTTATATTCTCTTTTTACTTTCCTTTTTATGTTTATTGCACGAAAATACAAATAAAAAATATATTTGACGATCTTAGAGTTATTATTAAAAGAATGAAGGTAAGTTTATTCAGGAACTTACAGTTTTTGTTTGAATAAATCCGATTCACAAGATCTGTCACACGTTAACTGTCTCGATGTTTTGATGGGTTTAATGACGCCATCTTGGAGAATTTGAGTGTTCAATAATTGGGACACACTGCATTTTCTATGTCCCAATGATCGAACACCGTATTTTTTAACAAATAATTAAATAAAAAAAATTCATAAAAATTCTTATTTGTAAGAAATTTTCTAAGGAACCTGAAACGCCTTTACTTTTTGAGATGCGACAGTTTTTGAATTTTGTATTCCCTTACGCATGAAGCGGCGCGTCTTAGCAAAAATGATAAGCAGTTACCACGAGACGTCAAATCGGGTCACCGTTGCTGATTAAATAATTTTTGCTCTATCAATTAAAGCTTTTTTTGCACAAGTAAGGTAACATTTCGATAGCTAAAAGTTCCATATATGTAATGAAATTTTTATAAATACGTAAATGCATACAGGTGAATGAGAAATAATAAAAATACAAGATAGTGTTCAATAATTGGGACATTTACCTTAAGTGTTTATAACATCGTGGTCGGACATATGGCATAAAAGACCAAATGAACTCCTATAATTATTTGTTGTATCACATGAACTCTATCATTCAGTTAACATCATTGTGATAATTGGGGCGTTTGTGGAATATGTTACTATAGATTTTCAAGCATAACCTATATATATATATATGTGTGTATGTATGGATGCATGTGTATTAGCGTGGCACAACTTTGAGCTTTATTTTTTGTTTCCTTTTCTCACCATGCAATTATCTTCTTTAAGGTGAGATATACATTTACAACGAAGACGTTACAGCCGGTCAACGCTGTGCCTCTCCGCTCGGATTTGGAGCGGGCGGGAACTTCAAACACGTCTTTCTCAAAACTGCATTATCGAAATTGGCGTGCAGGATTAATAAAAAACTATTAAGCCGATTGAGTTGGACATTGGTGGAAATATCGATAATATTGGTACCTTCTACTTGACGAGAATTGTTTTTGAAACATTGTAAAAAAAAACTACTTTTTTAATCCACATTTTACGGAAATGTTGATTTTTTTTGTAAATGTGTGCCATTTTCTTAAATTTGCATTTTCTTCATTTTAATTACCATCACATAGAAACTATACATGTTCTAACTAAAAAAAAATTTGAATTTTTTGCAATTCAAAGTCTACGGGAAGCTAGACTGCACGCCCATTCGCAACTCCCGCGGCGACCTTGCTGTAACGCTCTACCACAGCTCCGCCATTTTGACGATTATTGAACTTTTAAAAATTGTTCTGTATGCTTAAATATACTGTTAAAGTAGACCTACAATTTGATAGATGGAGAATAATTATTTCTTAGTTAAAGAAAATCCTGGAAAATTGCTTAATTTTTCCCGTCTAAATGTATATCTCGCCTTACAGAAAAAAAATTTGTCGCGGAAGCAGCGAGCGGTGAAAAATATTTAGAGGTCGCTCAAGCCATTCAAAAATTCAAATTTTCATTAAAAAATCGTTTTTTTTTTGGTTTTCGTCCACTTCTTACCAATAAATTTTACGCTTTATAATTTTTTAATTAACCTCCCGAAAGCTCTAGCCAGCCAATGAATATTTAGTGGTCGCTCAAGCTTTTCGAAATTCAGAATTTCCGCCAAAAAAGAAATCTCGCATGCACTATAATTCCTCGTAGCATAAAAACAAAATAAAAAGCTAAGTGTTACATTTTCTGAATAATTTATTATAATCATTTGTAACAAACACCAGTTAGACTATGTGTTATCATATGTTATTGTATTATGGCGTCGCTCGTCACAAAGTACAGCTACGATTGGTCGGCAGTTTGACTAACGAAACCAACTGTGGAACGCATTATGATGCGCGGGAAACAGCTGCCAATTCAGTTTTACGAACAGAACGACTTATAATTTTGTTTGCGGACAAGAGCTTCAAAGACTTATTTTATGAGAACAAAGATTTTAAAAAATTGGCGAAAATTGTCAATTTCGAAGCTCTTGAGCGAATACTGAATATTTATTGGCCGGCTACAGCTTTCACGAGGTTAATTAAAAATGTATAAAATGTAAAATGCATGGGTGAGAAGAGGATGAAAAAAATCGACTTTTTAACGAAAATTTGAATTTTTTAAAGGCTTGAGTGATCTCTAAATATTTTCGACCACTCGCAGCTTCCGCGAGAAGACAATTGGACGGTGAGAAAAAGGGAAAAAAATAAAGCTCAAAATTGTGCCACAGTAATGTGTGTGTATACAGGGTGAGGCACATAAAGTGTTACAGAGCAATAGCACTCAAACTATCGATCATATCAAAATGTTTCAGACAAAAGTTTCACTGTTCGAGAAGGCCGTCATACTGGACCACCCTATTTTTTTATCGGTGGAGGCGCTGAAGTTACGTCAAGGTCAACGCCACTTTTTAAAATGGCACCATGTTTTTTTTTCGATGACATTATTACCGATTTTAAGACGAGTTCAGCGACCTACAACACAAGGTCATTCTAGTCACGCAAAGTATGAAAATAGTCGAAAAATCGAAAAATATCGGAATAATCACTTTCAAAGGATCCATTAACCTTGGTTTGAGTCTACCTACAGAAGATGCTCGAAGTGATGACCCTCGACTTGTAAACACTTGTTTGATCGCTGTTTTTATTTCTTACGATACCAATGTTTCTTATCGGCAGCAAGTACGCATTTCCTGTTGACATCACAGTTAGCCACGCATTCCCCTCTAATGTGAGTACATCAGATCGCGAAAATGAACGATTTTCAAGAATCTTTTGATCTGTTGATGGTGCTGGGGAAATGCCGTAAACATTAAAGAAACGCCCAAGATTTGTATGCTGCTCGTTATCCGAATAGGTAACAAAAATCGCACATGTCTTTTTTTTCTTAGTCAGTCAGCGATTAGCTGACCGTTTCTGTCGCGTCGTACAGTGAAACAAGCACGAGTCAAACGTCGACCGATTGTTAATGAAAATAATGCGGCTGCTATCTTAGCTTTTGCTGCACTAAATTCACATGCGAGGAGCAGGCAAATGGAAAGAGAGAGTGGAAATAGTCAGCGATCTGTATTAAAAATCTTACATCAACACAAGTTCCATCCGTATCGTATGTCATTACATCAGGATTTCTACAGCAATGATTTCCGAAATCGCGTCAATTGCTGTAACTAGATTCGTAAAAAAATTCGTACAGTCGTCTCATTTGTGAGTAATGTGCTTTTTTCTGACGAATCTAACTTCACAAATACGGGAAATGTGAATAGGCATAACATGCATCATTGGGTAAATGAGAATCCTCGATGGATGGAAACTGTACCATTTCAACATCCGTGGTCCGCTAATTGTTGGTGCGGCATTGTCGACGATCCCGTCATTGGTCCATATTTTATTGAAGGTCGCTTGACTGGGCAAGTTTACGCAAACTTTCTGCAAAATGTACTGCCTCAATTACTGGAAGACGTGCCCTTGTATGTTCGCATGAACATGTGGATGCAACACGACGGTGCACCACCCCATTATGCTCTGTGTCCGAGACACCTGATGAATGAGATTTTTGGTGAAAAGTGGATAGGTCGAGGAGGCCCTGTAGCTTGGTCACCTCGTTGCCAGATCTAACATCACCAGATTACTTTTTATGGGGTTTTGTCAAGGAACGTGTAATGGCGGTAGCACCTACCACGTCTGACGACACGAAAGAAATAATACACCGAAGATGTACCGAAATTACACCACAAATGTTGGCTTAAGCTAGACGGTCTTTTCATCAGCGAATTAACAAGTGCTTGCAAGTCGAGGGTCATCACTTCGAGCATCTTCTGTAGGTAGACCCAAACCATGGTTAATGGATCCTTTAAAAGTGATTATTCCGATATTTTTCGATTTTTCGACTATTTTCATACTTTTCGCGACTAGAATGACCTTGCGTTGTAGGTCGCTGAATTCGTCTTAAAATCGGTAATAATGCCATCGAAAAAAATACATGGTTCCATTTTAAAAAGTGGAGTTCACCTTGACGTAGCTACAGCGCCTCCACCGATAAAAAAAATAGGGTGGTCCAGTATGACGGCCTTCTCGATAACTGAAACTTTCGTCTGAAACATTTTTGGATATGATCAATAGTTTGAGTGCTATTGCTCTGTAACACTTGATGTGCCTCACCCTGTATAAAGGGTGTCCCTCTTATCTCTGCCACCCGAATTAACTCAGTAATTATCGAAGTCACAAAAGAAATGTTCCAGAAAAAAGTTGCCCTTCTTTTAACGGAATGGTACATTTTTTTCAACCATCTTGCGGATGGTTGAAAAAGCCGCATAAAAACTGGGTGAAAAATGGTTGAAAAAGCCGCATAAAAAAACATTAGGGGGTCAAAGTCGTTCAAGGTCATTCAAATATTCGGTAATGATCCGAGATATTTAAATTTGTATAATCGATACTGATCTTGAACGATTTTGATCCCCTAATGTGTTTATGCGGCTTGAGGTGCTGCACAAGATGGTTGAAAAAAATGTACCATTCCATTTTAAAAAGTGGAGGTGACCTTCACTGTGCCCCAGCGCATCCACCGAAATAAAAAAAAGGCCGCATTTGATGGCCTCCTTCACACCGTACAACTTTTGTCTGGAACATTTTTTTCTGAAGTTGATAATTACCGAGTTATTTCGGGTGGCACTGATAAGAGGGACAACCTGTATATATAACCCACACGAGTGAATAGCCGGTCGAGATTCGGCTCTGGCGGTACACCAAGTTGAGCAGTGCTATGTATGACCAATACTCGAGGCCGTGGCCGCTTGGCCGAGCATCGGCTGACGCATCAACCAGCGAGTGGAAGGCCAATACTTCTAATACCTTGGTGTAGATATTTGAGTTAAAGTCCGTGCACTGGAGCATCAGAAGAACATATGGCCGTCTATACCGGTACGGGTTTTCCATAGTATCCCTGTACCCTCGGCAAATGCGGTATAGTGTAGCTTACGACAGCTGTGGACGCTATGCAATGTTAGGTTAGGTTAGCAAAGTGTGGGTAGGGAGTAATAGTAAAGGGTTATACGTAAAAACCCGCAAGGGTATACGTTGGAACTCGGGAATTAATCGAGACCCCGCTAACTAATATATAACTAATTCCTCTCTCTACCCCCCACCCCCCTTCGATGTGTGTGTTGCAATAAAGACCGACCATTAATTCACCCAAATAGAAAAATGTTTGACTTTACAACATTTTTATTGAATTAATTTTTTTTTTTAATTAAACAGATACATTTAGTGGATTCAACATAATTGTTTTTAAACAGCTGAACAGAATCACAGATTTATTTGAAATAAATCATATATTTAGTTATTAGGTGACATTACGTAGATCTTGATTTGAATAAACAAATATATATAAAATAAATAATTCCAATAATGAAATGCAATGGGAAACCTTGATTTCACGAAAAATCTAGTCAATTCAAATTTAAGGGGAGGGTAGGGGTTTGCATTGTTTAAAAGTCGATTTTTTTAGTCTTTTCTTATAGTTAAACATTTCAAGAATATATTCTCAAAATGTTAAGTCAATCAGAGTAAAACTCTCAAAGTTATTGACTATTAAGTCCTGCTCCTCTAACACTGTAGCTCCGACTTCTCTAAACTTCAAACGCGTTTTTCTCGAAACCACTTTTTCAAAGTCCGTGTTCACTGCCATTTGAAAACTGCATGACCGATTTATTTCAAACTTAGTACACACTTTCTACATATAAAATACCTCCCCCAAACGGTAAGTTTGAGATTTTTTTTTACATTGAGGGGGTTTTCGACCCCCAAAATAGCGGAATTTTTCGTGAAAAATGGCACTTTTCACTTTACATGACCACCAAAAATTTAGAAATGAAAAAAAAAAATTATCCAAGCCCGTTGAAGCGAGGATTTGATGATACTTTGACTAAATTTTAATGGTAATTGATTTCAGATAATTTCTAGCTTCGATACAGTGAACACCGCAAATCGTGTTTTTACAAAGGCGTTCTTGGAAAAGCTTTGTCACCGGCGTATTTGTGGATATTTTCGCGTAAAAATTTCACGGGATGTTCTTGAAATGACACTTAACAATGTATAAAAGGTTTTAATAAATTTACTCTGTCCATAGAGATGAAAAAAATTCGCAAGTGTTTTTTTTTCAGGCTGAAACCCCTACCCTCCCCTTAAAAGAAAACAAATCGACGCACCTAGTTAATATCAATAGAATTTTTCTGTCAGTGCATGATTCACTCCCATCCGTTTGGTTATCGAACAATACGTCATTGGTCGAACGTTAGCAACAACTAGTGAGTTATCCAAATGCTGCTGTTTTAACTCTCAATCCGTGAAGGTTGAGGCACCTCAATATTAGCAATAAAGTTATGTTTCCATCATAACTTTATTGTTAATATTGTTTGGGGCACCTTAATTCCGTGAACCTGGGTCGTTTTCGTTTTTGCACTACCAAACCAACAATTGTAAATGAAAAAAATCTGAAAAAATTCATGGTCAATCTTTAGGCTGTACTTCTCAAGGGAAAATAAGGTCTTTTTCTTTCTTAAATTAATATTTTTTTTTCATTAAATATTAAGCAACCTGCGAAGAAAATGATTTTGGGCAAGGCGAAAACGACCCAGTTTCACGGATTGAGGATTAAGGAACTTGTTAACATCAGTTTGATGGTTCAAAATGAAATTGGTCTCATGCTAGTAACTTTCTATGCGCACTTATTATTAGACGATTACCATTTTAATCAACCTCATACTAGTAACTTACGAAAAAGCTGCGGCGTTTGGTTCCTCACTACTTGTATATATCATATCTTAAATGACTAAACCAGTAACAGTAAGTCACTAAATTGCGGCTGCTTCTCAATTCCCACAGAATGCCACCCTCACTGGCTTTTAGTATCGTCACAAAGAATTCCTTCCACATCACAGCTGAATTTCCAAATAGGTCCGATCTAATTTTATTGTTAAACTTTTCTGAACTTTTACTTACTTTAACTTCACGAAGATTCATGGCCTCTTCCCACGAGTAATATTTCCTTTTCATTCGTTTAATGGCCACTTTTTCACCGGTATCGATTCTTTCGCCAAGAACGACGGACCCGAAGGTACCGTCGCCCAGCTGATTTAAGGTTATGTACCGGTTCATCTTCATTCGCACTGCCGGCGTCGCGCGACCTCTCGTAACGAATTTCTTGTAGCGGCAACTCACTTAATACTCTATTTACGGCCTTCTGGTGAATGACACTTCTGTCTTTTTGGGATTTCGCTATTTACTTTCTGCATTCCATGCTGCGAACACGGCCGATAATTGAGTTCTATTAACCCTTTATTTCTTTGTCACATTTCCAGTACACGAAAAGATTAAATCTTAGGTTTCTGATAGCACATAAACCTCGCGGGCCTAACCAATCAATGAAAGCACAACATAGGTTAGAGTTTGATACGCTGAACCTGATCGTCATCAGTCCATTCATTCGGGTAGAAGTAGATCTCGGGCAATTGTTCCATTTAAAGGAATTTATTAGGGTTCATAATGGGCGAGAACAGCTGAAATGCTCAACAATGTTTCTACGTTACGATTGTACGAAAACTCAAATATGTATCTTTGTATAAATAAAATTTACTTAAGTTATCGGCTAAATATTTTCCGATTTTGCCAATTCAAAATTCAAGACGATAACAGAAGAGCCAAGTGTGTATACAGACTAAAAGCAACGTGTGTATACAGTGGCTTTAAAAACGATGTAATACGTTGCGCGGTAGGACCCTGGCGATAAAAAAAAGAATAATATTAACAATAAATTTATGCTGGAAACTATGGGTAATGAAATTTCGATGGGAACATAAGTCTTGCTCACGTCTGTTGGTCTACATACAGGGAAAGAGCGCAAGAATCAGGATTTTTTCGTTTAGTTATACATTCTACTAGCCTGTTTGTCACAACAAAGTTGATAGTCGTTCAATATGCGATGATATGCCTGTTGCAATTTTGTCAATGTAGTTTCGGAGTGAGAGGTTATTGATTCATCGCAAGACACAAGTCCCTAAATCACAACAAACCTGGTAGGCGAATTCAGAATTACAAAACTATCTTCACCAAACGGGACCGTCCCCGTATGGTGTTGAAGTTTGCATCGTTGGAACCCAACGAAAATTATGTTTTACATTTTATTTTCAATATTTTTATTATTATGAGCAATCTCTTTTTATAGATTTATCATGTAGATCGCTAAATAAATATTTTGAAAAATGGTTGGAGAACTTTTGTAGGCGAAATCTGCCAAAAGAAATTAAATTCGTTCCAACGATGCAAACTTCAGCATCGTGTCCCCGCTAAGAAATCCTTGTCTTCCCAGACCTGTATGTAAGACCGTGCGGTCATGAAATAAATATGAAAAATGTATATACGGTTAAAAATCGATTATACACTTCGTTGATGTAACCACAAAGTTGTCAATGTTTCTAGACCTGTCGGCAATGAACGTACCGGTTAGGTGATCACCCTGAAGTGCTTATCAATAATTCATATGTGGATATAGGTCGAATCGCTCCACATGCGTATATTGAGATTACGAACAACGTTAATTACTTTTTATGCGATGAGTCCTTCTGCTCATATTCCGAAGCCTATCATTATGGAAACCAGGTCGATATAATATTAGGAGTACAACTTTGCAGTGACCGTTTTACTTAGAGAGCCACTGCGGCCGAAGTAGTGGCCCTAGCTCAATAAAAAAAGTGGCATTTTAAACTAGAGGCTCTGCCAATGTAAACAATTTAAAAAAGCTAACGGATACGTGTACGCATTATAAAGTTATAGGCACTCAAACATGGCAACCTACGAGCCGAATTCTCAGCATTTGCGGGAGGTTATGATTTACTTCTTCAACATCAAGAAATCTGCGGCTGAGGCCCACCGTTTGCTTGTAGATGCTTACGGGGAGGATTCTATTAGTGAGAAAACGTGTCGGCGGTGGTTCATCGACGCCCAAACCGAATATTCACAGATCCAAAGTGATGCTGTGTATCTGGTGGGACCAGCTGGGCGTTGTGAACTATGAGCTGCTCAAACCATCCGAAACCATCACAGGGGAACTCTACCGACGTCAGTTGATGCGCTTGAGTAAGGCACTCAAAGAGAAACGGCCACAATTCAACGAAAGACATGACAAGGTGATACTGCAGCATGACAATGCCCGACCCCATGTTGCAAATGTCGTAAAAAAGTACTTGGAAACGCTGAAATGGGAGGATTTATCCCACCCGCCGTACTCTCCAGACATTGCCCCTTCCGACTATCACTTGTTCCGGTCAATGGCACACGATTTGGCTGACCAGCACTTCGGTACTTACGAAGAAGTAAAAAATTGGGTCGATTCCTGGATTGCCTCCAAGGACCAAGACTTTTATCGACGCGGGATTCGAATGCTACCTGAAAGATGGGCCGAGGTCGTAGCTAGCGACGGGCAGTACTTTGATTAAAAAATATGTAGCCACTTTTTTATAATAAAGCCTTAAACTTTTGAAAAAACGGTCACTGCAAAGTTGTACTCCTAATAATGAGCTATAAGAACTCATTTCTGCAAATGAAAATTGTACCATCGAACCTTGTCCGTACAGCATGTACATTCTTAAGGGGTCCGTATAAGCTTGAAGTTTCACAAAAACGTTACCTTTCTATAGCATAGTTTCATAGCCTACGATCTTAACTTTGATGAGCAACGGATATTTTGTAGAAATTCCAAGAATTTACCAAGTTAGTATGTTTTACGTTTTTTTTGTGTTTTTCTCGACAGTACGCTTCATGGACCGGTGTTAGTCGTATCTGAAAATCTATTCGTCCGATTCAGTCAAATTCTGACCGAGCATAGTTTATAAAGTTTTTTCTCTTGTATGACTTTCCAAATATGTTTATTCATTTGTTAATAACAAAACATTAATGCTGTTATTTTTTTTTGAAAATCGAGCTTTTGTAACGGTTTGTCATTTTTGTCATAAAAATTTCAAAAGCGTATCCGGTTATACACAAGTTTTATTTTTATAGTAAAAGTAAATTTGTTCTCCTTCAGATCTACCCTGGTTTCCAGAACCACCTACATCCATTGGCCATGCAGCGAGGCCCGCGCTTTGTTTAACTAATAATCACTTAATTGTTCATCAATATTTTTCGATAAAACATTAAGTAAACTTGACAAGACTATGTATCAATTGTGTGTAGAAACTCGAGCTCGTCATCTCAATACTACCATCAGAAGAAAAATTGTAAATCGGCCTGTTTTTTGGACCCCAAACTTACTCAGACCCGTTAACAACCTCCAAATAATTAGACTTTATAATTAGAATATTGTTATACCGCGAGTGATTCTCTTGGTGCTATGAAATGTTGGCTTTTTTTTAATCGGTTTTTCCCAAGATTGGAAAGGAAACGTCTAATTGCATTGATTTCGCAATCAGAGCCTCATTTTAGATTGGTTTAGTGAAAATAGCCACGTCAGTGTTTATCTTTGCCTGGAAATTTCAAACCTTATAAACACCCTTAAGACTGCATTCAATTCACGGAAAGTACTTATCCGAGCAGCAAAACAGGTTTAAAAAAGGATAAAACGTGATTGAATATCGACTTAATAATTTTCTAGAACGTGTGCAACGCTGATTCCTCGGATGACCTTGAACACGCAACACTTAAAAATACCTCTATACGAGACACTCGCTTTTCGAATTGACGTAGCGCGCGAATTTTGAAAATCCACCGTAAACAGTGCACGATTAAACTGCAAATGTACGACTGAGACTCGAAAAAATATCAATGCTCGCAAAACTTCGTGATAAGATGCAATCAGATTGAAGTCGACACAGTACACGAAAGAGAACCTGGCGTCTTCAATTTGCATCTTCTTACATTTCCATGTGAGCTTGCGGTAAGCGCGCCTTGAGATATTCGTACACGCGAGGTTATGGATTTTTGTTAAATTACGAAATGTGTGGAATAGACGTTTTGCTCCACTTTACAGTACGAGAAAATTTAACTCGACGATACTCGAAAAGAAAATCACGCCGCTTGACTTTGTCCCTGTGATTCTGATGAAATTCATATTTACGAAAATTCGCCACACTGTATTAGCATGTCAGAATGAAAAAAGAAAGTGTGCGAAAAATCAAAATAAGGTATTATAAAAGAGATAAGATTTGCACTTCTTGACACAATACAATCAATGCATAGTGGAACGCGTTGCAATGTTTTGAAATAATTTTTAGGATAATTCGTTTTGGAAAAAACTGTTTTATTACTTACGTAAAAAAAAACATTTCACTCGGACGATTTGGAACAATTTTTTTGTCTTTACAAGCAGCCGTCACTGACTGAACTATCCTGCCGACTACGGCCATATTTACATGTAACCATGACGACGAGTCCACAAACTAGCGCTGCGACACAACACAAACAAGCGAGTTCTTCGAGGGCTGTAGGCTCTACAGGGCAATCGATGTCGAGGGAAGTCGTGACCTTGAAGATAAATGACATACGTGCGTGCCCTCGTATTTGAAAAATGTAGTTTAGCGTATTTGACAGGGATTAGATATGGAATTTTCTTTGAGTACAGGCGTACCCGAGCCAAAATATTTGCTGCACTTAAAAAATTTGATTTCCATTTTCAGAAACTTTCCAGAACTTTGCTGTAGTACGAGCGCGCAATCTTGATTTCTATAGATTTTGTTCAAATTTTTACCAGACATTGTTCATATCATTATGCATGTTTGAGTGAAATTTCAGAACAGTCGACTATTTAGATTGGGAGATAATGGGTTTTAAAATTGAAACATTGAACATTGCATTGAACTGCATTGAAATTTAGACAGAAAAATTTTCCGTAGAAAATATTTGTCCCCTATAATAAGAAGACATATGACAACATCGCAGAACAGTATTGTTCAATATTTCGAGAAAAAAATAATTATCGTGTTCCTAAAGTTAAAAGTGTTGCTTTAAAAAAATATTTGCATCATAAATATTAATATTTTATATTGTTTATGTTATCTTCATTAACAAATAAAAGTGTTGGTTCATTCATAACTACTTAAAAACTTTGTTCGATTAACAATTACTTCCAAATAAAAATGTGTGCCGCAGTATTATTTTAAATATGCCACGCAAACTCACGTCATTGGATACGTGGAACGATGCGGTATTGCCATGTGTTTTCTTATTACAGGGGACAAATATTTATTACGGAAAATTATTCTGTCTAAATTTCAATGCATACCCTGCAGTGTTAAAAGTTGCAATTTTAAAACCCATTATCTCCTAATATAAATAGTCGACTGTTCTGAAATTTTACTCACACATCCATAATGATATGAACAATGTTTGGTTAAAATTAGAACAAGATCTATAGAAACCATAATTGCGCGCTCGTACTACCTTGAGGCGGGATATACATTTACAACGATTAAAACATCGATTTCTTTTTTCTTCTTCTTTAAACGATAGAACTATATATGAAGAATATTTTCCCAAAGTTTCAAAGCGAAATTCGAAAAATTTCAAACGTTACAGCCCGTCAACGCTGTGCCTCACCGCTGGAACTCGGAGCGGGCGTGAAATTCAAACGCGTTTTTCTCAAAACTGCATCATCGAAATTGGCGTGCAGGATTACACAAAAACTATTAAGCCGATTGAGTTGAAATTTGGTAGAAATATTGATAATATTGGTACCTTCTACTTGACGAGAATTATTTTTGAAAAATTGAAAAAAAACTACTTTTTTAATCCACATTTTACAGAAATGTTGCGTGAAATGTTGATTTTTTTGTAAATGGGTGCCATTTTCTTAAATTTGCATTTTCTTCATTTTAATTACTGTCACATAGATACTATACATGTTCTAACTGAAAAAATGTTTAAACTTTTTTGCAAATCGAAGTCTACGGGAAGCTAGACTGCACGCCGATTCGCAACTCCCGCAGCGATTTTGCTGTAACACTCTGCCACAGCTCCGTCATTTTGATGATGAATTAATTAAAAAAAATTGTTTTGTATACTTAAATATACTATTAAAGTATACTTAGAGTTTGATAATTGTAGAATAATTATTTCTTAGTTTAAAAAATCCCTCAGTATTGCTTATTTTGGTCGTGTCTAAATGTGTATCCTGCCTTAATCAACGCAAAGTTTGCGCATAACGCAGCCATGTACCCAACTCCTATGAAAATGTTCAGTATGTAAACACAGTGCCGGCTGGGGGGGGCACAAGAAAGGGAGTCTGCAGAATTAAAAATTTTTCGTAAAATTTGCTGCCGAATGATATGCAACAATCAGCCCCCTGACACTGGTAGATAAATGCTGTTCGCAAAATGTCCTTGCCGCACTGTGGCGCTTGTAGTCGTGTGACAGGCATGCATATATATGTATGTTGCGCCGGTGTTTCGAATATCTTACATGAATAAAAATCTATTGATATATTTGGAATGATTTTCCGTTCTAATGATTTTCCATTTGAACACAATAAATAACGTCGCCATAACGATAACAGGCGAAAGCCACGAAAGTATCGAATCGTTCAGCTGATCGGAGTTTTTAGAGCCGAAGGCTGTCACACAACAGCCAACGCTAGGCTGTGGCCATTTCAAGAACTAAAAAACCGGGACAAAACGCGTTTTCGTTTATCGTATAGGAATAGTAGGCCAGTGTCCGGGGGCTGGCAACAATTAATGAAAAAAAAACACTCCAGAGATTTACCGAAGTAAAATAAGTTGTTACACTTTTACGAAGTCCTTTTTTGAATAACAGTTCAAGGCGTATCTCTGTGAAAATAATGAAAAACACCAAACACGATGAATTCTCTATGAAATAATATACTGCACTGATTGCAATTTTTTAAATATCACTAGTACTAAGCCAACCATTTGGTTCTTAAAATTTAGTGGTGTATCCCGAACAAAATATTTGGTTACTCATATTGTTTTTTACAACTGCTAAACAACGTCGATGAAAGTTTTAGTGCTTAGTGCCAGACGGTTACACCGGCCAGTATGTGTAGTCTATGCAAAAAAGTTTACTCCAAAACTGTATAAAGGAAAAGAGAAAAAAAAGTTTTAAATTGATAATTCTAACTCATGTGTAGTGTATGGTATATCGGGTGTCCCATTTTAATCTCACACCTAATGTATCTTGAAAAATAGTGCTCCGGTCAAGTAGTGAGTATAGTGAAACTTTTAGGGTTCAAAGGGGGGCTAAAAAAAAATCGGTGAAAAATTCAAAATAGCGACGTTAAGATGGCCGACATGTTTAAAAAAAATGAAAACATGACTAGTTCATCAAAAAATGTGTCAGGTCAAAACTAACAACTTAGGTAGAAATTTCTTTTTTTAAGTCTCTAATTTTTAGGTTAGAACACCACTTTTTATTATTTCAGTGCTATCCAGGATGTACCACGAGGAGATAAAATCTTTAACATCCCAAGTGTAAGTTCGCATGCGTGTGTGGGTGTGAGTTTGTTTGGGTTTGTTTGATAACCCAAACATATTTAAAAAAAAAAAACATATCGGCCTTCTTCAAGTCGCTAAGGTAAATGTCCCAATTATTGAACAGCTTAGGATCTGGGGGATTGAATTCGGTGAGAAAAAAATATAAAATCAAGAAAAAACCATCGCTTTCATGTTCAAATGATACTTTGATATTTTTATTTTCGAAAAATCGCCCTTTAAATTATTTTTCAATGATTTCAAATGAAAAAAAAAAAAAAAATAATGTGAAGCATCCAAATGTCCCAATTATTGAACACTGGAAGTGCCTATGTCCCTAATATTGAACAGGTATGTCCCAGTTATGTAACACTCTCGACAATTCTTTTTCCGTTCTGAAAATATTATTTTGGGTACAATATTAAGAAATAAAAGCAAAATCAAACACTTAAATAATCTTTTATTAATCATGTAAAAATACAAAAATATATATTTAGTCTCTTTCAACAGGTTTTTGGTTCATTCGCATTTGGTTTATTTGTGCTTTTCAACTCGAACTTTATTTTATTTTTATTTTTAGCTTCCTCGTTTTTATGTTCTGTTTTTGTTTGATTTTGTCGCAGCTTGGCTCCCTGAAATATCGGAGAGCAAAAAATATTGAACAGTACATTCGTATTTTTAGGTTACATTTACATTATATTCTCTTTTTACTTTCCTTTTTATGTTTATTGCACAAAAATACAAATAAAAAATATATTTGATGATCTTAGAATTATTATTAAAAGAATAAAGGTAAGTTTATTCAGAAGCTTACAGTTTTTGTTTGAATAAATCCGATTCACACGATCCGTCACACGTTAACTGTCTCGATGTTTTGATGGGTTTAATGACGCCATCTTGGAGAATTCGAGTGTTCAATTAATTGGGACACACTGCATTTTCTATGTCCCAATGATCGAACACCGTATTTTTTAACAAATAATTAAATTAAAAAATTTCATATAAATTGTTATTTGTAAGAAATTTGCTGAGGAACCTGAAACGCCTTTACTTTTTGAGATGCGACAGTTTTTGAATTGTTTATGCCCTTACGCATGAAGCGGCACGACTTAGCAAAAACGATAAGCAGTTACCACGATACGTCAAATCGGGTCACCGTTGCTGATTAAATAATTTTTGCTCTATTAATTAAAGCTTTTTTTGCACAAGTAAGGTAACATTTCGATAGCTAAAAGTTCCATATATGTAATGAAATTGTTATAAATACGTAAATGCATGCAGGTGAATGAGAAATAATAAAAATGCAAGATAGTGTTCAATAATTGGGACCTGTTCAATAATTGGGACATTTACCTTACTTGGCCTCTAAAAAATAAAACAAGGTTTGGAAAACTTGCTCGCGTATGAAATGTTTGTTCGGTGTCAATACAAAACGTTTCAATTGACCCCGAATCGTTTGTTTCAACTGCCCCTAACCTTCGCTTCTAATAATTTATCAAACAGCAAAAACCCTAAATGTTGTAGGTAGGTACTGATCACAATAAACTTAAATAGTTACTATATTCATAGTAACGATGATTGTAAACAGTGCTGAAGAAGGAACGATAGTTTTGTAGCAATACGCAAGATACTAATAGTCACAAAACTTACTTTTCATGTCGATATAGTTGCACCCACATGAAATGTCCGACGTGCTCGGGACGCGTCGTGCACAGAGCGACAGGATCCGATACGCAAAGCAATCCCTTCCTCCCTCGGGGCCGCGCTGCTGTCACTAACAGTCTTCGAGTTATTCAACTTATTTCATTTAACCCGTGTGTAGGCGAGTTACTCTCAGAAGCATGTCCACTGGCGATTACTGCTCTCAAGAGTTTTACTCTTACGTGTAAAGGCACCTTTACTTTCGTCTCATCTTATATATATATAAAAATATTCCATCTTATAGATATAACGAACACGTTCCGGGGTAGAAAGAAGGAGCAATGTGGGCAATTGGGTTACAAAATTTAATGACCATTCGTTTTGTGCTATTTGAACAGTGTCTATAAAAAGACATTATCTTTACATATACAATACAACGTACAACAATTTTTCCCTTTTTTAACAGGAAAGTAACATATTTTTCGTATGGAAGTATAATTCGGAATTACCCATTAAATTGAGTATCGATCTATTATCACTTTCGTTTACATGATCTCTCCAATACTTGTCACCTTGCCAATGCTTTCTAAACAATTCACTTTTGTTTGCATGATCATGCCAATACTAGTCACCTTGTCGATTGTTTTCTAAATAATTAATTATTCCAACTGAAATTATGATTGGTACATCGGCTTTTTTTTCTATATACTGCGGCCTCGGTTATCAGCACAGCGGCGGGACCGGCTCCGCATCGCACAATCGGGGTTGCGCACCATCCATTCAAGCGGACTCTGCGCAGCCGACGTGGCTGATAACATTGGTCGTGTTCGTGGGGTCTTATCATTTTGATACGAACAAGTGCGCATGCGCATAATGATGCGCAACGCGCAACTGCGCATCATTATGAGCATGCGCACTTGTTCGTATCAAAATGATGAGACCCGACGAACACGACCAGTACCTCTAAAAGCCCTCTCTTATTGGTCGTGTTCGTTGGGTCTCATCATTTTGATACGAACAAGTGCGCATGTGAATAATGATGCGCAACGCGCAACTGCGCAATGAAACGTGCGCATCATTATGCGCATGCGCAATCAAAATGGTGAGACCCAACGAACACGACCATTGTCTAGCATGCTTCGAGTCTGATGCTAGGGCCAGTGTGCTGCTCCCACCATGCGCTACACCCACTGATATTCGACATACAGGGGAGGGCTGTTGTATCTGTAAAGATCCCGATAATCGAGGCCGCAGTGTATACCGGTGAATATTTCTCTCTCGTATCAAGCTAATGCTACATGTAGTTACATATATATGAGTACACGTACTCAATATAAATTTCTATACGCATACTTATGTGTGTGTCTATAAAATGTACAAATCGATTAGGGGATAGCAACTTTCCTTGCAGGAGTATACGAGAAAAGTTATTTTACTCGACGATTCGTTTTATGACGATTATAAGTAGTATTATCAAAATTTAAGGGCCTTTCGTGATAGTTTCATCCGATGAGTCGTTCCGTAATTGGCGATACTGAATTCTGGATTACAGTGACATCCTAGAACTCAGTGGAATTTTCGAGAATTGATTGTAAAAAAAAGTTTTTTTACCCCAATTTATTTTAGAAATTTATACCGATGTTTGAAAGGTCACATGGTTGTTACGCATTGATTCGGAAATTCTCCGGCTTTCCCAGATTTTCCACACAGGTTTCGCAAATATTCCAGAGACATTGGGGCCAAATAAAGAACATAATTTTTTTTTAAGATCCAATATAAGAAAATGTTAAATATTAAAATAAAATATTTTCGAAAAAACGAAATTCGAAAAATAATTTAAACGCTGTAAAGTAAAACAAATACATTAAAAGCAACTTCAGAATCTGTTCTTAACTATGAGCAAAATTTTTTGTCGGTGCCAATAAATAAAAAATAAATATAAACACTTGTCTACAATAATAATTGTGAGGTTGCGTATCGACAAATGGAATGCAAATGTATAGAGCTTTGGAGTAAATTAGTTTTTGAAATTTTCCATGTTTGGCACTGACATAACGTTTTTTTTTAAATATAATGAAGAATAATATAAATATTAAAAATATACGAAAACATCTATTTTTATACTTTGCGGTTTTTTTTTCTCAAGTCGGTTTCATTTTTCGTAATGCTTGCTAAAATTTTACTCCGGAAAAGTTCCAGAGAATTTACACTTTTACGACTTTTCCCTGATTATTCCGGGAGGAAAGAAATTCTCTGAGTTTGCGCGGTTTTCCCCATTGTATGTGTAACAGCCATGCTATAGTAGGATCCACGCGTAAATTTCCAGTCAAAAGTTTGGTTTTGTCGGTATTTCCGTAGTCCGTGATATAACAAAACTCCAAAAAATATAGACTTCTTCACAATTTTATGATCTTGAAATTTGAATAGTACCAGAAACTTGTTGACATATTGTTTAAGTAATAACGGTGCAACGAATAATCAATATGAAAATAATTATTTACGATATAAATATTCTTAAAAAAATTAATTTAATCCAACTTAATATAATAAAATCGATTATATTCTCAAAGCAATATAGGGTGTCTCAAAACAACCTGACATTTCAATTTTTTTTTTTATAAAACATCATTTCTTTGAAAAGTACGAATATTTTAATTTTGATATAAGGTACAAACATGAAGGTTATGGCCGCTATATCCGATAAATGGTATAAACGGCATGGACTTGGCAGCCATATTCTTTCAACAAAATGGCGCAGCCTGCTGAGGTTATGGCCGCTATATCCGATAAATGGTATAAACGGCATGGACTTGGCAGCCATATTCTTTCAATAAAATGGCGCAGCCTGCTGAGGTTATGGCCGCTATATCCGATAAATGGTATAAACGGCATGGACTTGGCAGCCATATTCTTTTAACAAAATGGCGCAGCCTGCCACATTGCGCGCGAAACAATGCAATTATTGCAGACAATGTTTCATGATCATGTAATCTCGCGCCGCGGCGATGTGAATTGGCCACCAAGATCGTGCGTTTTGACGCCATGCCATTGGACTTCTTTCTTTGTGATTTTCTGAAAGGAAAAGTGAATGCCAATGATCTACGGACCATTCCGGAGCTTAAGGGGGGATTGTCTTTTTTTTCGCAAAATTTACCGCTTTTTGGGAATTTTTTTGTGAAGAAAGTATACAACGGAAAACTTGTGAAACTTGGCATATAGTTTTATTGATCTGTTTACTACATACAAAAAATTTTTTAAACAATTTCATCAAAAAATCCGCCTCCCACCCCCCTCGACGCGCGATGGTCCTTTTTTGATGGTGTGCACGATTTCTCAAAAACTATTCAACCGATTGCCTTCAAATTTGGACAGAATGCTCAGCTGACATCCTTTTATCGTTTGATGAAGCAAAAAAGCAATACGTTTTATAGTTTTTTATTTATAACAAAAAATCGATCAATTTTTTTCGAAAAATCGATACTTCAAGTTCAAAACGTCACCAAATCGTCAATTTTTTTTCCCTTCATCGAACGATAGCTAAATGTGTCTAAAGTAAAATGCTTTTTGGGTTTTCGTTGCAGGATGAACGTGAAGGCTGTAATCGTGCATACCATCAAAAAAGGACCATCGCGCGTCGAGTGGGGTGGGAGGCGGATTTTTTGATGAAATTGTTTAAAAATTTTTTTGTATGTAGTAAACAGATCAATAAAACTATATGCCAAGTTTCACAAGTTTTCCGTTGTATACTTTCTTCACAAAAAAATTCCCAAAAAGCGGTAAATTTTGCGAAAAAAAAGACAATCCCCCCTTAAGGAAGCAACTGAACACTCCATTAATGAAATTAGTCCGCAAATATGCCAAAATGTTATTGATAATTTCATCGAAAGCGTGAACGTTTACAAACAGGGACGAGACGGCCATTTATCGGATATTGTGTTCCACACATAACCTCCATGTTTGTACCTTATATTAAAATAATAATATTCGCACTTTTCAAATAAATAATACGTTTTATTGAATTGAAATGTAAATAAAGGTGCATTGGTCTAGTGGTTAGCGTGCTGGCCAGCGGATCGGGAGGTCGCAGGTTCGAATCTCAGCTGCGTCATTGCGCCGGCGTGAAATCGTTTTCTTTGACGCCTCTCGGCGAAAGATGATGTGTAGGGTTTCTGCAGTTTCCCTATGTCTATGGCAAATGTCACGGTGAATGCGATGCAGGTGTGGGGAGGAATGGGAGGTAGAACGAAGTTGTGGCGGGTTGGGGCACGTAAAAAGGGAAAGACCCTGTACGGTTGGAACAGACTAAGAAAAAAAATGAAAATGTCTGGTCATTTTGAGACACCCTATATATTTTATATACAGTATATAAATGTATATATAAATGTAGGTAAAGCATGTATATGTAAATTATATATTTATATATATACACTTTTCCAAGTAATTATGATTTTACGCCGTTTTTTCTGCTTTCCAAAATACTTTCCTTTCCATTAAAAAAAAAAGTTGCATCTATGAAACAGTTGGTTGAATGAGTTCAAAGGTCTTAAGGGAGCTTTCCAGTGTGAAATTTTCAAAAAATCGATTTTTTTTTGCTTTATCGAATAGTATACACTCTTCCGAATATTCTCTGAAATTTTCATGCCGAAATTCAGATTATTTCGGTTACTGTACAGCATTTCTTGGAAGAACGTTTCTTGACCGTAAGTAAACGATTTACCTAAAATTTCCTCACTTGAAACTTTGAACGCGTTTTTCTCGAAACAGCATTTTTCAAAACGGTGTCCAACTTGGAGGGCAGAGTTTTAAAGCTATCGAGTTGAATTTTTTACACAATATTCTTAACGTCATTGTTTATCGTGCTATGGAAGCTTTTTTTTTTGACATCTTCCTATTTTTTTGTAAAAAAAACTGCCAAAAAAAATGCTAAAATCGATACTTTTTATTCAAACCGGCGCCATTTTTGCAAAAAAAAAAAAGCCTCCATAGCACGAAAGCCAATTATATACCGATCAATAATCGTTTTGTGTTTTTTGTTTCAGATCAAAATTGTGACCCCCAACGTGGACACCACATCCAAGTGCATTTTCTGCAACAATTGTTTCATCATTTTTATAAATATTAATTAATAAATAAATCGATCTTTAAAAAATTGTTTTGTATTCTTCAATACCCAATTAATATACAAAAAAAACCAGACCGATTAGATTATTTTTTCTTTAAAAAAAAAATCGCGAAAAACAGCGATTTTTCGGGCTGTCACACTGGAAAGCTCCCTTAAGAGTAGTGTAGACTCTTGTTACTACTAAAAAAATCGCCATTGTCCCTCTATTTTCAGAATTGTCAAAGATATATTTAAGAAAGAAACAGCTGAAAAAGTTGATTGATATCTTTTTAGAGTAGTGTCGGTTGGATAATGATTTGTTTGAACAATGGTTCGAGAACGTTTAAGCATAATTGTAGTAAATTAACATTCGTAAAAACTCCAACATGTTTAAAATTTTGCAGATATCTGTCGAATTGCGAAGTACTAAAATTCTGAACACATTAAAGTTCCTGCTGGAAATGTACATATGTCACATCCTTGAGGATCCCGGAACCGTTTATTTTCAAAAATGATAATAGTAATAATCATGCTAAAAAATCATTGATAAACACGTTTTTTTTAAGGGGGGAAATCACAGTAGCACACAAAAAAATAGGCATATTTTCGGGAATTAATTTTGGCTGAATAAAAGTATCAATCGAAAATCTGTAAAGTAGGTTTTATAGCAATACTAAAAAAGTACAAAATGTAATTTTTTCAATAAAAAATATTTAAAAATTGCGGCTGCGCAGCATATGCCCCAAGGCGACTTTTTTGAGCTCGCCGAAGACATAACTCGAGCAAATTTTTACCGATCGACTTGAAATTTTGACAGCAGCTTCGAAACATCTTTCTCCACGGAGCTACGTAGGATTTTTTCGATATATTGATTTTTCGCAAAATGGTGCATGTTTGAAAATAAAGTTAAATTTTGAACAAAAAAGAAACGCCATAAAATCGTCGATAAAAAAAAGTAAGCCATATAAAATAAAAAATCCTACGTAGCTCCGTGGAGAAAGATGTTTCGAAGCTACTGTCAAAATTTCAAGTCGATCGGTAAAAATTTGCTCGAGTTATGTCTTCGGCGAGCTCAAAAAAGGCGCCTTGGGGCATATGCTGCGCAGCCGCCATTTTTAAATATTTTTTATTGAAAAAATTACATTTTGTACTTTTTTAGTATTGCTATAAAACCTACTTTACAGATTTTCGATTGATACTTTTATTCAGCCAAAATTGATTTCCGAAAATATGCCTATTTTTTTGTGTGCTACTGTGATTTCCCCCCTTAAATACAGCGAATCGACGAAAAATTGTATTTCTCATTGAGCGAAGTGAATAATGTGTAAAGTTTTGACCAATTACGAGAAATAAATACAAAGTAACGGATTATTTATACGCCGACGTGAAAGTTATTCGCATAACACTTGAGAAGTTTCCGAGTAATTGAATCAACGAGATTCGTGGAAACAATAAACAAATTACTTGGAAAAAGTTTAGAAACAAATTGCAAATACGTGTGGAAAACGAAGCATTCGATTCCGGTTCCTTTCAGAAACAATTTTTTTTTAATGACTTGTCTAACAATGTTATCGTGACTTTTTTACCCTCTCACCGACTTTTATTGTTGGCTGAGTCCGTATACATAAAGCACCCTTAACTATGAGAAATAACTGGTTTCCCCCCTCTCCCTCTCCCTTCCCCTTTCTCTCAGGACGGAGGAAGGAATCCCTCTCTCTCTATCCCTCTCACGCTTCCGTCTTTCGAAGTTATATTTACAAGAATCGTATGAATTTTCAATTGAACTAAATTATCTAATGCGCTCCGTCTATCTTTTTTTCTCGCCATTTTATAAATAATAAGGTTATGCATATTTAAATATGCGTCACATAACTTGTGGCAAAAGAAAGAATATAAACAAGACCTTTCTTTGTCCCCTCGCGTGCTGTCGCGTTGAAAAACATTAGAAGTGCAAGAGAAAGTGCTCAAAACTACCCAATTGGAAAAACGGCCAAAAAACGTCAATCAGAAGTAACAAAATTTGCACAGAGCCATTTAAAAAAAAGCCCTTTTTGAGTTATTTTTAAGTAAGGAAATCCAAATTTCCCGCAAACTCAATTGAGAGCAACATAAATACCAAATAAATAAATAAAAAGTTGAATGTTAAAAGGAAAGAACGCTTATACACTAAACGCAACAAAAGAACTTACAAACAAATTAATTGATTAAACCCTTTGAAAAAGGCGGTAGTTTGTTAAAAAAATGTATAACTTATTGTTCGAAAATCTCCCAGCACGTTTTTCCCATTGTTCCACCAGATAACGGTCTTGTGCATCGGTCTGGAAAATCAAGCCAATTTTGATGGTCACCTTCTCGGAAGCGTGACAATTTTGATTCATGATATCGTCATGTTGTTTATAATTAGTTCAATTCTTTGCCAATCATGGCATAATGAATAAATACGAAATGCCTAATTCTCGCGCGCCCGCAAAGTGTAAAATAAAGACAAAAATTCTAACGTTCAGCTGTCAAAGTCCCGAAAAATCCGGTTTTATTTACAAAGTGGGAAAAACAACGCCTCCGGGCGATATACTCTGGAAAGCGTTTCAAATTATTAGTGAAAAAAAAGCTTGAATAAGGGTGCGTTAACAGACAGTGAACTGAACAAGATTCTAACGGCCACATATTTGCATCGGTTTTTCCGTTTTGTTAAATTTCTCTAATCATATTATCATCCACGTACATACAAAAATGATTCGTCTCTTTCGTATATTCACCCTTGCCTCAAAAAATACAATTCCAACGATATAAATGAAGAATTTTATCGTAAAGACGTTGCCGAAAAAAGGACAGTATCACATAATTGCGCATACAAAAGTAACACGTTCCACTCGTTCGTTCGGTACCACTTCCTCGTGCAATTTTTTCCCCCTGTAATTGTAATAAATTATAGAAAAATCGCGGTGGATTTCAGTTGCCATCATACTTTTTTTGTCGACTGCCAAATTCATTCGATTATACATTTTGCGCACATCTTTCACTGCTCACTAGGGCAGAGTACCATGTAGACTACTTTACAACAGTTTTTCCAAAAATTGACGCACAGTCTGCATTGCAAAAAATATCCTGCAAACTGCAAGACAACCATAAATTTCTGCTGGATGGATAACTGCAGCATGGAGCAAAAGCCTCGTTAAATTAACACGAAACCAACCGCGAAAGGCGCTAGCCGCGATTCTGAGTTGGTCACTCGCGCTAAATGATTCTTAAATTTGGCTTACCGAAAATAGCTTCGTTCACCACTAGAGTTTCCCGACCTGTGCGCAAGACAACGGTTCTGCAAGGAAATTAAATGAAAAACGGAATCCCGTTTTTAGAAGAAAAAAAAAGATGGGGTTAATTTTTTCTTTGCCACGAGTCGCGCTGTGCGAGCCTACAATAAATAATGATATGTGAGCAGTTGAATTAATCGATTGCCGTTTCACTCGAATTTTGTCCAATTCTTTTGTGACTTAATGGCGGCGGATGGAAACGAACTGGCGAACGGATCGTTGATGCTTGGGGAAAGTTTTTGGTTGCTCTGATCACAGGAAGTGCCTTGTTTGGAGGACGAGGCCGCTCCGTTTGCGAGGCTAAACTTGTTGAAATCCAAGCCGTACTCCTGCAGCAAATCGAAGTCCCTTAGGGTCTCGTTGCTTCGACGGGGGAACAAGAGTTGGTCACCGCTCTCGTGCTTATTGGGCAAAAAATAAGGATACAAGGGATTGCTGAGTCCCTCGCTCATTTGCGGCAGGTGAAGCGATTGCGTCATTTGCTTCGTGTTCCCGTAGGTCGTCGAGGAGCAGCTCGACCACAGCAAGGGATCGTAGTCGTCGTCATCGTCGTCGCTGTTCGTCGAATCCAGCCTTATCAGATCATGCTCGATCGGCGCCGAGCTCTGAAATTTTCATTCGCAGTGATAAACCTGAGTAAAATTCTGGTCGGGCAGTCGATCACGATATTCGCGATGGCAAATTTGGGATGTATCACGCGTACATTCGCAGCCAAGAGTTTGATTTTATAGGAATTTCGGTGCTTAGCGATTCGTTGTAAATCTGAATGTATTCGGACATATTCAAGATGTGACGACCTTTGATTTGGAATTGTATACTAAATGTCGACCGACTAATTGTTTTTTTTTTCGAACAATTTCTCGAAAAATATACAGATAACAAAAATCCTTTATGTATAGGCAATCGTTGATTTTTCTGATAACTTATGAAATTTTTTTTTAACTGTTTTTGGATTCTTTAACGGGTTATATGACGTAAGGGTTATATGACACTTTTATCCATTAATTAAAAATTAAAAAAAATAAATAAAAACTCGAGCAAGATAAGTCTGAACATTCTTATAAGTATTCAGAAAAATCCAGTCGTTCCATGCAAAACACTTTTTCACAGATTATTTATTACACAATTGTTCGCTCGAGTAATTTGTTAATAACTTTTGGGCATTATCATAATTTGCATGTATAGCAGTGTCCATGCGGGGTGAAGCGTACTCGAACGTGTTCTAGCGAACAATGCGAGCCTGACGTGGGCTAGAACAGTGGCGGGTACTCCCAGTCTGTAGGACCGAGACATGGGAGAGGATGATAGAAGAAAGTAGGAATTAAGGGGTCAGTACACTTTGAAAATTTCAAAAAATCGAAAGCAAGCAAGACTTGAAGAAATCGACGATGATGAGCAATCAGAAGGGATTTTGTACGGTGCAGGAATTGCCGATTGAGTTTGGGTAAGAGTTTTTCATAGTATAAACTTCAAACGCGTTTTTCTCGAAACAACGTTTTCAAAATCTAGCTCCATCGTATCTCTAAAACTAATAAACTGATTCTCTTGAAATTTGAATCACATATTGTAAACATGATTTGCAAGAAGATGACCCTCGATGGTTTTAAAATTTTGATTTTTACTCTTTTTTTTGCAAAAAACTGCGAAAAAACGATTTTTTAAAAAACTTTTGTCATCTGCCATTTTATTTTTTGTTTATATCCAAGGGTTATTTTGTAGCTGGTGTCATACAATTACTATCTAATGGACTTTGGTTTTTTTGTTTCAGACAAGCCGCTGCCGAGTTGTGATGGAGCTACCTAGCCCACCTATTTTCGAGGCGTTACGTTAAACTATAGTTTTTATACTTAGAAATGAATAAAAATGAATTAATTTTTTTTAAATGTATTTCAAGACTTTATATATCAAGCCCAACAACTTTTATATTCATATCTTTAAAAAAAACCTCAAAAAGAATCGCGAAAATAGCCTCTTTCCGTGGCTCCAAAGTGGACTGGCCCCTTAATCGGCGAGCAAGATGCTGTCGATCGCGGATCGATCGGGACTGAGCACGGGCCGCGGTAGCAAAAAATTCAATCCCCACTCCTTGCCTAGTCGCAAGTAGATTAACAAAGGGAGGGTCAGGCGTTCAGAACACCGATTTTCTTCGAACTTCACACAGTCGTAGGAATCCATCAGGACCATACACTAGACAAGCAGTACGTTGCAATAATCAATCGTTTCCGAGAAAACGGAGGAAGCAGTTTGCGTTAACAGCTTTTATACCGGTTCGTTTCATCTGTTAGCAAGAGTCCGCTTGTAGCATAACGGGAAGCGGCCCGGACACAACCGCAGGATCGCTGATTCGAGTCTCGTTTAGACGACTTTGTTTTGTCTTCTTATTTTTATCAGTTTGAAGCATGACGTTGATTTTATTTTTCTGCAATTTTTTTCTTGAAACTAAACTAGAAGAAAAAAAAGTTGAAATGAACTTATTTTCCATTATTCTAGAGGATGTAGTATTGCTTTTATAAGGAACTTTCTACCACCCGTGACTTCGTTCGCGTGGATGTGCTATTTTTGTCCAGCGTTTGCCAGAGAGTAGCCTACTTGATCGTTTTACGTTGACTCGCGTCATTAAAGTTGTCATTGTCCTTGGTCCCTTTTGTCTCAACCTCATAAAACATAGACGTTCAGCCATAACGTCCAGGCTACATTCCAGTGGAGGAATATTCGAATCAGTAGTGACAGAGATTACATCTGACATACAAACAAGCTCACAAGCTTCACTTCTACATTATAGTAGTAGTGTTTGAGTAATATGTAAATACCCTTGCGGGTTTTTACGTATAGCCCTTCCCAATTACATCCTTTCCTATTACTCCCTACCGATGCTTCG
This sequence comes from Ophion obscuratus, assembly GCA_964007375.1. Classification (NCBI taxonomy): domain Eukaryota; kingdom Metazoa; phylum Arthropoda; class Insecta; order Hymenoptera; family Ichneumonidae; genus Ophion; species Ophion obscuratus. The sequence continues at coordinate 21,713,371 of OZ023319.1, read as the reverse complement.
CTAATCTAACCTAACGTTCCATTGAGTCCACAGCCGTGTTAAGCTACACTATACCGCATTTTCCGAGGGTAAGAGGAAACTGTGGAAAACCAGTACCGGCATGGACGATCCTATATTCTTCTGACCCCCTGGTGTACAGACGTCAGCGAAAGTATCTACCCTAAAGCCGGCAATACACGTTGGTCAAGCCTCAGCCAACGCGAGCGTAGGCAAATTGATACAAACAAGTGCTACCATGGCACCAGCAATGGCAAACCCAAACAAACAGGCTGTCTATACGTTGGTATTTGCCTTCACTCGGCTACCTTGAGCCAACATGTCTTGCCGGCTTAAGGTATTAGAAAAAAATTGGCCTTCCGCTCGCTGGTTGATGCGCCGGTCGGTGTACGGCTAAGTTGCCACCGCTCCAAGTATTCGCCGTGCACAATGCTGCTTAACTCGAAGTACCGTGTCGATACCTCTACATTATAATTAGCGTAGAAGAGTAGATATAATGGGAAATGAGGTGAATTTTTATTATAATACGTCGCAAGTTTCTTCTATTTGCAAACGACGTCAATTACTCGTTATACCAAAATATCTTGCATTCTTCGTTTTAATGATGTATTGGTGAAAAATTAATAACGGAAAGCCCTCAAACGGTATTTTCAAGGGATTTTATTACTTTCATTGTATTTATTAATTTATTTTAAATAGAAGAAACTTGTGACGTGTTATAATACAAATTTATTTTATTTTCCATTATATGCCTTATAAAACTAATATAATATCATCGTGAAGAATAAAAAAAATAAGTTTATTTGACGAATTTTTTAAAAGTTTATTTGCTGAAAATTTATTTTTATGTGTTTCAAGATAAAAAATTGCAAAAAAAGAATTACATTAATATGACATGCTTCAGAATGATTAAAAAAAAAGAGTCGAAAAAAAATCCAAACGAGACTCGAACCGGCGTTCCCAAAATGAACCACTATAAAAGCTATTTACGCAAACATCGCCTTTTTTTCTCGAAAACGGTGGAGTATCTCAACTTAGGACTTGCACAGTGTATGGTCCTAATGGATTCTAACAATTGTGTGAGGTTTAAAGAAAATCGGTGCCCCCAACGTCTGGCGCTCCCCTTGTAAGATATAATTGCAAGAACGTGTGTAGAATGGCAGAGAGGACCGCGCCGACAAATGATAACTGGACTTTCTCCAGGCCGGGAGAAGATACTGGTGGGGAAAAGAAGCTAACAGGAATAAGATTGGCTATAAATGACTTGAGATAAAATGAATTCGCACGACCTTGGCAAAAAGACCTTCAGATTGGGCCATAGATTCATGAAGGCACTGATTGGCTGCGCCGAGCAAACCGTCGCCCAAAAAAGGGCGACGTTCCATAATAAAACGGTCACTAATAAAAGAGCGAGGAGAGAGGCCTCGATCTCTTTTTTCTCAAGAGCAACTCTCCCTCCTCTAGAAAGGTCGTAGTCAGAACAGGAGAAACGTAGAGAAAGACGTGGCGGACGCTCATCCTAAAACCGATCAAGCCTAGGTCGATAGTCAGAGCCAGAACAATTCGGGGAAATACGTGGCGAGGTTTTTCTTCCCAAACGACCCTCTTATGAGTAAAGCCGAGGGTGGAGGGATGCGTGGCAACGAGAAGCGAGCGTGAGGATAGGCGAGAACCATGCGGCTGGGCGTAGTCTATGCAATATTAGATACCAGCGTCTACGTCTAGTTTTTAGGAATTACATTGTATAACCGTGCTAGCAATTTAGTCATCTAAGTTTAAGGAGGTTGGAGCGATTCAGTTGAGTCAAATGACGGTTAATTCATTTTTTTTTCAATGAACCTCAAAACAATGCATACGAGGTACAGATTTATTCTATATATGCTAATTTTTTTAAATATATAATTAAAGGGCAAAATTATGCATTTTAACATTTTATTACGTAAAGTAGAAAAACTTTTGTGTTACTACCAACTTGAAAAAGCATAACATTATCGATGATTATTATGAAAAAACTACGACAACGAATGTTTTATACAATTTACAATGAAATTTTGAGTAATTCTAATTAAGGTAAATGTCCCGATTATTGAACAGCTAAGGATCTGGGGGATTAAATTCGGCGAGAAAAAAATATAAAATCAAGAAAAAACCATCGCTTTCAGGTTCAAATGATACTTCGATATTTTTTACTTTTGAAAAATCACCTTTTAAATTATTTTAAAATGATTTCAAATGAAAAAAAAAAAGAATAACAATGTGAAGCATGCAAATGTCCCAATTATTGTACACTGGAAGTGCCTATGTCCCTAATATTGAACAGGCATGTTCCAGTTATTGAACACTCTCGAGAATTCTTTTTTCGTTCTGAAAATATTATTTTGGGTACAATATTAAGAAATAAAAGCAAAATGAACGCTTAAATAATCTTTTGTTAATCATGTAAAAATACAAAAATATATATTTAGTCTCTTTTGACAGGTTTTTGGTTCATTCGCATTTGGTTTATTTTTGCTTTTCGACTCGAACTTTATTTTATTTTTATTTTCAGCTTCCTCGTTTTTATGTTCTGTTTTTGTTTGATTTTGTCGCAGCTTGGCTCCCTCAAATATCGGAGAGCAAAAAATATTGAACAGTACATTCGTATTTTCAGGTTACATTTACATTATATTCTCTTTTTACATTCCTTTTTATGTTTATTGTACGAAAATACAAATAAAAAATATATTTGATGATCTTAGAGTTATTATTAAAAGAATAAAGGTAAGTTTATTCAGAAACTTACAGTTTTTGTTTGAATAAATCCGATTCACACGATCTGTCACACGTTAACTGTCTCAATGTTTTGATGGGTTTAATGACGCGATCTTGGAGAATTCGATCTTGTTCAATAATTGGGACAAACTGCATTTCCTATGTCCCAATGATCGAACACCGTATTTTTTAACAAATAATTAAATAAAAAATTTCATATAAATTGTTATTTGTAAGAAATTTTCTGAGGAACCTGAAACGCCTTTACTTTTTGAGATACGACAGTTTTTGAATTGTTTATGCTCTTACGCATGAAGCGGCGCGACTTAGCAAAAACGATAAGCAGTTACCACGATACGTCAAATCGGGTCACCCCGTTGCTGATTAAATAATTTTTGCTCTATTAATTAAAGATTTTTTTGCACAAGTAAGGTAACATTTCGATAGCTAAAAGTTCCATATATGTAATGAAATTTTTATAAATACGTAAATGCATGCAGGTGAATGAGAAATAATAAAAATACAAGATAGTGTTCAATAATTGGGACATTTACCTTATGCCTATTTACGTCACGAGATTGTTGACTCATGGTTTACGATGGGCAAGATGAGGATTTTTTTTTCTAGATGTTCACAAAGGTTCAGTTTGCGTTAATCCGTTGTTAGAAATGGTTTATCTTGGTGCTAAATAACAATAAAAATTCCATAACCTTTAGTGTGAAAGTCTTGCCCAACTAACCGCACGTTAAATTACACACATTAAACTATTTTTTATCTCTGGTATTTTGTGGTGAAAAAAGTTCAAAAAATTCGTAAAGACTAGTATATTGTAAACAACATGTTTTTTTAAATTAAATTTAACCTTGGATTGTGGCTAACGCTCCAACCTCCTTAAAGTGCACGATTTGGTGCTGAAAAAATTGTAGTATATTAAATATCTGGAATACGTATTTATATGAGCGCTTGGTCGTGTCTCGTGACCCGAACATCTTGGTTATCAGAGAATGAACAGCATCAACTAGACGAACGGAGTTAAATAATGCAAAACCGTCGCACATTTGGAATCGATACTTCTAGAAACATCAATATAACTGGATTTTTAAAGATTTTAGTCGCATCGCGAAATATTAAAATTTCTATCGAATCGAACTTCTTGGCTGAGAATGTGTGCGTTGGCCCATATCCCTAAGGGGCGCGGTACACTGACGTGCTCACACTAAAATGTAATAAGACCGGAAAGCTCTGCGTTACGGTGACAAAGTTGTGCCATGGAGAATATAGAGGGAAAAGGAATTTTCGTCTTTTTTTTACGCTCTTTGTAGTACCGACGACAGAAGTGACAGAGATTGAGGTATTCATAGATATATAAAAAATTGACTGCGTATGACGATGTCCTTTTGTCGATATAATAAAAAAAGACAACATGCTCGATTTAGATTCTTTATCCTTGTCTCTTGGTATTAAGAATGCAACAAAATTCAGTATGTCTTGTATGGAGGTCAGCGTACAGGGGTCCAAATTTCGTAGAGGGGCTGTAGAAAAAGCGATCGCGAAAATGTAAAAAGTTCAAGTACAACGTTTCACTAGTATTGTTGTTCCAATAACAAACATCCGACAGATACATCCAGACCACAAACTGAGAGTGACCACTACACTCCAATTCTCCTTTAAAAAGTAAATATTGAGGAGGAGCAATAAAAGGACTAATTGAGCCTAATTATTCATAAAAATAATCCTGAAAACGTCTTTTGTAACGTAATTCCTGTAATGCCGGAAACAGGATCATAGAAATCGTAAGTATTTCAAAAACGAAAGGAAGAATTCTCAGGTATAAGCCATCAACATTGTCATTGGCACTTTTTTATGATTATGACTCATTTCGCATTGTACATTTGCCGATAATGAGAGGGACTAGAAAAGTATGACAAATTTACGTTATGTATACATGGTTTTGGGTTTCGTTAAGAACATATGCGAGTAACTTTTAATTCGTATTTAGTTTTTACCCGTGACATTATACCTGCATTTATATTCAATATTTCCGATTACGTATACTCTTACAAAAGCAGACATATATACAGGGTGAGTTTTATAAGGTGACCGTGTGTTTTTGAGGGTCTTGCGCGGTGATTTTGCGACTGAAAGAAATATGATTTTTAATGGTTTTTCAAGCCCTCTTTGAAAAAAAATATATCATATTTTTGTCATGATAGTATTTGCCAGAGAAAATAGCGTATTCTGGGAAAAAATGAAAATTCCATTTTGCGTGCAGGAGAATGAAGTTTTTGAAATTCCGAATCCGGAACACTCCCGATAAACTTTATTTCGTATTTCGATATTCCTGATATTACTGCCGATATCACTGCCGAATATCGTATTTGAATTTGATATTCCTGATATTACCGCCTCGAATTCGTCTCCGATTTTATATTACTTCCAGTCAGATGGCGTCGAGGAGTCGGACGAATTCGGGGCAGTAATATCACACATGTCCGATTGAGGTTCCGAGAACCATTCCGAGCATCGATTTGATCTTTGTTGAGTAGACAATGCTCCTACCGTTGTTCTCGCAGCATCGTTAGACTTCTCAGCCCAATCTGACCGAAAGTAGATAAAATCGGAGACGAATTCGGGGCAGTAATATCAGGAATGTCCGATTAAGGCTCCGAGAACCATTCCGAGCATCGATGTTTATCTTCGTTAAATAAACAATGCTCTTACCGTCGTTCTCGCAGAATCGTCAGACTTCTCGACCCAATCTGACCGATTGAGTAGATAATTTTAACCCTCGATTTGCGAACCTGGGTCGTTTTCGTCTTGCCAAAATCATTTTTTTCGCAGATAGCTTAATATTTAATGACAAAAAAATTAAATTAAGAAAGAAAAACCCTATTTTCCCTTGAGAAGTACGGCCTAAATATTGACCATGCATTTTTTCAGATTTTTTTCATTCACAATTGTTGGTTTGGTAGTGCAAAAACGAAAACGATCCGGGTTCACGGGATTAAGGTGCCCTAAATCCTCCACGGATTGAGCGTTAAGATTGAACTTAATCGATAGATTGCGAACTTTATTGAAAATAGTGTTAATTTCGAAATTATTCGAGGATTTCATGCTCCGCGATTCGCTAACAACTTTCGGAATAAATAATTCTAACTATACATTTTAAAGTAATTTGGCGTGAAATTATTATTTTTGCCAAATACTACGACTATTTTTGTTTTTTACTGTTTCATGAATTATCGCAAAATTCTGAAAGTACAGAATTTTAAGATATTTATTTTTATATTTAAAAATATGTAGAATATTTTTATATTTAGAATTTCAGATTTAAAATTTATGTAACTACAGAATATTAAAATAATTTATGAAACATTAAAAAACAAAAATACTCGTAGTATTTGGTAAAAAATAATAATTCGACGCCAAATTACTTTAAAATGTATTGCTAAAACTATTTATTCCGAAAATTGTTAGCGAATCGCTAATGATTGAAAATAGTGTTTGCGGAGCGTGGAATCCTCCAACATTTTCGAAATTTACAATATTTTTAATAAAGTTCTCGGACAGGGACACATTCAGATCCCTTGGTTCGACCGCGTGTCAATGGAGTCTCAACCAAATTCCTGTGACAGCCGAACATTCGGAACTTGCAGCTCTGACGTCAGCAGACTAGCACTTCCTATAGCGCGGTCGTGCCTGATTTAACTAATTTCTTCCACTGATTAAATTCGGATCTATCAACCTTAAATCGTATGTTTGATAATTTTTTTCTCCATGACGAAGGGCACAAATAAAAATTTTCGGGAGTGTTCCGGATTCAGAATTTTAAAAACTTCATTCTCCTGCACGCGAAATGGAATTTTCATTTTTTCCCAGAATACGCTATTTTCTCTGGCAAATACTATTCATGACAAAAATACGATATATTTTTTTTCAAAGAGGGCTTGAAGAACCATTAAAAATCATATTTTTTTCACTCGCAAAATCACCGCGCAAGACCCTTAAAAAACATGTGGCCTCCTTATAAAAGGTCACCCGTATGTATAACATTTCGGGTACGATCTATACCAGCCCCACTTCAGTGGAACGCTTATGTTTTACTATTTTGGGCACGCTTCAAGGTACAGAGCGCGGATACTGTATACAGGACTCCAAACTCGGCATTTTTAATTTTCTCCGAAGTTGCGAAAACGAAGGGCGGCACTGCCGTCGTTTAAAGGCAATATGTTTTATAGATATATATTACGTATACGTAAAACACGTCGGATCTGGATGCGGGGCAGATAGCAGCTAATCTATTTAACTTTAATTCTCGATTAAGTGTCAGCTATTCTATCGAACCTTAATTTATGTTTAACTGACAGTTTTATAAATTCAAGATTAATCGATACGATTATTGGTACGGATACAGTACTGGTCAAGCAATATGATTCTTTTCAGGGACTGCACGCAGATGCATCGTTTTTTATTGAAAAATTTATTTTGTTCTCTCGTACGTAATTCACTGGAGTACAAAAATGAGTATGCATTACACGATTTAGAACGGCAAATATAATTAAATTCCTGAATAGTCAATTTCATAAAAAAAATATATATTTTAAAGAATATAATGTTTGCTCAATTATTTTTATACAATAATTTGCATATGGGATGCAAACCATTGTATGAAAAAGATGATCCGACAATTTTGTAAATGTGTTACATTCCATTCCATCTTGGAACCGGTATGCATTTTCTTTTAATTACGTATTACATATATTTTGAAGGCTATGCCATAAACATTTATTTTTAGACAAGGGGTTTCATTTATCTTGAGACATTGAAATAATTCGAGAACAGCGAAGTAAATCGCGAAATCGTGAGATACGTATCGAGTAGATTCAAATGATGAGCAAGATGGCAAGATAAATTATTATTCGTTTGGTAGACGTCGCTATGATCAAAACGTTTATATATTTATATATAAAAAACAGTAGAATGCAACGCTGAACATGTAAGAATAAAAAACTATAAAAAAAATTTGGAAATTATTAATATATGTCTTAAATATTGTTGATTAAATACTATACTTATGAACGGCAATATTGAATTATTATTTGGATGGGTGATTATTGAGCCGCACATTGACTTTTTTATGTCTCGGAACCTCGTCTAGTCACTCTCAATTCATCGACCGATATATTACTATGAAAATGGATTCTTTCGGTCAAGGCGCCCATATTATTCGCATTTTCAGGCACACTTTTTTCAGTGTCTTCCCATACGAGTTTGGACTCCAGGATTTAGCCTCCATGGTACAGAGCTGGACACCTGTAATCTAACCTTTATAATGGCCCGTGCGCGGAACATAACCTGTTTTATACGCTGTGTAACAGTTTGGCCTCATACTCACCATTGTGATTAATAGTTTTATTTCAAAAGAGAATATTTTGATTTGACTAAGGACGCACGTATCGCTCTGGTATTTTTTTTAACTGCTTATGAATCTTTTCATGGTCAAATGGAAATAATAGAAAATAAATTGTATGGACGTAAAAAGAAGTCGTGAAAGTTTGGAGACATTGCATTGTGTTCCACGATTGGAGTACGCATGCGCGTATCAAACATTTCGTGATCACACCGATCTATGCGGTCATCGAAAACACTATAAAAAAAGCATTTTAAATAGATGCTCCACACCCACCACCAACAAGAACCAGTTTCCAGAGCTGGTAGACCGGGGTCAGGAAATGACGAATATGATAGCACTAGACAACGGGCAGTCTATTCTTTATTATCTATGATTGTGCTCATTACTTTCGTTGGAGAATTTGAGAATTTGTTCTGAAAACCGATTCCTTTCCGGTGAAAATTGTTTTCTTTTTTAATGCGTGATTATTTTTTTTCTTCGTGTGTAATAAAATATTTTTACTCATTTGTGAACGTCTTTCTATTTCTCAAAAAAAAAAAACAGGCTGTACTTTCAAATCATTCGATGCTTGGAAAAAGTAGACGATTGTTTCCTTCTTTCGACTTGATTGCATTTATAATTTGTTTGATCAACCTCCAACACACCCGTGTCAGTTTTTAAACAAGAGCGCTCATCATAGGAGATCCATTACGGAAGAGAATCGTATTTGCGAACCGCTGTAGGTTCAGAAGTGGAGAAAAACATCTGGAGGAGGTCCTGTCAGGCATTCGAGTACATAGCATATGCTTTCCAGTCTTACTATCTTTCGGTGAACGTTCCGAAAATTGGTGGCAGTTTGAGGAATTTATTTTAAGAACACTATTTCTCCGATTATATTTATTTTCGGTAACCCGACGGCATAATTAAGAGAAATATGTGTAAAATTCCCACCCAATTGGCCCGAGAAGGAAAAATGATAACGTATATTAATATTGTTTTCTTAAAATTTCACAAATATACTTGTCAATGTATAAACTAATGATGTACCAAAAATAAAGTATAACACATGAGTAGTTTTCCTACAATAAATTCCCAGATCTTTTCCCCATTCTACGTGACATTCCAAGAATGCCAACCCCTTTACCCAATTGCGATCTTCCAACCGATCTTTCCGAGGGTGCGTTAATTCTTCAACATCAAGCAAGCATAGTGCAGAATAGATAGACGCAGTGTCTAAGACTCGACGTTTTGCGCTCAAATCGGGTGCTTTCAAGAACGATTGATTGCCATTCATGTTTCCGACGGATCATTACCATTATCTCTGATAACGTTACGGGCCAAGTGTCAAATAACTCTTGACATTACAGTACTATTGTTTATGAATAAAGTGCAATTTCCGATTACTGTTTAACAAATGAAAACGATTTAAAACGAATATAAAATAGCTTCCCTTTTTGCGTAGACTTCGCGTATAAAAGCCTTTAATGTACCTATGCGAATAACTACGCGGTGTCAATTACGCCGCAATGCGTCGATTCCGTGTCGGATCGGCCATATACACAAGGTAACTGGAAGTATCAACAGACATCCGCGATGCCGATAGATCGCAAAATTCTGGGAGGAAGAATTCTTATTCGTTTTACTAGAATGTATGGCGTTTCGTTATACTATCATATACGGCGTTGATCGTATTAAGAAACCAGTGACAGCCAACCAAGTACGCAGGTAAACTCCCTGCTACGCCCGACATTAGCCGATACAAGAAAAAAGGGCGAAATGCGCTGTTACTGGTTGCTCGCTACAACTCATCTGGTACGCTTCGTCTCATCAACGTTCCGGATTGGCCACCGCTGATAAATTAATATCCGCGCAACTGTGCGTCGTAACAAAAAAAAAGGAAAATGACCCTTCTCTTCAGAATTTCGCGATTTATCCATCTTTGGTCACAGACATTTGGAATCATGCTTTAAGGGGCCAGTCCACTTTGAAAATCTCAAAAAATCAATTGTTTTAATACTTGTTTTAACACTGTTTTCGAAAGTAAATACATTCAGAAATATTGTGTCAAAATTTTATGAAAATCCGAGCTCTCTAAGTATTTTTTTTTTACGTGAACGTCAAGACCTCATTTCGTCTACCTGAGCGTATAGCGCACTCGGCCGATCTCAGTATAAACTTCCAACGCATTTTTCTTGAAACAACATTTTCAAAATCTAGCTCCATCGGGTCTCCAAAACTAATCTCTAAAAAAACCGCTTCTCCTGAAATTTGAACCACATATTGTAAACATGATTTGCAACAAGATGACCCTCGATTATTTAGAATTTTGATTTTCACTCTTTTTTTCGCGAAACGCTGCGAAAAAACGCGTTTTTAATAACTTTTTTCGTTTTTCATCTGCCATTTTTTTATTTTTTGATTAAACTTTATATCCGAGGCTCATTTTGTAGCTGATGTCTCACTGAATTTAATGGACTTTGTTGATTTTTTTGTTTCGGACAAGCCGTTGCCGAGTTGTGATGGAGCTACCTAGCCCACCTATTTTTGAGGCGTTACGTTAAACTATAGTTTTTGTACTTAAAAATGAATAAAAATGAATACATTTTTTTTAAATGTATTTCAAGACTTTATTTATCAAGGCCAACAATTTTTATATTCATATCTTTTATAAAATCCTTTAAAAAAAATCGCGAGAATAGCCTTTTTTCGTGGCTCCAAAGTGGACTGAACCCTTAAAAAGAAATCAACCGGTTTCTGATACCGCCAACACATATAACGTTGATGGTAAAAAAAAATAGAAATAAAGTAAATGAAAAATCATATGGGTTTACCTTATCCTCCGTAGATCGAAAGTCAGTATTTAATTGTGCAAAGGAAAAAATATCACCAGGGTGCTTTGGATGGTCGGGAGCAAGGCGCGATTCGATTGGATTTGGTGAAATGCGAATTCTACTCGTGTCGAAAGGATCGTCCGATTGACCAATCAAATTCCTTGCACTTGTACTGTTATTCGTATTGCTCGAATTCGTAAGATCCATGAGGACGTTACAACGCCCAAATGGATTATTTATAACGGAAGGATTATCGGACACGATTGATTTATACTCAAGGCTATTATTTTCTCTTTCCGCGGTCTCTTGGGCTTGCATCGAATCGAGCATGTTGCTGATAAAGGGATTGGTTGAGTGCATGAACCCGGCAATCCCGTAGAATTTATGCTCCCGTTTATTATCGGTAGACGACGTGTTGCCGGCCGTTGGCAATGAGTTACCAACCGTCGCCAACGAGTTACCAAGTGTCGATAAATAGGACGAAATAGCGAAAGATGACTCCGTCGTGTTTGTTTCGGTCAGAATATCACCGCTAGCGGGCTTAGAGATTTGTGTATCGGGAATCGGTTGCGCACGATCATGATTGGTCTTTGACGAACGGGATAACAATGCAGGGCTTTGGAAAACTGGACAATCGATTGTAGTAACGGTACAAGGCGGGGGGCCGTGCCGCAAGCGCCCACTCCATGCAGGTCTCAAGCTGTCTAAACTGCGAACTGGTTTCAACTGAAAGATTAGGCACAAAAAACGCACGGTCTAGAGCTTCCCAGAATTAAACAACAACAAAACTCAATCGCAACATACATTCGAATCCACAACTTCGCCATTGGGAAAAACGAATTATGGATGCGACCCGTGGCGGCCGGTTCGATTCACGGCCGTATATGCGCGCGGTCCTACATACAAGACTTGAAACGGCGGGAGTGTGGGGTGACTCGTCTGGTGGGACAAAAATATCATCTCGTTTTACATTCACCTCTATCTCATATCTATATCTATGTGTGTGTGTGTGTGTGTGTGTGTGTGTGTAGTTATACCAATAAATTACGAACACACAACGAAAACCGCAAATAAGACTATGGAAATTCTCCGTTAAACAAACAGCTGAACTAATCACCACAAAGATTATGCATAAAAATCAAAGAATCATTTCGTTTTTTTCCTTAAGGCCATGTGTCATGCCGACCGAGCGGCCACGAGTGCGAGAGAGATAGCTGAATTGGAGATTTCAAGTATTCTCCGAGGCGGCTGATATTTCAGGAAAAAAGAACCACCTTCCGCTCTGGTGAACGACGAACAACGTCTGTCTCTTCGTTTGCCCGAAATGTGATCCGTCTACGAGAAAACTTGACATTGTGACCCGAGGCTTTCAGACCATGGAGCACACGCTGCAAAATTTCAACGCGGTCGCGACAGTATTGCAGAAGTCATAGTTTTTTTTTACTATGAGCCACTACGTACTGCCGCCAGATGTTGCAGCAACCACCTGCTTTGTGGAGTTTTTGATCACAGATAATAAACTTTGAGATGTGTAGTTTTATGGCCTCTGCACACAGCGTATTTTCTACGCGCATACAACACGATACATATGTGATCCACGCGATTTTTGGACTGAAAAATGGGCCGTGTGCAGAGGCCCTCAAACGTGATACTTTATTACTTCTCATTTGTAGATTGTTTTTACTTACATAGAAGTAAGCTCGAGTATTAACCGCCAACGTGCGTTCTCGAAGGTTTATTTTCTGTGGTGCAAATCCCCACAATTGGTTACTCCTACTGTGATAGCATTGAAAGTTGGATGCACATTCAAATTATCACTTCGTTTGGGGGGGAGCGTTGTGGGGGTCACACTTCCACATTGCTTCCAACCGCTCTCAATACTTATAGGTTGGCCAGATTGACATAGGAATAAGGGGGCGTACACAAATTACGTAACGCAACATTTTCCATTTTTTGACCCCCCTCCATCCCCCCACGTAACGGGACCGTAACGCTTGGCAGAACCCCCCTCCTTCCCCTATTCCGTTACGTAACGGATGCTTTGTCGCCAATTGCGATTTTTTTCATAGACATAACTAATTATGAAAGGATCGGGTTCATACTCATTTTATGAAGTATATATTGATCTAATTTTATACCAATTTTTATGACAAAATCTTGAAAATTGACTGAGCGTTGATTTGACGACGAAAAAAAAATTCTCTTCATTGTCCCATCGATATGTCAACAATTTATCGATATCTATACAAATCTAGTTATCGTTATGTGTAGCCGTTTCTTTATTTTGGTTTTTTTTTTTTTTTTTTTTTTTTTACAAAAAGCCGACGGTTTGGACAGTTTTTTCTATTTTCAAGGCCCTTTTTATGTATTCGAGCAGTCTTTAAACATAGTAATTACCAAATGTTAAAAACGCAGATACGTACAACCTTAGTGACTGCGATTACAAAAATGTTTTCAAAAAACTTGAAAATCAGTTGATAAGTTTTTAAGTATTCGCTCGGACCAGGTTGAAAAAACTAGTTTCGAGAAAAACGCGTTCAAAGTTTTTGTTCAGTGTTTCTTGGTATTAAGTTATGTTTTTTTCTAGAATATTGATATTCACATTGAAGTATCAAGTCGCGGGCGACATGACGGTTCATCATTTTCATGATAGTTCACAAAATAATAAGAGTCTGTACTTTATCTATTGTAAATCACGCCACACCTGTAGGGACTGAGGGCACTGACCAGTCGCGCTACCTGTCCTCACTTAAGTGAGTATAGCTCCGTCAATTTTCAGACTTGTGAATAAAAATGATGCCAACATATTCATGTTCATTACATGTACTTTCAAGAATTATAAATAAATAAAAACTATCTTTCAAATTTTGCTTGGGGTATGTGGTAAAGCTACTATGCAAGTTCTTGCACACTGACTTTCCCCCTTAACTGACATTGCGTATAGAAAACTGCGAGCTGTCCACGGTAAAATTGCACGCGAGGCTTAAATTAAAAACTTGAACATGCAGAAATTTAGCTATTTCTGGCAGCTTTAAAATCGTGACGTAACGCAAACCTTGCCCCCCCCCCCCCCCCCCAATTGCGGTACGTAATTTGCGTACGGCCCCTAACTTTCGCGTCTTTGTCTGGTAGACACTCTGGTTCCATGGTTCCACGGGTCTGGTTCCATGGTCTTTCCGTTTTGTTCAGAAAACTCGTGTTGACGGTTAATACTCGAGTTAAGTTCTGTATAAGAAAAAAACGATCTCCGAACAAGAAGTAATAAAGTACCACGTTTAAAACTACACGTCTCAAAGTTCATTATATGCGGAGTCAATCCCCATAGCTACTTACACTGTAGCAAAGAGTCGAAACACAATAAGCAACGGTTGCTGCAAGTCCGTGTGTGTATGGGCGCATGTGTGTGTGGGTATGCACGTTCGCCTTGCGGGATCACCGCCAGTGGAAAACTACTGCACTTGATTTTCAGGATTGTCGATAATATTTTGAGCTTCGTTGGTACAATTTTTCTAGTTTTATGTTTCAACAAAATTCTAAATTTCAATCATTTTTTTTCATGGAATCAGTTGAATTAACGCACAAAATGTGTTTTTTTTCACCGGCAAGAGCCTAACGGTCTTAAAACGTGCATACGTCCGGTGCATCAGTTAGTAATTCACAAATTATATTGAAGCTTGCATCGTTGGAACGCAACGAAAGTTTCGCAGCCCATTTTTTTTTCGCGCACGAATAGCTCTTCAACACCACTCAAACTTTTGTCACGATCCTAATTGGAGATCTTCAGACTAAATATGTGAGAAAAGGTTTTGGATAATAATAAAAATGAGGAAATAAGTAAATGGAAAAGAATTTTCGTTATTCCAAAGTTGCAAACTTGAACGTCGTAATTCACAATTCATCCTATAGTAACTGAAATCTCCGAGTTTGGTTTCAAAATTTTGAGAAATGTCGACCGTTCGGCTATTTCTACAACAATATCGCGTGGACCTAATAAATCTCATCAAAATTGATTGCATCATTAGCTCGAAATTGTATTTCGAAATTTCGAAGCGGTCAGAGCATGTGATACATAGCCGAGAAACATCGAGAACATTCGCGATTTTTATTCAATCGAAGTATCAATTGTAGAAAGTTATCAAAATAAGTGGGCAAGTGATTTTGAACGTTTACTTTGCATCGCGTACTTCCAGTCCAATTATCCTGTTAAATTGAATGTCATTAGTATTGGCGATGACACTCATTCATGATGTTAAGGAACTATTACAGACATGCTTCTGGGCAAATAATTGTTCTTTTCCAAGCTTGTATTCCAACAACACGTTATTCAGGTGTAATTATTTTTTTCTGTTTTTTTAAAAGTAATATTGAATCGTAACTTTTCAGGTTAGTACGGTAAATATTGCTCCCGATTGCGACGACTTCATGAACGACGAAACTGCACCAGTACAAATGCCGCCTTCCCCCGCCTCCCGCGCTCTTGATATTTGACTTCGTTTTGAGACCTGTATGTAAGACCGTGGTGTAGTACCCACTCGAAGCTCGAATACTGATATCACGACGCCAACATCTGTAATTCGCTTTACCCGTGATCCGTCGAAACAACGAAAATAGAGTCTCGTAGAAGTGGGTACGGCCTGCAGGGTATGTGAAGCCAGAAAAGTTGAGGTATACGGACGAGTAATAGGAGAATATCGATGCGTCGAATACCCCACATTTCGCCTGATACTTCGGACTACACATATTATCCCGGTTGCACTCAAAGAAAATAATTGTATATTTTTTCTCGCGTCTGCTCGACAGAGAACGTGCAATAGGGTAGGGCTGGATTGGGGCGGGGGGGGGATCAGGGCTGAAGCCCCGGGGCCTCCACAAGAGGGACCTTCATAATTCAAGAAAATCAGTCCAGAAATCTGATAAAAGAAAGAAAGTCGTCGCACTTTCATGAAGCACTTTTTATAAATAGCATTTCAAAGCGTATTTCTATAAAGTGTAATGAAAAACACCAAACACGATGAATTCTCTATAAAATAATGTATTCGACGTATTATAATTGTTAAAATGTCATGTGGATTGAGCCAACCGGTCGTTTCTTAAAATTTGACGATGTATCCTGAATAGGGAAATATTCGTTTACTCATATTGTTTTCGACAACTGCTAAAAAACGCCAATAAAAGTTTTAGACTTAGCGTTATACGCTTCCATCAGCCAGCTGTTTATCTAGAACAGTTTACTTTAAAATTGTATCAATGAAAAGAGAAAAAAACTTTTAGATTGGTAAGTCCAACTTATCTGTAGTGAATAGTATATAATTATACTGTATTCAACTATAAAATATATAATTGCACGCAAAAAAAAATTATTTAAATTGACGAAAAAAATGGAAAAACATAACTGTAAGCGAATTTAGCTGATGTAAAGAGACACCTCCTTCCTTAATTTCAAACAACGTATGTTGTTTGATAGGATCTTGTTTTGTCGCAATAAACTATTAAAGCGCTTAAAAACAAAAATTTCATCTTATTAAAAAATAATTTGAGGTCTCTCACTTTGTTGCCCCAGGGACTGCATACCTTTAAATTTGGCCCTGCGATAGGAGTTTATGAGACAGGTGGTGGGAGCCGGTACATATTTTCGCCATGTCGGGCGGTTTTCGTCACGCATGTTCTATGTTTTGTCTTTTAATTTTGAATCGTCATTGTCGTGACCAAATGAATACACTCAACAACCAAAGAAATAGTTATGTTTAAAGATCGTATTGTTTCAATTTTTACTTGGTCTACGCGAACGGAAAGAAGAGGAGAGGCCGAGAAATTGGGGAAGGTTGGAAACAGCACGAATCCCGTCTACGACTTGTTTGCTTGAAACTACCCGTACGCGTACACTTCTCGAGAACTCCATATTCATCGGCGGCAATAGCAATATCGTGCTGTGCTCGACATCTCGACAAATCAAAGCCGTTCACACGCGCTCTTGCAGAGCATAGCATAACGTAGCATAAAGGTTTCGACCAATCGCGTGATATCGTATTCTACATCATGCTATTCTATGCAAAAGCGTGTGTAATTGTTTTAGTGTTGCATTTTCTGACGCATGTGCGCAAATGAAATGTTGCAATTAAGCTTCGTTTCGCAGTTGCAATCTTAAGTCGTGACGGTGAATGTTAATTAGTGATAATTGTTCAAATTTGCGGGTTTTATTTAATTTAAAGAAAAACATCATGAAAACTACGAGCTCTAAAAATAAGGGATAAATAAATTACTCTGGCGAACCGTTGGACAAACATACCTCAACATATTATTTTAGCGATAATAATTATATATGAATCAAAAGTTATCACAAGTACAACATATGATTTAGACACATTAATTGCTCGAAGCAATTATTTAAACAACAAAATTGTTATGATGACTTATCATTTTGCAGCATTATTATTATGGTGGGGATATTGTACTTGAGATTCGAAATAATGGCAATAACGCCCTAAAATTATTCATAAACTTATGAAGAAAAAAAATCATCCAACGAAACGTGAGAATAATATTTTTTTTTTTTTGAAAATGCATAAATCTATTAATTTGTGCTGAAACGTTTTTGCCTCATATTTGACGAAAGCCATATGCAAATTGTCAAATAAAGTAAAAAAATGCAAGTCAATGAAACTTAAAAAAAGGCGAATAAATTCCTTCAAAATTCATATGTATTCGAAAAAATCAAGCAGTTTCTTCCGTACGAATAAAAAATATTACATTATTTTAATACGAATATACGCAACAAAGCATTCCTTATCCGTTTGAGTGATATTTTCGGGGGTGACGTGATGAGGCTTTAATGAAATTCGTGAATAAAGGCTAATCCTAGACACACTACTCGAATGGCAACATTGAAAAGCGATTAAAAAAAGGAGTGAATTTATTTATCGACTTGTGGAGAGTTTTTTCTTTTTTCCTTATCTCGCGCGACACTGGGCAACGTACATACTCACAGTTCTATCGACCGGTGGATTGTTGGGATAAATAACGTTCTGCAGTTCGTGCATGAGGTCGATGTTGAGTCTCTCCGGCGAAGAGTCCGTTTCCTCCGGTGAATTGGGACTCAGAGGCGAGTATTGTTTTCTACTACAGATATAAAATTAATTTGTCATTATTTTGAATCGGTATAATCCAACGCATACAAGCCAACAGATACTAGCATTTGTATGTTTAAGTCCTTTGGAATCGGCACTGGTATATGCCGATTCCAAATAGCACTTGAATTATTTTCTGAATTTTTGGACCGATTATTTGAATAATTGTAGCCTTTGTACGATTTATAGCACTGAAGTGCCATTCCAGCGCTCCGGAATATTCTGAAGATGCACAAAGTGTTTCGCGACGTCACAACGCTAATGCCAAAAACCACCATGTGGAAGAGTATTCAACATAGGCAGCGACGTTACTTTTCCATATTATCCAACAAATCAACGTTCTTGCAAACAATTATCAGTTTGCCAATATCCAAAAATATAGGCAAGTGCTCCCCAGCCACGTTAAAAAAATGCAACAAATATTATATTAAACAAAAGACGGCTTTTGTTTGCAGTGAACAAGTATAGCATATATGGCAACTGACGTATCGCCACTCGCATTTTAACGTCACATTTTCATGACGCACCCAGTGATACACATTTCTCGACAGACGATTACATTTGAAATAATAGGAGTACAACTTTGCAGTGACCGTTTTACTTAGAGAGCCACTGCGGCCGAAGTAGTGGCCCTAGCTCAATAAAAAAGTGGCATTTTAAACTAGAGGCTCTGCCAATGTAAACAATTTAAGAAAGCTAACGGATACGTGTATGCATTATAAAGTTATTGGCACTCAAACATGGCAACCTACGAGCCGAATTCTCAGCATTTGCGGGAACTGCTCCAAAGACAACAAAGGAAGGGATTTTTGCACCGGATTGTGACTGGAGATGAAAAGTGGGTTTACTACGATAATCCTAAACGCCGAAAATCATGGGGACTGCCTGGTCATATTTCGTCATCGACGCCCAAACCGAATATTCACGGATCCAAAGTGATGCTGTGTATCTGGTGGGACCAGCTGGGCGTTGTGTACTATGAGCTGCTCAAACCATCCGAAACCATCACAGGGGAACTCTACCGACATCAGTTGATGCGCTTGAGTAAGGCACTCAAAGAGAAACGGCCACAATTCAACGAAAGACATGACAAGGTGATACTGCAGCATGACAATGCCCGACCCCATGTTGCAAATGTCGTGAAAAAGTACTTGCAAACGCTGAAATGAGAGGTTTTATCCCACCCGCCGTACTCTCCACACATTGCCCCTTTCGACTATCACTTGTTCCGGTCAATGGCACACGATTTGACTGACCAGCACTTCGGTACTTACGAAGAAGTCAAAAATTGGGTCGATTCCTGGATTGCCTCCAAGGACTTTTATCGACGCGGGATTCGAATGCTACCTGAAAGATGGGCCGAGGTCGTAGCTAGCGACGGGCAGTACTTTGATTAAAAAATATGTAGCCACTTTTTTATAATAGAGCCTTAAACTTTTGAAAAAAAAACGGTCACTGCAAAGTTGTACTCCCAATAGAACGAATTTTTTTTGTTGTTCTTGTTGTGACCGTACCATCGTTGATAGGCCATAAAGATCATTTTTTAGGATTTCGTTGTCAGCCTAAGAACCCTTAAAAGTTCGTCATTTCCGTCAGTCCGACGATCGGAGCCTCAGCGTTTCTACAGTTATATACCCATGGAATACCCATGGAATTTCGCAAGTAGATCCTTCAAATGGGGATCTCTTGTAATGTATAAAAGAATTTTTGAATAACGTTTTTTTAAAGGGTTTTCCCCTGTACAGTCAACTCTCATCTGTTTTGCGGCTAGTTATTTTGTACCGCTGGCTATTTTGCTAAATGGCGACCAGTTACCTGTCCGATGGGTTTTAACCCTTTCAGTCATGCATTTGTCATCTGCACCGATTTTGATGAAAATTGCTACTCGGGGGTTTTCGGGATCGCTGATTACGAATCCGGCACTAAATCTTCAAAATTCAAAATGGCGGATCCAATATGGCGGACGTGAAATTCCAAATACTTATTAACTCTTCTAAAACTTTGTACTCATGGGTTTTCGGGGTCGCTAATTACGAATCTGGCATTAATTTTTCAAAATTCAAAATGGCGGATCCAATATGGCGGATGTGAAATTCCAAATACTTATTAATTCTTCTAAAACTTTGTACTCATGGGTTTTCGGGGTCGCTGATTACGAATCTGGCATTAGATATTCAAAATTCAAAATAGCGGCTCCAATATGTCGGACGTGAAATTCCAAATACTTATTAACTCTTCTAAAACTTTGTACTCATGGGTTTTCGGGGTCGCTAAGTACGAATCTGGCATTAATTTTTCAAAATTCAAAATGGCGGATCCAATATGGCGGATGTGAAATTCCAAATACTTATTAATTCTTCTAAAACTTTGTACTCATGGGTTTTCGGGGTCGCTGATTACGAATCTGGCATTAGATTTTCAAAATTCAAAATGGCGGCTCCAATATGTCGGACGTGAAATTCCAAATACTTATTAATTCTTCTAAAACTTTGTACTCATGGGTTTTCGGGGTCGCCGATTACGAATCTGGCATTAGATTTTCAAAATTCAAAATGGCGGATCCAATATGGCGGACGTGATATATATCAATGATAATGATAAGGAACCACGGATTTTAATTTTGCAGTCATAAATTATTTTGGTTGCAGAATGATCTCAAATTAACTGAAATATTTATTTCTAATGTATATTTGAAGAAATATTCCTGATAAAGTAGAATTTTGCATTGCCCAGTTGGATCAACTATATCGGATCCACCATTTTGAATTTTCAAAATCTGACCTCATATTCGTGATCAGCGACTCAAAAAACCCCTAGAGCAATCGTCAGGCAATCTTCAGAGTTCAATATTAGAGCTCTGAGGCGATTTTTTCAAGGGTGGGACCGTAGCGGTCCCACTGTGACTGAAAGGGTTAAAGCCGCTTTACACATGGCTAAATTGAGTGCACTAAATAAAAACACAAGTGGTGGGGGAATTTAAATCTTGCTCTTTACACTTGGTCTAATTAGTTTGCTAACTCAGTATAAACGCGAACTTCGAGCGTATTGTATAACTAAGACAACTATGATTGTCTAATTAATTTATCCAACAGTCTAAGTGTAAAGTATCTTTACACTTGTATAAATGCAGAGTGTTTTTCATTTAGTGCACTGCATTTAGCCATGTGTAAAGCGGCTTTTATTATAAATTTTATTTAAACACCGCTGCATTGAATGATTGCAGAAACAATGATTAAGGTACCCGATATTATAGGTGATCCACATGCCCTGGGCAGGTATTTTCCATCTTATATACGTTATACCCGTATCTTATTTTCTATTTTTTTTTTAACTTTAATATATGTTATAGCAATTTATTCTCCTTCTTAATTCGAAATGAACTCGTTTGAACTTTAGATTGCGAAACCAGAGTTCCTTCTTGCAATCTCAACTTCAATTCTGCCACAGTGCTGAGGCTTATTACTTGCTATGCGAAAGATTCTTGCCGATGAGAACAGGGATCAGGCCTCAGCCGCTCAATCAGTTAAGGCCTTATATACGCGATTTTCGAAGGTACTTTTCTGGACGCGGTTAAAAAAAATGACGCATGTATTGACAACATTTTTTACAAATAATTTATGTACACTTTTAAGTATATGTAAAAAAAAATCAGAAATATTAACAAATGGCGGAGATATAACATATTTCCACCATTCACTTTTTTAAATCTTGTGAACGTTCTACGTGAACGAAGGTTTAGATTGCTTTTAAATATTTACAACATACTCTTACTATCATCACCTATCGTGTGAACCAAAGAAACAAACATTTCAATTACACATAAAAATGAAAATAAAAAAATATCGATAGAAAATTGAGTAAAAAAATGTTAAATTTCGAATTTTTATTATAATAATTAAAAAATAGAAATATTGTTTGATCACATTGAAGATACATTCATTATGCAATTATAAATATATTCATTTTTTTCAGACACCCATATCGATGCCGAGAACTTTCAGCATCGACGCGCGCGCAAAAAAAATCATTTGTTTTATTATGTTATACCTCCGCCATTAGTTAATATTTCTGTTTTTTTTAAACATATACTTAACCATGTGCATAAATGATCTGTAAAAAAATGTCAATATATGCGTCATTTTTTTTAAACCGCGTCTATAAAAGTACCTTCGAAAATCGGTGACATCGCGTATATAAGGCCTTAAGTAACAATTAAAACTGCTTATTTGTACAAACGTCAAGAAACAACCCACCATGAAGTCACAACCAAATTAAGGAGTCTCTCGCGAATCTTAGGAATAAGAGGAAATCTCCAGCGGCCTTGACACTCTGTACTCTGATTATAAGTCTTTTTCCGTGCCCTCGCAAGTTAGTTCCTAGTACGCGTGTTCGATTCTTCGCGATAAAGCATCACCACCCGAGGGTTAAGTGAGGCACCGAAGGGCAGCGTCTCATAACTCTTCCCAGGCCGATAAGAACTCATTAGTAGTGTGTAGAAATAATGATTCATTCAATTCGACTCTCAACCAACAAAAATCCAACGTGTGTGCCATACTGTTTTCGAGGAGACTCGAAAGGCTGGCATCAGCATGATATCAAATTACAAGTTCATTAAACCGTAAGTGCAATTAAGTAAGTATTTGATGGAATCGTATACAAGCTGATTAAAACATTAACATTAACTGTACGAAACCAGGTGAAACAATGCGACAACAATCAATTGTATCAAAATTGTAACCTCGTAAGGGTTATCGTAAGATCGTAAGGGTTGATTACCTGGTATCGGAAACGTTGATGTTCCGAATTCGAAGATCTTTGCGGTAGCTCGTGGTTGCGGTAAAGCCACTCGGGGATTTTGAAGGGGATCCGAAAATTGTTGTTCTTCTATCGAGGGTTGGCGAATTCGGAGCCGAGCGCGGTTGCTGAAACCGAGTGCTGTTTTCGTTCCCCCGCGAGCGTCCTGAAGTCACGAAAAAACCCATTACCCTTTCTTTCGGTGAAAAACACGCGTACAAAAAAGAACATCATGAATAACGCATTCTTCACCTTTCAATTTTAAACCTTTGTAAGCAGTCTTCATGTCCTTTCCCTTGTCCTTGACCTGAAAAAAGTCAAGATCTACTGTAAACCATTGAAAAAAAAAAAATTCACGAACTATTGATTATGTCACATTTTTTAACGAGGAAAAAAAACACTCCAGACATAGTCCGAAATAACAAGAGCATTTTATAAAATCACAATTTGTAAAGAAGGTGCGATGAAAAATCATATGTATCGAACGTGAGAAACGATCGGTCTAATTTTTTTCGAGTTCATATCAGATACGAAAAACATCAATTGAAAAAGTAGCGATGTTATAAGGGTTGTAACATCGTATGGACCGCATGTCTTTATGTCGTCGAAAATAATGAATACAATTAAACATAACGATGATTCGGTCAGTTTCACTGACAAGGAAACATCCCGAGATATCCCCCTTCGATTTTGATGAAATTTGGCATGTTATTGGAGTGAGTCAAAATAGGTCATACGTATTTTCTTATATTTACACCACTTCATTTTTAAAGAGTGCACCTTCGAAAATGGGGGTGCTTTTTGGTTTTCGCCGATAAATTTTGAATGGGACGAGATACAAAGGAATTCGAAATTGCAATGATGTTTCATTTTTCAAGTGCTATACATTGGAGATGAAAACGATGCAGGTGTACAACAGATTTCGTATTGTTTATTGCAAAAATGCAATTTTTTAAAGCGTATCTTCGAAATCTATCTTCTGATCGGGATGTAAATTTGCACATGTGTAGAAGATGGAAATGTAGCGGATACATATTTGTGTTATTCTGATATCTCGCAATGTTAAAGTAATATACACCCGCTCCACACCTCACCCTCTCTGTCAAAGTTATCGCACAAGGGTCTCACGATCAGGTATCGAATATTTATTCAGAAACTTAAGTGAGTCGAAATGAAAGCGAAATGAGGCAAAATATTCGATACGAAGATTTTTTTTTCGGCGGATTGCCATTTTTGACGAATTGTACGCACCCTTGAAAATTTGTGTTTTTTCCTTCGCTTTTTAACGATAACTTGTGAACAAGACAAGATTAAAGTAAAGTTTAATAGAGAAAAAAAATAGTATTCTTCAACTACTATACACTCATGATGATAACGATAAATATAACGACAAATTGCTTTTCGTCGAAATGTAACGTTTTTCATGTACAGAGGGTGGAGTATAGCCAACACATGTTTTTTTGTTTATGTATTCAACAGCTGTATTATAATTACATATTTACAGCAAAAATCCCTTCCTCGCCCAAACAACGGTACTACTGTCGAAAGTTACAGCATTTTCGGTTTTGTGCTATAACTCATGAACGGAGCGATGGAAAATGGTTATCACTACGCGAATTTTAGGTAAAAGATGCAATTGCGCCAACAATACTGAATAAAAATAATGTCAATTTTTTTTTGGTTACCACTGTGCTTGAAAAATGTTAACACCGGCATTTGAAAAAAAATCCAACAATTTCAGTAGATAACAGTCAAAAAGATTCGTGCTTACAACGATACGTAGATCTCAAATTCCATTAATATGTATGTACTGAATATATAGAAGAGATTAATTACGAATGCAAGGAAAAAACTATAAATTACTAGAGGTGCGGTTAATTACAGATGGGAGTAGAAAACTATTATCTGTTCAATTGTAGCTAAATCATTTTTGAAGGGTGGGGTCGAGACGAAGTTCTTATGCTAATACATTGTGTGACATCACCAGTGCAAACTTATTGCAGCAAAATATGAATGATGTGTATAAAAGAATATCGCGAAATTTTTTTAAATGTTCGGTAGATAATCGTCATTATTATTTACATATATGTGTACTTAAAAGAGTTAGGATTATCGAAAAATTAATTTTCCATGTTTAAAAACCTCTTAAAATAGACACGAGCTTTGGCAATGTCTCACGGTTCTCACGTAATATAGCTGTTAGGTTGACTGCAAAAATACCCAAACAAACCTAATCCCAATAACTATTGCGCGACGCCAAAAATCCCTTTAGGAGTTGTCTTAAAATATTGAAAGGAAAGTTTGTGCGAAATGTCAGCTCGATCGGAGGAGAGGGCGGGGGTGTCAGAACCCTACCCATTAATTCTGTAGACACATATGACAATAAACAATTCTTGCGGGTACATCAGGAACGATACAGCCTCTGGATGTTTATGGCGTCCGTGTGTGGAATCACTTCGTCAAACACTTTTCTGACATAGTAATGTTATGCAACGACGTCAATCTGCCCTCACGAGACGATATTGTGGAGTTACAATCTCACACACAACCAATTTTCTTCTCAACAGTTTGCAAACCTTTCCAAATATGCGTGGTACAAAAGTAGTTGCGTAGAAACAAAACCCACAAAATTCTAAAATCCAGTAGAATTATGCTTTTCACAAAATGCACTGACATGCGATATTTACGGCGAAGCTGCTGTTATCACTTGTGTGTGGTGTGAGAAATCGCTTTGTTTCAAACACTTTCATCATAACTATTATTATCCTAATGTGTATAATCCATAAAAATATATAGTTGAAACAATTATCAAGTAAATAAGTGCTAGAACAATTTTTTTTCCAAAATGTTGTAATCTTCAAAGGTAGTACGTTTCGGGGTAGAATTTCTTCGTAAATATACGATTGTAATGCAGTTGTTTCCAGAAGCATGAAGTGACCTATTTTTTAATTGAAGGGTGGTTTTCATTCGTTAATTGCAGGATATCGATTAAATTTGAAAAACCATGCGTGGGCTATATTTTGACCTCTGCACATCTACAACGTCACATTCCAATGAGACGAAAGTCTTCGTAGGTACGCTTGCGAAAAAAAAAACGAATTATTGCAAAAAACAATACGCAATTTGTTGTGACATTTATCGTGTTAGTATGAATGTACAGTGAAACCTCGTTTATCCGACCTTCGGTTAACCGACGTTCTGCATGATCCGAGTCACCCAACGCATCCGAGTTCTCCGCATTATCCGAGGTGTATCCTCGGATAGACGGAGAATCTCAGATACTAAGGAGAATCGTGAATAAAACGGAAGAGTCTGGTATGCCTATGCGTGGAGGCACGATTTTCCGTATTATCCGCGATACTCTCTTCCCATATCACCTCGGATAAGCGAGAGGTTCTACCGTATAATAAGCGAAAAGTACTATATTTTTAAAATCGGAACTTCATTTTAATTTCTCCCGTTCATAAGTTGTAGCCGAAAACACAAATTTTAAAGGTGCTTTCAACCCTACAAAAATGCCATTCCGCCGAAAAAAAATTAATATCGACTGTTTTTACTCATTTTACTTTCATTTGGATTATAATTCAATTTCCGCTATTTTTTCTATACTGGAGCATGAAACCCTTCAGGCGGTACTCTTGTTAGAGGAGCGTGACGGATGGAGCGATTGTATTTTACAAGAATATTTAATAGAGTAATCGGGCGGGCCCGTAATGATACGAATTTAACCGGGAATTGCAAAAAGTTAGCTGATTATACGTTGGTATTGGCTGAAAAATCAAGGGGCGTCCTCAACCCCGTGATTGCGAGATATTGGGGAAAAAACCCGTATGCGCTACTTTTCCATCCTCTCCAAATGTGCAAATTAACATCCCAATGAGATGAAAACTTTCGATGATGCGCATGCGAAAATTGCATTTTTGCAACAAAAAATTCATTTGTTGCTGTTTACACCGTTCTCATTTCCAATGTATGGTAGTCGAATAATGAAACATTATTGCAATTTGAATTTTCTTTGTATCTCGTTTTGTCAAAAAGATGT
Source organism: Ophion obscuratus (assembly GCA_964007375.1). Lineage (NCBI taxonomy): Eukaryota > Metazoa > Arthropoda > Insecta > Hymenoptera > Ichneumonidae > Ophion > Ophion obscuratus. The sequence goes on along the minus strand of OZ023319.1, from coordinate 21,686,440 downwards.
CACCAAAAAGGCCCCCATTTTAAAATGATGCGTTTTCCCCTTAAAAAATGAGGGTTCGCCGATATAAAAAAAAAATATGTATCTACTATTTTTACCCACTCTATAAACATGCCAAATTTTATTCACATCGGCGAGGGCACCCCGAGACGTTTCCTCATCGGCGTGCAAATCGTTTACTTTATTGATGGGGCCGATGCAGTTGAAACGACCCTAACGGCAAAAATTCGTGCTCGAAGTTCTTACAGATTCGAGCACGTTTTTTCTCGAATCTATGCATAGAATTTTGAGCGCCTAGTATAGAAAAATGTCATACACATCACCTTAATTATTACTGACAAAAAAGGAAGTAAGAGTATTAACAGCGACGTTAAACGAGAAAAGCAATAAGGCCGTTTAAATCCGGACTGAAATTTTTCACCGCACACTCTAGCACGCACGGAATGTACTAACTTTAGTTTGCTGGAATTCCGGTGGTGCCACCACCGAGCCCGACAGTCAACATGCTTTTTTTTTTAACCGCGAATATTGTTCGGAACGTAGAATTGACAAATACGAATTTAGAAAAAACATTCCAGCTTTTGAGTGAGCTATCTATTAAAGATGCGAATTTAAAAAATTAAAGAATCAAAATAAGATAACGTTTTTTTCACAGAGTTTCGTTGACGAATTTACTTACCGATTTAACGGCATACTTGACCGCCGGATTCGCCTGTCAAGGGACATTGTAATTAATATGGTGAGAGAAACAACAACACGGAAAACATTGTCGTACATGCAGGTCTTGAAACGAACGTTGTGGGGGATGATTACGCCGGTGGCTCAGAAACGTTGTTTCGACTTATGCCCATGAGGGCGATGTACTGTTGGAGAGTAACAGTATGCGCATGTGTGTTACACCTCAATCTTATATACATTATGTGCTATGTATTGCTGTCCTATATATTTTGAGACACGGAATTAACTCAAGAACAGCGAAGCAAGTTTATTTGGTAGACGTTTTGAGGTGATTTCAAAGTCAACTTTAAAAAATGAAGCACGTAGTTGTAGGGACCCATTAGGACCATACACTGTGCAAGCAGTAAGTTGCGATACTTATCCGTGTTCGAAAAAACGAAGCGGGAAGTTTGCGTAAACAGGTTCTATACCGGTTTGTTTTAGCTGTTAGCACGAGCCGCAGGTAGCGTAGCGGGCAGCAGCTCGGACTTATAACCGCGTGATCGCTGGATTTTGTTTTCGTTTCTTATTGTTACCGATAGTGGGAAAACTGATGCACTAGATTTTCAGGAACGTCGATGATATTTTGAGCTTCGTTGATAAAATGTTACTTTTATGACAAAACCGTTGAATTTAAATTCCTCCGCCATTTTTTCACAAAATCAGTGGAAGGCTTGAAAAATATTTGTTCACTTTCGAACTAACGGTCTTAAAATATGCATGAATTCGGTGCGTCAGTTAGTAATTCACAATTCTTTCTATGGTAATTACAATCTGTACAACTTTTCTCCAAATTTGACTGACTACCGTCCGTTGGGCTCTTTCTGCAACAATATCGCGTGTACGGAATAAATTTAATCGAAATTGATTGTATCGTTTGCTCGTAAATGTCCTCGTTTAGAGCTTGAAAAAATCATTTTTTCGTTGCTTCAATTGATAGTTAAACTATTGGAGAAAAAGTATCCATAGTTAGAATACGACTCGAAGTATTTCGTAAGATACGTTGTAATTATAATAATTAGAAAAGATAAAAAGGGACGATATGACGATATTTTGGATTGAACTGTTGCAAGGTGTATTCACGAGTATTCTATGTTCTTGTATTTTTTTTAATTGGCGGACGGAATGCGTAAAAAACCTAATTGCCCTATCAACGCGATCAACCATTTTTTTAACTATTGAGAACCATCATTAAATAATATAAATTATGGTCAGAGTATCAGGAGTAAAAAAATTGTCCCTTTATACCATTATTATTGATGGCTTGAAAAAAAGGTTTTATCTCAAAATTGTCACATTTTCGTTGAAGCTCGAAATTTTGTATAGATTCACGTTTTTCCCTCGTTTTTTTCTTTAGTTCACCGACAACAAAAATACATGTAAATTAACAACAATTACGCGTGCCATCTTCCTCGCCATCTCGAAACTTCAGCGGCGCTTGAATCGTCGGCCAACAATTCCGCCAATTTGCAACAATTTTACGATAAAGTTCGTTTGCTGTACTTTCCAGATGGGTATTAAAATACACCGAAAATGTTAGTGCTGTTATTGTTTTGTTTGTTTCTCTACGTGCCAAAAAAGGCACTTATTTTGTAGCCGCCTAAATCCGAGGACTGCCGTAATGTTTCCTCCAACAGTAGCGACCAATGGCGGCGATTTCATGTACTAACTACGGGACATTTCCATAGCCGGGAAACGGATTCGGACGAGGCTTCTACCTATTAAGGTAAATGTCCCAATTATTGAACAGCTAAGGATCTGGGGGATTGAATTCGGTGAGAAAAAAATATAAAATCAAGAAAAAACCATCGCTTTCAGGTTCAAATGATACTTTGATATTTTTACTTTCGAAAAATCACCCTTTAAAGTATTTTTAAATTATTTGAAATGAAAAAAAAGAACAACAATGTGAAGCATGCAAATGTCCCAATTATTGAACACTGGAAGTGCCTGTGTCCCTAATATTGAACAGGCATGTCCCAGTTATTGAACACTCTCGAGAATTCTCTTTTCGTTCTGAAAATATTATTTCGGGTACAATATTAAGAGATAAAAGCAAAATGAAACACTTAAATAATCTTTTGTTGATCATGTAAAAATACAAAAATATATATATATAGACTCTTTTGACAGGTTTTTGGTTCATTCGCATTTGGTTTATTTTTGCTTTTCGACTCGAACTTCATTTTATTTTTATTTTGAGCTTCCTCGTTTTTATGTTCTGTGTTTGTTTGATTTTGTCGCAGTTTGGCTCCCTGAAATATCGGAGAGCAAAAAATAATGAACAGTACATTCGTATTGTTAAGTTACATTTAGGTTATATTCTGTTTTTACTTTCCTTTTTATGTTTATTGCACGAAAATACAAATAAAAAATATATTTGACGATCTTAGAGTTATTATTAAAAGAATAAAGGTAAGTTTATTCAGGAACTTACACTTTTTTTTTAATAAATCCGATTCACACGATCTGTCACATGTTAACTGTCTCGATGTTTTGATGGGTTTAATGACGCCATCTTGGAGAATTTGAGTGTTCAATAATTGGGACACACTGCATTTTCTATGTCCCAATGATTGAACACCGTATTTTTTAACAAATAATTAAATAAAAAAATTTCACAAAAATTGTTATTTGTAAGAAATTTTCTGAGGAACCTGAAACGCCTTTACTTTTTGAGATGCGACAGTTTTTGAATTTTGTATGCCCTTACGCATGAAGCGGCGCGTCTTAGCAAAAACGATAAGCAGTTACCACGATACGTCAAATCGGGTCACCGTTGCTGATTAAATAATTTTTGCTCTATCAATTAAAGCTTTTTTGCACAAGTAAGGTAACATTTCGATAGCTAAAAGTTCCATATATGTAATGAAATTTTTATAAATACGTAAATGCATGCAGGTCAATGAGAAATAATAAAAATACAAGATAGTGTTCAATAATTGGGACCTGTTCAATAATTGGGACCTGTTCAATAATTGGGACATTTACCTTATAGTACTCCACTAGAAATGTGTTATAACGGAGCCATACGATGAAACGCTCAGCCGTTTACGAGAAAAATTGCAGTAAAAAATTCGACTCCGCTCATGTACCATTTCAGTTACTCGCCCGCACCAAGACGGCATGACCGAGTGGTTAGCGGTTACGGCTGGCGCACGGAGGCTCGGCCGAAAATTTTTTTTTTTTCTTTAAATATAAAATAGAGAACGGTGGATTTTTATCGAAAAATCATAGTGTATATTAAAAGAATAAGTTTTTGGAAATGAAAAAAAACATGTTTCTCATTAAAATCATATTCTTCATTATTGTCATCATTATTCATAACTAAACGGTAAAATTTTGGGCGTAAAATGTTAACTTTACTTCCTGATCAAATTGATACTTCGCTTGCCAAGTGTTTATACCTGCCTGTCTACCCCAAATATCCGGGGTCTACCGGTCAGAAGCTACCGTCTTCTGACCAGTTACTAATGTGAACCGTCAGTTGAACATCTGCCCTTGCTGCGAGAGGTAGTCGTTACGAATTATTGCAAATTCAAGTTATTACGAATTATTACTATTATTATTGCGACTGTGGAAACATTGTTTTCTTGTTTACAACGGCACAAAAGTAGAGTGAATGAAAAACGGACGAGAAACCAGGACCATCTAGACCGTTCGAAGTTATTAGTGCTATAAACTGTAACACTTTGTTAAAAGAAGGTAGAGAAAGATCATCTCGAGAAGATGCATGGAAAATCTGCTCACTTGTTCACCATCAATTAAGCGCACCGAGCTTTAAAAAACTGATAAAATATGCTTAATGTGCATTAAAACTGATTGAATACAGACTAATTTTTGCAAACGTCAATGAAAGCTGTTTCCCTTTGACGCTTTTGAAGCAAAATTGTAGGTGCAAAGAAGTTGCCTTACAAAAAGTGTGCCTGGCGTGGGGTGTGCGAGTGGTTTCAATGCTTTTAAGATGAATATCATCAAAAAATCGGCCAAAAACTCCACAGAACGATACTCACGATGAATCTGACTATTAATATTAGCAATATTGTGACGATTAATAATAATGACATCGATAACAAAGAATATGATATCGATGAGGAATATGGTTGTTTTCTTTCTATTTCCAATTTTTTACAAAACCTATTCTTTCAATATAAACGTCGATTTTTCGATTAAAAAAACCCTACCTCTAGTTAAAATTTAAAGAAATAGAATATATAGTCGAAGCTCGATATAACGAAGATTTGTCCATTCCGTTCCGACTAACACCCGAAACCTTGATACAACATAATAATATATATTGTGCTCTAATTGCATATCGCTTGTAAAAATTGCTCTAATTTGAACCTTTCTTTCATTTTAAAAAATCCCTATATTTATAGTAGTAATATATTTTTTCAACAGGACATTTTAAAGAACATGATCTCGATATGGCGGCGTACACAAATTACGTAACGCCAAATTCCCCAATTTGTACCCCCGCCCCCGCGTACTAGGACCGTAACGCCTGGCCGGACCCCCACCCCCTCTATTACGCTACGTAACAGGTGCTTTGCCGTCAATAATTGCGTTTTTCTTCATAGACATAACTAGTTATGAAAGAGTCGGGTTTATACTCATTTTATGAAGTATATAATCATTTACTTTTATACTAATTTTTATGAAAAAATCTTTAAAATTAACCGAGATGTATGCCTTGATTTGATGACGAAAAAAAAATTCTCTTCATTGTCCCATCGATATCTTTATGAAAGGTTATCTGTAAATAAAAAGTCAACAATTTATCGATATCTATACAAATGTAGCTATCGTTATGCGTATCTGTATTTTATTTTGGTTTTTTTTTACAAAATGCCGATAGTGTTGACATTTTATACATTTTCAAGGTCCTTTTTTGTATTCAAGCAGTCTTTAAAAATAGAAATGATCAAAAAAGAATTATGAAAAAACAAAAAACAATTTTTTTCTTCAAATTTTGCTTGGGGAAAGGTGGAAAGCTACTGTGCGAGTTCTTGCACAGCGACTTTCCTCCTTAACTGGCATTTCGTATGGGAAGCTGTCAACTTTCCGTGGTAAAATTGCGGGCGACTTTTAAATTCAAAACTTGAACATGCAGAATTTTGCTATTTCTGGCAGTTCTAAAATCGTGACGTAACGCGAGCCTTGGCTCCCCTCTCCGCAAATTGCGTTACGTAATTTGAGTACGCCCCCTATAACGAAAACTCGATGTAACAAACTTCCCTAGCGATTCGTTATATCGAGGTTCAACTGTGCATATATTTCGGTCGCGACTTGAACACGGAACGCCCGCGCGCCAGCCATAAGCGCTAACCACTCGGTCGCTCTGAGTGGTTAGCGCTTATGTACGCTTAGTACGAAACGAGTAACTGAAATGGTACATGAGATGGGTCAAATTTTTTGAAGTATTTTTTTCGCAAACGGCTGAGCGTTCCATCGTATGGCTTTGCTATAACACATTTCTAGTGGAACAATATAGGTAAAAGTCACTCATATGAAGTTGACAACCGACTTTACAAAATGTATTTTTTTTCTTGTATTCGTTTTTGCTCGGTTTGTACCAGATTGTGCAACCGTTAATTTCGTTTGTACCTTAAAAGGAGGTATGGGCGGCAACCCAGTGAGAACTAAATCATTTTGATCAACGCGACAGCAAAGAGAATCGTTTGTACTCGTTGAAAGTTTTTTTTTTTTTTAAATTGTAATCGGCGCGTAATTGACGATAGCATGGTTAATTTAGTATGCACCTTAAAGGAGATGAAAATAGAGGATGTAAATGAGGGGGAAAAAATCGGCCACGAACGGGTACAAACGATATACTGGTCGGTACGAGGGGCACAAACGATTACTCGCCGGTACAAACGTTATACTCGTCAGTACGAACGGATATAAACGATTAAAAGTGAAAGCCTCGTCCAAATTCGTTTCCTGGCTGTTGCAATGTCTCTTGTAAGAAATAGAGAGAGAGAGAGAGAGAGCACAGGTACGGTCGTTCTCGAAATTTAACTTCGTTTTTAGACCTATATGTTTCCGAAACTACTCGATCGTCGCACTTTTTTACCTTGTCCTTGACGCTGCGAAAGAAAGCGGAGCCCTCTTTCCGCATTGCGTATGTCCATTCTCGATACTGCTGCATGAATTTGCTTCCCGATTTGTCCGAGTAATTGCAAGCTTCCATTTCGAACTCGTCGGAAAACCCGAGTCCGGAATTGAGCATATGTAGACGTTCTTCGATAAACTATAAATTAGAAGAAAAAAAGGAATTTACCGCCTGTCAGATTGCGTCTTAAAGTACTAAATACTAAGAACAATAATAATGATTTTCATGATTAATGTTATATTACATCTATAACGCGAGGAGCGCTCAAGGAGTATCGAGACCATTCCTTGGCTACGAGCCTTGTCATAAATTAAAACTTATAATCGCATCTCAATTGCATGTAATTTGTTTGCATTAAATCAATCTGTCTGGCCAAAGACGGCAAAAAGCGTTTCCTTTTAGTAAAGTGAATAAAAGTATGTAAAACTTCCTTAAAAAATATATATTTGTTTATTTGAAATTATGCTATAGGACGAGAAAAATGAAGCTATATAAATGCTTGTATTAAAATATAACAAACATATTGTATTACTGCACCTCTTTATAGTATAATAAATAAATTTTTTGTTTTTAGATCGAAATAAGCGTAATTTCATAGACCGGCTTCCAGAGTATAACCAAAGAACATATATTACATGGAAGCACAGGCCTTATGGGACCGCTACTGCGATTTCTTAGGGTAATCGGTTAATTATCACCCCAGCCGCCTAAAGCGCTGCCTGTATCAATGTGCATGAACACATCCAAAGAATATATTTTTTGATTGTGTGTGGCACACTGATGCGTCGCCGCGCAGTCTACCAGCGGAATATATACATTTTCTGTGGCAAATATTAACGCAGGACCTGTGCTTCGATGTAATAGACGTTCTTTGGTATAACTCACAATATTAATTTCCAATTTCAAACTCAATCTAAGGGAAAACTGTTGGTATCTGTTGAATACGTCAGAGACGAAGAAAAGTTCAAAACAAAGCATGGCCTAAGTTTATTCGAGGTCGTGTCATAAGGCAAACTACTATTTCTTTAACGCCTTACAAAACTTCTTTAAAGGTACAGCGCTAGCTATTCATGTGTTGTGTTGTTCAAACTTCCAATTCGCCGTAGGGAATCACATGTAGGGATAAACTGTGCATTTACTATTCATTCCGGTATTTTTGCAATTAATTACACAGCAACTGTCGTGGTCAATTTTCAATGAAACACTATTTTCAATTTGATCGCAGAAATCTCGTACTACGCTTATAAATGTATGACAGATGAATAGCCGAGTTTACTGTAATTTTTGTCTTCTGCCGGCGCTGCATTCAATTTCATTACCCCCACCCGACACTTTGCACGGAGCCAATAGAGGCAATTCTTGCTTGTGTGCGGAACCCTGAAAATCCTTTATTTCCTACCTGTTGAAAAATTTGCAATTCCAACATTTTTCGGAGAAAGGGCTGCATTGAGGTCGGACGATTCTCGACAAAAGCGTTCTCGTCAAAGGTTATACGCTCGCCCTGTTGCAACGTGAGAGCTTCCCTGTAACCGGCGGTCAATTGCACGAGGGCGCGTAGAAACGCTCTGGAGACTCCGTCGCCCAAGAGAGCTGGTCTGTTGCGTAACGCTCGCTTCAAATTCGTGACCTGCCGACACACGGGTGTCCCGTTACAGTCGATTAGTATAAATTGAAAAAAAAAAAAAACAAACAACAAACAACAAATAAACTATGAACGAAGAAAAATGAATATCCCACCGACGTCAGTGGACGCGCCGTCGGCGTCCGGTTTGGGCGAACTCCCATGTTAAGCTGTCATAGTCAGGGACAATATTTGGATGGGTGAACGCTTGGTCAAGTACCGCATCGTTCGCCGACTAATGTACGGCAAAATTAAGAGGGTTTCGATCCCAGGAGCCAATACGATAGTACATTAAATATAATACTAATAAATAAATAAACAAAACAAAAATAAGGGAAACGGAAAAACGAAAAAATTCAGTTGGAAAAAAATAACCAACATACACGATTCGCGAAATATACAAAAACAAAATGAATGGGAAACGAACGAAAAATAAACCAATACTCATCCAAACAAAAACAATTAGGTGGTTGACAAAAAAACTCATTATGTCTTCATCCAGAAATGTGCCTTTGTCATAATGCATCAGAATTGCAAAGGCATTAAAAAAAAAGAATTATGAAGAACATTGTTAATTGTTTTCATATCACGAAAATTCAAATCGTAGACTCATACGCAAAACGCCGCGTGATTGGTGCTGGCGGTTGTGAAGTTATGATGTTACAAGCTACAAAATTATAGGTTATACGGTTTACGTATTTGTATAAACCGTCTGAAGGCAAGTTCAAGTAATTTGCCAACCACATGCATTTTTGGGGCCGGGTTGAAATTCAGAACTTTGAATGCTACGACAGTTTAAAATTCCGAATTATAATTTTTCGAAATTCAAGACGAGGCCGTGTTGAAATTTCGAACTTTGAATGATAAGAACGCTCAAAACTCGGAAAGCACTCAGAAAATCTTAGCAGTGTCAAAGTAATTCGACTATGGAAGTTTTAAAAGATTCAAAATTTTCAATAAATCGATGAATTATTTCAAGCATTTTTTTAAATTAAGAAGTGATTTTACGTCAATTTTGAAATTTAACACACATTAACACTCTACCCGACGTTCGTCTTTTTTGTATCGAAATTTAATTTACTATAAATATTTTTAGTCGACAAATATAAATTTGAAACATTTTACACGTAAACGACGTATCGGAAAAGTTTTAAAAAAATGCGTCCAGCGGGAATCGAACCGCGACTCTTCGCTTACTAGTCTCGCTAGTAATTAATTACTGGCTAGATTTTTCTGATTTATACTAGTCGGTTGTTTATGTATCTCTATTTTCATAGAAATATAATTCATTTTCAAATTACTTGTGGAAAACTTAGATTCTCAGGTTAGGCTATAACGCGCATGCGCGGCTATTGGTGTCTATCACCATTAGAGTTGCAAGTTCTGTAGGTAAAACCGTGCTTCGTATGGCATTGTGATGTCAGAGCACGCTCGAGTAACTTCGGAAATGCTCGACGCGATCTTGCCGAGCCGAATAGAACAAGCATTTCAAAGAGCTGTAAATTTGTTAATTATTGTTTGTAACAAAAAAAATACTCTCGTTATGAAAACCGCGCATGATCTTTACAATGAAAAGAAAAAAATGTAACAACCTCATCAATCAGCAAAACGAAACAGGGCGAAAAATAACACAATAAATATTGCAGTAGCAGAAGAACCTGAAGATAACGAAAACTGTGATAAAGGAAAGGAAAACAAAAAGTAATGGTAATAGACCGGTGCGATGGTCTAGTGGTTAGCGTGCTCGCCACTAAACCAGCTGACCGGAAGGTCCCGGGTTCGAATCCCGGTTGCGTACATTTCGTCGTGAAATGTTTTTCTTCGGCATTTCGCGGCAAAATAAGACTAGTTCCACGACCGGGGGGCGAACTCGATGACCGGCTGTATTGGTATAAGTTTTCCGCAGTTTCCCTATACCCATGACAGAAAATGTCATGATGAATATAATACGGAGGGGGAAGTCGGCTGCGGCCGCAAGAGGGGGGAACAGAGAGAAAGATGGAGAAAAAAAAGAGTAAACAGTAGAGGAAAGAACGGTCATAATGTGGGGAAGAATAGGTAACAAACGCGAAAAGCGTGTACCTAAGGAAAAAACCAATAAAAAAAGTAATAATAATAGTATTTGAAAAAACAAGAAATAAAGAAGCAAAAGAAATGGGATACTAAAAATAAAATGAGATGACACAAATCCAAGCGAAACAATGAAGGAGTATAAAAGAATAAAAAAGCGAAATGCAAGCAAGATTGTAAATTACAGAATAAATAGGAAACATATAAAAGTAATAACAAAAACAATTAAAAATATCCAAAAATATGACTCCCAGTTGAGCGCCCGTAGCATGAGAACGAGAGCTGTAAAGAGTGCGAACGGAATAAACAAACAAAAAAGTACAATTAAGAGCGAAGGGGCCGTCCATATATTACGTCATCCTAAATTTGGGGGGGGGGGGGGGGGGAGGTTCGTCTGCGGATGACGGTAAATGATGGATGAGGGGGGGGGGGGGGCGTTTCGAAATTGACGTAATTCTTGTGATAACAGTTAATTCAAAATGTACAATAGTATATTGTACAACTAGAGTGGTTTCCCCGCATGAGTGATGAAAAATATTTTGCAAGTACCTAATGGTATTAATTATTGAACTCATTATTTATTTATTTATTACATAAGGTTTGTCTACATTATATTCGAGAACTTCAAATAACAGCGTACCTATGAAAATAGTTCGATCGAGCCAAAATGAATATGGGGAGGATACGGAGATATTACCCGTGATCCAGGATTTGCAAGAATGGGTGAAAACTCCGTGGGAGCTATCCAAAGAAAACTAAAGAATAGGAAAGAATAATATTATTATATTAATAAACATTGCCAAAGTACAAAATAATAAAAGATGATTCTATAACAAAATGTTTTAATTTTGCCAAACTGGTAATGACGTCAGTTTTGCGAGAGGGGGGGGTCATTAGGAAATGACGATAGGATGATTGTAGGGGGGGGGGGGGGGGGGTCGAAAATCAGCAAAAATCGATGACGTAATATATGGACGGCCCCGAAGTGGAAAAAAACAATGAGCTGCGGCAATAGGGTGAAGAACTGAGAAGGTATGGGAGTGAAGGCAGAGTCGGGGAAAATTTTTTTGTGAGGAAAAACCGAGTGATAAATAACGGGCGTGGAGGGAAGAGGTTAACGACGAGGGATAGAAAATGCGGGAGAAAAAAGGAACATGGGAAGGGACACAGCAGGAGAGGATGGCAGGTCACCTCGGGACCCTCGGGACTATCCACTGAGGAGCTAGCAGAGGTACATGATACAGGTACAGGTGCGGCAGAGATGGCACCACCGTGGAGCTAGAGGGAGAAGAAGCAGGAAAGGGGCGAAGAAGACGTAGGAAAGTGGCTAGCAGAGAACGCACAGAACCGGTCGATATTATATACCGGTTCTTTATCGAAGGAGGAGACGAAAATGTGGCATTTGAGGAAAGGAACAAGCTAATGCACTCAACATAAAAAAGTTTAGATTTGGACGAGGAGAATGACGATCCAAAAGAGGTGGGAGGTACGGAACAGCAAACCAGGGAAAGGAAAAGACATTAACGGGCTACATCTACCAAGGCGGGTAAAAAAATGCATTTCCCAAAAATATTTGTACTCGATAGTATTACCTTTTAGCTATATTCCTTGAAAATGTAATTGGAATATTCCTACAATTGAATGAGCTACAGTTTCCAACAGTCGACCGGGCAAGCGGTAGCAGCATCAACTTCAAACTTTAAACGCGTTATTCCTGAAACACTGTTTTCAAAGTCGATGGACATGATATCTCGAGAACTATACTCGATGGATTGTTACCAAATTTACAGAAGATACGATGAAAGACATTTAAAGGTCGTTGACGTCTGACTTAAGAAAAATCGATCTTCATTTTTTAATAGTTACGTAAAAATGAATTTTTTTTCATAGACTTTGTATGCCTTAGTTTCATTTCGTTGCCACGTTGTTAAAATAAATGATTATACAAATCGACGACCGTAAACGACCCATATTTATTGTCAAATTGAATAACCCGTTTAGTTTTTACATTTCAGCTGGGCCGTTTAAGCTAGAGAGCCCACCGCCAAACGCCGCGAAAAAATTCATCATCTGCCGGGGTGTTTGTTGTTTTTCTGTATCTTTTAGTAATTTTGTTAAGGCTCTCAATATATGTAATTTGGGTTTAAAAAAGGTGTTTCTTTTGACAAACCTTTTTCAGAAAAAAAATTCGACATTTGGGTATTTTTTTCGGGCCTCTGGGTAAATGTAGCCTCTTAAACCTTTCAATACGGCGAAAAAATCAGTTTAGTGCGTCTCATTACCGGGAATTGGAAAAAGTAATAAAGAGAGGTGAGAATCAAGAAAGATAGAGAGAGGTTGCTGGCAAGAACGGAAGAAAATAATTCACTGCATGCGATGGAAAGAACAACAATGAGACGGCGAGCGGGAGGGAAAGAAGAGCTGAAGGGACCCGAAGTTGGCCAGAATCGCGAGTGGCACGCAGATTCGAAGAAAATGGGCGACACCAAGGGAGAGAAGGAGAGGAGTATGAAGCTAAGCAGGAGAACCGGACGGTAAGAGCAGAACGAAGGCGAGAGAATACAACACCGCGTCGTGACGAGAAATGGAAGAAGGCGAGGAACGGGAAGAGAGAAGAAAGCAGGCGGAAAAAGAAGTGGGAAGTAGAAAAAAGTGGAAGCAGCAGATCGGTACCTAACCGACGAAGAGAGGTACCAAGGGGAGATGGGTGAAAAGCGATACTCTGGCAAGGAAGCGGACCACGACGCCCAGGACCGATGGGAGAAGGAGAATGGAGAGCGGAATGCCAAGAAGAAAGAATAATGTGAAAGTGAGGGGCGTGAATGCAATCGGAAGCGAGTGGAAAATTGCTAAGAATGTGAGTCGAGAGATGACGTCGAGGCTGGATTTGGATGTAAAAATAAGTAAGGCAATAAAGGAAGGGGTGGGGTTTGGGATGACATTTGAGGCGATGGGCGAAAAATAACGGTAATGAAAGAGTTTAGTAAATTGCATGGATCAGGAACTCGGAGAAATTGCATGGATCAGAAACAGCGGAGGTGGGGGTAGGCCCGCGTAGTGTCCAAGGTTCGTGAATTTCGATTTACACCGCAAGGATCGCTCATAATGTCGGGGTGTCGTGTGCGACAGAGAAGAAATATAGCAATCTTATGAGAGCTGAACTCACAAACTAAACACGAAGACGACGAAATACAAAAAAATTATGACTAAATACTTTCCTTTTACAGCAGCACACGAACACGTTTTTGATTATAACGTTTTAGTTATGTTAGGTTATAGGTTATGTTTAGCAATCATGGACGCGGCAGGTTAAGGAGCCAGGGGAACTACACCTGCTGACAACAGCGCCTTGGATACCAAGTGTCCCTACTCCTATCACTGAAATTCGCCGTCATTTGCAGACGTGTATGTAAGACGGTGGGATGACCTAACGCACAGGGAAAGAGAAGTGAAGAGGTGGACGGCGAGAGAAGTGGAGAGGATAAAAAGGGTGGGACAAACGGCAAACGTCGAGAGTGGTGGTACTGGGTGAAACGAGAGGGGCAATTGATGAATAAATGAGTTTTTTTTCGAGGATAAGGGGATTAATGAAGGAGATTATAAAATTGAGTCAAGGAATTGTTGCGGGTATGAAGAATGCGATGGAAGCGAGCGACTTTTTAAAAAGATTTGATTGTGATATTGCTACAAGAGTGGCTGGAAAGAAAAAGAGGGAAGAAGGTGTTAAGAAGAGTAGGATAAGGGCACAATTAGTGGGTAAAGAAGCAGTACGGAGAAACGGAGAGGAAGGGCAAGGGGGGACGCTACATTCTTTTTTTCGTTTTCTTTTTTTGTACGAGTCATAATTATGACCGCTTTTTTATTTTTGGTGAGCGTTTTTTGTTTGGCAAATTTGCCTTTACGTCTCACTGAGTTTCATTAATTAGGCCGCAATTCAAATTTTGCATAATATGTATAATATTAATATAAAAAATCTGCCGCGTCTCGAGATACATTTTCTAACGATGAACGCGCCGAACGCTTTCAGCGTTACCAGATTGCCGGTTCAAGTCTAGTCCACTCGCTTTGTGGCTATAGCGCCGCTAAAGATTGTACAATTTGAATCGCTATATCTTGATTTTTAAACAGCCCAAATTCTCCATTCGTTCACCAACTTTATCATATATTCCTCTGTAATTGGATTTGTTTTATCTGTAGAAAATTTCCGAAGTTATTGCGTAAAATGGGAAATTTGTTTCACTGCTCCCCTTAAGAATACGTGTAAAGCTGTGCAATCTTCGACTGCCAATATCTCGAGTACGGAACGGTGAATCCTTTCGAAATGTTGAACGTAATCACTTAATAGTGTCCTGAATGTGTCAACAAAATGAAAATAAAAACTACAGAAAACGCCTTGGCGTGACTACTACCTTAGAAGCTAAACTAGCAGTCATTAGAGTGACGAAAGAAGCTGTATAAGAAAAAAAGTTTTTTGTAAGAAGGAAGACGGGGAAGTTCAATTTTTTTGTGGTATTAGGCATTAGACATAAGGACTGGTATATAAATTCGGCTATGTACACACGTGAGCAGGCTATGAAAAGCGCGAAGCGTTTTGTGATGAGGTATAAAGAATCTACTATCTAAAAAGAAGAACGAAAAAAATAATCGAGAAGAAAGAAAAACCAAACGTTAAAGTGAATAACAAAATCGAACCTCACCCAAACGAAAACAATATTAAAAGAACGAAAGAGCAAAACATAAGAAAACGGTGAAAAGCGAGAAAAAAAATATCGAACGCAATGAAATGAATAGAAAAAAAAAAAACAAAACAAAAGTATTTTAACAATTCAACATACGACATCCATGGGAAGGGACTCCAAATCTTGAAAGGGCGTCTGGATCGTGTTGTTGTCGGCGTCCAGGATGACGACTTCCCCTAGATCGCTCTTCCGGACACGCTGAAAATTGATACCATCATTATTACATCGTACGGCATTCCATTATTTATGTCTATATCGTTTTTAAGAATAAAGAATTTCAAAAGAGCGACAGGTATTTCCAAAATTATCAATGGAATATCGGCGTCAATCGACGTGTGCGGCGTCACGCGCGTACGCACACGCACGTACGCACGCACACCAGTAACCATTGATGAGCCACTTCTAAAAGTATAATTCGCAAATAGCTGAAAATACTTCAAATAAAGGAAAACGTAATGAAATATTAATAGATATTTAAAAATGATGAAACAATTCTATACTAATATTTGTAAACATTCGAAATATTTTATTGTTGAAACAATATGTTATAAAACATTTGAAATGTTTTAAAAGATTTTTGTTTAATATCAAGAAATATTCAAATATTTAAAAATATTTTGTAATATTTAATTCTACGACAATATTTAGTAAAAAAAAATCAAAAGTATTGAAGCAAATTCTCTGGCATTCGAATGTAAAGGAATATTTAGAAATATAAAAAAAACATGTCGATTTTTTTTTATGTAAGCTATTCAAGAATGAAAAAGATAGTTAGAAACATTTAACTAGTGCGAAATATTTAAGAATACGCAGATTCGCGTCGCGGTCCAGTACCAGAAGAATAGGAGCCGGTACACCGATGAGAAAGGGCATCGGGGCCAGCAAATAATCCATTAGCGGTAGAGGCAACACGGGTATATATATATGTTGCCATATCATCGGATAAATTAGTGCGTTGCACGCTTGGACGCAGGCGCTCAGTCTCGACAATCTCTTAGACGTGAAAATAATTCGGCGCTCGTACAACATCGAGGCGAACACGGTCATCATGTTTTGCGCATCGACCGCGCTGTAATACTCTGTCAAATTTCTCTGGAAAAAAAAACAAAGAGAACAAACGTGACCATGGATTACGGTAGTTTCTGTAGATTATTTTGTAATTGTAACATTGAATAAAAACTTGATAATCTTTTTTTATGTGATAATTTATCCGCTGTTTTAATAAATTCTGCTATTTTAGTAAATATTGTCATTTTGATAAACAGACTTTGGGGCCGTCCATATATTACGTCATCGATTTTTGCTGATTTTCGACCCCCCCCCCCCCCCCCTACAATCATCCTATCGTCATTTCCTAATGACCCCCCCCCCTCTCGCAAAATTGACGTCATTACCAGTTTGGCAAAATTAAAACATTTGCGGATTTGAGAAAAATTGGGTAACATTAAAACATTTTGTTATAGAATCATCTTTTATTATTTTGTACTTTGGCAATGTTTATTAATATAATAATATTATTCTTCCCTATTCTTTAGTTTTCTTTGGATAGCTCCCACATTTTGTTATAGAATCATCTTTTATTATTTTGTACTTTGGCAATTTTCATTAATTTAATAATATTATTCTTCTCTATTCTTTAGTTTTCTTTGGATAGCTCCCACGGAGTTTTCACCCATTCTTGCAAATCCTGGATCACGGGTAATATCTCCGTATCCGCTCCATATTCATTTTGGCTCGATCGAACTATTTTCATAGGTACGCTGTTATTTGAAGTTCTCGAATATAATGTAGACAAACCTTATGTAATAAATAAATAAATAATGAGTTCAATAATTAATACCATTAGGTACTTGCAAAATATTTTTCATCACTCATGCGGGGAAACCACTCTAGTTGTACAATATACTATTGTACATTTTGAAGTAACTGGTATCACAAGAATGACGTCAATATCGAAACGCCCCCCCCCCCCCCCTATTTTAAAATGACGTAATTTATGGACGGCCCCTTTGCGACTTGTACCGGTCGTTTTACAATAATTCCGATCCTTTGCAATGACTGATAATCCTAACATTTATTTTTACTCTTTTACTTTTGTGTTACTAATCATTTTACCGGGCCTCCGACAGTTTTACTTAAAAATACTCACTCGATTCTATTTTCATTTATGATTTCCAATTATTAAATGAAGGGGTTCCATGGAAAAGGACACTGATTTTCTTATTTTTATTTATTCACTTATGAATGTAGAATGGTTAATTTTCCCATGATCGTTTAAACATTTTCTCGCGTATCTTATACATAAGAATGTTGATCAACATTTCTTTTGTTTTTGCTTCTTTTTCTTATTGTTTACGATTATTGTCGGCTGTGAACCGAACGGGTTACAAGAATAGGGGGGGGGGGGGGGGGGTAATACTGTGACTTTTTTCAATATGTTCATTCTTATAAAACAATGTTTACTGTGATTATGTCATGTCAAACGTAGTTTCATTTTGATGTTTCTTTTGTACAAAGTTTTTTTTTATTTACAATTTGAAGTTTAATGTGTTTTCAGAGATATTTTGTTTATTAAAGATGTTAGCTCGGTTAGCTAAAAAATAATAAAAACAATTGTTTGTATCCATTTTTCTTTTATTTTTCCTGTTCAATTTTTTTTTCAAATCGACTCTAACGTGTTCGAATTTTCAGCCACACAAGGAGCCAGAACTACGTCGGCCTGTAAATATTTGAGAAATACTGACATTTTCGGGTATACTCGGCAGCTGGAATTGTCTCGGGCTCTGGCATACGAAGCTCTGTGGAAAAAGAAAAAAAAACATGCTTTCAATATTTCGTATAAGTCTCAATTAGTACAGTCGTGCCGTCGCCGAGAAACCCCGGAGTCGGAAAAAAAAATAGAAACAGGCCAGTTTTTTAGCAGGTGATTATGTAGGTGCCGCGAGTGCAACATCCAAGTTTGCCTAAAAATCGAGGCGTAGGGTTTTTTTTTGGGATGGGGGTGGATTGATGCCAAACTACAACCCCTACGAGTTCGGCGCCGTGAGACGAAATGTTGAGACAAATCCGAGCTTTATTTTTGTCCACAGTGCCGAAGTTATGGAAGTTCATTTTGGGGGTGAAAAAGTAGGGTGAAATAAAAAAAAAACAGGTTTAATTCAATAACTCTTTAGGAAAAATTCGTCCAATTTTTGTTCACATGGAAACGTTGTAGCCCTTGAAAAGACGGGTCGATCGAGTATTTGATGATCCATCTCCGATAATATCCTCGCCCCCAAAAACCTTATTGAAATATTAAACAAATTGTTTATTGAATAACTTATAAACAATCGTTTTTTTCGGGTATAGGTTAAATGTTCGAAATATAGAGAATAACCCTCTCGGGAATTGGCAATTTAAAATGAAATTCTGGGAAAACTATTGACCGGCCGAATTCGCCGCCGTGGAACAGTTTGTAGCTCGAACCCTTAGCTACATTTTTGTCCACAGCATCAAACTCGTATCTGTTTATTTTCGGTCAATAGTTTCCCCAGAAAGTCATTTTGAATTTTTAACCCCTGAGAGGGGTTGGATAAAGCACAATTCAAAAGTGCTCCATAGAACCGAAAATATAGAAAAAATTATTTTCTACATTTCGTATATTTAAACCATACTCGAAAAATCGATTATTTTTGAGTTATTCAACAAACAATTTTTTGGGGGCTGAAGATATTATCGGAGAAGGATGATCAAATGCTTGATCGACGCGTCTTTTCACAGGCTACAACTTTTCCGCACGAACAAAAATTGTACGAATTTGGCCTACAGAGTTATTGAATTAAAATTGATTATTCAAAATATCACCCCACTTTTGCACCCCCAAAATGAACTTCCACGATTTCGGTGCTGTGGACAAAAATAACGCCCGGATTTTTCTGAACATTTTGTCTACCGGCGCCGATCTCGTAGGGTTTGGAACAAATCCACACCCCTTCGGCCCCTAAAAAAAACCCTACACCCCGATTTTTAGGCAAACTTGGATTTAGCACCCGCGGCACGTCCAAAATCACCTGTCAAAAAACCGGTCTTCTAAATTTATCCGACTCCAATATACAGCTCGACTGTACTAAATGTAGAAATCGGCTTTTCTCTTAGGAGTGGTGCCACCTCGTGTTTTTTTTTACTCGCAAATGAAACTCACGATATTGGGATCAGGTAATGGAATGGTAATAGTTGCTCCGGGCATGGGGACCCCGGAGTTGTACACATCTCCGAGAAATTTCCACAGATCGCCAGCGTTTTTGCTCGACGTTAGTGTTGCTATGTGATTCAGGAGCCTGAACAGACGGAGGGTACAAGACAATTAGATGATTGTAAAGTACCAATGACGAATCAATCATCTAAGTATGAATAAGTGTCTAAACGAAACATAGTAGCAGCCAGTATACGGCTGCAGCGATTTTCCGCGTCATCGAGTTTTTCGATGGTGAACACAACCAAAACTCATAAATAATATGGCTGCCTATATCAATACGGATTTACCAACAATTATCAAGAATGAAACTCCCTAAACAAACCCAAATAAAATAATCGAAAAATAAATGTAATCCAGCAGATAGCTCAAATTAAGAAGAAAAAAAAACTTTCAATTATAAGAAAAACACGGGATACAAACAGAAAAACTGAACAAAATAACGAAAATAAAATAAATCTCAGAAACAGAATAAATGGCAGAGAGAATGATAGTAAACAATGCGAGTTAAATAAACAAAACAACTGAACTAAAACGCCCTTAAAGAAGCAAACAATTAGTACATCAAACCAAATAAATTAAGTAACGAAAAAGGCCGAAATAAATGACACAAAATAAAGAAAATTAGTAAATGAAAAAAAAAGTACAAAAATGAACGGAATAAGAAAAATAATTTCGAGAATGAAGAAAATAAACGAGGAACACGACAAACCGATTAAATGAAACCAACAAAATAAACGATAGATCTGAAATGACGTACATCGACACCAGTAAAGCGAACGTAATAAACAAGAAAAATAAAATTACGAGCATAAGCGAAAAAAATAAAAATAAAGGAAACAGAGAAAATGAACAACATCAATAAAATGAACTAAATGGAAAAACGAAATATATGTACTGAACGAGTTTGTTTGGACATGAAACAAAGAAATGTTGGGAAATGAAGAAAGCAAATAAAATAAATAAACAAGCAACAGGTGTGCTGGCCTAGTGGTTAGCGTGCTTGCCTCTGAACCGGAAGGTTGCGGGTGCGAATCACAGACTCGTAGTCTCGGAAAAAAATAAATACGGGCGTAACGTAGCTCCAGTTCTACACGGATGTCACGCACACAGACTGGTAGGTGTGTTTATGACTGTAGCCTGTGATTTATTTCTCGACGAAACGCGATTAGCTCCGAAACTGGGAAGCGAAGCTGGGACCGGCTGTGTTGGTATAGGTTTTCCGCGGTTTCTCATATCCATGGCAGAAATGTCATGGTGGATGCGATACACAGAGGGGGAAGTCAGTTGCGGCCGCATAGTGGGGATGTGAAGTGGAATATGGTGGGGAATGTAATAAGGGGATGGAAGCCCTGTACAAATGGAAGCTACAATAAAAATAAATAAATAAATAAGGATAATACGTATAAGCACACACTCTATCGTCTTGTTTTTTAAAATTCTCTCTTTTTGTTTTTCTTTGTTTCGTTTTACTTAATTTTTGTTTTGAGTGTTCCTTTACTATTTTCCCACTTGTTTCCAATGTTCCTTCGTGTGCCCTCTATGAACTTTTTTCATCCCCTTCCCGTTACTTTTATCGCACACTTATGGCTCCATGATCGCATAGAATGCAGCTATATTTCCAATAAGTGCCAATCGTGTTTGCCATTGCAAAACTCAGTAAAACAGCACCACCAAGCGATCACCCATCCAAGTATTGACTCAGGCAAACCCTGTGCAATAGATGGAATGAATGAATTTGAAAACCAAGCGCATAGAGCAAATTTAGGACAACGAGTAACGAAATAAATAACGAAAACGGCATTAGCCTCAGTACTTGTAAAAGATCTCATGCCAGGGCAACGGACTCAAGATAACCAGCCCCGTTTCCGTCTTTGGATCGTGCCGACAGAAGCCGAAAGTCCATTTGGAATCTATGCTCGTGAGAACGAACGAGAAGTGTTGGACGAGAGCGCTGAAAAAAGAAAAGCAAACGAAAAAAGAAAATAAAATTGATGGCTTCAACGAGTATGACGGAAACTATTGTGACTCGAAACAAAAGAAACAAAAAATTCAACGAGCGACAAAGAGGTGGCGGAAAATTACGATTTCCGTGGCGCTACACTTTGATGGTGAATTTTGGGTCATCAAGTCAAAACAGACGCAATTTGAAGAGTGGTAAAAGATTATATTTCCATTATTTTGCGTTAAAATTGGATTTTTTGAGTTATTAAAAATGACGTTTTCTTCTAATTTGAATCTTTATTTTGATTTTATCTTTATTTTATCACTTATAATGAAAATCAGGACACGATTACGATTTCCGTGGCGCCAAAATATGAAAAAAGAATTCGACAGCGTTTTTACGAGCATATCTATATCGCTCGCCATATCCGACCGATTTCCCCGTTTCATGATTCAAAACGCACATCCACACTGTACATACGCGCGAGGCACCCGCACCAGTATCGCATGCACCCCACAATTCTATCCGAGTTGCCTTGCGCCTACACGAGTATTGCATGCACCCCACGATTCCACACCCACATCCGATATGCGTCGCGCCCACACTAGTGTTCCACACACCCCATGATTCCACCTGCCCATCCGAGTTATCTCGCGCCCACACCGGTATGCTGCCCATCCGGGACTAAAATCCAGAGAATCGAAAAAATCCAAAGATCCTTGGGAGCTGATCGCTAAGCGCGGCATACCAGGAATATTTTGAAAACTGATCTAGATTTCGATTTAAGACCTGCAGAATTTTCTTCCTCGTAGAAAACTCTATGGAAATCCACTTTTATATTTTGGCACAAAAATTGTAATCATTGTTCTCATTTTCATTATTAGTGATAAAATAAATGTATCTTCACACTGAGCAAAGACAACATTTTCAAATTCGAAGAAATCGTCATTTTTAATAAATAACAAAAAAAATCTAATTTCATTGCATAGTAATCGAAATATCAACTTTTACCAATCTTCAAATCGTGTTTGTTTTGACTTGATAACCCAAAATTCACCATCAAATCATGGCACTACAGAAATTGTAATCTTGCCGAGATGAGTTTTTTTTTTCCAAAAGAAGTGTTGCTTTCGTTTTTTTTTAAATCTTGACGCGTTCTTTTAATTTTCTAAGTGCAATAATTGGCAAAAAGTCTTACTTCTCGAATTCGCAGGGATATGCGAACTTTGGTACAGACTTGAGGATCTCCTTGTCGGCAAAGGCTTCGGGAAACTTTTGCAGTATCCATGGTTGTTTCTCCACGGATGGAGCCGCCACTTCGCAGAAACACTCGAACAATTGCTTAACATTTTCTCTGCAACGTTATAGAATCCAAACGGACATTAATTTGAGAAAAAAAATGACATCTAGCTTTTTTCCATTTTAAAAAACGAAAATCTATATTTTCAAAAAACAATACTTTTAACGCTTTTCTTCCTAAATAATAAAATATTATTTTATTATTATTATAATTAATAAATATATATTATTAATATATATTTTGATTTTTTTTCATACTAGAAACTGTTGATTCAGAGGCATTTTTTAGGGACAATTTTTTTTAATTTCATTGTTCTTTTTTGCTGATTTCTTAATACAAAAGAAAGAAACATTTGGATTTTGTTGTTTTTAATGTTTTTCCATTTTTTTCAATATAAAACTTTGTCAATTATTTTATACCAATTTTGTGCGTATATTCTATTTGGCACATTATTCATTTGAAGTTATGGTTTTTACTTTTATTCACTTTCATCATACAAGATATGGTTTATCTCAATTAAAAAAAGTTCATTCTCTTTTACGAAAAGTAGTTATGTCAATATTTTTATTTCGCATTTTATGATTCAGACACCCAAAATTGTTCATTTGTAGTATATTTTTTCACGAGCAAAACTCTTCGTTATGATGTTCTTATTTCTTAATTTTGGTTCGATTACGAAAAATATATTTTTTTCGATATCCTTTACTCTTAAATTCTGTTCGTATTATTAAACATCACGTGGTTTATTTTATTTTCCTTAAGTATTATCCTCTTTGTTGCTGCAGAACAAAAATGTTTGCAATTTTCATGTTTCTTTGTACCATATTTGTTTTGTAATGGAGGCAAATTGTTCAAGACCTTGATGAGGCTTAATCTGTTCATCGAGATTATCAATCTGTTCAATAGTTTGAGGTTATGTTGATTTTCTGAGATTGCTTTTAATAATCTGATGAATTTATGACAATGGTTTGGTTCTTGTTTTTTTTTTGTCAACGTTCGACTCACCTTAATCTCGACCCCATCATACTGTTTTAGAGATGAATAATTTCGGGTAAGCCTCCATAATATTGATGTTCGTCACATGACGAAAGTTTTCACCTCACTTACGTATTAACCTTACGGGGAAAATGGCGTTTACGATTTCCAAACATCACTACTGCGAGGGAATACGGATTTGCACGGTATCGCGAATCACCTCGTATCACTCGCTGCTGACTAATAGATTTTTTTCAAGTGAGACAGAGAAGAAGAGTGAGCGAAAAATAAAGGGTGTCAAAGCAGACAATATCATTTCCGCCACGGCAAATACGCCGATCTGGCTCAATAACAATGTAGCCATTTCTATCGCGGTGGTGGGCGGAATAGAGATGGGAGAACTAAATTTATAACCACGGTCTTACGTACAGGTCTGAAAACTCCTTGGGTGGGGAGTGACTCAGATAATGAGGCAAATAGGCAGTTCTCGCTTCTGCCACACGAAGCGCTGCTATGTAGAAGTTGGCCAATCAAACGCAGGTCCGAACAGCAGTGCAAAGGCGCAGATTAGCTACACTTTCTACAATTTCAATAGATACAGTAATAGAAAGTCCTCAGAAGGCGTAAGAAGTGGAGAAAAGTGTCGCCAACGCGAACAGACCCAATATTTGTAAAAGCGATATAAATGGAAAATGATTGAGTATTTGTTCACTCTTGAACCCCCGGGCAGAATGAAAATTATTATTTCAGTAGACTGCATTCTCGTATGTTCGAACTTGTGTAATATTTTTATTTGGTCTTTCGCCATTTGAGTAGATGGGGTATGAAAAAATTTGTACGGTCTAAATGTTTGTTCCGTATAATTTATGTTTATGCTTAGTATATTGCATTGCTTGTTTGTTTCTACAACGTTTATTTTTTGCCTTTCCTCTTTTAACAATATTAATAAGAATCTGAAAATAAATATAATGGAAGAGGAATAAAAAAAAAATATTGAACGCATTGTGTATGTTTGAAAGGCACCGTTTTCATTGATTTGTCAGTTTGGCGAGTTTGTTGTTTACAAAACATGTTTTTTGCAGTTTTTGGTTTTGTTGGCCGGGTCCACACTATGCGGTTGTACCGGAGCGTTTCAGATAGTTTAGATTTCTAGAATATTTTACATAAACAAAAGTCTATTGTTATATTTGGAATGATTTTTCGTTCTAATGATTTTCCGTTCGAGCACAATAAATAAGGTCGCAATAACGATAACAGGTGAAAGCCACCAAAGTATCGAATTGTTCAGCTTATCGGAGTATTTAGAGCCGAAGGCTGTCACATAACAACCAACGCTAGGTGGTGGCGATTTCAAGAATTAAAAAGCCGGAACAAACGCGTTTCTGTATATCGTATAGAAATAGTAGGCCAGTGTCAGGGGGCTGGCAAAATGTCCTTGCCGCAATGTGGCGCTAGTAGTCGTGTGACAGGCATGCATATATATGTATGTTGCGCAGCTCAATAAACTTAGCCACCGACTATGAAAATATCGAATCTTTTTTCATGCCATTCGATTGATAGTCGTTCGTGAGTTTTTGTTAGACAAAATCCAGCGTTTCTTAGACTTTATTTATTTAATTATATGAAAAACAAATTTCATGTCAAAGTTAGCCGCGGGAAAATGGTTTTCTAACGATTCCCAGGTAGCAATTTCCAAACAGTCGTCCAGAAGTTGTCTAAATGGCTACCAAATGTCCGCTTGGAAGCTACCTATAAGCTACCATGTGTCCAACAGTTATTTTTTTGGATGGTTGGTAACTTTAAGATAACTTCCGGGCGAACATTTGGTACCCATTTAGCCGACTTTTGGACAGCTTTTTAAAAATGGCTACTTGGGTTTCGAACTTTTCTTCGTAACCAATCGTTTGTTAGTCGTTTGTGAGTGATTGTTAGTCGATTTTTATCGTTTGTTAGAGCTTAATTTTTATTTTATCGTTAAAAAACTTTTTATTCCCATAGCAAGCCACGTAAAGTTGGCAGCACTGCCACGACGGCTGAGCACGGCTTTGCCCATGTGACTCCTCAATTTCAGCAAAATGCGGACTATTTCAATCCTACTCGATTGTTAGTGTTTGTGAGACAAAATCCAGCGTTTGTTAGACTTTATTTGTTTAATTATACGAAAAACAAATGTCATGTCAAAGTTATCTGCGGGTAAATGGTTTTCTAATGATTTCAAACTTTTCTTTGTAACCGATCGTTTGTTAGTCGTTTGTAAGTGATTGTTAGTCGATTTTTGTCGTTTGTTAGAACTTAATTTTTGTTTTATCGTTAAAAACTTTTTATTCCCATAGCACACTGCAAGCCATGTGAAGTTGGCAGCATTGCCACGACAGCTGAGCACGGCTTTGCCCATGTGAATTCTCAATTTCAGCAAAATGCTGGTTATTTTAATCCTACTCGATTGTTAGTCTTTGTTAAACAAAACCCAGCGTTTGTTAGACTTTATTTATTTAATTATACGAAAAACCAATTTTATGTCAAAGTTAGCGGCGAGAAAATGATTTTCAAATGATTTCGAGCTTTTCTTCGTAATCAATCGTTTGTGAGTGATTGTTAGTCGATTTATATCGTTTGTTAGAGCTTAATTTTTGTTTTATCGTTAAAAAACTTTTCATTCCCATAGCACGCTGCAAGTCACGTGAAGTTGGCAGCATTGCCACGACGGCTGAGCACGGCTTTGCCCATGTGACTCCTTAATTTCAACAAAATGATGATTCTTCTCATCCTACTCGATTGTTTTTTCATTGTTAGTCAATTTTTGTCGTCTCTAACAAACTATAAAAATCGACTAACAATTTCTAACAAACGACTAACAATCGTTTGGTTACCAAGAAGAGTTCGAAATCATTTCAAAACCATTTTCCCGCAGCTAACTTTGACATGAACTTTGTTTTTCGTATTATTCAATAAATAAAGTCTAACAAACGCTGGATTTTGTCTAACAATCACATTGGACTAACAATCGCGTAGGATGAGAAGAATCAACATTTTGCTGAAATTGAGGAGTTATATGGGCAAAGCTGTGTTCACCCTCCGTGGCAATGCTGCCATTCCCGTGGCTTGCAGCGTGCTATAGGGATGAAAAGTTTTTCTGCGATAAAATAAAAATTAAGCTCTAAGAAACGATAAAAATCGACTAACAATCGATTGGTGACGAAGCAAAGTTCGAAATCATTACATCATCATTTTCCCGCGGCTAACTTTGATATGAAATTCGTTTTTCGTATTATTAAGAGGGAATGATACCTCATCACGGTCGGTATGGTAGAACAATTATAGATTCCAAAAAATCTCGTAAACGGCTCTTCAGATCCCGTCGAAACTTTGCCAAACAACGTCAAATAGATAGACGAACAGCTGTCTTCCCCTCAAATTTTCTGAATTTGAGAAAAAAAAACTAGATTGGTTTATGATAAGCCAATCTACATTTTTTTCCTCAAATTCAGAAAATTTGAGTGGAATGAAAGCGTCCATGACCACACTATGTTGCCACGAAATGTTGATCGACATGATGAACCAATATGTAGGTCACATTCATCCGAGTGACGCGTTATTGTATTTAACGGAAACCCTCGAGTCAATTGTTCTCGACGTTGTTTGAAAATTTGGTTTCAAAATCGACATCTTCCAAACAATTATAGAAAAATTGTCCAAACTGAAAGGTTTACCGGCTATTGGGTACGTGGATCATGATTAAGAAACGACCCGAAAAATAATCGATTTTTGTATGACCGTGTGTGGTCACTTCTTAACGAAATCGTTTAAGAAAAATAATAGCGACAGCCGTCAGCAAAGAAAGAAACTGCGAAAAATTGTGTGCATCTCGGTGTGAATTAACCCTGCGTGTGTACACTGGGTCTTTGAAGGAACAGTCGAAATTTGAAACTCAAATTTCCCTCTCACGAATAGAGGGCGGGCTTCGGCTACCCCCCCTAAAAAATCTAGGTAGCAGTGGGGACTAAAGGCCCAAGGGACGCCCGGGTCTGGCAGTTTACTTAAAAATGCCAGCCAGTGCAAGTCGTGTCCGTTCCCTATAAGGGCCAGTGTACACACGGCGTCGGTATTTTCGAAGGTGCGTGAATGCAGTTTTTTTGCTTTTCTCGTAGTTTTATAGTATTTTCATGGCTACAATAAATGTTTTATGTAACTTGATGTTGTTTCGGCTATTTTTTACGGACTTTTATCTCAAAACTGTTTTTTGTTGTTGTATTTTTGGCTTATAAGTCCGTTATTTTTCCATATTTTTATAGAAAATAGAGTTTTGCTATATTATTTCTGGCCTTCTTTACTTTCTTGCTTTTTCGATTTTTTTAAATTAGTCCATGCTTTTTCGGGAAAACATTTTTTTTGTTCTAACAGTTTTTCATGGGTGAAAGAAGTGCATCTCAGGTTATCGACAATTTACACAACCGTCGCCCTGGCGTGTTGTACGATGAAGGAAGTTCAAATGAAGCCGGTGGAGGAGAAGTTCACGAAGAAAACAAAAAAAACAATGTATTCTTGTGCATCGTGCGAAACGTTGGTTTGCGATGATCATCGAACGCACTTTTGCCACAATTGCGCACGTAAATTCCTTTTTTGTCACTAATTATTATTAATGTTTCATAATTTTTGTATTTGCAACAGTAAAAACTCATTTTGGACCAAATAATTACCGTTCCGGTTATTATGACATGCTTGAATCCGTAAAATATTCCCCACTTTCAGGTGCTTAAATAATTCAACTTTTTGGAGCCCACGTCAAAGGCACTATATTCTTTTGAAAGCTCATAGTCTAAGCTACACAAGCCTATAACCGTTTTTTTAAATATTTGTTTATTGTAAAGTTACGATTTTTTAAACAAAATTACGTTTTTTCCGCTTTTTCCACTATTCTTCAATTTTCACTTACAACGGTTTTACACTTTCGACTTTGGCAACTTCTGGGTCCTGTAGTAGACACTTCAAGAAGTAACCCAGAATTTTTTCAGATTTTTCGAAAGCGTAGAAAACTTTGAAAACCCGACTGGTCCGTAAAAGACAGTGTACACACCGTGTCTCGAAAAATATAGTGTACACACGCAGGGTTAAGTTCATCATATAATTCTTGTTGTTGCTGCATACTAACCTAATTTCATTGAATAACAATTACTGGATTTCAGAAGCGTCATACTTTTTTTTATTAACATCACCAATCTTTGTTTTCACGCCCTTGCAAGTTTTCAGGATTCACTCTTGCGGTTCGGTATATTCCTCGTTGATATCTGGTTTCCATCGTAATTTAGGTGCTGCGGGTCTGGCACACACAGGTCGGCTGCTCATGCACTGAAAAGGATCTTTGTTCACTGGTGCGTTTTGATCGGAAACACAGAAAATTATTGTTCCGGTTTAATAATGCAAGGATTTAGGTAGCAAAGAATAATAATACCCTAAATTTTGTGGTCTGGAAGCATTAGCTAACACAAGGCGCGTTTCCCAAAATAATCTATTTGCTCCTGAGCCTCTTACGGCCATTAAAGTTGGTCGTGCTATCTATATATATATCGTACAAAGATATCGTCAAAGACAATCCGCAGGATAGCTTCCACGGCTGTGTTCGCGGAGGGCTGAATGTCTTCAGGTAACTTTGTTGCAATTGCCAAAGCAGCACAGTGTCGATTCTCTCTTTCTCGGAAACCTGCACTTTGGTCGGCGTCTGCTAGCACTGCGGTGATAGCTGACCCCCTTGGATGCAACAGTTCTACTTGGCAGTGGGATTTTCATCGACCGGACGTGTGACGCATATCCTTAAAAATGGACGTAACTCGTAGAAGGAAGTAAATAAATTTTATCCGATACACTTTAAGTTTTTCAGTTTATTCTAAAGTATGATATGCAACAACTGTGAACGATTATGAAGAACATTTATCGTTACCTTCGACTCCACAATGTCGTCAACAACAGATTTGGTTTTTGGGCTGTTTGCTTCTACTACGTGATATCGTGTTCCTGTTCTTGACGGTGTCCTGTCCTCTTAGCTTCCTTGAGGTGTGATCGGCTGGCGCCGGGGCTGTTTTGTGCTCACCAACCTTATCCGAATGTTCCGTGGCTCCTCTGCAGACTCATGTTTAGGCATATATACGTTTTGAACTACAAAAAATTGCGCACGAGAACAAAGGACTATATTTTTCAATTAATTAAACTATGCATCATCTGTTCTTTATGCGTATCAATCACTGTAGCACTTCGTCGTGAATTTTATTATACTCTGACACTTAACGCGAATAAGGGTTAGGTACATCAGCTTAGATCTGCCTTAGATCGCACCCATGATTAGTGTATATCTATATACATATAGGTGCCGGAACACCTCAGCGCCATCATTTCCCGTCATCATTTTGGGAACAAGTTGAAAGGCCTCGCTGGACCTCCTGGTATCTAGGCTCCATGGTGCATAGGCGTGACTGTGACAGCATAAGGGGGTAAGGGCTAGCTGAGGCTTTGAATGTGTGCGGCACACCGATACTGCGCGGCGCGCTCTGCAGCCGAAAAGCGGAACTAGATTTTCTGTGCCAAAAGCTAACACGAGCCCTGTTGTTCCATGTAAATCTATGTTCTGTGGTATCAGACGGTTGCTGTGACATCTGGCGGTAGTATGCAGCGGCTCGTAGCTAAAAACTACGAATTCTGCAATACCGTGATAACCGCTGCGATATTTTGCATCGTATATGTTGTTTCGGTTCTTCACAAATGGCATTTTAATTTTATCCCATTTTTTCCTATTTTTGCTGCCAAGTCCCCTTACAGTTATGTAATTCTATGCGATTATCGCTCTCAGTGCATACGAAATTAAGTCATTAATCCGATGTTACTTCCATTTGTTAATTCACCCATTTATCAATAATTCAACTTTGTGTATTGTGATATATGTAGTCAATACCAAAATAAAAAAATGAACCCAGTAGAAGTAGCCCAGTGGACACCGTCACAACAGAGATTAGTAGGGAGATGTACAACGCTCCCGTTTTCGGCGTGGCTCGGAAATGGCGCTAAATCGCAGCGGCGAGGTCAGGAATATAATTTTGTGATCATCGCCTCTGTCGA
This sequence comes from Ophion obscuratus, assembly GCA_964007375.1. Taxonomy (NCBI): domain Eukaryota; kingdom Metazoa; phylum Arthropoda; class Insecta; order Hymenoptera; family Ichneumonidae; genus Ophion; species Ophion obscuratus. The sequence continues at coordinate 21,655,626 of OZ023319.1, read as the reverse complement.
GGTTGCAGATTCCCTTGTAGCTGCGCGAGTCGGGATCGCCGCTCAAGTCGGTATCGCAGTCAGCGTCAGCCCCCTGACACTGGCCTACTCTTACTATACGATAAACGAAAACGCGTTTTGTACCGGCTTTTTAGTTTTTGAAATCGCCACTACCTAGCGTTGACTGTTATGTGACAGCCTTCGGCTCTAAATACTTCGATCAGCTGAACGATTCGATACTTTCGTTTCGTGCTGTTATCGATTTACGATAACAGCACGAAATGTTACAGCGATAACAGAATCCACCATACCCGCGAATGATGGTTTTCATAAATTTATCTACACTAGACTTTTATTCATGTAAAATATGCGAAACACTGGTGTAACGTACATATATATGCACATATATGCCTGGCACACGACTACTAGCGCCACAGTACGGCAAGGACATTTTGCGAACAGCGTTTACCTACCAGTGTCAGCCCCCTGGTCAGCTTGAACACGAATGGTTAGCTTGGTGGAGGAAAAGTTTCCGCCCCTCGCAAATCGTGCTTACTCGACAGGCGAACGGAGCGAGGTTTTCCGTCCGATCGAGCTCGACAGATTTGTGTGGCCGTAATGCGGATTAGAATATGCATTAAATGAATTTCAAAGTGAAAAATATGTGCCGAGATAATTGTTTTCTCTCGGTTGCCTGCTTATGCCGAGAATGCGGGTTAAAAAAATTAACGACGCAACGCGTTGAAAAATAAAACGCCGAAACGACCGTGGAAGGTTCAAAGAGAAATCTTGAGCCTTTGCCGCGTTCGTTTCGGCGGTTTTTTTTCAACACTAAGCATTATAGATAAGCGTGTATCATGAATGTTTCTGTATCCTCAATGAACTTCGTGGCTGAGTTGGCAGCCTGACGGATTAACAATGCTTGCGGTGCGGGTTCGATCCCCGGTGAATCGATTTTTTAATCTCTTTTTTCTCTTCATTTTATGTTCAAAACATTTCGAACTTCCTCTCGCTTCAGCTACTCTCGCCTGTCCAGGCATTATTTATGATATTTCATTCATATAAGGTAAATGTCCCAATTATTGAACAGCTAAGGATCTGGGGGATTGAGTCCGGTGAGAAAAAAATATAAAATCAAGAAAAAACCATCGCTTTCAGGTTCAAATGATACTTTGATATTTTTACTTTCGAAAAATCACCCTTTAAATTATTTTTAAATGATTTTAAATGAGAAAAAAGAATAACAATGTGAAGAATGCAAATGTCCCAATTATGGAACACTGGAAGTGCCTATGTCCCTAATATTGAACAGGCATGTCCCAGTTATTGAACACTCTCGAGAATTCTTTTTCCGTTCTAAAAATATTATTTTGGGTACAATATTGAGAAATAAAAGCAAAATGAAACACTTAAATAATCTTTTGTTAATCATGCAAAAATACAAAAATATATATTTAGTCTCTTTTGAAAGGTTTTTGGTTCATTCGCATTTGGTTTGTTTTTGCTTTTCAACTCGAACTTTATTTTCTTTTTCTTTTCAGCTTCCTCGTTTTCATATTCTGTTTTCGTTTGATTTTGTCGCAGCTTGGCTCCCTGAAATATCGGAGAGCAAAAAATATTGAACAGTAAATTCGTATTTTTAGGTTACATTTCGGTTATATTCTCTTTTTACTTTCCTTTTTATGTTTATTGCACGAAAATACAAATGAAAAATATATTTGACGATCTTAGAGTTATTATTAAAAGAATAGAGGTAAGTTTATTCAGGAACTTACAGTTTTTGTTTGAATAAATCCGATTCACACGATCTGTCACACGTTAACTGTCTCGATGTTTTGATGGGTTTAATGACGCCAACTTGGAGAATTCGAGTGTTCAATAATTGGGACACCCTGCATTTTCTATGTCCCAATGATCGAACACCGTATTTTTTAACAAATAATTAAATAAAGTTTTTTCATAAAAATTGTAATTTGTAAGAAATTTTCTGAGGAACCTGAAACGCCTTTACTTTTTGAGATGCGACAGTTTTTGAATTTTTTATGCCCTTACTCATGAAGCGGCGCGTCTTAGCAAAAACGATAAGCAGTTACCACGAGACGTCAAAATGAGTCACCGTTGCTGATTAAATAATTTTTTTCTCTATTAATTAAAGCTTTTTTTGCATAAGTAAGGTAACATTTCGATAGCTAAAAGTTCCATATATGTAATGAAATTTTATAAATAAGTAAATGCATGCAGGTGAATGAGAAATAATTAGAATACAAGATAGTGTTCAATAATTGGGACCTGTTCAATAATTGGGACATTTACCTTATGTTTCATATTAAAAAAAAAACATTGCTACCGGGGATCGAATCCGCGTCGTCCGTACTCAGAGCCCACACAGAGGATACAGAAACATTTATGATGAGTGTTGAAAAAAACCGCCGAAACGACCGGGACAAAAGCTCATGATTTCTCGTTGAACCTTCCACGGTCATTTCGGCGTTTTATTTTCTAACGCGTTGCGTCGTTAATTTTGTTTAACCCGCAATCTCTGCATAAACAGGCAACCGAGAGAAAACAATGATCTCGGTACATGTTTTTCACTTTGAAATACATTTAATACATATTGGATTGCACATTTAATGCAGACGGAAAACCTCGCTCCGTTCGCCTGTCGAGCAAGCACGATTTGCGGGGGGCGCAGACTTTTCCCACGCCGAACTAGCCACTCGTGTTCACGCTGACTGCGATACCGACTTGAGCGGTGATCACGACTCGCGCGTCTACAAAGGAATCTGTAACCTCGATAGAGGCGATGGGGGTCCAGGGATCCCGGGAGGCAGGGGTCCCGGGATCGAAACCACGTTACGCGTATAAGCGTTTGTCTGATATAATTTAAAATTGAATCATTAATATATTTACAGCGCATATATCCTAACTGTAATTAGTGAATAACGTAGCGTATTATAAAAGGGTGCAGCGATGTAAATTCAGTGCAAAAAAAATCACGAAAGATTTTCCGTGAAAAAATCACCCGTATGATTTTTTTCATCTAGTCGTCGCCTCCTAATTTTTTGTTTCCAGCCACTAGCTGAAAAAGTAGGTTATTGGTACGTTAGAAATAGTATATAGCCGTGAGATACTTCTTTCTATCTAGTCACCAACTAATGACTTTTGTGTCCCGCCACTAGACGACCAAAGCGTTACAAGGCTGGATAGTCAATAGCTCTAACGGCTAGCTAATGGCGATTCGGAGCATAACTTTACTAGCTCGAGGGTAGGCGGTGATGAGTTACGTTTTCCACTCGGGGTGTGATATACGGACGTAGGACATGGGTCCTACGTCCGGTCAGTAAAAATCCAACCGCCAAGTTTTTTCCTATACTGATCACATTTCGGGCAAACGAAGAACTTTCCCTTCGTTTACCTGAAATGTGATCCATCTAGGAGAAAACTTGTTCGCTTTTGAAGCGTTTTTTGCCGATTGACAGAGCGGAAAGTGTTTCTGTTCTTTTTTCCTAAATATCAGCCGTTTCGAAAAACACTGGGAATCTGCAAATCCGCAGTTTCTCTCGCACTCATCGCTGCTCGGTTGGTGTGACACATGGCCTCAACACAAACTTTTACACCAATCTAGCGGCCATAAGTGCAAGAGAGAGAGAGCTGCCCTGTCATTTTGGTCAACCGGTTGTAAAAGACAGTTGAGTCAACGTAAAAGTTCAACGGTTGAATTTGGACAGCTTCTCAACTGTTCATCTTTGAAAGTCGACCATCCTGCGCATGGAGCCTAGATACCAGGAGGTTCAGCGGTAATGCAAAGGCGCTGAAAAAAGCGTCCCCGAAAATGTCCCGAAGTGATGGCGCTGGGGTGCAGCGCGACCGACATATATAGTAATATATTGGTCAACGAGGTGAAAGTGATCGGATGAGTTTCTAACCTCACGACAGATCGATCGTGACATCAAACGTCGAAATATCCGCCGATTCATAATTTCCTCATGACGGTTTGGAAAAAAACGCAAAAGCGAGAAAAGATCTCAAGCTCAAACTCAAAATGGCGGCAATATAGTCCATCTAGAAAAACGTGTTTTTTTTACATATAGCTTCACGGGAGAACGGTTTTATCGTAAAATATAAGACCTGAAACAAAAACCAAAAAAAATGATATTATATATTATTAGCTATGAGACTACCTAGAAATTTACTTTTAATTTTTTTTTTAAATAGCGCACTTTGAAGGAAATAAATCGATTTTTTGCCAAAAAAAACAGTAAATTGTTTATAAAAAGAAGTTTATATTTAATCAAAAAACGGATACGTACTCCCACAAAGAATATAATTGTGAAGCTGCTGTCAAAATTTCAACCTCGAAATCGATGCATGCAAAGGTGGTCGAGTAATCCGTCTTCCGAGATCGAAAAAAGTGGTTTCGAGAAAAACGCGTTTAAAGTTGTACGAGCAACTCAGCGCGCGCTCCAAGGCGCTGCGGCCAAAGCGATAATTGAACCTTTAAATAAAAAAATTGCTACAGGACCAATTCCTTATTGTTTTTATGACACTAAAGTATTTTTAGGAAAGAAAACGTCTTTCCAAAATCCTAGAGTGGGGTTATCCCTTAACACTAATGAGGGTTAGGTACATCATCTGTGATCTGTCTTAGATCACACCCATGTTTAGCGTATATCTATATACATATAGGTTGCGGAGCACCCCAGCGCCATCATTTCTTGTTCTCGTTTTGGGGACGAGTTGAAAGGCCTCGCTGAACCTCCTGGTATCTAGGCTCCATGATCCTGCGTTTTCTGTGAATGGTTGACTAGACGGTTGACTGGATGGTTGGACTCGGCGGTTGATTGGATGGTTGACTCGACGGTTGATTGGATGGTTGACTCGACGCAATATATTTAATGATTAATCAAATTATACTGTCTTGATAATTAAATTGATGATTCGCCGAGAATTGAGTAATCAAACACGGGGGGGGGGGGGGGGGCATAGAATATCCGCAGCAGATTGTGCGACGGAGTGAGACAACCATCCAGCGAAAACAAAATGGCCGCGGTTAAATAACTGTTGAATCAACCATTAGGATTTTTTTACGGTCGACTTTATAGTTGTAAAGCTGTCCAAATTCAACAGTTGATATCTTCGGTTGACTTTGCAGTTGCCAAAATTGCTAGGGTAGTTTAAAGATTGCCGGTATTCATCGAGACAGCCGTTATTTGGAACACATAAAGAAACACGTTTAGGTAGGTGACTCTAGGATTTTTATCGACCGAATGTCCGAACGAAGAAAAATCGGTTACCAGATTGAAGATACAATTCATTTACACGGCACTTTATGGGGTTGACGCGCTGGCCACATTTTTATCTAATAATTTATACACTATATAACTCTAGATGCCTGATATAAGCTGCTCAAAGCGTGTACAAATTCCGTAACGACGATGAAAAATGTGACCAGCAGAAGAATTTTCGTAGCCACGACTTTTCAGAAAAATTGTAATACTGTCTAAATCTACTCAATTGGCGCGAAATTTTTTATTCCAGTTTATCGTTGGGTATAATAATTGATTGTCCCTTATTTTTATGAAGTGCCAGTGGAAAATTCCAATTATGCAGAAGGGCCCTGCCCCTGCTCCCTGGAAATACGGCCCACCGTGAAAGGAATACTTTAATAACTCGTATTGGCAAAAATCGGTAAAAATGCGCAGGAACCATTCGCAACTTATACGTAATCAACAGCTAAGTTCGTTTTAACGTATTTATTATGTATATGTACAGGATACATAGGATTTATAAAGGACGAAGAGAAAAAACATCTTATTAAGAACTGCTCCGAAGTATGTGACAAAGACAGTTCCGATTCTTCCATGATCGTAGGAATGTGCTTGTACATTTTGTTTCTCGCAAAACCCATGACTTAATTTTTCAATCGGGTGAGGATAATCCGTAAGACCAATCTGGGTACATATTACATACACGTGTCAAAATTGTATTAAAAAAACGGTTTCGTTGATGTTTAAAAAAAATACAGTCAATTCCTTTTATGGTTGGTACGAATTTACGTTCGCGCTCGTGTAGCCCAACTAACATAATATGAAACGCATTCTGTGCCCGAATTTTTCTCCCGCTCTACAGGGCCCGGAGCTTTGCTTTTCCTAAACAAAACTTAACCATCTATGAAAAAACGATGTCCGAAAATATGAGATTAAGTAGATCTTGTACATGCCCTTGATAGAGACGAATGAGAGGAAAGCACCAATGACAGATTCGTGTTTCCTACGCATGGGGGTGGGTCGGGGCTTCTTTTTCGTGAATAAACATTTATTTTCCCTCGATGTAATCCCGCGAACATTATCTTAATAAATTATATTTAGAAAAACATTTGCTCACCGTTTTTCGGAAAAGATAATATGTACACAAATTCAACATAAGCAATGTTCTTGGAATTTTGCGACGGAGAAAAGAGTTATGAATAGCGACATGTTTTGAAAAACTGCGAACAGTAATTAACCGATGTCTTCTTCAACCGTCAAAATTAACAGAAAAAAAAACGCATCAACCGATCCATTTTTGTATCTTTATGTTGCACGATTCATCAGAAAGAAGGCTGTAGTTTATTTGTGGTAAAAGTGTAGCGAACGTAAAAAAATACACGTAGGGAATTGGGTGGATTTAGGTCCAGTTTGGCCATTGATTCCGAAATCCAAAACGCTCAGGCTGCTATTACAAATGCAACAAAAAGCTGCAGCATGTTAATAACTTACAAGGAACATCACTTAAGTGTCTGCCTTCGACTTTGTTGAAATTGGTATTGGAAATTGGTTAAGTGGTGATTAAGTTCGAATCGAAGGCGATTTCTCAAGAACACGTATTACCAACACGGCCGCACACTACTCGTACTAAGTGATTGAAGTTAAGTGGTGTTCCTTGTTAGTAGTATTGGTTTAGTGATTCGATCCGAAATTGGACCAATTCCAGTAGTAAATAAATAATTACTAAAATGTATTTTCTTCTAACTGTCTCCATTGACGTATCGAACACTGGGACGCGCAGTACAGTGCAAACTGGTAGCTAATTCGAACCTTGTACAATCAGCATCAAAATGTTTCGTCGGCGAACGACCTAACCTTAAAACGGAGATGCAAACCATAGACTGCTGGTGACTGCCGTGCTCGAAACAACGCAATCTGTAGGTCAATGAAAGACAGAACTTCTTAAATTCGCACATCGAGTCATTCAGGAATTTATATACTCAATGCGTCGCGGTCACACGTTCTGTCTATAACAAGTTGATCACAGGGGGTCACAATTACCTCAGTAATGTTTAAACGATTGCCGCGTTGACCGTATCGTTCTGAACGGCTCACGAAAATTCATCATATTATTGGGTGTACAGCTTAATTCGGTCCCCTTTTTCCTTAAAATACGCACTTATTTGAATGATAAAATGAATTAATACATTAATCAAAATATTGTCTATCGCTAGCTTTTCCCCATCTTTCTGGTAATTTATGAATTCCGTCGCGAAAGAAGCGTTCATCTTTTGAAGCCAAGAATGAATCGAGCCAATTTTTGATACCCTGTTGTGACGTGAAGCGTATTCCAGTCAAAGCGTTCTGCATCGATCGAAACAAATGGTAGTCGGAAGGGGCAAGGTCTGGTCTATAAGGCGGGTGAGCCAGAATTTCTCACCCGCTATTTTCCAAATCGTTTTTAACCACAATAGCAACGTGAGGCCGAGCGTTGTCATGTTGGAAGATTATGGACTCGTGTCTGGTTGCATATTCTGGACGTTTTTCGGCTATAGCTCGCTTTCAACGGATCAATTGTTGCCTGTAGAAGTCTCCCGTGATGGTTTGACCAGCATTCGGTGGGCTTCAGCTGCACTTTTCTCCCAATTGAAACAGAAAATCAACACTTCCCGCAAATGGTGCTTATTTGGGACGAAATTCGACATTCTCACCGCAGTAAAAATTAAACTTGATGCGCAAAACTCAAAGGTCTGTAAACGATATTTGGTTAAGAGATGTTGATACTTCACGATATAGCACAAATCAGCTGTTGCCGTCAACCATGTATAGCACCTAGAGCCATCTTTTGAAAACGGACCGAACTAAGTTGTACACCTAATAGTTTGAACATTCTAGAATCTGGCATTCTTAGAATTATATTTTAATCGAATTTTGAAATGTCGGATGAAAATCAGCAAGAGGTCAAAAATAGCTCCATAGTGGGCGTTTTAAAAAAGGTATTTATTCACGGTTCGTCCGACCCTAGTCTGTACTTATAAAGGGTACCCCAAAGCACCGTTGGAAGGCAGGGACAGTCACCTTAACCGCCAACAACTTAAAGTAATTTTGGCCTAAAATTGCGCTTGGGGTCATTTTGACCCTGAGTGGCCGCGGACGGTTAAGTGCAATGGAAAATATGGGGAGTAAACAACTGGAACTATCCGTTGAGTGGATACTTTTGCTTAGAACCTAAAAAGTTAGGATACGTGGACAAACTTCCACGCAGTCGGTAAGATGTTACAAGCTTGCGTTTGCTTGTGCACTTTCGAATACATGGACGTGTCACGATCGTGTATGCACATAATCAAATACAGCACTAGTGACATCGCACCGTTGAGGTCAGAGCTTGTCTTTAAACCCAAACATTTATTGCTCCAAACCGATTGTAAACTGTGGACTTCTACGTTCGTTGACACAATGTAGAAGCATCAGTTTCAATAGAATGTAGAATATGCAGTATCTAAAAAAAATAGGAATATTTTCGTCAGTGTAGAAAAGTGATAGTGGAAGTCAACTTTCTCTCCTTGTTGCCGCAGTGACTGTAAGGTCCGGTCCCACAACTCTTGGTTAACCAAGCTAACCCGAGTTTAGTGCGCTAAGCGTGCCTCTGATTGGTCCATTTGCCCTTAAACTTCCGTCAGCTCCGTTAACCCAGAGTTCTGACACCGGATTTAAGTTTATTCGGAAAGGAGAGACAGTTTTTTTATATCTCTGTTATGGCTGTGTACGTTTGGCTGTAGCAATGATTCCAGTGCTGCTTTATTTCGGTGACTGCCCATCAGTTCCCCCAACGCTGCTATTTTGAGGAAAGCTGGAGAATTTTAGTTACGGACTTGTCTAGGTTTAGGAATATCGCCTGCAATTGGCCCAGTGTTGATACGTGACAGTTACGAAAATGTTGTAAACAGAATTCCATACTGCCTTTGCAAACACAGCGTAATGACCGTCTAATCGTAATAAAATCGGGTAGACAATGTTCTAAATTGTAATAATGTTAATATAAATGGTGTTGACATATTGTTTTACAGATATTACCGCGAGATCCGAAGAACGTTAAAAAAATATATCAATGATAATGAAGTAATGTAAAAGAAACTGACACGAACGGCTTTCGAGCGCAACGGCCATATGCTATCTGTTGGCGACTAATTGCGTTGTCAGATGGCACTACTAGATGGCATACTGGAGAGCTGGGCCGAGCACTAGCTCCCCTATGCCATTTGGTGACAATATTATGTATCACCACCCATGCTACCAAGCCGATACGCAGTGTAAACGCCGTGCCAGATCAAATAACGCTCCATCATTCAAGGTGAACATTAAAACAGGATCATTGCAAATACGGATCTCCATATTAAGGGCCGAAGTATGAATTATTGTATTTCGAAACCGTTCGGCCTTTTGAGGTCATTCGCCGCTCAGGGAAAAAAAACCTCCGATTATAGAGTTTCATGGTCGACGGAATTGAAATCATCATTTCCTTTGAACTTAAGAATATGGGTTTAGTGCTGCAGTATAGAATTACTAATCGTTGAGGAGGCATTCGCGATGAATTTTGATACAGCTGTACTCGAGGCATTCACTATTCCATTGTTGATGATCGGCAAAGTGCTATTAATCACGACAGGCGTAGTTAACATGGCTGTCAGCGCTGTTGTCGTGATTTCCAAACTCGGAACGCTCGTTACAGCTTGGACGGTTGCCCTCGCCACCGTGGTCAGCACTGCTGCGGTCACATTGCCAATGGCAATTGTCGGTCGCGACAAATTCACACAGATGTCCTTCGTCGGAAGGACCGGTCCCAACAAAGCGTCAAGGACATAAGCCGAAACGGAGCCAATTGCGAGGCCAGTCGTGTAAGACAGGGTCATGATGTTACCTATGCAGCAGAATATATCGTGGTGGTATTGCAAACGATTTATTATTTCTATTGTCATGGGTATTTGTATACGTATTTGTGGGTGGATATTCAGGTATGGGGATGCGTGTACGGGTATTTCAATATAAGTGTGATGACATGGGTACTTGACTTGGTGGGTTCTTGATACAAGCGTTTCGGTTTTTTAAATATGGATATTTGGAAGGGGGTATGTAGATGCAGTCAACTCTCATCTATTTAGGCGCCAGCTATTTTGCACTGTGGGCTATTTTACGAGATGGCGACCAGTTATTTGTCCGATGCGTCCATCTGCTAACTCCCAGTCTATGACCGTCAGAATACTCGTAGCAGAGAATACAGATTTACATGGAACAACAGGACTTATGGGCGCGCTTGACACGGTTTTCCTGGGGTCCGTTTAGTACTGACCCCAGCCACCCTGCCGCTATTGTACATATGTGTGAACGAAACACTAACGCCGGGGTCATAGCGCGCGCTCTCGCATCCACGTTCTTTACCATGCTTGGGGTAATAGCAGCCCCCTGTAACCGTCAGTTATACATGGCTCTCGTAATGTCCGTCGCTTTTATTTTCAATCGCTGCCACATGTGGCGCTAGTAGTCGTCTGCTCGATAACTATATATATGTCGTATGATCTGTGCACCGGCCGAACCCACCGAACGCGTACAATATTGTTGCATCCGAGTTGTGATGAAAATTTGAACAAGCCACAAGTCACAACCGCAACCATAAAACGCGTTAAACTCTCCAAATACTCCAAAAAATGTTATTATTACAAGGAGTATAGAACGCGCATGCGGAAAAGAAGCCGAGCAGGGGACTACTAGCGCCACGAAGTGGACTGTAGCGAAATTAAACATCCCGGACAACACGCGAATAATTTATTGCCATAGGAATAGCACCCAGTGTCATGAGGCTGGGTAATAGTGCGTTCTCGTTCACACCTTCAAGTTATCTCGTACCTGGGGTGCTTGCGGTTCTGATGCGAACTATATATTTGAGCCTTATTCTTTTTCCGTTTATGGAGCTTATTGATTTTATTGAACTTTTATCTTACTCGCTTAATGAATATTCATTCAATGAGTAATAAATAGTTTATGATAAATTAATATCCGAAATGACAAAAGATAACGAACAATGTTCAAGCCCATGAAAACGTTTCTGCAAAAAATGTTGAACCCATTTTCAACCCATTTAAAGTTAATATTTTCTATCCCTTTTCTATCTCTATTTTTTTTTGCGATAAACATCATTCTAGCCGTAAACCTTTGTGATTACGATTTTGTTCACGGTAGGCTTAAATTTGAAAAGTAAAAACTGATTCAAATTCCCTTTGAGTTGAGATTTATTGTAAATAAGAAACCTTATTACAATGATAGTTTCTGATTTACCATAAAATTATACCAAAATGTCAATAGAAACAAATTGAAAGTGCTGCGGCTCGCCATTTCGTTGAGTAAAAAAGTATAACTGAACGATTGGACACATGAATGATAATATCTACAATAACAATGAGCAACAAATTTACTCATGGAATCGTATCATAGTGTCGTACACATAACATCCAAATAGCGATTTTCTGATAAAAAACTGTGAACACTAGCGTAACAGAATGGCTAGATTGGCTCTCAATCTACTGGATGGGTGGCCGGCTGATTACTAATGAACTTTTTTTCATTTTGAATTGAAAATTTGATTATTGTCAGCATACCTACAATTGGTTTTATGAAGCCAAACGGAAAAATTAATGGACACAAAATATATCAAGAATAATTTCGTTCGGCCGAATTTTTAAATCTTGTTTTAATACACAATTATAGTTGTTAATTATAACAGGAGTTATTATTATCAATACAATCTATTGAAATACTGGTATACGATAGAAAAATAATGAACGTAAAAAAAAAAAATTCTCTCACATCAGTATTTGATCCACAGACCTACAGCGTCTTAAATATCCCCTTCTCAAGTTTGAAGTGTACGACTGTGCAAGAGCGAGCGAGAAAGAGTCATCGACACTCGCGCATAGGCGTGACTGAGACAACATAAGGCGGTGGGGGCCAGCTGAGGCTTTAAATGTGTGCGGCTCACCGATACAGTGCAGGGCGCTCTGCAGCCGAAAAGCGGAACTACTTTTTCTATGCCAAAAGCTAACACGGGCCCTATTGTTCCATGTAAATCTATGTTCTCTGCTGGTAGCTACAACCCCACTTACCATCCTAATATTTTTTGTGGTAGCCTTTGCCGAAATAATTGATACTGATTGTATGACGATTTATGCAAGTGCTTCAGTTAATTTGTCAACGTAGATTCCTAGAAATTAATAAATAATGAAGTGATGAATACAAATTCAAAGATTTTTTTTAATGCATTAATATTCGTTTATTATGACAAGACTTTGTCTAAACTTGTTTTGTAATTAATAATTGATTCGCTCTTTGAAACTCGTCTTCGCATTTAACATTTTTTAAAACATTCGTTATCTCAGATAATGAAATTTAGATATTTTATGAGTTTTGTAAGAATGCGATGAAATTGGTCTAATATGACGTATAAAAAGGATTCGAAAATGAATAAATCCTTGTTACTTTTTCACGGGTGAACTGTCAGTATGGGCCAGGAGTGTGACACGTTCCACTATGCCTATGCATTAAAACGCTACGCGTTTTGTCCGGATTTCCCAACCCTACCTCTGACCTGTACGTGGCGATACTCATCACCTAAGAATATTCTTCTGCGCCGGCGCGAGAACCACAAAGGCACACGTCTCGAATTTCGACAATTGGTGGTTAATATTTTGTTTTACCGTTTTTTAAGAGGTTAGGTGGGTTTGAAAATGTCAAAGTTTCATTTTTTCATAGTACATTTATAGTGTTTAATAGTACAATATGTCTAGAATATTCTCCGAAAGTTTTAGATTAATCGGAGTAAAAGTCTAGGAGAGAGAGCCTTTGGGAATTCCTCCAGTTGGGAAAGACCGGCTCGGAGCGACGCGGGTGAATCAAGGCAGCAGCTTAGCTATTGTTTGTCTGTCTTTCTCGCTCGTTTCTCTCACTTTCCAAGGGTCACGTATTATATTTCAGTTTCATATTGCGTGTTGGGCCACGAGGTTTCTTTGAGGTTATACGTGTGCGTTGTGAATTTTTACCGAGATTTTCACTCATTTTTTTGCAAAATGGAGCCGTATAAAGCTAGTAGAGTTGATCGAGCAGAGGGAAGAAGGAAAGATAGACCAAATAAAAGGAAACAATCATTTAACCCTAAAACTGCAGAAATCTACGATGTATCTTTCGCCAGCACGTCGGCGAAAAAACTTAGAAGCCAAGAAGAGAAACACGTGCCGGAGGACGTTGCTCTTCAATATGCAATTATAGACTTTTTAGTGTTTTCAACACTTGCTAGTTTTGTGAAGTGCTCTAACATTATAAATGAAAATAAAGAGGAAAAAGTATGGGATGGTAAAGTTGAATTTAAATAATGTGGAAAATTAGGTCTTGGTTTTCGAAAATTATGATGCAGTGTGAAAAGTGTCAGCCTAGATATATTTCATCGTGTCAAAAAATAGGTAAAGCGTATGAAATAAATTGCAGATTCATTTTTGTTATACGAATATTAGGCTTAGGTCTTGACGGATGTAAAAAAATTGTGGTTTAATCGATATAGTAGTTCTTTCTTGAATCATTCAACGTACGATTTTTATATCAGTAAGATACATGAATGCATCACAACGGTTTCCGAGAAACCCCTTTCCTCAGCTGCAAACTAAGAAAAAAAACCTAACTTGCGATGAAAACGGTGTTGAACATAAGACAGATGTTACTGGATCAGGCGATGGCACTTGGAAAAAGCGCGGTTATTCATCAGTGTACAGTGTGGCCATGTTGATTGGCTATTATTTTGGAAAAGTTTTGGATGTATTTGTGAAAAGCCCATATTGTAAATTATGTGAGACTTGGAAGAAACAACTAGATTCGGCAGAATTTGGAGAGTGGCAAGATGATCATTTAGAAAAAAAAAACGAATGCAGTGCCAATCACCTAGGACCAACTGGTAATATGGAGGTTTCATCAATCGTTGCAATGTTTCAACGTTCGTTTGAAAAATACTGCCTGACATACGTCAATTACATTGGAGACGGAGACCTCAAAACACATTCCGGACTTCTTAATTCCGAACCTTATGGTGAAAATGGTGAAAATGTTCAAATAAATAAAAAATAATGCATAGGCCACGTGCAAAAGAGGATGAGCACCCGCTTACTCAATTTAATGAAAAAAAACTGTTGACGAAAAAAAAAATCAAAGGAAAAACGGTTAGAAAAAGAAGTCTACCTGGCAAAGGCACGCTTACGGGTAAACTAATTGATAAATTAACAGTTTGATACGGACTGGCTATATAAGAAGAAATTGTGATTCAGTTAAAAACATGAAGGACGCTATATGGGCAACGTACGTCCACTATAGCTCTACGGACCAAACCCGCAGCACGAAAAATGCCCAAGCGGTCCTGACTCACGGTGCATTTCGCAGCGTTCTTCAGCTATGAATGTTTTATCATCATTCAAACACGATTATGCTCCATTGCCAAGTGATGTTTTGTCAGCTATCAAGCCTATTGATGGAGAGGCTCTAGAAGCTTTGCTTTAGAAGTACAGATGTGCTTCTAGAGAGGTGGATTGGTGGCTTTACGCAAAATAATAATGAAAGTGTGGACGAGTTAATTTGGAAAATCACTCCAAAAATACTTCCTGCTGATTTCAAAATAGTTGAAATTGCTGCATCAGTTGCCGCCAATACTTTTAACGAAGGGATCTCAGCCCTGTTACTTTTTTGCACGGGATGGACATGAAACTTGGCAGAAATAGCCACGAGTACGCGCGAAAAGAGGTTGAACATCGCATACTCATAGCTGAGAAAAAACTGAGACTGAGATTCGAGAAGCAAGAATTCGTCTCAGATAGGAACAAAAGTAAGCCCTGGACATCACAGCCTCATGACTCCTCTAAATCCTCGATTTCCTGAGCAGTGTGTGACCAAAATGAAGCACGAAAGTTCAATACCCTTTGCCTACAAACGCTAAACTGTCACGTCTCAAACACGGATGATTTGTGGACCTGTGGCGATTCCTCGATAGCTTCACCCTGATGACCGAGCGTACTGTTGGTATGGGGTACAGAGATTGTACCCTACGGTGTACCTGTACGGTAGTATACCGCTACACGCAAATGTACGTGTTACTAGTATGGTACCGGTACACTGTACAATAATAAAATATACCGGTTCTGTATCCTCACCCTACTAATACCGGTACTGATACCGTACGCACATACGTGGTAGGTATGGTACCTCGGCTATCATGTAGAAACCAGAACCAATGTAGCTGCGGATTTACTATCTAGATGGACCATCGGATCTATCCAGGGCTGCAAGTACATACTGCCGAGGATGAGAAACGGCGTCAATCGTCACGGCCACAGTATACAGTCCTAGTGTCGCGAGGATATTACCGCTGTCTCCAATCTCTCCGAGAGCACCAGCGAGGCTGACCTCAAGGAACCCGTCGAACCATTCGGCTTCGTTCAGAAACAATATCTCGCCAAGGATCGCACCACCAATCTGTGCAGGGCCTTTCGTTTACGTACGTGCGTTTCAAAACGAAGGCTGAGGACGCTAGAGCCTTCTTGCTTCTCAATGGTTACGGCTACCATCATCTTATACTCAGCGTCGACGGGTCCGAACCTCCAGCCCAACAGAATTGAATGGTCAACGGTTGAACACGTTAAGGTAAAACGAGTGGGCCCTTAATTTTGATAGATTTTGTTCCAATTTTAACCAGACATTGTTCGTGTAATTATGTTTATCATGTTTCAGTGACATTTCAAAACAGTCGACTATTTAGAGTCGGAGATAATGGGTTTTACAATTGCAACTTTTAACACTGTGGGGTCTGCATTGAAATTTAGACAGAGTATTTTTCCGTAAAAAATATTTGTCCCCTATAAGAAGACACACGGCAATAACATTAACAATATAAAATATTAATGTTTATAACGCAAATATATTTTTTACGATAAAAGTTTTTAACGTTAGGAACACGATAATTATTTTTTTTTCTTGAAATATTGAACAATACTGTTCTGCGGTGTTGCATATTGTCTTCTTATTATAGGGAACAAATATTTTTTACCCAGAGTTATTCTGTCGTTTCTGAACGTCTTTAGCAAAACTGAATAGCAAAGACATATCCAAACTTTTTTCACTCATTCCCTAACTAGTTTGCTATCTAATAATAAGTTTTTTTTTCAAAATTAATAAACACAATAGAATGATACGCCGAATTATGTGACCTGACTTTCGGTCAATGCAGACCCTGCAGTGTTGCAAGTTGTTATTTAAAAATCCATTATCTCCCAATTAAAATAGTCAACTGTTCTAAAATTTCACTCAAACTGCATAATGATATGAATAGTGTCTGGTTAAAATTTGAACAAAGTCGATAAAAATCAAGAGCGCACGCTCGTTTTACCTTAAGGGCTTACACCACTGTGAATGTTCAAAATTGAGTGATATTTCGCGACTTTTTTTGGTAAAAGGACAAATGAAAGAATACTGATATTCAAGGATGTTATTAGTTATATCTTCAAGTGAACAAAATAAAATTTATAATAAAAAATTATACCAAAAGATGACGCTGGAGCCATTCTGGCGAGGCATGGTGAATTTGAGACTCTCTGCGGCACGCTGTATAACTGACGCAAACTTAATTTTAGAAAAAAATTAAAAAGTTCCTATTAATTTACACGAGTATATCTAGGGAAATACGTAGAGGATTGTGAAAAAATTAATTTTTGTGTAATAACGGGCATGGAAACGCGATATTACGAGTTCTCAAATTAATTTTCAAGGCTTTTGGGATTGTTTGAGTTTATCAAATGTTACTATATTATTTTTGGCATTCATGGTCGTACGATATCATTTATTGTGGTTGGTTGCTTTGTTTGTATTACAATCGCGACTTAATTTTAATCTCGTTTGCATGTAGGTATAGTTGGTGAGTTATTGCCTGGCTTTCGAAAATAATTTGTCTATTGGAACTATTATTTCGAAATAAATCACTCGTTGCATTACCAAAAAATGTTTATAAAAAAAGTTTTCACGATCGGTAATTTGATCATTTGATGAATTTAAGATCGACTTCGAGTTTTAAGAGTGCGACTTTCGTAGTATTTTTCATATGCTATACTATGGTGTTCACATCGATATTCATTTATATAGATGGATTTTATGCAGTTAGGTTATACTATATTCATGTTTATAGTTATATCATAAAAATAATATCTCGAAATTGGTTGACTTTTGCATAAAACATTGTTAGGTTATTTGACAGCGGAAAATGTCCTATAACCCTTTCAAGGGATCATGACCAATAACCAGTAGCGCTGTATATATATTTATTTCAAAAAGATACGATATCCCTTTTAAAAACTTGGACAAGTAAACAATGCGCCAAGTAATAAAAAATGCCCTCGAAAAAATTATCGGTCGTTTCACTATCTACAAATTTCTAATTAACCTCGAAATACTTGTAATTTTTTTCATACCATACTTGTATTTACAATATAACTTTTCCAATTCAAACATACAAAAAAAGTGAAATAACTTTTTATGGAAAAGCCAAGAAAATTTACTAGAAACGCACACAAAATTGTCAAACCCTAGAAATACTATTTTTCTCAACAATTTATTTTTAGGAACAATATTACTATTATAATAAAAAGTTCGAATCACGATTATATAAAAGTACAACGTATGCATCATACAGGTATTGTATGTATATCATTGGAAATGCAGTGCAACGACTTGGCGTGCATGGTTAAGAAAAAAAGCTGGGCGAAGGATGACGTTTTCTCAACAACTTGACTATCAGGTTAAGAAAGACATAAATTGACGCAATTTATTAAGTAACTGCAAACCAAGTTTCTGATTCCGCATAGTACAAATAAAAAAATCGGCGATGTACCCCTAGACCACACGGCGCTTGAAATCTCACTTTATTTACATAATTTTAAAAGTTACGTGGAAGTATTCACTTTCTACTCTATTACAGAACCACCATACGTCTCATGAAATGAATTGCATCACATAAATTTTCGTGTAACAGACATACTTTCGGCAGGCTGAAAATGTCATTTCTAATAATTCTGTATACCTGATGCAGTACCTGATGCGATGTTACAATTCGAAATAATCTAAGTAAATAAGTTGTTGCAAAAGTTACTTATGGAAGCGGTAGGAACGTTTCTTCAAGAAAATCATCAATCTTCTCGAGCGTTTTTTCTCAACCATGCACGTCAAGTCGTTGCACAGCATTTCCAGTGATACATACATACTGTACTTGTGTGATGCATGCGTTGTACTTTTATATAATCGTGATTCGAACTTTTTATTATAATAGTGATATGGTTTCTTTGAATAAATTTTCGAGAAAAATAGTATCTATAGGGTTTGACAATTTTGTGTACGTTTCAGTAAATTTTCCTTGGCTTTTACATAAAAAGTTATTTCACTTCTTTTGTATAGGTGAATGGGAAAAGTAACAATGTAAATACAAGTATGGTTTGAAAAAAATCACAAGTATTTCGAAGTTAATTAGAATTTTGTAGATGGTGAAACGACCGATAATTTTTTCTAGGGCATTTCTTATTACTTTGCGCTTTTTTACTTGTTCAAGAATTTTAAGGGTTATTTTTTTCCGAGACTATGAGACCGCGATTCGAACCCGCGACCTCCCGATGTACTGGTTCAGAGGCAAGCACGCGAACCACTAGACCAGCACACTGGTTTGTTTATATATATATATATATATATATATATATATAAAATCCGTCAATAAACGAGGTATGGCTGCAGCGCGCAAGTTTTTTTTGTAATAAATAGCACCACGAGTGGAAAATACCGGGCGAAAATATCCCTAGCACAGCAGTGTACGTACTTTCTCTTCGCGCGGTTACCGTGGGCCGTCGCCAATATCGACCCTATAATGGAGTGCCCCTCACGCCGCAAAACAAACGACGGTCGCCGGTCTTGGCTCCGCAAAATAGATGAGAGTTGAGCGAATGAGTAATTAAGCGTAGGTGATCGATTATGTACGAATGAATATGCGTAAATAGATATGAGTAATTGGGTATAACTGGAAACGAGATATTGGATACAGAAAAATGGGTATGAAGTTGTTTGGATATTTAGATATTGGTAATTCGTTATGAATACTTGAGGTTAAAGAGTTGAGTTATTGAAGTATGCATGATGTAAATAAGCATATCTACGGGCTTTGGATATAGGAATTAAGGGGTCTTCTCATTTTAGACTCTAAAAAAGGCTATTTTCATGAATTTTTTTGATAGGTTTATATTATAGAAGTTGATACAAAAGTTGTGACACTTAATAAATACACTTTCAAAACATATTTAAAAAAAAATTATTTATTTAAGTCACTATTTATAGAAAAGAATGGTAGTGAAAAAATGTCCTAAAAAAATTGTAGGTCTGCGCTGTTGAAGAAATATCGGAGATGGATCATCCGAATCAAAAAAATCAAACGTTTTTAG
Source organism: Ophion obscuratus (assembly GCA_964007375.1). Taxonomy (NCBI): domain Eukaryota; kingdom Metazoa; phylum Arthropoda; class Insecta; order Hymenoptera; family Ichneumonidae; genus Ophion; species Ophion obscuratus. Next base: position 21,635,855 of record OZ023319.1, on the reverse strand, counting down.
ATTTAGTATGTTAACGGCTATAGCGCATATCATACGATTTTTTATATATGCAAAAATAACAAAATGGCAGACATTTTTTGGAAAAAAAACGTGTTTTTTCACCGGTTTTGGCAAAAGCATCGGTTCAGTCGTTTCGAAGATTTTATCAACAAGTGGTTGAAAAACGTTGTTTTAAGAAACACGCGTTTAAAGTTTGGTTGGGTTACATAAATACATACATTTAACAAAAAAATGTATTTCGCAAGTGTATTTATTGAGTGTAACAATTTTTATATCAATATATATAATATAAAACTATCAAAAAAATTCATGAAAATAGCCTTTTTTAGCGTCTAAAGTAAGAAGACCCCTTAAGTTATGGGTATTCTGCTATGATATTTTTATATAGAGTGTGGGTAATTTGGTAATGGAATTAACGTATAGATGTTCCGTTATAAGAATTTGCGTACGAGTATTTGAGTCCGAATATTTCTAACAGTTGTCGTCATGAGTATTTTGGAAGTTCGAGTACAGGCGTCGAAATTCCGTTTTTTAAAGCGGCGGAAATATTGTAAAAATGACATGCTCTACTCAAAGGGCGCTGGTGTAGATCGAGTCTAATGTTATATGCATTTGTGCTATTTTAACTGAAGCATAACCTCTTCATATGTTCTCGATATTAAGCGCAAGTATGCAGTATCAAGACGGCTAAATATGAAGTATGACAATTGTATAAACATAAAAAGTTGCTTACATTATAAAATTGTAAGACTTTTCGAGAGTCTTTTATTATCAGCATATCATAATATCAAATAGATTGTAATTTTAAAAAGTACCCATCGCGATGTCAATTGCTTACATCTGTAAATTATTCTTTACTTTCCAAACACTTTCGATTTTCGTGCTCGTGTTTCCAGCATTACAGCAATAACGTTACAAAACATGTTTTCACAAATGTTTCTTTTTAGATAAATTAGTCCTTTTATTGTTACTTATCAATTTTTACCTTTTCAGGGCTAATCGGAGTGGTGCGGAAACGTTTATTTTGTGGCGGGAATATTTGTAAATTTTGTACCTAAACGTTGCTTTCCTTCGCGTGCGCGTTTTCTACCGCTTCCCCTGTCGAGTTTGGACTCCTGTACTCTAATATCTATAGGCCTCTGAAGTCACTTTCGTGGTGGCGACGCGCAACGGCTGCTGGTGGCAAAACTTGGATTGGCGCATGGCGGTTAAGTCGAACCGGCGCAAACACGAAAGAGCTAGGCTTGAGCAAGCATCAACGATTGTAGATCTCACATTGTGAATGGAATGTACTTGTAAATAAAATAAAATAGTGTGATGGAATTAATAACGATTACTTGCGGATTTCAATGTATCCTCATGACTTCCTTTCGCCCTAAAAGCATGTCTAAAGGTATGTGACGAAAAGAATATTAATGAAATTGCGTACATTGGCTGCGCACAAATTATTTTCTGCCGAGCAACAAAATTTCTGTTTAAATGATTGTTTGCATCGGAAATTTATATAAAGGATGTTGTAATATAGGCAGAAAACTTTACGATAGTCATCATATATCGGAAGTTCGCGAAACTATTGTTGGTGAGAAAAGGACTGTGACGGGACAAGTTCTTCCTCAAATACGCGTCAACAATCCCAAATATGACGTGAAATGCTGTTTTTACAACGTAAACGCCACACGCGGTATTGTCATTCACGCCATGGAGCCTAGATACCAGGAGGTTCAGCGGCAATGCAAAGGCGCTGAAAAAAGCGTCCCCGAAAATGTCCCGAAGTGATGGCGCTGGGGTGCAGCGCGACCGACATATATAGTAATATATTGGTCAACGAGGTGAAAGTGATCGGATGAGTTTCTAACCTCACGACAGACCGATCGTGACATCAAACGTCGAAATATCCGCCGATTCATAATTTCCTCATGACGGTTCGGAAAAAAACGCAAAAGCGAGAAAAGATCTCAAACCCAAACTCAAAATGGCGGCAATATAGTCCATCTAGGAAAACGTGTTTTTTTTACATATAGCTTCACGGGAGAACGGTTTTATCGTAAAATATAAGACCTGAAACAAAAACCAAAAAAATGATATTATATATTATTAGCTATGAGACTACCTAGAAATTTGCTTTTAATTTTTTTTTAAATAGCGCACTTTGAAGGAAATATATCGATTTTTTGCCAAAAAACAATAAATTGTTTATAAAAAGAAGTTTACATTTAATCAAAAAACGGATACGTACTCCCATAAAGAATATAATTGTGAAGCTGCTGTCAAAATTTCAATCTCGAAATCGATGCATGCAAAGGTGGTCGAGTAATCCGTCTTCCGAGATCGAAAAAAGTGGTTTCGAGAAAAACGCGTTTAAAGTTGTACGAGCAACTCAGCGCGCGCTCCAAGGCGCTTCGGCCAAAGCGATAATTGAACCTTTAAATAAAAAAAATTGCTACAGGACCAATTCCGTATTGTTTTTATGACACCAAAGTATTTTTAGGAAAGAAAACGTCTTTCCAAAATCCTAGAGTGGTGTTATCCCTTAACACTAATGAGGGTTAGGTACATCATCTGTGATCTGTTTAGTTCACACCCATGTTTAGCGTATATCTTTATACATATAGGTTGTGGAGCACCCCAGCGCCATCATTTCTTGTTCTCGTTTTGGGGACGAGTTGAAAGGCCTCGCTGAACCTCCTGGTATCTAGGCTCCATGATTCACGCAAACACCTGATTTAAATGGCGACCGGCATACTGCACTAGCAGACGAAAACCAATCCAAGTTTTGCCAAAATTCGCCGCAAGGGCTGCGCCACTAGAGTTACTTCGGAGGCCTATATTCTTTATCTTAGGGGGCGCACGCAAGTTACGTAATGCAATTTTGGGAAAGCGAGGCGACCGACCACGCGTTACGGTCCTGGTACGTGGGGAAACGCGGCGGGGGGGGAGGGGGGGGTCAAAAATTGGGGAATTTGGCGTTACGTAATTTATGTACGCCCCCTTAGAAGAAACTGGCTAGTTAACAGCAGCGAAACTCGGCTAGGACGTAATTATACGTAACTTACCGGCTAGTTCACGGTGTTGCTCGGGCACCTTACTAGGCGCTTGGATCATCGGTACACTGCCGACGATGCCATTAGTCAGCCCAAGTAACCACGAGAAAAGTACTGGGTAACCTTCTCCCGATAATGTTGGTGCATTTCTCGGTGTCGCACAAAGAAGAAACAATGGGATAAGAATTATTCTAGCCCCCGAAAAATACAACAGCTGAGTCCTCGTCCACTCGTAAGGTATCGAGGCTAGTATCTGGCGGAAATCACAGAATAGTTCATCTAATTGAAGTCGCGATAGCATACGTATCCATTAAAGATAGGCCCCTCGCTCGTTATACCTTGCCGAGAAGATCGGCTCCGTTGAACGCTGCCATGAGGATGACCGGCATCCACGATTCGAACTTGCAAGATATTATCTCCGATAAAATTCCCGGATAAAGACAGAGTGTTACAAAGTACGCAACAGCGATACTAGACATGTACGGGTATATGAGCTTGGCGACTTCGAGCCTTGCCTGCATTCCTCCTGCAACATATTACAGAAAATTCGGAGATTGAAACTCCTCGGCATCTCGAGCAACCGAATAAAAGGGTTTTCGCGATATATAGTTACGTTTTATCCTAGCCCACGGTTTGCTCCCTTGACTCCTGTAATAAGCTCCCTGTATTACAACAACATCTTCTACCTTGTAAGTCGGACCATTGCTGCCCCGTGGATTAATGGCTGGAGTGGTCGGCTCGTAAACAGGATTGCTGAACGAAAATGCCGAATACTGCCCGGTACCTAAAGAAATAAAGATGTATTCAACGACTCCGGAGGGGCGGCGATGAGTCAGGGGATAGAAAATCGTTTAAAATAGCCTAGGGAGTACCGTTCGCTGCCTCAGTGCTGCCACCAGCGGCCTCGGTCCCTAATGGACTGGTTTGAATCTTCAATACACCATACTGGCCCTTGGTCGGATCGCCCGTTTGATCCATCGGATCCATCTAGTTCCATTTGAAATGTTCATTAGCAATGTGTAATGGGTGAAATGAGAGCAATGTTTTTCATGTGCCATTTCGCTTACAAGGCCAACGTCCTCCGAAGGTTCCAAAATAATTCGATTGCGTTCCTGACAGAGGTTTACATAAAACTGAACAAATTCGGTCTTACGAACGATCCAATGTAGCACAGAGCACATTCCGATGGTCATTATCGATAGGGTGAAAAACATCGATGTATTGCCACGCTCATCGTTTACTAGTGACTTGGTCAGTATCCGGTTAACGGAAACCCAGAAACCTGCTGCACCTGGAAGACCAAGTTTTTCTTTTATCGTCATATTTCCACGGCGATTTTGGTGACAGGTTAATATTGAGAGACGGGTGTAGTTGAAAAAACAGTAAAATAGCATGATCCTCAAATTCATCATTCCCAAAATGTCACTTTGCGAGAACTGGCCAGGGAAGGAGTCCCTACTTACTGTTATGGTTAGAATAAAAAATTACTCCCAAAATACTTTTCATGGGTAGGGGATTCAATATTGAAGACAGGGAAAAGTAACTCGCCATACATTGGTTAAAGACTCGAAAAAAAGATTCTGTTTACTTTGTAAAGTCTGGAGAAGACAACACTCGAGTTACTTTTTGAAAACTCTTGTGGTACTATGCTGTCCTATAAAAAAAAGATGTAAAGATAATCGATTTTTTAATAAATGTATACTAATAGACCGGTTGTTTACAAAAAGTGTCGATGGGCCCATTATTCGAACAATGAGAAGAGCTCGTCCGTTTTTACCTATATTTAAGAATCCAATGGCTTTTTAACGGAACAAAGAAAATTATTTAATCTAATAGCTATTATTCATTATTTATTGGCAAAATTCCTAATTGGTGCATGATTTCTAAAAAGTGGTGGCGTCTTTATCATATCTTACTGGCGCACAATATTTAGGATTACTCATTGCGAAGCTTCGCCTGGGTAATGTGCTTTTAACCCTTCCTTGACACACTGGGTCATTTTAACCAGGACGAATTTGAAATATTTTTTTACAACAATTCAATTATATATATTTCGAATTTTAATTATGCAGACATATTGAGAAATGTTTAAAGAGTATCCCGTTTTTTCTCATTAAAATCAACCAAAGGGTTGTTAAAGGCAGGTGGATGAAGTACTATCGCTAAATTGATCAAATGTGTCAAAATCGTGGCCAAATATAAATGTGTCAAGGAAGGGTTAAAGCAATCCATCGTCTACAAACCAAGCTTTGTATGATAAATTAATATGGTGATTCTAGTGTCCCATGATTCAGAAAGAAAATGGAATATTCATTGAAGAGTGACGGGAATTTCGTGCCGAAAGATCTATCTGATTGCAAATCCTCTTTGCATAAATGAACGATAAAATATTAATGGACTTTTAGGTGGATTCTTCAGAGTGAAACACAGAAACTTGTGGCAGCTGCAAATATATCGGCATTAGACGCGACTCATAATATAAGTGACGTGAATCTCCAAATTAAATTGCAAATGAGATACAAAACATCGCAGTGCATTGTCAAGCTCATGGAATAACAAGAGCAGCTAAAAAGTAGAGGGTTCTTTGCGTATGTCAGTCATGCTGCAATGCCGAGAAACGATTCGAATTGAGTGTCATTGGCCACGAATTAATAGGCCATACGGAAGCGGCAATTTTTATTACTAGACTTTCGTACAGTCCGCCCAGCACCACGCTCTTACATACATGTCTTGAAACGTCGGTGGTGGGGTAGGCCCGCTTAGTGTCCAAGGTTCGTAAATTCCGATTTACGCCGCAAGGTTCGCTCATAGTGTTGGGGTATCGTGTGTGACAAAAAAGGAATATAGCAATTTCGTCTTTTTTGCCCGAACGTGGCGCATGCGCCGTTGACCTGAACCATATATATTAATCGTAATTTTGTATATGCTTGATACGAAAATGTTTAAAAAGTTGATTGAAAACTTTTCCAATAATGGTAATCACATCCGTCTGTACCCATAAAAAATGTTTAAATCCAAACGACCTCGATAAATATGAACGGTATTTATTACCTAATCCAAAGGAGACAGTTTGACCATGTGGATCAGTGCCAAACACGTAACCGTGACATTTTGCGTTCGATCCCCACTCAACAATTTTTTATCTCTAAGAACCTTGTGAGTGATTTGAATTTAGAACAAATCATTTTTGTTCTTTTGGAATGTTTTACTTAGGTGATATCGGTACTTATAATACACGAACACGTTTTTGACGATAAAGTTTTGGTTATCTTGGGTTACAGGTTATGTTTAACAATTAAGTACGCGGCAAGTTACGGGGCCGGGGGAAGGACACCCCTCGACAGCAGCGCGTTGAACAATAAGCGTGCCTACCCCCACCACTGAAATCCGCCTTCGTTTCAAGGCCTGTATGCAAGTGCGTAGCACTCACGGTGTTGCACACGGTAAGGTTACATCGAGATCCTGGAAACTCCGGCGTTTTTTACTGGCGGAGGTAGGTCGCATACTGAAGACTTTTTTAAATACGTAGTGGCCACTAGAGTCGCTGCGGTAGGGTTAACCGCATCGACGAGCGACGGTGATTGCGGGGCAGGGATCTCTCTGTCTCAGTCTTACTTCTGCATTGCCACAACTCGCTGCTGTCATCGGGTTTGTGGGTTAGACTGAGACAGAGATTTCTCCCCCGTAACCGCCGTCATTCGTCTATGCGGGCAACCCTACCACAGCGCTCCTAGTGGCCACTATACTATTAAACATGTCTTTAGTAAGCGACCTACCCCCATCACTGGAGTTTCCAGACCTGTATGTAAGACAGGGGGCTGGCACCTCGTATCCCTTACCGTATAGGCCTCCGAAGTAACTCTTGTGGCGCACCCTTGCGGCGAGTTTTGGCAAAAGTTGGATTGGTTTTCGTCTGCTAGTGCAGTATGCCGGTCGCCATTTAAATCAGGTGTCCAATCGATGATGCTCAAGCCTAGCTCTTTCCACGCGCCAATCCAAGTTTTGCCACCGGCAGCCGTTACGGGGCGCTACCACGAAAGTTACTTCGGAGGCCTATATAAAAATGCTACGTTTTTTGACCGCTTTATTTAGTTCTACCCCTCCTCGTGGCGCTAGTAGGTCACTGACAATATTCTTATTGCGCAGGCGCGAGGGCCGCACGGCGTAGTTAACCAATGAACAAATATTACATGGAACAACAGGTCTTATGAGGCGATTTGGCAAGTATTCGTAGTTATCCCCCCAACCACCTAAAGCGCTGCCTGTATCGATGTGCACGAACATATTCGCAGGCGCGACTGATTGACTCCACCCAGGTCTACCTCTTCCTATGCTAGAGCCAACTACGGTTGAGGTGATGTCGCGTCTCGCTCTCTCTCTTGCATATTCCAATGTTAACAGCACCGACAGTCGAGCGGTCTAAGGCACGTGCTCGTTATGCCGGGGGCCCCAGCTTTGAATCGATCTGTTTTCGCTCCTACTCTCTCGCTCCGTATTAAAAAAAAATAATTAAAGTGCAGAAAATGCATTTTTCTGAGAATTGCACGCATTTATACAAAAAACCAAAGTTTGACGCAAAAATTCTGTCAAATTCCGATAAAAAAAGATGTTTTTTTTTTCTATTTTTTCATAAACAAGTCTCGTCAAGTAGAAGGTAGCAATATTATCAATATTCGATATGCAGTTATGGACAAACGGGTTTGAAGTTTATGAACGCTCCGTATCAGAGAGGTGAGACACAGCGTAACGTAACGTTTGAAGTTTTTCGAATTTCGCTTTGAAACTTCCGGAAAATATTCTACATATACAAGGTGTATTTTGAATAGTCCTTTTCCGTTCGTGAGCATATAGGGTGTCTCTTTACAAGCAAAACGCTTGTTTTAAATGTCGTACGACAAAAATTGGCTGAGATATTCACGAGTAAATTCCAACGGTGAGTGAACAATAGCACAGTAGTTTTGGCGTCCAAGCGAGAGTGGGCACGGGTTTGAATCGCCGTTCGCGCAAGTGGGCGCAAATCCTTTGATTTTTGTTAAATGGCAATTGAAATTGAAAGTTCCAACTTTCAATTTCGAATTTTGAACCTTATCCGGTCGCCCAAATAAAGTATTAATTAATTAATGAAAAATGGTAGACAATATTGTCCATTGTTAACTCGGAAGATGTAAAGATCTAAACATCTTTACATCTTCCGTTCGAGTAAACAATGGATAACAATTGTTTACTCCATTGTTCGAGTAAACAATGAACAACAGTTTTTAACATGTTTATTTATTATTTATTACTTTATTTGGGGGACCGCTCAAAACTCAAATTTCAAAATAAAAAATTGAAAATTTAAACCCAAATGCCCGAATGTGGATTCGAACCCTCGCGTGCGCTCGCTTGGCTACCGAAACTACTGTGGCAATATTTAAAAAAAGCGTTTTACTTTTTTTTATGTTATCTTTCAAAATAAGAATCAATTTTTTTTATCGTTGTCAATGTATATCCCGTCTTAAGGCATTCTTTTCACGGACCTGAATATTTAACAATCAATTGATTTTTGTCTATAAACAAGTAAAAATACATCCCGGTATGCTGGTAAAATTTCAAGCGAAATTACCGACCTTTTAACGAAAAATTGCTATTCTCAAAATCGTCTTACTTACACGGCGCTTTACGGAGATAACACGCTGGCCACATTTATATCTAATAATTTATACACTAAAAAACTCTAGATGCCTTATATAAACTCTCACGCGTGTAAAAAAATCTTAAGACTCCGTAACGAGAAGAAAAACAGGGGGGGACCGAATGCTTAAAGAAAATATTAAAGATAAAATTTCGTAGCCGCGACTTTTCAGGAAAAATGCAAAAATGTCTAAATCTACAAAATTTGCACAAATATTTTTATTGCAGTTAATTTTTTAGTATAATGATTGATTGTAACTTATTTTTACTAAGCGCCACTATAATTTACCAGTGATTCAAAACGCCCTTGTACCCCACAAAATACGGCCGTCTGTGAAAGGAATATGTCAACGTGAGTTAAAATGATGTGCTGCCTCCTACCAAACTGCCCAATGCTTGGTCGGTCAGTCGGCCATTAAGGGGTGAGATGCAGTCAGAATTTTCACAAAATCGTAAATGATCATAAACGATATGAAATTTGTTGTCATCTGCACCGCGTCCATCTCCAATATAGGGTAAATTGACCAGTGAATGGACGAATAACGACACTGTAGGACTCAGATGGACTGTAAAATGGAAATATTATCAAAATTACCTTTCAATGGTTGTAGCTACCAAAAGATATTATTCTGATAGTAGGAAAAATATTCGAAGAAATTGCAACAAACAGTACTGAACGAATTGATATATAAGTAGCGAAATGATTAAATCGCCAGTGAATAAACAAAATGGCCAGTAAAGGGATGCTCAACCACCGGTAAATGGACGTGTAGTGTAGACGAACGCTGCCAAGAAAAACGATTTATTTTTAATAAATGCTTGATTCGACGCTCACTGTGTTGCACAATAAAGATAATATTATTTATAGATATGAGGATTATATTCGTTATTACGATTTCGTAGAAAATACACAAAGCTTTTATGCATCTTAATTCCGAAAAAAACTACCAAAGTTTATTTTGACAGAGAGAGAGAGAGAAAATTAAGTTTTTCCAAAAATAAAAGAATGCATTGATTTTATGCCATTTCATTAAATGTACGTTGTCATATCTTAACAATAATTAATTCAGCAATTTTCAGCAGATAAGCTAAATTTTTTACTCTGTTTTGACAATTATCCGAACAGAGCCCATATGTCCATTCACTGGAAAGAGGTTAGAGTACAACACCAGTGGATAAACATGTCTGATTCGGACCAATAATTACGAATTTATGTTCAAATTTTGCAAAAAATCAAAGATTGATTCTTTCTTAAGTAATAAAAGTAATACTTACGGTGAAAACTTATAAAAACTATTGTTTTTGCGTTTTGGACACCTACTGTGTACAGCCGTATCGTAACTAAGATGCGCGGTGTAAAAGTACCACAAAGTAGGAAAATTCCGTGTAGCGTCAAAAGTCGATATTAAACCGAGATATCGATGTTAACAATAGCTGTGATTTTTTGCATAATCATAGTGATTCGAGTTTTTATCGGCAATTCATATGCTTTGCTGACTTTGAATATAAATGAGCTTTTGTCCATTTACTGGTCCCCGTTCATACACTGGTTGGTTTACCATATTTTTTACAGCGATATGGATGGGAAATCATTCAGTTTTTTACTACTCTTTTACTTACTTACAGTTTTTTTACTTTACTTTTACTTATTGCAATAGACTGCACTCCTCGTATGTACGAACTTCTGTTATCTTTCAATTTGGAGTAGATCGGATATGGGGTAGATCATTGGAGTAGATTGGATATGGGGTAAATGGCGTATGAAAACATGCGGTCTACATTTCTTTCCTTTCTTGTTTATAATCAATCTCCTTTTTCTCGGTAGATTGAATTCCTTATTTGGTTGTACAAATTTTATTTTTATTTTTGCCTTCTTTATAATGGTAATGAGAACCTGGAAATGAATATGATGAAAGAGGAATAAAAAAAGACACAAACGCATTGTGTATGTTTAAAAGGCACCGTTTTTATTGTTTATGAGTTTAACGCGTTTGTTTTTTTTTTACAATTAATTACTTTAGCCGTTTTTGTATTTTCGAAGCAATTCTTTGTCCTGCAAAACTTTAAACACTGGACGCTTTCTAATATCGTTCTGAAAACTTTTTCAACAGTTTGGTACGATGCACGCTTTAGGCATTTTTCGAATTCAATAGAAGGTTAGCCCCCTTTCGACCCTACAACGAAACACGGTAACACGATTCAGAGACTGTAAGGCGCTTATCTATAATTAAGTAGCTTATATCCATATGTACAAAGGCCCTGCGTGACAGCGCTTCTAGTGGATAGATGAGGAACTAAGTTTTTGCCCCGCTGACATGACGGTGACACTCCCCATCTCTCAAAAGCGCCGGGTTTTCCAGGCCTGTATGTGAGACCTGTATGCAACACTACCCGTTCCCTCCTGTTTTGCTTCACTCTCGGGTAAACCTAATATTTCAGTGCCCGCCTATGTACTACTTCCGACGGAGGATAATGTGGCTAATGCACTTGAGGTACGTACTCTCTCCGGCCATAACTGCTTGGGTGTATCGGCTCGGCAGCATCGACGTATATCCATAGAAGCTGGACTGTTGAACTGCAGAAAACATCAGACTTTAATGAAAATATCACGCATGTCGTTGGGTTTGATAGAACCGAGATGGACAGGCTGCTCACTGGAGAAACCCCCCCCCCCTTTCAAGGGGGGGCCCCTTTGAAAAATCTACTCTGTTTTCATTATTCCGGTCGAGTTAAAAATAACAATTTACGCTTTGAAAACGTACATTTCAATTTTCTTTCGAAAATATGTACTATTGAGATGAAAATGCCACGAGAGTCCATCCCATGATAAATAAATTATTCGACGTACCGGTACATCCAACCGCAACGACGGCCACTGCGATCAAATTAATCGTGTACGACGTCGCAACCCCGAAGAATTGCCACCAGATCTCCGATATCACCACGAAGTTCAGTGTAATTATAGAGACCAGATAACCTGACGTAATTAGAAAATAAGTATTTTTGAAAAACGTTTATGCTATTATTACCAATTGATATTTTAGCCATGTTTACTGGGTCGTTGGATGTTTGGGATTGTCATGAATATTTACACTGAACAATGATTTTAAAAGTTTTTTTATCTCATCTGAGAACTTTTCTACATGTTTTTACGTAACTATTTAAACAGGCTTGTGAATGCCTAGGCCATTTTACTGTGAAAAATACATGTTCTCCTTTTTTTTAGAGATTGATTCCTGATGTTAAAAAAATCAATCTTCAATATGGTTTTCTTCTCGGATTTCGATCACCCTTTATCTTCGATTTATATACAGGGTGTCTTATTTATCTTGAGATATCGAAAAAGTTCGATAATTGCGACGTTGCGAAATTTCGATTTACTTCGCTGTTCTTAAACTATTTTGATATCTCAAGATAAATGGGGCACCCTGTATATTCATACTTTGTAGTCCAATAAGGTAAATGTCCCAATTATTGAACAGTATCTTGCGTTTTTATTATTTTTCATTCACCTGCATGCATTTACTTATTTATAAAGATTTCATTACATATATGGAACTTTTAGCTATCGAAATGTTGCCTTACTTGTGCAAAAAAAGCTTTAATTAATAGAGCAAAAAATTATTCAATCAGCAACGGTGACCCGATTTGACGTCTCGTGGTAACTGCCTATCGTTTTTGCTAAGACGCGCCGCTTCATGCGTAAGGGCATAAAAAATTCAAAAACTGTCGCATCTCAAAAAGTAAAGGCGTTTCAGGTTCCTCAGAAAATTTCTTACGAATAACAATTTTTATGAAATTTTTGTATTTAATTATTTGTTAAAAAATACGGTGTTCGATCATTGGGACATAGAAAATGCAGTGTGTCCCAATTATTGAACACTCGAATTCTCCAAGATGGCGTCATTAAACCCATCAAAACATCGAGACAGTTAACGTGTGACAGATCGTGTGAATCGGATTTATTCAAACAAAAACTGCAAGTTCCTGAATAAACTTATCTTTATTCTTTTAATAAAAACTCTAAGATCGTCAAATATATTTTCTATTTGTATTTTCGTGCAATAAACATAAAAAGGAAAGTAAAAAGAGAATATAACCTAAATGTAACCTAAAAATACGAATGTACTGTTCAATATTTTTTGCTCTCCGATATTTCAAGGAGCCAAGCTGCGACAAAATCTAACAAAAACGGAACATAAAAACGAGGAAGCTGAAAATAAAAATAAAATAAAGTTCGAGTTGAAAAGCAAAAATAAACCAAATGCGAATGAACCAAAAACCTGTCAAACGAGACTAAATATATATTTTTGTATTTTTACATCATTAACAAAAGATTATTTGAGTGTTTGATTTTGCTTTTATTTCTTAATATTGTACCCAGAATAATATTTTCAGAACGGAAAAAGAATTCTCGAGAGTGTTCAATAACTGGGACATGCCTGTTCAATATTAGGGACATAGGCACTTCCAGTGTTCAATAATTGGGACATTTGCGTGCTTCACATTGTTATTCTTTTTTTTTTCATTTGAAATAATTCGAAAATAATTTAAAGGGTGATTTTTCGAAAGTAAAAATATCAAAGTATCATCTGAACCTGAAAGCGATGGTTTTTTCTCGATTTTATATTTTTTTCTCACCGAATTCAATCCTCCAGATCCTTAGCTGTTCAATAATTGGGACATTTACCTTATGTAGCCAAAGTATTACGCTCGAAGGCATAGTGCCATGTAAGAAGAAACCCACGATGTTTTTGTTCATTTTCGTTTCATCAGATTTGCGTTTTTGTGACGTGGATTAGGTATGGAAGAAATATCTCTGCTTCCATAAGGAAACCACGAGGGGACAGTGCAGGGAGAGGGACGAACGATCGCGTCCAGGGGTGGGGAGCCGGGGAAACAACAGCTGCCGAGTCGACGGAGCGGGCACGGGGGAAGTAGGATAGAGATGGAGCGAAAAGCGATACAGAGACACCGAAGAAAAGTTTACCGAAAATAATACGCTTGTTGAGGGAAACAGTCTCGACAAGAACGTTGTTGGCTAAAACTGCGAAAAAAGCCATCGTGACGTACACAACGGACATGTCAAAAACGACGGTTGTGTCCGGATATCTGTCCTTGAAATAATCCACCGCCATCATGAAGCTGCAAGCACATAATAATACGATCCCATAAAAACTTTGTGGCTTGGGTAAAGTGAAAAACAGCAGAGTACGAATAAGAATAATAATAATGAGACCGGCATTAATGGACGTGCGGTCGGTATGCGGCTTTAGCGATCTCTCGTGTTAATTAAGTGTTTCATTAAGAGTTGATTTGGTGTCAAAACTTGGATGAGTGACCGCTCAGTCGCGCATTGGCTTACGCACCGACTATACTGAGGCAGGTCGCAATTTTATGGTTGGAATGTACGTAACGGGACACTATGAAAATAGGACTTTGAAAGTTTATGAAATTTTCAATTTCAACAAACAAACCGAATGCAAACTCAAAAAAAACAACCTCAAACAAACCCAATGGTTGTTTGGGGTATAAATGTCCCAAACAAAAGTTACTCCTCTCGACGCCCGCTACCCTATCACACTATAAAAAACGAGGGTTAATTAGGATCGCCAGGGTAGTGTCCCGTTACGTACACCCCAACTGAAAATAGGCAACACGTATATTTTTTATATCGGCAGAACCCGATTTTCAAGAAGGCAAACGCGCCTTCGAAAATGGGAGTGTTTTTTGTTTTTCGACGATAATTTTTTAACGGAACGAGATACGAAAAAGTTTCAAATTGCAGAAAAGTTTTCTTTTCCGAGTACTATAGGGTAAACCGACCAGTACATGGACGGAAACTGATTTATATTAAAAATCAGCAAAGCATATGAATTGTCGATAAAAGCTCGAATCACTAGAATTTTGCAAAAAAATCACAACTATTGTTAAAACCGATTTCTCATGTCAGTAACCTGACATGAGAAATCGGTTTTAACAATAGTTGTGATTTATCGAATTTTGACGCTACACGGAATTTTTCTAGTTAGTGACGACACATCGCGCAATTTAGTTACGATACGGCTGTGCACAGTAGGTGTTCCAACGAAAAAACAATAGTTTTTATGAGTTTTGAAGGTAAATATTACTTTCATTACTTGAGAAAGATTCAGTCTCGGATTTTTTGCAAAATTGTTGAATAAATTCGTAATAATAGGTCAGAATTAAACGTGTTTATTCACTGGTGCTGTATTCCAACCTATTTTTCGTATCATTTTCAAAGTAGAGTAAACAATTTAGCTTATCTGCTGAAAATTGCGGAATTGTTTATTGTTAACATATGACAATGTACATTTCATTAAATGTTGTCATAAAATCAATGGATTCGTTTTTTTTTTAATTTTTGGCGAAACATATTTTTCTATTTCTCTTTTGAAACAAACTTGGTAGATTTTTTAGAGAATTATAATACCCATATCTATAGGAATATTATCATTATTTTGCAAGACAGTGATCTCCGAATCTAGTATCAATAAAAATCAATCGTTTTGCTTGACAGCGTTCGTCTACACTACGTGTCCATTTACCGGTGGTTGAGCATCCATTTGCTGGTCATTTCGTCCATTCACTGGCGATTTAATCATTTCGCTACTTATATATCAATTCGTTTAATATTGTTTGTTGCAATTACTTCGAATATTTTTCCTACTATCAGAATAATATCTTTTGGTAGCTACAGCCAATGAAAAGTTCGTTTTGATAATATTTCCATTTTACAGTTCATCTGAGTCTTACAGTGTCGTTATTCGTCCATTCACTGGTCAGTGTACCCTATATTGGAGATGGACACGGTGCAGATGACAACAAATTTCATATCGTTTATTGCAAAAATTTAATTTTTCTATGCATACGTCCGAGAATTTTTCATCGATTGGGATGTAGATTTGTGTACATGTAGAGGATGTAAAAGTAGGGGATACGTGTTTTTCTTGTTATTCCGATATCTCACAACTAAGGAGTTGAACCCGCCGTTGGATTTTTCAGCGAAGAGCATCGTATAATCAGCTAGATCTTTGCGATTCCGGTTCAAAGTTACGTGAATATAAGCTCGTTCTATGACGCAATTTCAGATTTGTGTAAATTACCCTCGATCCACTCCTTCGCGGCTCCCGCTCACAAGCAAAATACTTAAGAACCCTTTCGACATGGACAGAAAGGCCATAGCCGGGTAAGTAGGGAAAAATTGCCCCCGCATTTTTGCCAGCGAAATTTGGAGTATATTCTGGGGTGTAAAAAAAACAAATTTTCTAAAAATTTCATCCCCATCAACGCAATGGTTTTAGAAAAATGATTTTTTTTAAATATCGAAAAAAAAGAAAAATTCCGGAAACGGTACAGTGGATCGATTTGATTTTTTTTGGTACTTGTTCCGATCAAACGTGTTATGAAATAAAATTATAGAACATCTTGGGGAAGATTAAGGTTTGAAAAAAAATAATGTTCCTTGTTTTATTATTTTTTACTAGTAGTAGTAGTAGTAGTAGTAGTAGTAGTTTTATTTGCATGACCTTCTCAGTCTTTTACAAAGGTGTTACAATTCCGCTTTTCTTTTTACTTAGCCGCAGTTCTTCGCTATTCCTCGCATTCCCCTTCATATTTATTTTCGTCCTTATATATTGTTTCTATTTCTCTAAAGTATTTACATAGGTTTATATCCACTTCGCCTCTTATTGTTCTAATTAACTTCTCTTTTACTCCTTTTTCGTTTGTCAACTCTTTCGTCCACGATTCTATGTACATTTTCGCCTCCCTTGAGATCATTCGCCTTCCCGTTTCGCACATAATCAAATGGTATATTGTTTCTCTTTTTCTTTTGCACATTCTGCATGACCAGTCATCTTCCCCTTTCTTTCCGTCCCTCCCTATGTTGCCGCATCTTATCCTCGCCCAGCTTTCTTTATGCTCTCCTTTAACCCCTTGGTCCGTCCAGTATCTCCACGGTGCTTCGTCGTTTTCTATGATCTCTTTATATGCGCTGTTATATGTCGAATTTTGTATTTGTATCCTTTCCTCCTCTAAGCTCTTCTGCCTTAGTTTTTCTAATCCTTTCTTTATCGCCTTCTCTATTGCGCTTGCTTCTATTCCCTCTTTTATCATGTCCGCTATTTCCTTAATTTCCAGTTCCCCGGTGACATTCATAAGGTCTTTCCCCCATTTGGATGGGTTCCTGTTCGCAATCCCTCGCATCTCCTCTCTTAGGCAAATGTTCGGCCACCTGGTTCTGTCCATCTTTATAATTGTTAACACCTATCGCAACGCCCTTTCCCTGATTCTATATTCGAATGTTGGTATTTCTAATTCCGTCCTCCATACATATCTAGGTGTTCTCTGGTCAATCCCCAGTGCCATTTTACAGTACTTATTTTATATTACTTCAAACTGTCCAATTTTATCGAATCCCCAGATTTCTACTCCGTACAAAGCCCCTGACCTTACAATAGTGTCCAAAAGATAGAGCCTTTCCTCCATGATGTCTCTCCCTGCTCTTTTCCACACTCCCCATACCGCGTTCGCCGCTTTTTGCGCTCTCCCAACCATTTTTAATCCATGGACTTTGATTACATTCTTCGTTGAGAACCAGTACCCTAAGTACCGAAACTCATTTACTATTTCTATTTTCTCTCCATTTATACTCCATTCCTCGTCCTTTTTTAGTCTTCCGCCATTCCTAAACACCATGATTTTTGTTTTTCTTGCATTCACCACCATGAAATTTTCCTTCCCCCACTTTTCTAGCTCCTTTATCATACTTACTAATCCTCCGCTGTCTTCCGCCACTATTGCTACGTCGTCCGCATATTTTATCGCATATATTTTTTCTTTTCCGATCACCGATCCACCGTCTTTCTTTCTTTCCCACCTTTCTTCCATGTCGTTAATATAAAAATTGAACAACAGTGCGCTCAGCGCACAACCTTGCCTCACCCCTTGTTTTGTTTCGAATCTTTCTGTCATTTTTCCATTGACCATTACCTCCGCTAACGTTTTCTTGTATATTACTTTTATCATTTCCAACATTCTTCCACAGATTCCTATTTTTTTAAGTTTCGCTATTAGTATTCCCCTGTTCACCTTGTCAAAGGCTGCCCGAAAATCGATAAACGCCACATACAACTTCCTTTTTTTGTATTTTAATCTATTATTGATGAGCGCATTCAGTACAAATATCTGATCCGTTGTCCCTCTCTTTTCTCTAAATCCTGCTTGGCTTTCTCCCAATTTTGAATTTTTTTCGGACCACCTGCCCAGTCTCGTCGCCATCATTTTCGTCAACAATTTATAACCCACGTTCAGCAAAGCCACCCCTCTGTAATTGGCCGCCTTGTCCTTTTCCCCACTCTTAAATATCGGCACAATTCTTGCTATCTCCCATCCCACCGGTAAAATACCCTCCTTCCAAATTTTATTTATTGCTCTTCTCACCCCTCCGCGTTGTTCCTCTTTCGCTCCTTTCAGAAATTCTATTGCTATTCCGTCTTCCCCCGGTGCCTTCCCATTTGCCATTTTTTTGAGCGCATCTTCCATTTCTTTTTTACTAAATTCTTGATCGAATTCTCTTTCGGATCTTTCGTTTTCCCCCCGTCTTTCTTCTACCTCTGCCTGCTCTCTTTCCTCTGTACCTCCTTCATTGAGCAGTTTTTCAAAGTGCTCTTTCCATTGCTTACCGGTGATATTTTCTCCTACTTTTCCTCTATGTTTTCCTCTAAATTTATTTATGGCCTCCCACCATCCTGCCATATCTCTTGCTTTACTTACTCCTTCCCATATTTTTAGTCTCCGCTCTTCCTTTGCTTCCTTATAGATTTTCCTCAATTTTTTTCTTTCTTTGCCAAGTATTTTTTTGTGCACTGTGTCCCTTTTCTTGACAAAGTTCTTTAATGCTCTCCACATTACTCCCCTTTGTTTCCTACATTTTTCATTGAACCATTTAGGCATGAATCCACCTCGCTTCTTTGTTCTCTTTTTATTTTTCATCCCTGCTCTCCCTGCCGCTTCATAGATCCCCTTTTTGCATTCCTCCCACTCCGTGGTACCTCCCCTAATCGTGTCCAGCTTTTCCCACTCCTCCCTGAATTTGTCTGCTCCTTCTTCCTTCCACCCAATTTTCTCGCCTTTTTGCTCAAAAATCTCTTTTTCTAACTCCTTTTCAACGTCCCCTTCCTCTTTTCCTATGGCGAATGCGACAGGTAAGTGATCAGATTCTCCCCGCGTGCTAACTTTTAACCATTTGATATCATTTTGTGCCCCTCTGTCCAGGCAAATAACAAGATCCAGTACCGATCCACAACATTCCTCTTTCCCACCTATGAATGTTATTCTCCCCTCCTCGTCTCCTTTTGCCCTCCCATTCATCACCTTTAGGCCCATCTCTTCACATATTCTCAGCAGCCTTCGACCTTCCGTATTGATTTTTTGATCTTGTGATCTCCTCCTTTCCCTCTCACCCTCTTCTCCCTCATTCATCGCTTGTCCTTCCCCGATTCGCGCATTAAAATCCCCTATTATTAAAACTGTATCGTTTCTTCTCCCCTCTTCCTAAATGATTTCTTTCAAACGCCTCTCGACTTTTTTTATCCCTACATTATTGTACATCGTGATTATCGCCGTTCTTTTTTCTCTTCCTGTTTTTCTTATGCATGCGCCATATTCCCACTCGTTTACATTCCATTCTTCCCTCTTATTTTTTCGTATCCCGATGGCTTGACCCCCCTTCGCTCTTCCTTTTTTTGATTTTTCGTCCCTTGTCGCTGCTTTGAAAAACCAATAGTATTCGCCACTTATGTACTCTCTTGCCTTGCCCTCGTGTTTCCCTTCTAGCCACGTTTCTTGTAATATTACAATGTCAAAGTCCTTTAAAAATTCCCATGTGTCCCTGATTTTATATATCCCCGCTACATTCCACAAAACTATCATAGTTTCCGTTCCATCTTCCGTGCTGGAATTCTTCACGTTGATTTCGCCTCTATCCTTAGCCTTGCTCCTCGTCCCCGCTTCCTCCTTCTGTTCTTCGTCCCTCATTCCCCTTTCCTTATTGACGAAAGGACTGGGTTCGGGCGGTTTCTATATTGCCTCTTCCTTCGTTCCATTTCCACCACTCTTGCCCGATCCTTATTCTCATGTATTTTACCTCCACGTTCCAGCCGCAGCCCTCCTCCAGCTCTGCTATCCCTCTCAGCCATTTTTGTATTTCCCGTTGCCTCTTCGTTAGGCTATCCTCTAGCCATATGTCTGTGCCTTTCATAGCTCCTTTTCGTTTCATCACCTCTTTCTTGACAGCTAGGCTCCTAAATTTCATATAAATTCTTCCATTGCTCTCGTAAACGTCCTCCGTGTTTTCGCTGATCCTTACATCGCAGCTTCTTTGTATTGCTTCTGTTATCTCCCGCCTCGATCTTTTTCTCCCTCCCCCCATTGTCTTGATGCAAATTTGCCTGTTCCTCTCCGCTCTTTTATTCAGCTCCTCTCTAAGCATCCTCTCCGTGAGGGGTCTTGGCGCCTCCATTAAGAGCTGTCTTCTTCTCTCTTCTACGCTCTCCGCCCCTCTCTCAATTCTGGGCCTATTTTCTTTAAATTGCGCCGGGCCGCTGTCCACTCCTGCTAGTTGAATTCCTTCTCCAATGTTAACTCTCCTCTCCTTTCCTCGCCAGCTTTTCTGCTTTCTTCGGACTTCTGTCCAATCCTGCTCTGCTTCCGCCGAAGCACTTTCTCCCGTGCATCGCGCCTCTGTCATTCTTTTTGGCATCTCCGTTGCGATCCCTTCCACTTCTGTTGCCGCGTCCGCCTCCACCACGTTGTTGTTGCTATCACCTTCGACGAACAACCCAGTCTCCATATCCGCTGCATTCCACTGTTTTCTCGCGCTTTCGTTCTCTCTCGTATACTCTTGCTCACGACTTTCAAACTTTTGTTTCCAATATTCTACTTCGCGCTCCAATTGTTCCTTTTCCTCTCTCCATTGTTCGCGTTCTCTATAGCATTTGTGTTGCCACTGGTCTGCTTCCCCTGTCAACTCTCTTATTATTCTATTCATTTGTTCACATCTACACGGCAGCGGTGTAATCTCCTTTTTTATCTCTTCTTTTGCCTCTCGCAGGCACTCCATCAGATTGCCCTTTATTCTCTCCTCCGTGTCTTTTAATTCTGCTCGCCACTTCTCGATTGTCACCATCCCCTCCCATCCCCCCTCTCTTTCACGTTTTTTAGTGTCCTTTTCCCACCCGTTTAGTTCCTTTTGTGTATCTTCATCCTCCTCATCGTCATCTCTATTTACATACCCTTCTCCATCGTAGCTTAAAACATCGTCGGCCTCTTCTGATCCTTCGTCCTCCTCTTCCTCGATTCGCCTTCCCTTCATTCCTTCGTATTTTCTTTTCACCAATTGTGGCGGCGATGGCGGCGTCGGCGGTGTATACACCACTTTCGGCCTCTCGGCCCCTCTAGGGACTTCAAGAAAGTCTCTCATGTCTCTATTCCCCTCTTCTCTCTTTCTCTGCGCCGGTCGCCCCCTCTTTCTTCTTTCTGACTCTATGCTCGTTCCTGTTGTACCGACTGCTTCGACCGCTTCTGATGGGTTCTGCTTCTCGCCGCGGCGCTGTTGTATCTCGCCGTTTCCGCTTATCTCCTCTCTCTCTCCCTCCTCACACATAACCTCTTCGAGAATTTTCGTCTCTTCATCCACACTTTTCTCCTTTTCCTCTTCCGAAATCATACTTCCGGATATCTCCAAGTGATTTCTGCCCCTCACTTTCCTTCCTGCTCCTTGCTCTCTCCTGTCTTTCACCCTTAGCACTTTTTATTCGCAGTATACTGTCGAGCGACTCAGAACACGTGTACGCGCTCTCACATCTAAACCGGAACCTTCTATTTTTTACTATAATCCACCTGGGGTACAATCGCGAAAATTTTTTCATATAATCTTTGGGCACCTTATTCGATTATATAATTTTTTCAAAATGATCGATTTGGTACGCCATAGTGAAAAAAAAAAAAACGCACTTTATTGATATGTGACTAAATGATCGGCTCGGTACGCCACAGTGAAAAAAAAGAAACACACTTGATTGACATATTTTAGTTATATAGATATATTAGTTATAGGTATATAACTAAAATATATCAATAAAGTCTGTTTCTTTTTTTTTCACTGTGGCGTACCAAACCGATCATTTTAAAAAAATTATATAATCTAATAAGGTGCCCAAGGATTATATGAAAAAATTCGTTATTGTACCCCAAGAGGATTATAGTAAAAAATAATAAAACAAGGAACATTATTTTTTTTCAAACCTTAATCTTCCCCAAGATGTTCTATAATTTTATTTCATAACACGTTTGATCGGAACAAGTACCAAAAAAAAATCAAATCGATCCACTGTACCGTTTCCGGAATTTTTTTGTTGCTGTTTTATTTGAAAAAAAATCATTTTTCTAAAACCATTGCGTTGACGGGGATTAAATTTTCAGAATTTTTTTTTTTTTTATATCTCAGAATATACTCCAAATTTTGCTGGAGAAAATGCGGGGACGATATTTCCTTACTTACCCGGCTATGGCCTTTGTAGAATTAAAGTGGGTTACAATGAAAGTACAATGAGTGAAAATATTCGATACGAATTTTCTTATTTTGTCAGAACGCCACTTTCAAGGCGTCAAACGCACCCTTAAAAACATTTTTCTTTCTATAACTTGTGAACGGGCCGAGTGAAAAATAAAGTTTAAGGTAGTTCTGTAGGTACACGTATGAGCCAAAAGTGGTGGTTGTAAATTTTTGACAGAGCTTGTACCCTTTATATATCCCACACATTCACACCTCGTGCATAGATAGGTCTCATACTGGTATAGAGAGCGGCGCTGTAATCGTGGCAACAGCGTGATTTTCCTGCAGTCATAGTGTTGAGCTTCCTACGATCTTTCGCGAAATGTTTTATATAAATTTAAAAAAGCGTGAAAATGTCAACCCAAATACGATAAAAAGGAAAGTTTAGAAGAAAAAAGGCGCTTGCTAAAAGACTGAAAGCTGCGGCAGCCAAATACGGCTGAACGCGATGAGAATAGCCATAACCACAACGACCAGCAACAAAATTCGCTGTCGACGGACGTCGGATCGTGGATTTACAACATCTTGCCGACAGTTTCAATTGTATTCGTTGTACCAAAGACAAATACATGCATAAATACATGCATAAATTGAACAAATTGAATTTGTTTGCAGAATAAATTCATTTCACATCCGTCTCAGAATTACTTGAACTCGGGAAAAACACGCTTTGAGTTCCCAGACCACGCGCCGATCAGCTGGCTGCAGCGTACACTGTTCCCATTCCGTTACAGATGGCTGGGCCCGAGTTCGGTGTGGAATAAAATTACCACTTTTTATAAGTCGATACATACGGAACTAATCGGTCAAAGATTGTAATTTTTCTTTAAATCAATCCCTCAATAGTACTGCGTCCACGTGTTTTCATTTTGAAATTCTAAGATCCGTTTAGAACCTATATCGAGAAATGCGAGCAAACTCCTATCGGTTTACGTGGTAGCCCACACGAAAATAAAATATATGTAAAAATATATTTTTCGATGAACCGGTGCGATGGTCTAGTGGTTAGCGTGCTCGCCACTAAACCAGCGGACGGGAGGTTCCGGGTTCGAATCCCGATCGCGTACATTTCGTCGTGAAATGTTTTTCTTCGGCATTTCGCGGCGAAATAAGACTAGTTCCACGACCGGGGGGCGAATTCGATCACCGGCTGTATTGGTTGGTATAGGTTTTCCGCAGTTTCCCGCAGGAAGAATAGGTAACAAACGCGAAAAGCGTTGTACCTAAGGAAAAAAACCAATAAAAAAATATATATATTTTTCGATATATTAAAAATGGATGTAAAATATAATTCAGATATATATTATCCATCTTAGATATAGATTAGATATATGCAATATATACGGGAAATGTATTAAAAATATATTCGCGATATCAAAGTTTTCGGCCAAAATAGATCTTCAGAATGTATATAAAAATGTATATGTTGGATAGGCGGTTACGTATATTCAAACTATATTGAAAATATACTTACAATGTACTCAAATTACCCTCAAAATATACTACAAATGTATTTTAACTGTATTCGACTTATAATTGAAATATACTTTAAATGTATTTAAACTACATCTAAAATATACACGATATATGTTCATACTCCATTTAAAATATACTTGAAGTATGTTCATACTACATTTCAAATATTATTGAAATATATTCAACGTGTATTTAAGATATACTTGAAATATATTTAAACTATACTTCAAATATTCTTAAAAATTTTGTTAAAACGTTATTTACATCATTGCACCATTTTACGATATTTTTCCTTGTCATTAATTACGATTATGGTATTTGCGGTTCAAATATATTAATGGTTCAAATTTAAATTATATCAGACGTTTACACGTCGTAGTAAGGTGGTTTCGAACCCAGGACCTCTGAGTGATGAGCTGGGACGTTCCCCACTGAGCTAGTTCTACTTGTTAAATTAACTTTCGTATCGTCTGCATATCGTACAATATACAATGTTAGTTTATTGAAAAATGTGTGGATTTACAAGAGTAACTAACATTATCGGATCAATTACTTAATTGCGTTCGCATAGAGAGCGATAATCGAATAGAATTACATAACCTTCAATTTTTTGTTCGATGATTTATTCCGGCTAGTGCGGCTAGGTCTTCGCGAGATACCGACTTGAGGATGTTTATCATTTGCAACGTCATCTGTTACTCAATTTGCTTAACCAACCATATTTAAAATATATAAAACATACATTCAGTTTGTATGTTTGATATATTTAAGATGTATCTTAAATGGATTTACATTTATATATCGTATAGGTTTTACTCTTACCCAAAAATATAATTGGCATATCCAACTTTTGGAACCAATTATATTTAATACATGTTTTATATATTTTTCGATATATTTTTTATATACTTTATTTTCATGTGGGAGGTATAGGGATCGCGTACAAAAATACCCGTAGTCAATTGCGATTATCTCATGAACTAAACGGTGAATCGAATTTAATTTTTGGGCATCAGTCCATGAAGGTCATATCCACACCATGCTTAGATATCGGCCAATTCCTAAGATTTGACCCAAAGTACAGAACTACCTTAAAGGGAAAGAATGTTGTATTCTTCGACTACTAGACGTTCATGACAATAATGACCAATATAATTTAATAATACCAAATGGTGTATTCTTTATTGCAATAATTCGTGAATAACTGGCGAAAATTACTCTTCAATTTTCCGCTAATATGGGCACAGAAATAGGTACTGCTTTCGCAACCACGGACTAACTTCGTGATCAAAGTGGATTCAATTTGGAGTTACATAAGGGCCGCACATTGGCGAAAGAAGGGCAGAAATCACAGTAGTGCCAATCGAAAACATCGACAACACACAGTTATACTACACAGCTTTTGATTTCTGCGAGTGACAAGCTTTTGGCACCGTATGCTGGTTTTTCAAACGAACGTACTGGCAATTTGGACCTCAAGTGGAAGAAAATATGTTTAGAGCCGAAAATATATTTCTATCGGTTTTGATAGAAATGTTGAAATGTTGAAATTTGAAATTTGGAAAATTGACGACTAATCATTTCAAGCGTTGGTTTGAAGAGGTACACAGGGTGGACCATTTAACCTGACCACCCCAAATATCTCCGTTGCCTTTTATAATTCGAAATAATTTGATTGATTTCGAAGGGCTGATATAGTGGTGAAAATTTCATTGTCAAGGTCATAGTTTTTGCGTTCTGAAGGTCATCAATGGTTTTTCAAATGGAAACTTTTTTTTTTATTACGACGTTGTAGCTGATATCTAGACGAATCCAACGACCTATGATATCATGACCTTGAAATGATTTTTCACCAAAATACACGTGTAAAAACGGGAAATCGTGATGGTATTGACAAAAAGAATATCCGAATAATGTAATTGAATTTTTTTGTACAGAACATTTATTGTAACAAATGATTGAAGTGATAGCACATGACCTCGACACATTTTTGAAGACGTCGGATGAATGATTCTCTTGACCTTCGAATAGTTTCTGGTGTGATAACGGCGCAGATTATCCTAAGTGGCTCCGGAAAATTGTGCACCAGCGTCCTTGGAGAGTTAATGTGTGGTGTGGCACAATTGAGGACCGGATTATTGGAACATTTTTCATAGATGGCAATTTGAATCGACGAAAATACGTCGGTTTTTCGAACAACTCTTTGGGGGAATTGCTACAAGATGTCCCGTTAGCACAGCGATGCCGAATTTGGTGTCAACATGATAGCTGTCCAGCTCATTGGGCAGAAGTCCAGCTCAGTGGGCGAAGTGTTAAGCCGAACATTTTCCGGACGCTGGATTGGGAGAGGTGCAGTCAACCCTTTGCCTGCTCGTTCGCCGGATGATGTTCCGACGACGTCGTCGGACATGCGAGAACGAATTACAAAAGCCTGTGCCGCTATCACACGAAAAACTATTCGAAGGTCAAGAGAATCATTCATCCGACGTCTTCAAAAATGTGTCTACCTTAATAGCCATCACTTCGAGCAATTGTTACAATACATTTTCTGCACAAAAAAATCAATTACATTATTCGGATATTCTTTTTGTCAATACCATCACGTCTTCTCGTTTTTACACGTGTATTTTGGTGAAAAATTATTTCAAGGTCATGATATCATAGGTCGTTCGATTCATCTGAATATCTGCTACAAGGTTTTAATTTAAAAAAAACATGTTCTAATTTGAAAAACCATTGATGACCTTGAGAACGATGGACCTTGACGAAAATGAATTTTTCACCACTGTATCAGCCCTTCGAAACCAATCAAATTACCTCCTGACATTTGTTTCGTCACTCTAAAGGCAACGGGGATATTTGGGGTGGTCACTGTAAATTGTCCACGCTGTATATTGCCAATACGGGTCCAAAATCTATAATACTTTTGGATTCTCGAGCGGTCAATGTCCAGAACTGGATATGAAAGGGAAAGATAAACTTTTAACTATTCCAGCAGGTAAATATATTGCACCAGTTTCATTAGCTCTGTAGACAATTAGTTCATATTACAATTAACCATTTGCACAGGTACAGCGAGAATGATACAGCCCCTTGATGTTTATGGCTTCTGAGTATGGAAAAACTTCATCAAACACTTTTTTGACAGTAATATTATAAAATTACGACGTCTATCTGCACTTGAGAGACAATGAAGTTACAATCTTTTACACACAACCAGTTTTCTTCTCCGCGGTTTACAAACCTTGTTGAATATGCGTGGTACAAAAGCGGTTACGAAGAAAAAACCACAAAAATTCGAAAATCCGGCAGAATTTTTCTTTTCACAAAATGCACTGACATGCGATATATGCGGCAAAGCACCTATTATCACTTTTGCATGGTGTAAGAAATCTCGTTGTTTCCAACACTTTTATCATGAATTTTATCAATATGCAATTGATATTGAGAGTATAATCCATAAAAAATATACAGTTGAATCGTTTATTAAATAATAAAGCGCGAGAACTTTTTTCGATTCTATTTTAATTTTCAGAGGCAGTACGCGTAGGGGGAGAATTAATTCGCAAATATACAGTTTTAATCCAGTTGCTTCCTGAAGCACGAAGTCAGTCCGCCATTGCGAAAGTCTTACCTATTCCTGTACCCATATTAGCGAAAAATTAAAGCGTGATTTTCAACAGTTATTTATTAATTATTGGACTCAACAAAAGGACATTTGTTGTTATATTCATCGTTATTATCATGAACGTATAGTAATCGAAGAATATATTTTTACCCTTTGAACTTTATTTTGATCTCGTCCGTTCCCAAATTATATAATGAAGAAAGTTTTTAAGGGTGCGTTTAACCCTTTAAAAGTGGTGGTCTTCTAAAATAAGAAAATTTATATCGAATATTTTGACTCATTGTACTTTGATTGTAACCCACTTTAATTCTACACATTTCTGTCCATGTCGGAAGGTTGGAACCTTAAGGCGAAGTAGAAGATGTACCACGTGACATAAGAGTGCGAGAGATAGCTGAAATCTTCGAACAGAGATTTTTCAGAGATGACTAATATTTAGGGCAAAAGAAAATCGTCACGGTCTGCTTCAGGAAATTCTCCAGAGCCTAATGCTTTTGTTTTTCCTATAAAACTTCACAATCCGTAAGAAAGCTCGGTTGGAAAATTTGTGAGGTTATGTTGACCTTGTACCTGCCCTTAAGCGTTTTCCTTGTGAGAGAGAGGCGGGAGGGGGTGGGGCGAGCGTAATTTACACAAATATACAATCTCGTCATAGAACGAGCTTATATTGACGTGAATTTAACCCGAATCGCAAAAGACTAGCTGATTATACTAGAATCTGGGCTGAAAAATCAAAGGGTAGTTTGAATCCCTGAAGTGTGAGATGTCGGAAAAAAAAACACCTTTCCGCTACTTTTCCATCCTTTACATGTATGCAAATTTACATCCCGATCGATTAAAAATTCTCGAAGACACGCATGAAAAAATTGCATTCTTGCAATAAACAATATGAAATTTGCTCATCTACGCCGGTCTCGTCTCTAATATACATATAGTACTTAGAAAATAAAACCTTGTTGCAATTAATTTTTTCTTCGTATCTTGTTCCGTTAAAGAACCCGAGTAAAAATGATTGTATATACTTAGATACAATTATATAAAAATGATATACAATCATATATATTTATATATAGGTTTATATATAATTGTATATAACTCTATACATTCGTATATATAATTTGATATAAATGTACTTCCATCAAATTCGATTTGATAAAATTATATATCGTTCTGTATATAATGATATATGGAGATACTATTTTGATACGGAGTTTATATAATTAGATATAATATCATATACAGTTATATATAATTCAATATAGTGTTGTATATAATTATATATATACGTGAAACTTTGATTTACAGTTTGTATAATTAGATATAATATTATATATAGTTATATATAATAAAATGTAGTGTTGTATATAATTGTATATATACGTGATAATTTTATTTACGGTATATAAAATTGTACATGACTGTATATGACCCGAGTAAAAATGAATATATATAATCATATATAATTGTACATTAATTGATCATATATAAACGTATACAATTGTATACGTTTATATACAAATATATACAATTGTATCGGGCCAATTTTTGTATACAATTGTATATGATCAATTAATATACAATTATATATATTCATTTTTACTCGGGTCATATACAGTCATGTACAATTTTATATCCCGTAAATAAAATTATCACGTATATATACATTTATATACAACACTATATTGAATTATATATAACTGTATATAATATTATATCTAATTATACAAATCGTAAATAAAAGTTTCACGTATTAAGTATTTTAAGTGTTATAATCATATATAATTGTATATTAATTGATCATATACAAGTGTATACAAAAATTGGCCCGATAGAATTGTATATATTTGTATATAAACGTATACAATTGTATACGTTTATATACAAATATATACAATTCTATCGGGCCAATTTTTGTATACAATTGTATATGATCAATTAATACACAATTATATATGATTATATATATTCATTTTTACTCGGGAATTATCGCCGAAAAACGAAAAACATCCCCATTTTCAAGGTTGCGTTTCACCTATTAAAAATCGATTCTGCCTATATAAAAAAAAAATACGTGTCGCCGATTTTGACCCATTCTATAGGGTGTCTCAATATGACCTTAAATTTAAATTGATTGA
This sequence comes from Ophion obscuratus, assembly GCA_964007375.1. Lineage (NCBI taxonomy): Eukaryota > Metazoa > Arthropoda > Insecta > Hymenoptera > Ichneumonidae > Ophion > Ophion obscuratus. The sequence goes on along the minus strand of OZ023319.1, from coordinate 21,606,263 downwards.
AAAAACGTATTATTTATTTGAAATGTACGAATATTTTTATTTTAATAAAAGGTACAAACATGGAGGTTATGTGTGGAGAGCAATATCAGATAAATGGCCGCCTCGTCCCTGTTTGCAAACTCTTTGCAAAGTTTCACTCTTTTAACGAAATTTTCAACAACATTTTGAAATAATTGCGGACTAACTTCATTAATGGTGCGTACCCCAAAGAAGCCCAATGGCGTCAAATCGTAAGATCTTGGTGGCCAATTCGCATAGCCGCGGCGCGAGATAACGACTATGAAACTTCCTCTGCAATAACTATGCTGTAACAATGCAGCAAATAACAATTTTGATGCGTTTCTCGATCGTGTAATTCTCCATGACTAAACCTCAATACTTCCTGATGCCAGTTATCAAATAGTAGTACTCTATGTACGTTACAAAAAAAAAAAACGCGCGCAATTTCAATTGTCAGGTCATTTCGAGACACCCTTTACAAACATGCTAAATTTCATCGAAATCGGAGGGGGACACCTCGCGACCTAGTGAGTTTCTAATATAAATACACCTGATATTCATTAAAATATAGCCACCTGCATTAAATGTGGTTTTTCACAGTTTCCCTGTGCCCTCGTATGAGTATGATACAATATTGCGTGAGGAAATAAGTGATTGGGGGGAACACTCGAGGCGAGCGGAGGCTGCCTAAAGAATTGGATATTGTAGTCACAAGTGCTGGGTAACAGTGAAAAAGATGGGTAGGTGAAAGCCCGCAAGAACATACGAAGAAAGTTAAAAAAAAATTACGAAAACAACCCACGCATAAAGCCGATTCCTAAATCAATTGAAAGTAAATCGTTATATAAAATAGTTCGATGTACATAAACATTTGCTTCGTTTTGATTATGAAAAAATGGCCGAACGAAGAACAACACGAGAGACCGAAATGAGAATAGGGAGAAACAATACTGTTTTGGCTACAGTGAATATTTGGGATAATTGTGCGAGCGGAGAGTTGCGACTAATTTATATACGACCTGTTGTAGGGCATGAGGAAGCCAACACCGGCGAGCACTAGGGCCGAATAGATCAAGTTGCATTTGTCGACCGGTGGCGAGAGGTGGTTGAAGCCGTTGGTTTTTGTGAAGTCGAACCCTCTGACTGTCCCCAGTTGGACATATCCCCTGCTCAAATTCTCATCCATATCGCACTAGTATTTTGTTCCGAAGATTTTCTTATACGCGTGGGAATATATGTTCAAATATATTCTTTGAATTTTAAAATTCTACCGGAACATCATCGTCCGTTCAATATAACGGGGTTTTGCGTTTCGCGGGAGGACAGCGAACCTCAGCAAACACTGGAACCTACTTTCGATCGAAACCGATTGCGTTTTTTGTTTATGTTTTGTGTACGTGATTATTACTAATCTAATGGAGTCTTATTTTATTCGTACTATTACGAAGCACTGCACGAGGATGCCACACGGCACCAAACACGGCCGCTCGAGCCTCACTCGAAGTGTGTATTTTTTAAATCTTTCTTTTTCACCTCCCTTGTTCCCCTCGCATCGGGTCCAAGTGACCGCCGCCAAGCGCATGCTTTGAAAATTGTCCCATTGATTTCTGCGCGCGCACGTCGAGTTTCCGGCCATGGTGAGCACAAGAATCCCAACAATTATTGCTATTATAGCGAAATGACACGAGCTGAGAGAACATTCGACAGCGTGGTTTGTTCCGGCAATGCACAGGTCGTGTTTGACGATACAACGCCACTGTAAACCGCTAGATGTCACACTGTTGCAGTACATTGCAGGTACTCATGTGTGTGTGTGTTGTTTAACTTTTATTCCTTGCGGACGCTTTATTCGGTGTTAAGTGCCTTATTCGGTTTATCGACAGAAATATACAACTAAATCTCAAGCTTATAATATGGACTGTGATATCACGTCAAACACTGTGATTTAGCTGTAAGAAATGATGATTATAGAATTTCCAGTTGTGCCTTAATAATCGATATGAAGTTATAATAGTACAATATATTTAACAGTATGTAATAGAACTTAGTAGGTATGGTCGATAAGTGTAAAGAAGCTAAACGGCCAGATAGGACTCTGATCCTAACGCCATCTCCTGTATCTCTACCTTCTTAATAAAAATAAAAAAAAAGGTACTCATGTTGGTGGTATTGATCTCTGACGTCGTAGGTTGTTGTCCAGGTTCCCGTTGATCGGTAAGGTAGGAAGGCAGGAGAAAAGGATCGTAGAGTTTCTTTTCGGTGCAGTGATTACGTTTACATGCCACCATTATTCCGGTTATGTTAAGACGGAATGACACCTCATCGCGGTAGGTATGGTAGAACAATTATAGATACCCAAAAATCTCCGAAACGGCTCTTCAGATCCCGTCGAAACTTTGCCAAACGACGTCAAATAGATAGACGAACAGCTGTCTGCCCCTCAAATTTTCTGAATTTTAGAAAAAAACGTAGATTCCTTTATGATAAGTCAATCTACGTTTTTTTTAGGGTAAAATTTATCAGTAATAGGGTTACTGATATATTTTTAGATGGTGTTGTTTATTGATAACAGGGGCCGAGTACCCCAGATTACTTACTCATTCGTGCAGGTAAGAATACATTTGCAGGTGGCAAAGTGATTAGTGGCAAAGGAAGTATCTTATCTACTTATGTAGATCATAACACCAAAGTTATGAAGGCCGCTCACTAAAAATGAGTCATTTCATGAGAGAAAAGGTTCTGTTTATCTTCTGCTACGGCTAAAAATGATAAGGTTGAAGTTTCCATCGTTGGAATGCAACCAAAATTAATATTTCGGAATATCTTTTATATCTTTCGGTAAATTTTGCCTACAAAGAACCTGCTCAAAAAATGGTTGAACCTGCTTCAACCATTTTTTTAAATATCTGTTATTTCTATCATATAAAACTATGAAAAAAATATCTACTACACTCGTTACAAAAATTAGGGGTACAGTAACATTTCAAAAAAATTTCGTTGATTTTTTAATAGCTGTAACTTGGTGAAAAATGGTCGTATCGTAAAAAAATGGGGTTTTAAAGCTTGAAACCTCTAGTTTACGAATCTCACCGGTGAAATTTTTGTTAACACGCTCGGCGTGAATCTAAGAAATAGCGCGAGACAAAGATTTCGATTTTTTTTTTCAAAATCGTCCACGTGTTCAAAATAATTTTGTTGAGCTTGATCAAAACCGGGGTCATTTAGCCTGATTCTTCAGCTTCAAAACCGTCGTTTTTGGACCTCTTTACGACCATTTGTCGCTGAGATATCGGCGTTTAAAGAAACAAAGGAGTTTTTTTCGTAGATCATCTATATCTCATGAACAAATGACCGTACACCGAGCTAAAGGTGGGTTTTGTAAACTGGCATAAATTCTCTAAAAGCACCTTTTGGTTCTTTAGAGGAAAACATTTTTTTAACCTTAATATTGATTTGAAAGAGTACGAACAAACGACGATTTTTTCCCATTTTGGAAAATCCACGTCAACATTGCAAACATTGCGAAAATGACTCATGCTTCTAGATTTTTTTAGTTCAATACAAGCCCAAAGACCCCCCACAATTTAAAATTGATGGGCTAAACCGTTATTTTTGACCGAAGCGTCAAAGGCTGATCAAAAATTAATGGAACACTTTTGTTGTTCCTTAAATGTCAATTAATGATGATTGAAATGAAAAGAAAAAACATTCCGTTGTTTTTTGTCACAGTTTCGCAATAACTTTTTTTTCAAATCTTGGAAAAAGGAAAAAATTCAAAAGTGTGAAATTGCTTTTTCAAAATTAAAACAAAAAATTATTTTTTAAATTTGTAGAAAATTTAAAAATTAATTATTTGTGTTGTGTTAGTACGATTTATTCGCTGCATACCATGATTTATCGAGTTGAAATTAATTGCATTAAATAAAGTTGATACCCCTAAGTAAATCTTTATGCATCTTTCTACACGTATCGCTATCAGATTTATCAATCACACATTTTACCCTTCTAAGCATCTCCAGAACTAGTTTTTTTCGTATCTCGCTTTTTTTTAATTTAAATTAAAGCTCTCTAATTTTTCCAATTTTTTTTAACGCAATCATGGTGAGACGATATTAGTCGAAAGTTAAAGTTGCTCGGTTAGTCATTTTCATTGAGGAGGGTTACTTATATCGAGTTGTAGGTGACATGATGGGCGTTTCGGCTTATGTCGTGTTTCACGCCTACAATCGGTATCAGGAAACCGCGTTGTACAGTCGCCCACCAGGACAAGGTCGGCATCGTGTAACGACTCCTCGGGACGATCGAGCAATCATTCGGCGTTTTCAGCAAAAACCATTTGCCACACCCAACATCATTTTTCGCGACTACCTCAACCGACGCCAACAACAGCACCGACAACAACAACACCGACGACGACGACGACACCAACAACAACAACAACAACAACAATCACAGCGACTTCGACGACAACGGCAACAGAACATCTCGATTCAAACAGTAAAGAAATCGTCTCTGAGAAGCCGGAATAAGAGCCAGACGTTCTGTTCGTGTGCCTATGTTGACCGCCAGACATCGCCGAGTTCATTTAGAGTATGCCCAACATCTCCACTGGAACCTAAAGCAATGGAATAATGTTTTATTCAAAGATGAGTCTCGGTTTTGTCTGTACAGTGACGACAGTCGGCCACGAGTTTATTGTCGTCGAGGAGAACGCTTTTTCCAAAACTTCGTTCGCCCAGTTGCTGCATTTAACGGAGGATCGGTGATGGTGTGGGCAGGAATATCTATACGAGGACTCCTCTATCTATCTAGAATCTATCTATCTATCTATCTAGAATATCTATTCGAGGACTCCTCATTATCATCTGCGAAAGTCTAAATGCTGAACGCTATATTAATGAGATTCTGCGACCCATTGTATTGCCCATCCGACAACATTCAAGAGGATTCATTTTGATGCAGGACCAATGCTCGGCCTCACACAGCGATTGTTACAAGCCGATTTCTTGAGCGTCATGACATTACTGTCTTGAGGCATCCAGCAATGAGCCCCGATTTGAATCCGATTGAACATGTTTGAGATATAATGGGTCGTGGTTTACGACAGGAAAACTCCAATTTGCCAAATTTAGCTTCTGTAGAGCGAGCTCTTGTGCGAATTTGGAGGACTATCCCCCAAGCAACTATAAGAACATGCATCAATATGGCATACAGATTGAACGCAGTAATCCGGGCCCAGGTGGAAATACGCGTTTTTAACCCTTGTGTTGCCACCCGGGTACCTGGGTACACATCGGCATACGTTTTGTTGAATAATTTTTTTTCCTAAACAGATTGGCCAAAACCTTGCCGAATCCCGATGATTTGACCGATTCTCTATCGAAATATGCATTCTACATGTTTAAAAAATTATTTTAACTTAAAAAATGTTGCATTTGAAAAAAAAAACACGTATGAGCCATCCGGGTACCCGGGTACCCTGATAGAAAAAACATGGTTTTCATATAGTATGTCATAAAAAAAAGTTTCTTATAAAAATATAATAAGTAAATATGGATTAATATATAAATAATAACAATATATATTTATTTCAAATTGTTTATTTATTGAATGTACTGCATATAATAATAATATATATCACATTTTGCAATGAGAGCGTTGGACAAAAATCAAGGAGTTTTCGTTTTTTGCATAGTAACATACAAATACTGTATGAAAAGTTAGAAAGAAATAATCAAATTTCGTTCGTTTACACAGATATGTTAGAAATCAATGATTACAATTCAAAATTTTTTGTGATTTTTGCTGTGTGCTAATCACAAACGGGCTTATTACATTCAACGCAAGACTTCCTTGCCTTTCTTCTCTTTCGAATAGGCTGCTCGTTGCAAATGTAGCATAATCCAACTACAACTTTTCTACCACTAGCGCCTCGTTGATAGTTGTTATCAGTGACCACTTCTGTTACTGGCCTTTCATAGTAACTTTCGATTGCGATTTTCGTTGCATGACTTCGCATGACTTGCTGGTTAGAAAATCGCTCCTATCATTGGCATGACTAGTTCTTCTGAGAGCTGGCGCAGAAAAAGTCTGTGTCTGTTAGTTTTTTGGCAAGCATATCATTATTTTTATAGTAAGTGACGTACGCAGCAACACCGGCGATATCCAAAATATTGTTAAAAAAAACTAGCAGCCATCTGCACGTTCACCGTTGGGTGGAATATCTCATGCACATTTGATCCATAGTATCAACGCCAGCTTTGGTTTTGTTGTAAAACAAAATTATTTCTGGTTCTGGTGAGATGCGTCAGAGATCATAGCATCATTGTGCATCGTGCTAAGAAGAATCACCGCTCTGTTTTTCTTCGGAACGTACGAACAGATGGTAACCTTCTCGTGAAATCCAAAAAGCGTTAACAATAACGGTTTAGAGTTCGACGGTTTCATTTATTGAGGAATGCATGCTTTATTTTTTTCAAAGTACCGACCATAGTACTATGAAAAACGAATAATTAATTTTTGGACGGTTAATGCATTCTAAATTAATCTCTTGGTGATATGAATTTCAATCGTCTACGGGCATTTCGATTTTGATGTCGAAACTTCTTAAGTTTTAAACGTACAAGAAAGTGTAAATCTCAAAAGATGTACATGTATCTATATCTACGTATATTTATATACAATCATATACACGACAAACATGTGATACTTTCTAAAGTAATTATATTAGATTGATTTATAATGTTTCTTATTTGTTTCCCTGACCTACTTCGGCCTAAATCAAACTGATGATGAATTATGAAAATAAAATATTTTAAAGTGAATTTTAGTGTGGTATTAATACAGCGGTTCAGGCCAAATAAAATACCGACGAAGCCGAACTTACATGCTCCATTATGAGTTTGTTTGGGATAGAACATGCGAAAATGATCTTTTTCGCATGTCCAAGGATTGTTCTGAATATCAGATATTTACGGGAAACAAAAAAGATCTCTTTCTGCTATGTTAAAGCACAGTGGTTTTCGGTATTGACTTGAAATATAATGTATGCAAAGGAAATTAGCTCAAGGGAGTACTTACAATGCAATTTTTCTTCTTTCAAATTGAAAGTTGCCTTTTACAAGTTGGTAGAGCGTTCTTGGCTAAAATAGCCAGAAAATTAATCGGTAACTTTACGGTAAAAATCGTAAATATTATAATTTACTGGTAAATTCACAACACTACAGATCGGACCCTCCCACTCTAGCCTCCATGCACCTGATCGCGGCTGCCAGCATTAGAGTTTCCAGACCTGTACGTGAGACCGTAAACGCGGGTGACTACTAGCGCCCCTGGTGGAGAGTGACAATAAGGCGGACACAGTACGCCCAGCAGTGCCAAGGGGTTGCCCTACCCCCGTCGTCTTAAATCCGCATGAAGACTGCTGCTCATACAGTGAAAGATTTGACGTTTCATCTCGTGACTTTCTCTTTGGCTCTTTCTTTCCGTCGCTTTTTATTGGATTCCGGCGTATCATTATGGTGTAAGAGCAAACGTCGCAGAATCACGGAATTTTCGCGAAATTGATCACTCCGGCAAACCCTTCCAAAATGTCGGAGACGGAAGGGGATACCTTCTGCAAAAAAATGCGCAAAGCCACGAGGGAGATACACGCAATCAGCGATGCTATGGTCAACGCTAAATTAGCTTTTGGTATGGAATTTCAGTCGAAACGAGACGCCACTCCACTTTCACAATACAAATACAAAAACATAACCTCAATTCACGTACAACACTATGCTTTTTTTTGTTTTGGCAACCAAAAAATGAGCGCAAATTGGGCATTTCCAATTCCCTTGATCGTCGTTTATTTATTGTACTCGCAAAGCTGCCTGTATGATGGCACTTCCGATTAATTCTGACATCTTAATGAAGGAAGCGCTGTTATCAGCGAACCCAATTTCGATACTTCGAGTTTCCAAATGACTGGTGTTTTTTTTCCCGATAAATTCCCGATATATTCAAAATTTCATTACATCTCAACCTATTCACTAATTTTAACAAAATTCAATGTCGATATTTACAGTATTTCGAGCCCAATGAAAGTCCCACTATAAAATACTCCTGTTTAAATTCCGAATAAATTAGTTACGTGATGAGGTATCATTTTATGCATGCGTGTAACAACTCGCTTGTATGCTTTTCTATATCTAAAACATTGAGGCCAAACCAATTCCGATTCTCATTGATCAGCGGGCAAAAAAATTAGACCCACAAATATAACCTATAAGCCGTATTTAAACACAGCAAGTTAATTCTTATTATTTGACAATCGATTATAAATCAACTAATTCTTTACATTCGAATGAATTTCCTGAGTTTGTAGGATACTGTTTGAACGGAACGACTCGGCAGACCTGATAAATACGTCGTCTCCAATTTCTAGCGTTGCCATAGCGGCACAGCGAAGGTCCTAAGATGATAAACTAATCACTGCCGTAACTACATGATTTATATTGAAACATCTTAAAGTTAGCCCTATTAGTAAGTCTGGATTTCAAAGATTAGTACGTCAGGACTGTGAGCACATTTTTCATATTTGGTTTCTTCATGAAGGAAACTTTATGTAAGAGAAATCTGTCAAGTGCATTTCTGAATGCATAAAGTAGAGTTCCATAGTAATTTGTTGGAGCAGTAATTTATGACGTGTTAATTTTTTTTTTTTTTTTTTTTTTATTGGGTTTGTTCCAGTCGTACAGGGTCCTTCCCTTTTAACGAGCCCCCAATCCGCCTCTACCGCCAATTCCACACCCCCCCCCCCACCTGCGGCCGCAGCCGACTTCCCCCTCTGTATCGTATTCACCATGACATATCTGTCATGGGTATAGGGAAACTGCGGAAAACCTATACCAATACAGCCGGTCATCAAGTTCGCTCCCCAGTCGTGGAACTAGTCTTATTTCGCTGTGAAATGCCGAAGAAAAACATTTCACGACGAAATGTACGCGGCTGGGTTTCGAACTCGGGACCTCCCGGTCCGCAGGTTTAGTGGCGAGCACGCTAACCACTAGACCATCGCACCGGTTATGACGTGTTAATTTTGATTTCATCTAACAATCCGGAATCATATTAATCTAATGGTACAGACACGTTCGATATTTGATATTTTATTGACGATGCTTCAAATAGCATGCAATAAAGTTACGTGTGCAGGCGTTATGAACTTTCCAAGGACTAAACTTTGGGACAACTTGATTATCTGTATCTCCTGAATTTGTCGATGTACTTTGAGCGCCATAGGTTTAATAGACAGTTCTAAGAAAATGCCAGTACTAAAAAAATTTAACATTTTTCAAATCAATGCTTGATAAATTGAAGGCGGAGCCACATTGCAGATCACATTGAAGCTTGATATTTCTAAAACAAGAGTTAAAAATGGAAAATGGTGAATAGAACCTTATCCTGAAAGACCTGTCCAATGGTCTCCCACTCCATGGGATCTGCGGGAAAAAAAATGTGTTTCCTTTAGATGTAAGGTAGGAGCAAACACTCTAAAAATCTTTTTGTTCCTGCAGAGGCTATGTATTAATTGAGATTTGTACCCGAAACGTCCACTTGCGAAATTTCATGCATATATGTTTAAAAATGTAGAAACTGTGAGGCTCGGACAAAGTTTTGAGATAGTGATGAAGTTTGCGTCGTTCGGATGCACCAAAGTGTTTTTTGTCTCAATTCCCCAAACTACCTTTGCTGAATCTAAGCTATCATAATCTTGTGAACATTATTTAGGATCCTTATTCAGCAATCTATAAGCTCAATCTACAGAATATGACTTTTGATACCAAGAGATATAAGGAATTGATCGATTTTCATTGTATCCCAACGATGCAAACCACAACCTCACAACTTAAAGGCTCTTGTTCAACTACGGAACCCAACAAATTAACTTGCTTGTATGCGAGCTTTGAGAACAAAATAAAGTAATGAAGAAGTGATGCCTGCGGTTCTAACTTTTTCTTTCGAATAACGAAATATAACGGAACTTTTAAAATATGAAATTGAATCACGATCATCCTTCCTTTTCAATTTCAAATTACTTAAATAATTAAAATGCCCCAAAAATGGAAACCTTTCCTCAGATTTCCTCAAATAACTGCACTATATTTCTTCATGGCACTTTACTTATGTGCAAAAAGTTTGAGTGTCTGAAATTTTGGAAATTTAAAACGTTTAATTTAAAATTCAAACCTCCTTAACCCCCTCTGGCGGATTTTCGTGAAATTACATCACGATATTTCGACTGTGATGCTCTTATGTATGTGCGAAAAAAGATCCGGAAATCCAAAGTTGTAGGCAAATTATGCAGCAGGTCATTCTTTGAAAAATTCAAATCGCTCTAAAATCTGAAATCTTCCACTATTGTTCGCTCAACTAAATTGCGTGATTTCTCCTATAATAGTCTATTAATTTGCGAAAAATTTGCCCAATATGGAAACATTGGAATATCAACCTTTTGATTTCCACAAAATTCATTTAGAACCCACTTTTTAGGATACTCTAAAAAAATATCGCTTTCCCTATGAAGGAGCAATAATGGAAATGATTGAAAGCGTGGCCGCAATACCTTTCCGATAAGTAACCATGCTAAATCAGACTATGGATTAATTTTTCAGCGTGGACTCGGTAACTTCAATAGAATATTTGTACACACGAGCCTATGAGCATTATTCGTAACATATTTTTAAAAATCCCGCCGCGAACAGAAAAATGTGTACGCGCTGCTACCTTATTTCCTTAAGAAAACTTCATTTCTGTACCAAAACTACTCGCGATACCCCAGAATTTAAGAGCAACATTGAAAAAAACGTATGAACCCTGAACACAATTTGAACAAGTTTTTATCCTATTGTCATCTCCTAGATAATGTGCCATTTAAAAAATTCGCGATCCCTCTTAGGAAAACAGTTTCAGTGATTCTGAGCTAGATTGTTCGTAATGACTCAAAGCCTAGTCGACCTGAAACCCGAATAAAACTACATTATTCGTTATACCTGAAAACTTAGTTTAAATGGGCCCCTGTAAATATTACAAAAGTCGTAACGAACACAAAATGAGAATGACACAAACTATTTTTTTTACGTGGACACGAAATGTGAACAATGAAGTTGACTTGGGTTTGTTTCGGTTTGGTTGTCGAGAAAATCGCCGTTATTGCAAAATTTTATCGGGCAAAACTTTCAAAGGGCGAGACATCACATTTGTTTAAAAAAAAAATGTATGTATTCTCCCCAATGACTCAACTGATATTTGCCAATTGTAAATTATTCAAGCAATACCCATGTATTGGAAAAATGTTGCACAAATTTTTCTCATTTCAAAGCCTGTATTCAGCAGTTCCAAATTTCTGTGGGACACAAGCAACCGTTGTGCATCAAACAACTGCATTTAGCAAACAGCGATGTTTATCAATATTTGACATGTAACACTTTTCCAAAAGTGTCGAAAATGTGGTACATATATGCTTGTCAGAATACAACGCGTTCTAATTTTTATTTTTTCTAAAACGAGTGCACTTATGGTAATTGCAATAATATTACTAAAAACGTACTTCAGTGCTATTTTTATGAATTTTCATATAAATGTAATAATATTTATTATCGATTATATCAATATTATTGTTATATAAATATAATTATTCTTGCTAGTTATGGAACCTTACAAATTGAGCCTGACACCACAAAATGTACATGGAACTTTTTTTTAGAGTATAAATGCGAAATCCGTATACACATACACCCCTACTTTCGGAATTAATTTCCAAATAAAATTTGCCCACGTTTCCGTTCGACTGATATCAACACGTTTCTATTAAAATCTTGAAAAATATTTGCTACAATAGACAGAGCTTCGATGTTAAGGACCCAAAAGTCCCGTAATTATTCGGAATGTGGAAAACATTTTTTTTTGGTTTTGCGAAAATGCACGCTAACAGCGCGCAGCTTCAGTTGCGGCTCCTTCGAATTTTCTGCGAACCCTTGAGGATTTACTTATTATTAAAAGGAAAAATACCACGAATGCCCGTAAGGGCATACGAAGGAACATTGAAAGTAAAAAAAAAAACATGTAACGGCGATAATTCGTCACGCAGGATTTCACGACGACAAAGTTTGGGCCGACGGACTATTGGTGTTCTACGAAATCTTCAGATACCTGGAGGGAGCCATGGATAGATTGAAGAGTACAAAAATCGGCCTTCTCAATTTGGTCGGGTTGAATCGTGCCGAGGCCTTTGAGCAAGATTTGGAATATTACTTGGGCAGAGGTTGGATGAAAAACTACTCACCGAGGTAACAAAAATCCCAATAACCGATGATCGAATTATTTTGATTCGAATTGAGATCATCCAATTGAAATTCAATTATAAATAAGTTCGTCAAATTTTCCAGACGAAAATATCTTGACACGGATTAAAAAATGCATACGGATTAAGAACTTGCACATTGCTTTTTGATCATTTTGTTTGGCTTACAAAATTCGCCTCGTGAACAAGTTGTCTTTTTCGACAGAGGGTTCTTCATAGAGGAATCGACGGGGGGTGTTGAAGAAGAAATCTGCAAGTTTCTAATTGGCATGATTTTTTTCTAAACCATTCTGCAGAACATCATATTATTCATGCCCTTAGCTTATCAGTAACGTTACCATACTGCGTTCAACGAGAGAGCGATATAGTGCCGCGCAGCTTTGAGCGGGTGGCGATAGTGGGATTGCTCCTTACTAACGTATTGCGTCTTGCACCAACGTGGCAACGTGGAGAGTGTAGAGGGCGACGCATTCTCTCGTTGAACGTAGTATACGTACACGCACAAATACAAACACTTACGCACAAACAGCAATTTCTTTTTCATTTTTCTAAAACAATGGCTGTTTTGTATTCTGGAATCTTCATTTTTTTAAAGGTGGAAATCAAACATTTTTCACAAGTCAAAGAGTTACTTCCGAGCAAAAAAAAACAAAAAAAATGTTTAGACTTACGTGTTCCCTTGATTATTTTAGAAAAATATGGCATAATTGAACGGTTAGGGCACGATAGAAGAAAACATGCGCAATCCAGTGGTTTATGCATTTTTTAATGGTAATTTAAAATTAAAATATAAAAAGTTTGAATACTTTAACAATCCGGTGATTTCCTCCAAAGAAAATAACTTGAAGACATGTATCACACGCTCCGTCCTCTTCGAAATTTCGACCAGACGCGACAGTTAATTGTGATGAAATTTCTTGTGTACATACGATATTGTTGCAGAAAGCGCCTGACGCCCGACATTTTGCCAAATTTTGGAAAATACTTGCAGATTCTAGTTACCGTAGGATGAATTGTGAATTACTAACTGACGCAACGAATTTATGCACATTTTAAGACCGTTAGGTTCGCGACAGTGGAAAAACACGTTTTGAGCGTTGTTTCAACTGATTTTATGGAAAACTGACGAAAGAATAAAACTAGCAAAACTGTAGCGACGAAGCTCAAAATGTTATCGACAATCCTGAAAATCCTGTGCATCAGTTTTCCCACTAGGAGCTTCCCGCAATGCGAACGTGTACACCCATGCATACACGGACTCGCAGCAATCGTTGTCTATTGGGCCTCGATTCTTCGCCGAGGTGTGATTTTTTGTTGCCCATTAGCAGACGATTGCTGCGACATCTGACGGTAGTTTGCATCGGTTCGTGGCTAAAAGCTACCATCAATGCCGTTGTGAACAAAAGATCTCATCGAAATTTTGCAACGTGTGATACATGGCCTTAAGGTATTCCTTTCACGAACTCGAATATTTAACAATTAGCTGATTTTCGTTTATAATCAAGTAAAAATATATCCCAGTATTGCGGTAAAATTTTAAGCCGACTTACAAAACTAAACGAAAAATTACGACTCGAAAAATTGTCTCATTTATATAGCGCTTTATGGAGATGTCACGCTGGCCACATTTTTGTCTAATCATTTTTACACTAAATAACTCTAGATACCTTATACAAACTGCTCACGTGTGTAAAGAAATCTAAAGATTCCACTGTAATTTACCAATGATTCGAAAGGGCCCTCCTTATGCCCCCCACAAAAGACGGCCCTTCGCGAAAGGAATACCTTAAGCACGTTAAAGGGGAGACTGAAGTTTTTTTGGTACGACAATTTAATTACTTGTAGGCCTTTGAAATTGACAAGGTCTAGCATTTTCTTTGATCGCACATAACTCTCTAAAAATGTTCGTACAGCAATCTGCAAAAAGCAAATGCAAAGGAAGCATTTTACCTACAAAAGTCCCATTAGAATTGATCAAAAATAAAATGTTGCGCCCGCAGCGCTCGACCTTTACGGTTGATGCACGTCTCCATTTTGAATGAAAAACAAATGATGGATTCGGTGACAAGAAAGTTTAAGCTTAAAAACTTTTTTGTATTGATTGTATGATAATTTTTCATGGAGACACAGCCTTTTGAAAATGACTACAAACTAGGCAATTGTTCATGATCCTACGAAATGAAATACATGTATGTACAAGCACATATGCACGGCTGTTACGCTTATGGAAAACAGGGAAAAACCGGAAAAATTTAGGCAGTTTTGAAAATTCTCATAAATCTTTCCAGAATTTACTGTTTATTAAATATTTTTGTATATTTTTCTAACTATATATTATTCTTCATTGTATAGAAACAAGTTATGTCAGTGCGAAAGGTTGAAAATTTCAACAAACAAAAAAAAATTACTCTAAAGTTCTATACATTTGCATTCAATTTGTCGATACACAACCACACAATAATTATTGTAGATAAGTGTTTATATTTATTTATTATTTATTGGCACCGATATAAAAATTTCTCTTTATAATAAAGAACACATTCTGTATTCGCTTTTAATGTATTTTTGTTTACTTGTCAGTGTTTAAATTATTTTCCGAATTTCAGTTTTGTTTGAATTTTATTTTAATATTCAACATTTTATGTTTGATCTTCAAAAAAATTATGTTCTTTATTTGACTCCAATCACCCTGGAATATTTGCAAAACCTGTGTGGAAAACCTGGAAAAGTCAAGGAATTTCTGAGTCAACAATGCGTAACAACCATGATATGCACGCGTAGGCAGGCGCGCATACTCGCGCACACACCCGCACATGCACCCTTACATGTAGTGACAATCTTGTTTAATGGTGACTCCCCAGTTACGCTTTGAAGACTGGAGAAAAAGTAACCCTAGTCTCTCGTTGAAAACGATAAATCGGTGTATCATGTTACCTTGCCAATATGGCGTTCATAATGTTTTCAAAAAATTCAAAAATATTTGACGCCCGAACTCTTCGAGTGATCGTAGTTGAACTTGAAATCCAAAATCGACGGAGTACTTCAGCAAGGGACGCCGTTGGCGAAATTTCTCAGCCTCGCTTCGTCCTGAATCAAAGCGTTCACTGAATTTTTAGAATTCCTAAAAATTAGTAAAACTAATTAATTCCCAAGTGTCCTTACGACGATACCGGTGTTATTCGTTTAACGTGAAAACAAAAATCAGTTAAACGAAAAAAAAAAGTAAGAAAGTTACATCTGTTAGGGAAAGCGTTACGAAGTATCTAATGCGTCTGAGGGAGGTCGAGGACACGGATCCGACCTTGTTGATGGCATACATATATCATCTGTACATGGGGTTGCTGAGTGGCGGCATGATATTACGAAAAAAGAGGCAGCTAGTCCAAAAAATGTCACCATTCAGTGATCCTTCGAAGGGCGGTGACAAAATAACGGACTTTGGCGAGCGTAGCATTCGGGATTTGAAGTCCGAGTTGCGGGCTAAGATGAATGGTATCGCCGAGAATCTCGACGAAGACACAAGAAACAAGCTGATCGAGGAGAGCAAAATCGTCTACGCGTTCAACAACGAGCTGATACGAAGCGTTCGCGGCGCTGGCGTCGTTATAGTAAAAAAAGTAATTTACTTCTTCGTACTAATACTGTTGATTCTGTACATCTTCCTTGTTTTCTTCAAGAAATAAGTTATATACATATATATAAAGCTTTTTATAATTATAAGAATATTCCTCTAAAGCTGTATATACGATAATAAGAATACACTTAGGAACTAGCAGTGGATCTAGTTCTTTCGTAAGAGCCGGCGGTGAGGGAGTTTCGCGTAGCTCCCGTAATAGTAACTGCGATCTTTGGTCTTATGGTGCCCAACCGTAGCGGAGGGTCATACTATCTCACCCTTTGCCATCAGTTCCACTATCCCTATCTCCCTTACACACATATTTCACATGACTATAAACAGAACGTATGCGCTGCAATCCTGTATGGCAACAGTTTGCAACTTAATTCTCGCAAACAGTAATTTGTGTACAGAAAAAGAAAATTTGGAATCCAGGATATATTAGAATTTGATCGAGCACGGAATATTTTGGAGTTGAAAACCGTCCTTTAGGACCGATTCCTGAGTCAGTTATTTTTTGCTTTGTACTCAATTGCTTCGAATCGCTGGTGAGGAAATACAAAAAAACTAAATTCAGATAATGTTAAAAACTTCATTTGTTATTGCCAATACTGCGAAGCAAATTGTACAGAAATGTGTATAATTAAAAGCGAAAGAGCTACAATATTATTTTTACTTTGAGAAAATCATACTTGTATATAATAATGATATACCGCGAACAAGAGTTTAGTGTTTCTGCATTATTAGCAGTTCTGAAAGAACCTGGCCCAAACTCTGCTACGAACCATACGAACACCAAACGTGCCACTCCGCACTACTAAAATTAGGTTGTTGAAATCAAAGCGATTTTTTTTCTTCTAGAATTGTGCTTTTGTGATAATAAAACAGAATGGCGAAGAGATTAAAAATAATAATTCTAAAGATAATTCTTAACTGTTTGTATATAGTCAAAATTCGAATCGGATACGCTTACGCGAAACGCCGCGCGATTGGCACTGGCGGTTGTGACGTCGCGATATTATAAACTATAGAATTATAGGTTATACGGCTTACGCGTCGGTGTAAATAAATGTGACACTTGGTAAGCATTTTGCATACGAGAACATCACAAAAACTCTTAAAAGGTAAAAAGATGCTGTAATGCTCGTGCAATAATGTGTAAAAGTGGGCTTGTGAAGGCAAATTCGAGTTATTTTTCGACAACATACATTTTTATGGTGACAGAGTTTCTGAGCAATGATTCTCGATTCAACGCTGCAAAAATTCGTGGGTCCTAAGCTTTATTGTAAGTATAACCTGCAACGAACTACTTTCCGCGGGGTCAAACAGAGAAGAATGAAAGTAGTCCTATACAGTCGAATCTCGATATAACGAAGATGTGTCCATTCCCTTCCGATAGACACCCGATACCTTGATACAACGACATAATAATACACATTATGCTCTAATTGCTGATTGCTTGTAAAAATTGCTCTAATTTAAACCATCCTTTATTTAAAAAATATCTGTATATTTGTAATACTAATATATTTTTTTTAAGGAACATTTTAAGGAACATGATCTCG
This sequence comes from Ophion obscuratus, assembly GCA_964007375.1. Lineage (NCBI taxonomy): Eukaryota > Metazoa > Arthropoda > Insecta > Hymenoptera > Ichneumonidae > Ophion > Ophion obscuratus. The sequence continues at coordinate 21,588,742 of OZ023319.1, read as the reverse complement.
ATATAACGAAACCTCAATATAACGAATTTTTTAGAGATTCGTTAAATCGAGGTCGACAGTATAACTTTATCGTTGCCATTTTTTGACAAAATACTAGTACTACATGAGTAGTTCGTATAACATAGTGACGTCACAACGCGCTCGGGTAACTTCGGAAACGCTAGGCGCGTTCTTGCCGAGCCTAATAGAATACAATTTTCAGTGCTATGATTTTGTTAATTATTATTTGAATATTTTTTTACGCAAATCGAACATGATCTTTACAATGAGGATATGTAATAATCTAATTTGATGTTGTTTTAAGCCTCTCTGCAAGACGATGTGGGTAGACGAGGTATATAGCTCGCCTCGGAGTTCTGTAGTTTTGGTTAAATCTTAGGAATTGGCTGAAATCTAGGTATTGTGTAGATATGACCTTTATGGACTGATGCCCAAAAATTCAATTCGATTCACCGTTTAGTTCATGAGATAATTGCAATTGAATATGGGTATTTTTGTACGCGATCCCCATACCTAACACGTAAACCGATAAGAGTTTGCTCGCATTTCTCGATATAGGTTCTAAACGGATCTTAGGAATTCAAAATAAAAACAGATGTATCCGCAGTACTCTTGTGGAATTGGTTTAAAAAAATGACAAACTTCGACCGTTTAGTTTCGGAGATATCGACTTATGAAAAGTGGTAATTTTATTCCACACCGAACTCGGGCCCAATTATCTGTAACGGAATGGCAACAGTGTACGCTGCAGCCAGTTGATCGGTGCGTGGTCTGGGAACTCGAAGCGTGCCCCCCCCCCCCCCCCCCCCCCCCGAGTTCTAGTAATTCTGAGACGGATGTGAAATAAATTTATTCTGCGAACAAATTATTTTTTTTTTTCAATTTATGCATGTATTTGTCTTTGTTATAGCGAATACAATTTAAACTGTCGGCAAGATGTTGTAAATCCACGATCCGACGTCCTTCGACAGCGAATTTTTATTGCTAATCGTTGAGGTTATGGTTATTCTCATCGCGTTTAGCCGCATTTGCTTGACACATGGCTGCCACAGCTTTCAGTCTTTTAGCAAGCGCCTTTTTTCTTGGGAATTTTCCTTTGTATCGCATTTGGATTGATATTTTCACGCTTTTTTTTTATTTACATAAAATATTTCGCGAAAGATGGATCGTAGGAAGCTCAACGCTATGACTGCAGGGAAATCGCGCTGTTGCCACGATTACAGCGCCGCTCTCTATACGAGAATGAGACCTATCTATGCATGAGGTGCGAATATGTGGGGCATATAGAGCGTACAAGCTCTGTCAAACTTTACAACCAACAGCATCGTATAGGTATTCGCTATTACTATACGCTTCGACCGAAACTTTTGGCTCATACGTGTATCTACAGAACTACCTTAAATAATGTATAAATATCCCGAACATGATATGCAAAAGTTATTTTAGGTCAAAACATTTTGTTAAGACGTGTAGAGAAATGGTTTTACAACTTTAAACGCGTTTTTCGTGAAGGAATGTTTTCAAAACCGGGCGGACTCGTAGGTCCGACATTTTTCGACCGATTGACGTTAAATTTCAACTGTAGCTTCTTAGATAGATTTTCTAGCGATGTACCCATGATTTTTTACAATCGATTAACAATCACGGTTTTCGGAAACGAATAAAGACCGGCTTTTTAATTCAAGATGCGACTTCTTCCAAAATGGGGCTAAATTTGCGAAAATAAATATTTTGTAATAATCATGTGTACTTTGGTACAAAAATCATGTAGATTACGGGGAAAAAATCTTCTGGGTGCTTACGTGCGTCTTCAACGAGCCCGTCTGTGGAGGACCTAAAAAATTCGTTCTCTTTGTATCGGCCACTGGTGTCACGTCCTGAGGAGACGTGTGAGCATATATTATTCGCGGTTCCCTCTTTTTTGCCTACGCCTAGTGCAATAGCCCGGGATGAGGGTGTAGAAGGGATAGTGCATGCAAGGGCAGATGTTATGCAGTGATCCAATTACGGAATGACTCGGATAACTCAAATTTATACCAATTCGGGATTTATTAAAATTAGCCAATCTGGTTGAGTTGATTAAATTGAAAATACATCGTTCGCCTACATTGGTTGATGCGCTGTGGATACAGTAGACGGTTTACGATTGGTCGAGTTCGGAACCTCCGTAGGTCGGTCGGACCGCTTAATCCTGTACGCTTCGGTCACAGCGTTGGCGGAGCCGATGTTTTCACGCTGACACAACTTTTTTTACAAGCGAGTTTTACCGCGATTCGAGTTTGGAATTAAATTATGGATTACGCAATATAATGTGATACAAATGTTCAACGTAGACACTCAAGAAAATTCTTGTAGACCGCGTTTTTATAAAGTACTGACAGCAGACTTATAACAATTTTGAAGCTAAAGTTCGCGTTCGCTGTCTGGAGACAGTTCTTGTAGTTGTTCCGACGAAGGTTGTTGGGAGACTTTGTCCGAACGCGATGGAAGCTGATGGGAGACTTTACTCAACGAGTGATGATGGAACACTGACTCGAAGATTTTTCTATCCTAGCTTGTAGGATATTTTGGATGCTGGGATACTGGGAGAAGAAGTTTTTCGAAAAGTGCATTTTCGTCATGCGTTATTTTTTTGATTGGTGGAAAGGATGTAGAAAATGTACTAGTGCATACGATTGGTCGAGTTGGAAGGGGAAATATTTTTGGAGACTACGACTAGCTGCAGACTATGATGTTTGTAATCTGCCTCTCGATTTTTGGAAAGCAGTCCGCGTCTCGTTATCTGGAGCGTTGGAAAAAGGGCCATGGTCGCGTCGCCGCGCTTGCCCCAAGATGGGCTCTGTTGACCTGGGTCTAAGAGGGCGCGTAGGAAATATCAACGCAGTTTTACGACCGGGTCAACTTTCCGGCATAAAGGATTTTCTTTTGAAGAGTGTATAGTTTTGTGGAGTAAGGATTTGGATATTTATCGTTCTTGAACGATTGTAATTTTTTAAATGTATCGTTAAGTCTTCGTGTGTTGTTCATTCTTATGTCTGAGGATTTTATCATAAACGGCGCTCGAGGGTTGCATGTAGATATGGTCAAGACCGACCGCGTGGTCGGTGAAATTCGTCCTGGGAAATTATGCTTCTTATCGATATATTTCGCTTCGGCTGTGGTACGCCTAATTTTAAAGAAAATTTAAGGACCCGTCGAAAAATGCGAATGCCCTTATTGTGTGTAATGGTTTTCGTAGTTTCCCACGATTTCCATGTGGAAACGGGTAAGTTCACGTTCTCGCTGGAGTTCAACAAAATAGGAGAGGGAAAAAGAAATAGATAGCGCTTTTCTCGCGACGTGACACTGGGCCGCTATTTTGTTTTTTGGGCAATTAAAAAATTTATTTGAGTACCTACGGATATGTAAAATAAATCCTCGAAAGTCCGTTATGATTGTTATATTAGTATTTTCAACAAAAATCCCAAAAAGCCATGTTTCCTGACTATCTAAAGTTATATAAGGCCTTAACTAATTATGCAAAGGTGTTCGTAGGCCTTTGCTGACTCGACTATGTCTGCATATAGAACAGAATAATTCTTAGGCACTCGGTTACTAACTTTTTGATTTTTATTTAAACATTTGACAAAGAGTTTGAAACATAAATTTCTCTTACATACAACTTTATTAATTAAAAAAACTTATGGCTATTACGTCGGATTAATAAATTTCATTCATTCTCAATAATTATAAACAACTATCTTTTTATAAAATAATTTTCAACGGTTTTTCGAACGTGTAGTGTTCACCTGTGTCCCAGACGTACCCAGTAATCGACAAAGTTTATTTATACGTATGTCTTTTTATTATCGCGAATGTGTGTTTGACGATTTCTGGTCCGTGGATTCTTCAGACAATGCCAATTACGGAGCCCATATTTCTTTTCTGATTTCCTATAAATTAATAGTCGATTCATAAGATTTTATTTTTGTTAACCTTGTCCCAGTTCGGCAGATTGTTTCCATTGCTGAACCAGTAACGTCATGAATGAAAACTCGTTGTAATTAGCATAGAACTTTTTTTTTATGCTGGACGCAATCCTTGTTAATCAGTTGAAGACAAACTTGCCTCACGCAAGTCCCCAAGCGTTCTCAAATAACCCGAGGTGTGACATGGTTCACTTTAACCTCCTAACGAAGGATTTAGCCGAAATGACAGATAGACGTCGGAGCTGAATATATTTAATTTGATTAGTCTTGAATACGTATACTTACGAGTGTGACAATGTAATACAACATAGTAAATTCCTCTTGCAAGTTAATATATCACAGATCTGCACGAAGGATTGATTTTTATCTTAAAATACTTATTTGTAAACATGACGATGACTAGGACCATGGACCCTAGATACCAGGAGGTCCAGCGCTAACGCGAAGGTGCTGAAAAACGCGTCCCCGAAAATGTGTCGAAGTGATGGCACTGGGGTGCAGCGGCACCTACATATATAGTAATATATTGGTCAACGAGGTGAAAGTGATCGGATGAGTTTTTAACCTCACAACAGACCGATCGTGACATCAAACGTCAAAATTTCCGCCGATTCATAATTTCCTCATGATGGTTTGAAAAAAAAACTCAAAAGCGAGAAAAGGTGTCTTTTGTTTAAACATATTTAATATTCCGGCTAAAAACTTTATCGCTTGGAGAGTAACTAATTGTATAATTTGTGACATAAGTAACTCCCTTGTTCATTGAGAGTATGGATAGGAATAAATTATTTTTTATTGTATATATTACAAATAATATACCATATTCGATCATTTAAAACTATTGTGAGTATTTTATTCTTGTCATTAAATTTCAGTGTGTACAATATGGGAAAAGTTTGCGCAGTACCAGGCTGTGAGACTGGGCAGTACAAAAACCGAATTCAGCGTTGTGCATTAGGATTACGGCAGCGTGCAATCTTTCGTGCTCCTAGGGTAAATATGATTTTGGAGATCAATTGACTTTGTCGTTTCTGATTGGTAAACTATTCCAATATGTATTGTTTAAAATTTTTATCGGGTTTCATAGTGCAATAAGAGACTCTCTGAGTGGGAGCGAGCACTCAAATGCAATTTCAACGTAAGAAAATTGGTTGGGTAACTACACTTCGAAGAGACCCTAAAAAATATTAACGGCAGCCGTCAACGTACAAAGAAACTGCGAAAAAAATGCGAAACTGAGCATTGCTTCGTGTGAATTAAATTCATTATATAATTCTTGTTGCTGCTACGCATTAACTTAATCTCATAAAATAACTATTACTGGATTTCAAAAGCCTCATATTTTTTTAATTAAAATCACCAATATTTGTTTTCATGCCCTTGCACGTTTTCAGGATTCACTCTTGCGGTTCGGTATATTCCTCGTTGATATCTGGTTTCCACAGTCATTTTGGGGCTGCGGGTCTGGCACTCACAAGTCGGTTGCTCATGCACTGCAAAGGATCTTTGTACACTGGTGCGTTCTGATCTGAAGCACAGAAAATTATTCTTTCGGTTCAATAACGCAAGGATTTTGGTAGCAACGAATAATACCCTAAATTTTGTGGTCTGCAAGCGTTAGCTAAAAGGCGCCTTCTTTCGGCGCTTCCCAAAATTATGTATTTGCTCCTGAGCCTTTTATGGCCATTAAAGTCTGGTTGGTCGTGGGTATCACAAAGACAGTACACTATCGTCAAAGATAATCCGCAGGATAGATTCCACCGCTGTGTTCTTGGAGGGCTGAACGGCTTCAGGTAACTTTGTTGCAATTGTAGAAGCCTCGTTCTCTCTTTCTAGGCAACTTGCACTTTGGTTAGCGTCTAGCACTGGAGTGATAGTGGAGCCTTATAGCATTCAACCTTCCTATTTGGCAGTGGGATTTTAATCGACCGGACGTGTGACGCATATCCTTAAAAATAGACGTAACTCGTAGATGGAGATAAATTTTATGAGATTCACTTTAAGTTTGTCAGTTTATTCTAAACTATCATATGCAACAACTGTGAAGGATTGTGAAGAACATTTTATCTTTACCTTCGATTTCACAATGTCGTCAACAATTTTTTTTTTGGGCCGTTTGCTTCTACCACGTGATCTCGTGTTCTTGTTTTTGACCGTGTCCTGTCCTCTTGGGTTCCTTGAGTTGTGATCGGCTGGGACCGGCGCCGTTTTGCGCCCACCAACCGTGTCCGTATGTTCCGTGGCTCCTTTGCAGACTCATGTTTAGTCACATATACGTTTTTAACTTAAAAGAATTACGCATGAGAACAAATAACTATATTTTTCAATTTAAAAAACTATGCTGCATTTATTCTTTATGCGTATCAATCACCGTAGCACTCCGTCGTAAATTTTATTATACCCTGACATTTAACATGAATGAGGGTTATGTACATCAGCTGTGATCTGTCTCAGATTGCACTCATGTTTAGCGTATATCTATATACATGTAAGTGCCAGAGTCATCTCGTCATCGTTTTGGGGACGAGTTGAAAGGCCTCGCTGAACCTCCTGGTACCTAGGCTCCATGACTAGGACCTTGACGGCCGCAGGGCCGACTACCTTATATTGACCAATTTCTTTATAAATATATATTGATTGAGAGGACTGTTATTGTGGCCGGCGTAAAACATGTCCCTTCCTGGTACAGTCGTGGACCTCAAGATTGCATGCAGTCGTTTTGATCTGAACGAAAATTTCGTAAAGATTCTTAAAATGTAATGTAAACAAAGCTCTTCGCATTGTAGGATTTCTTGGAAAAAACTGACGCATGATTAAAATTTATACTCACATTTCAACCGAAACTTCCGAACTTTCTGGCTTAGAAAAAAAATGAATAAAAAAATCGTACGTTCCAAAGTAGAAAACCTATCCGAAAATATTGTGTCAAAATTTGAACGGAATTGGTCAAGCCGTTCTCCTAATATTTTCGGAACAGTCTTTGAAAAGTATGTTTCGAGATAATCGTGGTTAAAGTCTGAGGAAAAAATGACGCGCTTCGTGACTTGGTCACTCGTCCACTTCTCGGTAAATCGCTCAAAACTTTTACAATTTTTCAAATATCTGGATCAAATTCATGAACGATATTTTGCATATTCCAAACATTAAGAAATTTTGTGAAAAAATCGATTGTCCAAAAAAGTATTTGGGAAAATCAATGTTTGAAAAAAATCACGATAATTCCATCATACTTAATATTATATATTTTGACCTTTTTTACTTTATTGTTAATCCACGATTGCCGCCCCATAAATTAGGCCCTCCGCAGGACTGTCAACATTCTCAGCAGCAATGCGTGACTGCCTAAGCTGAATCCTCTCTTCACAAATTGCGTTGTGAATTTCAATTTCGGCGCTACGCACGCGTTCCGCATCTTTGATCTCGCAATACTTGTCAGCGGTTCTTCCTACTTTGATGCCTAATGCATCGATAGCTTGGAGATATGATTTCGCCCTAGAGTTGAAAGTACATGTCGCGATATTTGCGGCAATGTTTACAATGTTTAAGCCGCAGTGGAAAATGTCGAATCTCGTATTTATCTCCTTTGTTGCTTCTGTCATCATTTATTTTTCTACCTGCGTGTTCAGAAAAGTCCGTAGTTCGCAGAGGCCCGCGAAAGGCCGTCAGTTCACGGTCGGTCTTCCGTGGGACTCAGCGAGCTTCTTTCTTCTGCTTCTTTGCGAAAGTTTCTCTGTCACGGACCGCTTCATCTCTTCGGGGACTAATCCACCTTCTCACCGGTTCGGTTGAAATATCAAGAAGTAAAACGATTTCCGCCCGGTCTACTTCGAAATATAAGTTGAATCAAGAAGTGAACTGATTTACGCCCGGTTTACGGCAAAATTCAAGTTTAGTGCCTCTTCTGTCGAGTATTCGGGACTCTCCATCAAAAAGTAGAACGATTTACGCCCGGTTCACTTCAAGATATAAATTCAGTGCTTTCTTTGACTATTCGGGACTCTTCTTCAACGATTATAACGACTATGCTTTTCTTTCGGTCTCACTCACACGGTATTTTCGCCACGTGGCCCGCGTTTGCTGGTATTTTATAATCAAGTGCAGTGAGTTTCATTTTGTTTTCTTTCAACCGAACCTCTTCGCACTTCCTTCTCCCTTGATTATCCAATATCCCTTTATTCGCAGCACCAGAATTCAAGGCCTCTTCGAAAACCCGCAAAACCAACTTACAAATCATATCTCGTACTGATTCTAAAGCAGTCACAATATTTTTTACAATCACGTCATGCGTTGTCTGTAAAACCGGACGTGCTAGATCCATAATCCCACAAAAACTTTGCCCGCCTTTTAGTCAGACCCCGATCATTGGCATAGCAAAAGCTAGTATTTACTTCGTATCCATTGGCAATGGGCAAGAGGGAACAGTTCGCGGCTCACAGGAAGGACACTCTGTTTGAACCCGAAACCACAAGTAGAGGTTTTCGAGGTTGTAATTATTTTTCCGCACTCTTTGCATTTCACGTGATCACAGATAAACAAAAACACGGTGACGAAATTTACAAAAACGTAATCGATATCGTAGTTTATGTTGGATTCTAAATTGTTGTTCGGATTCATAACGATTCTTGGGTCGTTTTCTTTTTCCGGGCCGATCATTGCGAATGACGTTATTCGCTTTATCTGCTCTCGTCATTTTGCTATCATGATTACCTTTTTTGCAATTCAGTTCACAATGTAAATTCCCCATCACTAGAGTGCACAAAATAAAAATGTTCCTCACTGCTACACGGTTGATGATCGCAAGAAGTGTCCGACCTTTTGTACCTGCTAGACAAAAGGCTCTGAGCTGCTCTGAGCCAGGCGGCGCGCCGAGTTACACGGCCACTCGGCCGCATTGCAGTTAATCGCCCATGACTTACAATTTTTCGAATATCAGGATATCATATACACACAATATTCTTAAGACTTTAAAATTTCACGTGCGCGAAAAAAATTAGACAGACTTTTTTTTACTTGTATGTGCACCCTTAATAAGATACCAAACTTACCAGCTATTGTGTTTGAACTACTGTAGGTCTGTCTCGTGCTAATTGTCAGTCTTCGTGTTGTTTCATGAAATCTAATACCTTCTCTTGTTTGTTGAGTTTCAGGGGTTACCCCCACTTGCGATTTTGAAAAAATCGATTTTTTTTATTGCATTTTTTTTAAGTATAAGTATCTGAGAATATGTCCTGAAAATTTCAAGTCGATCCGAACAAAATTGACTGAGATATGAGCGTTGTAAGAGAAGAATCCGTTGCGTAAACGACCGGAAATTGAAACTTTAAACGCGTTTTTTCTCAAAATGGCATTGCGGAAGTCGGTGACCAAGATTACTCGAACACTAATGAACCAATCTTCTTGAAATGTTGCAGGCTTATTTAATACATAAAAATGTAGTCTTTAATCGTTCGATTTTTTTTTTCGAAAAAAATGGCCGTTTTTTTCGTTAAAATCGAACCATTAACTTTGACTGTCCGCCATTTTGTGAAAAATGAATATTTTTTAAAATCCTTCGATTAAAGACTAGTTTATACTTATATTTGACTAAATCCATTCGCATTTTTCTTTTCAGATGATCCACTTCGCCGCAATGTTGGTCACCGCAAACCGTGTATATAAAAACATTATTTCATTGACGGCCATTTGCCACTAAACAATGTAATATTTTTCAATAAAAAAATTACTCAAAGTTCTTCAAGATGTGTTCTTTAAGATGGTATATTGATCGATTAAAAATTTTTTGTAGTTTTCTTTAAAAAAAATTCATGAAAAAGGCCTTTTTTTTTGCGCTACAAGTGGGGGTAACGCCTTCATGTTGCAATCTTATATTCTACTTTATCTTTCTGTTTATCAGAGTAAAGAGTTTATGTCTTCGTTAATGCACAAATACTTTGTTTGTTTGTTTTTGGCTGTGTCCAATCGAACACAGCCAAACGTGCTACTACACTCCCTCTATGACGTGAAAATGTGAGATCACCAGTCGAACATTCCTAGTGATCTCATATTTTTACTCGACCGAACCTTAATAGAGTGACAAAGTTCACGTTATTTGAAAGTGCGAAACGTGAAAACATTCACCCGACAACCCTAATAAACTCCCGATGTAAAAACCGTAGTAAGAAATTTAATATCATTTTTTTTAAACAACAACTCAGAGCCTATCTTGTACGTACATACATAGGATTTTTCTTCGCAACTCTACTTGCGAGTGTAATCTTTCTTTCATGCTTGATGATTCGCCGAAATTCCAAGATTTTGCAGCTCGGAAACAGTACATGCTCCGCGAAACTTGCGCTTCCCAGCGCATTCCCAGCCACAGGTGAGATAAGAGAACGATTCTGTTCATTTCCCATGTAAATGAGTGAAGTTTCGATGAACAAAAAATGAAAAAATGCAGAGTATATCGTCCTTGGAAAATAATATTAAATTGTAATTCAGACGATTTGAGGAATAACTTCGGGTACCTTCCATTTCTCGATTACATGAAAAGAAACAAAAAATATACGACTAAAAAAGGGGAAAAATGAGATCTGTGTCCGAAATAAATACTTCCTGTAAATACGTCAAGTCGCGGGACTTGTGTTTACTGCTTAACAAGTCGTAAACGTACATACGTAAAATTAGTTTACTCGATAAGCAGTGGCTTTTCTTTTCTTTTTTTCCTATTCTTGGAACCTCCAGACGTTTCCGATCGACGAAATGCTTCCATCCTAATTTCAATGTTTGAAATAATTATCACATATTTTGGAAGAGGCTCGACGAATGGACTACACAAATTTCCATATGCCACATGAGGTGCGTTAGGAAGATTCGCTTCCTAGGCGTAATTTTAACGTCGTGACGATTGAGTTAGCTTTTGTTCGTTGCGTCCTAAAGTTGCTTTTTTTTTTGCCGTCCTCAATTAGAAGCAATTGAGGATAGCTTGTCTATCGAATTTGAAATGCGTCCAAATTTTTGAACTGAACTGGAAGTACAGTTCGGAAGAGCTTGGACATGTCTGCCTGAGAAAAGGAGATTTGTTGCCGTATTCCACAGAGCCGAAAGGCTCCGATGTCTCCTTCAGATCAGAGGCTAATTGTTTAGCTGCGTCTCCGAATAACAGAGACTTTATGTTGCCACTCGCGACCTCGTTTGTCGATTCTTCGTTAACGGTATCGCCTGAAATTTTTTGAAATTCAATGGTTGTAATTATTTTATTCTGATATTGTTCGATTTAGGGTGATTACTAGATGATCGTTCGGTGCGAAATGACAAATATTTTCAGACAATGTACAACCGAAAAGAAGGGTTTTTGCGAAATCGTTTTTCAGATTATCGTGTGAAAAGCCCAGCGTTATTAGATAAGAAAATTGCTAGATTTTATGATTTTAGGGCGAAAAGGAATTTTTAAAAAATTGTACGATTTCCCGAGAAACTATTTAAAAACTATTTTCCCGAAAAACGTTTAAAAAAATTGTGTGATTTAAAGAGAAATAGAAAAATCCGACTTATTTATAAAAAAAATTATAAAAAAGAGACCGTTTTATCTAGAAAAGTATTTTATTTTATAGGAAGCTCGTTTTTTATCGTATGATCTTTCTGGAGAAATATATTGAAATGAAATTACGGTTTAATACGATCACATTTTTTATTCGGTCAAAAAGATGTTCCAAAAATAGTTTTTGCGATTTTTTTCAAAGTCCTTTTTAAATACATTTGTCGAGATTTTTTTTTGAAATTTTACTAATCTGCTTAGAAAAAAAGAGGTCGAAAATTCTATAATATTTCCGGGAAAAGAACATTCTAAAAGTGGTACTATCTTTCGCAAAGAACATATTTTGAAAAATTGACCATTTTTAATAAAAGAAAGAATTGAAAGAATGTACGATCTAAGAAAAAAAAACTGAAACATCGTTTATTCCAATAAAGTTTTATACCTCGCGATTCGCTCGCCGGGCTTTGCTGATAGTTTAAATCCAAGCACTTGATCGACTGTATCGCGGTGTCGTGTAGAACGGAACAGGGCCTCTGAACATTTGGACTGTCGGTCAATTCTTTAGCGAGAATGGCGGCTGATTGATCAGTGTCGATTTCGCCAAACAAATTGCGCTTGAAGGCGCCCTTGGGTCCGTTTATGTTGTCCTGCGACGACTTCTGGGCGGAGTTAGTATCAAACGCACTGCGACGACTTCGAGTCGGCGACGCGTTTAAACGTTTGGAATTTTTGTAGTCCGGTATTTCGCTCTGATTAATTAATAATTATTATTAATATTAGTATTATTATTGTCGAATTCACGGTCTTACGTTGAGGTTTGATAAGGCAAGGCATTTTTAGTTGTAGGGCCTGCGTTTGATATTCAGCTTTGTCATTATGATTATGATTTTCAGATTCGTTGCGGTCTAGAGGTTTGTGTTATGCGATAAAACCATAACCTCTTATTCCGAAAATACATTGAGAAGCATATGGCCGGCATAATCATAACGACGTACATAAAACGACTGTGCACTTTTAAAAATGAGAAACCAACCAGCAAAGTTGATGCGTGAATTATTATTCGCGCGTCACCTGCCAAGTGCGTGTCGAAGCACACATAAAGTACGGTCAATTTGCTTTGTGCAATCATGTGAAGCATCAATGTTGAAGTGATATGTATTTATTATTACTGTGTATGTTGTACTACAATAATTTATTATATGCTAATTTCCATATCATTCTATGATCCGCAATCATCAGGCGACCCTTTATTTAATGATTGATATTTCATCAAAACAGCTTCAAACAACATGTGACGAAGTTATTTGTGCAGTCCTCTTATGAAGTTACCATCAAGTCACGTTAGCAATAACTTGGTTGTCCATATCTCCTGAATTAGTCCTGAATATCTTCTCCTGGATACGACTATTTTGACGTTTAGAGTTTAAGCCGCGGTGCGGAATTGATGAAATTACCGAAATTACTTATCGTACCTCAGGGTACCCGCGTAATCCTGAAAAGGTGCATTTTTCACCGTACAAGCCGATCCTCGCATTCGATGATAGAAAGTATTCGAATTATATGTGTGCGTATGTGTATATATACATAGCCCCTGCGCGCGCCTAAGAATTGTTCGAGAACAACTAGCGCTGCGAATGGCAGAGTAGGACACTACAAACAGAGGATATTTTCCGTAGCAAAAATTCTGAAAGATGCCAGCCCACTGGTCCAACCCATGGTCTTACATACAGGCAGTATGTAATACAGTAAAAGTAATACAGGCCGTGACACAAAGCAGTTTAGTGGACCACGAAATGTCGCTCGCCGCTAGAGGCGCTGGAAGTCATGTGCGCGGCCATGCCCCTAACCTGCAGACCTTTCCCACAGAGAGTGACCACTTTCTTACCATGGGAAAGGTCTGTAATGTCAGGGGCCTGCATACAGGTCAGTCCGCGGGTAGGATTGCGACAGTAATCCCCCCCTGCAACTACTGTCGCTCACCTATGAGGGTAACCCTACTAACCTTTAAAAATGTTTACAGAAAGCACGTTCTTGCATACAGGTCTGGAAACTTGTAGAGTGGGGAGTGACTCAGATAATGAGATTAAATGGCAGTTCTTATTTCTGCCACCCAAAGCGCTGCTACGCAGAAGGGAGCCAATCAAATGCAGGTCCGAACAGACGTGGAATGGAGCAGATTTTTCCAAATTTGCTGTATACCTATATCTACAAGACTCATACGTGACAGCGCTTCCAGTAGACAGATGAGGAACTATGTTTTTGCCTCACTAACGGTGACACTTTCCACCATGCCAAAACGCCGGAGCTTCCAGACCTGCATGTAACACCGTGGTTTGAAATAATAACCTAAAAAGAGTGTACGACGTATACGACGCAGGGGCGGCATCTAGCGGAAGGCAGTGGCTCTTTGTTGCTAGAAACCTACGGAATACTACAAGAGACGCGAGAGGTTGGAATCTCACGGCGTTTCGACTTAAAGTTTCTTAATGAAGCACTCGATAAATGCTGTTTTATTTAGTCAGATGTAATTGGTGCAACGAGAATAGTCTGCTGGACAGAGATCGGAAATATTTGTCAGTGTCGCCCACAGAACTTTAGCACGCAGCAATCCTGGTGATCGAACGAATGACTAAGAAAAAAGCTCTATTAAGCCAGCCTCTCCCTCTACTACAGAGCAGTTTTCGCTTTAAATAGGCACACTACAGTGACATCCCAAAAAATAGATTCAAGTAACGATCGATTTGCTATCGCTTTTTCTTTTAACTTTTAGTTAGCATTCACTTCTCCTACTCTTTTCAAGAGGGCACAGCTCTTTTCGGGCAATCTACGTTTACACATATAATAAAAATTAATCCAAAGTGATGCTAAAGCGACGGGCACGGTTACTCATCATCATCATCATCATTATTATTATTATCATTTTTGGCCATTCTACATATATCTGAAAATATAACGGAACTCTTGTAATTTTGTCATAAGGATTTGTTCTCACCTGCACGGATTGCGAAAACATTTGTTGCTGACGTTTGCTTTTAGACGACGATTCAACATCTCCCAAGGATTTGTGACGATGCCTTCGCGTTGTCGCTACATTTTTATCACGATTCTGTTTCTCTGTTACCCATCGCTTCATTCGTCTGTAAACACAGATTATATTTCTATATCCCTTTGTATGTCCTTGCGGTCTTTTCCCATTCCATCCCTTTCACTTCTACCTCCACACTTGTCTCTTCACGGTTATTTAGAGTAAAGTACATTTATTGTGAAATTCGTGCGGATAGCAGCGGCACATGTGAAGTTTTCTTATAAGGACAATCTTAGTCCAAAGTTTTATTCGATCACTATGGGCCTCAAGGTACGAAAAAGGTGTGTAAACATATCTATAGTATCAAAGACGTTGATGCCGTCGATTTTCAACAAAAATTGTGTATAAAAATTATTAATATATCTGGCATGGGAACCCGACTAAGTGGGGAAAGGAAGTAATAGACGCAATGAATCAGGCGGGAGAGGGGCAAATAGGAGACGCACTAAGAAGAGGAAATAAAACAGAGTGGGAGAAAAAGGCTAGAAGAGCAGTGCAAAAGATGGTGGACCAAGAGATACAAAAGAATTGGGAAAAAATCAGGGGCTCGAGATATTGTAGAGAATATCAGGATAGGAAGAAGGAGGTGGGAATGGAAGAATATTGGGAGAAACAAAATATAAGAGGAGAAATTAAAGAAATCTGGGCAAGAATGCGATGCGGGAGTGTGGGAAGGGAGGCGGAAAAGGGGTTTTCCCAGACGCGATGTAGAGTGTGTAAGAGGGAGGCGGAAACGTTAGAGCACATAGGGGAATGCGAGGACGCGAAGCTGCAAATGGACCAGAAGGTGGTAAGAGGCTTTGAAAGGTGGACGAAACAATACCAGAGCGAACGAGCGGGATGGGTCGAGGCCCTGGAGGGGAAAGAGATAATTGAAGAAATGTGTGAGATGGTGAGTCAGTTTGAAAGGTTAGCGAAGAGGAGGGCAGAGGCGACTGAAAGAGAAGGGGGAGGAGAAATGTGATTTTTAACCTAATGTACTCTTGTGTAAATGTAAATGTAATTTATCGGTCATTCTAATTCTAAGTTTAAGAATAGTGTAAGCGAAGCAAGGTGGGAAGGAACGGAGAATGGAAAAGCCCGAAAGGGTATACAAGTGGAATAAAGCATACTATTAATATATCTGGCACAAAAATATGTTCATAAATATCCAGGGAAACGTATTTTTTGCAATTTGAAGTAAAATAGTCGATTTTTCCAGAGTTAGTATCACCTTTTGACAAAATACCATTTTTTCCGAACATTTCCAAAGTTGTATTAACAATTGTTATTTTTTTGTGTTTCGTACAAAGTTCTAAGCTGCCCTTGAGAGTTTTTAATACCATTGAACGATCTTTTTCAGAAATACGATAAACGGTTCACGATGACAAAAAAGTATGTCAAAAACTTATTTTCCGGGCAGTTGATAAGTCGGTAAAAAAACTGGTACAAAGTTCGCCAATAAATAAATTTGAAGCGCAAATAATGCTCGTAAAAATGGCTAAAACGGTTAAGAAAAATCCATTTCTCGACCCTAACCTCATACTCGCGTAAATTATTTCAGTTTCTGCTTTTTGTTGTTCAACGAACAATAACGTTATTTAAAAAATGCGAAAAGAATTTCAACCGCGGGTTTTTATTTCAAAGACTTACGTTTTAAATTGTTTAAAAAATAACACCTCTGCCATTGTTTTTCACGGAGATATAGAGCTTTAAATAGGTAAATAATTTGGCAATTAACAATTGATAACTTATTGCAAATAACAATTGATACTTAGAGTATGTATCTATATTGAGGAAAAATAACGAATTTACTTTGTGGAAAGAGAAGTAATGTTTTTCAGTATTTGTTGAAGTATTTGTTAAAACATTTGTCGACATCTTTTCAATATTATTCTTCTTACACAAAATCAATGTGCTTAACATTTTCCCTTCATCTGAGTTTATTTGTATCGCATTGTGAAGTATTTGAAATTTTAAATCATGTAATTTTTTGCATCGATCAAATCCTTATTTCCTGGATATTCATATGTAAAAAAAATACATTTATCACGGAATAGTACAATGGCAAACAAGAAACTTGCACATTGTATTCTCATTCATTCATAGTGCTTCCAAATCTGACAGTGTGAGCAATTTTTTGTTTTCAACCCTATGGATAAGTTTGAATTTTTATTCGTCGGTACGTCAATACCATGTGTACATCTGTATTTCGAGTTCGACTGATGAAGGAAGCTTGATGTTAAAAATTGTTTGCTAATAGGGTCATGCTTGGGAGAAAAATATCTTAATCAGAAAGCAGTCTGCGAGTTTCCAAATCGCACAGTTGGTTTTCGTATAATAAAATTAAGAAACAATTTCTTTATATGAAATAATTTCACCGTTATTTTGGCGTTTCGATCTCACATTTGGGGGTGTATGCAAATTACGTAACACAATTTGGGGGGAGGGAGGGGGCCCAGTCAGGCGTTACGGTCATATGTACGTGGGGGAGGGGGAAGCCAAGTTTTGCGTTACGTCACGATTTTAGAACTGCCAGAAATAGCAAAAATTCTGCATGTTCCAGTTTTGAATTTAAAACTCGCGCGCAATTTTCACCGCGGACAGTGAACAGCTTTCCATACAAAATGTGAGTTAAGAGGGAAAACCCCTGCAAAAATTTGCACACTGGATATCCCCCCCCTCGATACGCAACATTAAAAAAAAAATCTGATAATTCATGAAAGTACATATATTTTAAAATATCTTGGCAAAATTTTAAATCCAAAGTCCGGAAGTTGATGGAGGTACAGTCACTTTAGTGGCAACAGTGAGGACCCTCAGTCCTTACAGGTGTGGCATCGGTCACAATAGATTAATTGCAGGGTCTTATTATTTTGTGAAATATAACGAAGATGAAGAACCGTCATATCGCCCGAAACTAGATACTTTAATGTGAGTATCAATATTCTAGAAAAACATTTAACTTTATATCAAGAAAAACGGAACGAAAACTTTAAACGCGTTTTTCCCGAAACAACTTATTTCAACCTTACCGAAGCGAATATTCAAAAACTTATCAACCGGTTTTCTATTTTATGTTGAAATTTTTGTGATCGCAGCGCCTATGTTTGTACGTAGCTGATTTTAAAAATGTTGATAATTACTATTTTTAAAGATTGCTTGAATTTGAAAATGCTCTTGAAGATATAAAAAAATGTTCAAACCGTCGCCATTTAAGCACCCGTTACGTAACGGTATAGAGGGGTGGGGTGGGGGGCTGCCAAGCGTTACGGTCGTGATACATGGGGGGAGGGTTCGAAAGTTGAAGAATTTGCCGTTTCGTAATTTGTGTATGCCCCCTTGGTTAAAAAAATTCGTATCCATGGGAAACCGTAAGTTTTTGCTGATGCCTCCTAAATTACATCGCAATATTTTTTGTATAATAAATCTACTTATTTGGAGCCAATTATTGAGGTATCTAATGTATAGAGAAAGTTACACCTCGAAAATGTTTTATTAAAAATTGAAACCTGTTCACAATCTAAACCCTTTGACCGATTTTTGTGAAATAAAATCACGACATTTTTCCATCATGATCTATTTCCGTACAAACAATTGACTAGATATCTGAAAGATATTGAAAGTCACAATAGGAAAATGTAGTTCTCAAAACTGAAACTTTTCTCAAATCCACTGCTTCCCGACCATTTGCACTAAATTCATTTAGAATATAATGCAGCGTATACAAATATACAAAATTGGGGTCCGAGAATTCACCGAGGTATCGTAAAAATAGTACGAGTACGTACAGACAGACAAACATTTTGTCTGTTTGTTATTTTTCCAAGTTCTGGAACGTTCTCAACGCATAGCTATTAGATGCTTTAAAGAAAATTGTTTATCGACAAGAATGCTCCCTCTCAGAGGGAGCAAAAGGCAAGAGGATGATTTTTGGGTTGATTTCATCAGACATCAAAGTCTTGATCTAGCCACAGTGGAAGTACGTATTTTTGAGCTTGAACCAGTCGGTTTTATGGGAAGATGGTTGAAAAAAATTACTTGAATGGTCACCCTGGTAATTGACGACGCATGTCGTTTGGCCTTGAAATAATAAAGTATGCAACACTCACTTGACGAATGGTACAACCATGAAAAACGCGTTGGGCCCTACACCCATTTTAACTTTGGGAGTCATGTCCTTCTTGTTGTTGGGGAGATCGGCAAGCGCGAACCACTCGACGTTCTTAATTTCGCCTCTCGTTTTCGGCTTGAATTTAGTGTTCATTCTTACACCGCATATTATGTACAGTCTAACCAATTGGTCGTGTATCATCCGTTCTATGTACTCGTTTTTGTCAATTAGATGGGATATGTCGAAGCCGGTCTCTTCGAGTACTTCACGTACGGCGCAGTGCGTCGGATCCTCATCTTCGTTCACCTTGCCCTTCGGAAAGCTCCAACTGCTCTTTGCCAGGTAACTTTGCACCAGCAGTACCTTGGTCAAGTCATCGTTCAGGACTATTGCGCCGAACGTCGGTACACTCTGCTTGTACTCCCGCCATTGCTCTATTACCGTATCTATGTGACCAAAGTGTGGCTGCAGAAACGGTATGTGCTGAAAAATGTGAGTCGCAAACTCTTTGATACTACAAGTTTTCAATTTCCTGCTTTCCTCTGTACAGTAGAAATCCAAGTAAAACCAGTGCGCCAGCTCTATTTGAAAGCATATTCTAATCAAATCCTTTCGCTCCTCCTCCGGCACGTTTATGATGAATCGACTGTGAAAAGAAAAAGAGAATAAATAGCATATTCAATCTCTATGTAATTTGTGAGATGTGTGCTAAAACATTCTTCTAGAATGTTTATTTTTTGGTTAATCACCCGTTTTTTGAGTTTATTTGTCAAATATTAATCCTGCTTTGTTATAAAATATTTCAGGCGATCCAATGTGATAGTGTTTTTGAGCTTAAGTCGGGCGGTATTTTTACGAGGTTTGGTAAATAATATTTCACGTCTGAATTGATTTAAGAAAAATTCTCAATCTAGGTTTGAACAGTAGCTACAACACAATTCTTACGGGCTAATCGTTTTAAAATACTTTTAGATTAGTTGTAAACAAACTTTTTTGATTTTAAGTCTGGTACACTTATTTAATCTAACTTCATGTTCTCAGTTGTGATTTCTTGAGATTAGCCATGTAATACTTGTTGAGGCTAGTTTTACACAATTTCGTCGAGGTTACGGCGGAAACATTTTTTTTAAATTAATCACACGATATTTTTGGTATGTGTTATACTCTCTTGAGGCTAATTATATAATGTTTACAGGCTAGTCATGTTATGTTTCAAAATTGTTCTGAAGGTATCTGAGGTTAACTGTATGGTTCTTCGAGCATTTAGAACACAATTTTATATGAGGTTAAATATGAATTTGGGACGCTGCATTCGGGCTTGAACTTGAAAAAAGTTGTGTAGAAATGAAAACAAAAAACTAACCTACTAAGATCGTCAAGAATGTCCACCGGGATCGAGTGTTCCACCATTTTTCACTTCTTGTTAATTATATTTGCATGGAGACTGAATACTGGAGTCTACCACGGTCTTACATACAGGTCTGGAAACCCCAGTGGAAGGGGTAGGTAGCTTATTGAAGAGAGTTGGTAGTTCACTAGTCGCCACTAGGTTCGTTGCGAATAGAATACCCGCTGTGGCGCGGCCGGGGGGCAGATAGAGACATCACTAGTCGGCCATGCTTCTTCCCTCTATCTCTGTCCCACCTTCATATTCGTTACACGGATAGTTATTATGAGTTCGAAATACTGTTAAAAGGGCCAGGAAAAGGCGTTAGTCCTGTCAGTTCCGATGAATACAATAAAAAAATATATGATCCTAATCGCAATCAAACTTTCTAACGCCAAGCGTTCGTAATAAGCATATACATACGATTTTAAAGTTGTCACATTGTATGTGAACTTTGACGGAGTGGTTCCGTACTCGCCTTATACTCGCGTTGTTGTAGATTCAAAGCCACATGCCTCAATTTTTTTTCTTCTATTTCTCATTCCCGCGTTTTTTATGCAATTTAATAAAAATACAAATGCATAAAATTCTTTGATATTTTTTACTTATGTCCGTGCATTTGTTTTCATATCGAGGTAGAGTTAATCCTTTTTATTTTTTTTATATTGCCCCTTCATGTGCCGTATGGCGCACTACATCACCATTTTGAAAGAATATGCTTTCAATTTATCAAAAACGTACTGTGTCCAAAACGCAGAAAAAAACAATTTATCAGCGACTCAGCGACACATGTTTTCAGCCTCTCACTCCGTTGATCGCCGTATTGAGGTTATGTATGTCCGGGCTTCGGAACAGCGGCGAGAACTAGTGGCGGCGTCTTACATACAGGTCTGGAAACGACCGTGGTGGGGGTAGGCACTGTTAACGAACCCACGTTTGTTTCTAATTTTGGCCACTACGTGGCATTGCTATCGTCGTGCACGTGTGCGACGAGGACAGAGCAGGTTCCGTCCGTCTCTCTCTCTTCTCGATGATCCGAAACAGGGAGACTAGAGTAAAGGAGTGGACACTGTGAGCTAGCGATGTGGCTCCAAAATCAAGGAAAATAAGAGTTGTAGGTGGCATTGTAATCGGCTTTTCCTGATATATAGATATACTCTCTTGCTTAGCTTTCCGTCGGCTACTTATACATGGTTGTCTGTGGCTTGAATCCATGCTCGAAAATTAAGTATTATATGATGTATAAAAAAATTATAAATAAAAACTCACATTTTAGATAAGTTTTGTGTATAGTTATTTATGTTTTATAAGAGGCAATGTTAAATGTGTATAATTTGAGAACGAAATATTTATTGAACCGTTCGGTGAATCGTTTTCAAATTTGATAGAAGATTATTACATAGACAAAATAACAGTGGGTGTAATTGTGATAACTTATTATTTAAAAAATTACGCTCGTACAATAGAATATTTGTGATTATTATTATTACTTATTGTGAGAGTGATTTATTATTACACAGACATAATGTACAGCAAAATGCGCCTTGTTAACAGTACAGATTGTTTATTTAATTCATTCGCAGTGAACCATATTTAAATTTATTATTCAAAATTATATTGATTACTTTTCATTGTAACACTTCTGTCTGCCGTTGTTAATCGCACACGTGAACGCTTCCAGCATCGCTCTTAACATTATTGGAACAATAAAAATGGAAAACATTGCAAATCCTCCAGTACGTCATGCATTGAAGCTCAATCTGACTCTGTGCATTTTTTTCAGCGATGCAACAATCTTACATTTTTTATTCTCATTAACTCACTTTCTACAACCAGAGTTCCGCACATTAGCTCCGTCAACTACGAAACACGAATCGTTTTTGTGTTTTATAATAAACGAAAAATATAACTGAACGCTCGCGAAAAGAAAAAAAAACTAAATGTTAGTATAGTACGAGTTTGCAAATATCATGCAATACCAAAAAAACGCAAACCTCGATTTTGACAACTTTCCTCTAATGCGCATGCCTAGAACCTTTAGCTACAAGTATTACTATACATCGGGGAATTGCGATCGCAGCGCCCCTTGCGGTCACTTAAAAGTCGAGATTTTGGGGCCGTCTTTTGCTGCTTATCTCCTATGGAGTGTCCACTCCTTTACTCTAGTCTCCCTGATCCGAAATGCACATTACCTTTTTCGTGGGGGGCGAAGGCGGAATGGAGTTAGATGAGAAAGAATTGTGGAACAAGGACGGGGGATTGTGGAAGAGAATAGAAGTGGGGCTTGTAAAACAGGGAAGATCCTGTATGGCTGGAAGAAGACCAATATATATATATTTTTTTTAATAAATAGAAATACCTTTTACGAGTGAAATGGATGTTTATTCGAATTTTATTCCGAGTTTCTTTCGATGACGAAAGGAAAAAAAAATACGAAACACATGGAATGTTGAATATACAAATACCTTTATTGAATGGATTTTTATTCGAAATTGTTCGACATCTCTTGGTACCCGAAAAGTCGAAAAATTATTATTCGGCGTCCAGCACCTGGTGTTACACGTGCGTACCGCACACACCTTCGGCATGTCGATAAGTTTTCAATAATACCCTGAAACCACCTTCGCCAGCTTTATGAATATTTTTCGAACTACAAATGCACGCTGACGCGAACAGAGGTTATCAAGAAGGTTGTAATAAAAAATGGAGTAATAAATGGCACGGGGCACGGTCTACGACATGGCAAGGGGCGAAGGAAGAGATCACAGAAGACGGTCGGTGGGAGGTACTCGCCGATAGTAGCGACGGCGGTGGCGGCGAGCGGAATGAAAGGTGAAGCTCGTAATGCTGCCTCACGACTCCATTGAAATCTGGCTTCGTTTCCAGACCTGTATGTAAGACCGCGGATATCGCTCATCGCAAATCGCGCGCGTGTGCAGAGGCCATTAGATTTTCCAGACCTGTATGTAAGACCGTGGTCACGGTCTTGCATATAGGTCTGGAAACTCCTAGGGTGGGGAGTGAAAAAAAACGTAGATTGACTTACCATAAGCCAATCTACATTTTTTTTTCAAATTCAGAAAATTTGAGGGGCAGACAGCTGTTCGTCTATCTATTTGACGTCGTTTGGCAAAGTTTCGACGGGATCTGAAGAGCCGTTGCAGAGATTTTTGGGTATCTATAATTGTTCTACCATACCCACCGCGATGAGGTGTCATTCCGTCTTAAATAGGATTCGAACCTGTAAATATCGTTCAGAATCGAAAGCGAGGTGGGTAAGGCGGAATAGACCGAAAGTACGAAAGCGTTTTGTGCATCAAGATTTAAAAAATATATTACCTCAAGTACCCACGGCAAGTATTATCATTGAAGAATGAAATCAATGAAAAAATTGAAAGGCATTTTTCTTACATTTTCAATGACCCTTACAATACAACACTTACCTCTGTCGGAATAAGGAAATCGCGAGAGGTCGTAGGCATTTTCGGCACGACAGCGTCGTTGCATATAGCTACGGGCCCATCAGACGGTCCGGGTAACTCGTTGCAGGAAACGTTTTCTTCTGGTTGACCAACGTTTTCCTGTAGAAATAAAGAATGATTACTTATTGTATTTATCTCAATGTAATAATGGACAATTTATGTAGAATTTTTCGAGGGGATGACAAAGTGCGGTATCAACGAATTAACTCAGATAATAAACAGTTCTTAAAAAAGCGAAAATTGGGGAGGGATAACAGATAAGAATATTCCGCATATATAAAATTAAACACCGTAAAAAAGAAATAAATTGTTGAGAAATCATACTGCTGAACACAGGCTATAAACAATTACCATACACAGCTGCAGGTTAGCTGACAAGGAGACGGCACTACCGTGGGATCGGGGATTTGGCCGAATTTGTCGTGGTGAAAGAGGACCCCTAGCACCTCACGTGGTTAAAGTAGTAGGACGCACTAATCGGAAGATTCCGAGAAAAATCGATTCAAAGTTTTTTAGGCGCCTTATGAGTTTAAAATGTCAGGCACTTGTCGAGCCGCCGTCTAGTCTAGACGGTTAGGGCTCGGTCGTTTGCGGCGGAGGTCTCGCGTTCGATTCCTCCTTCGGATCTTATTTTTTTTGTTATCCCAACAATTATTCAAAACGTTTTTCATCCCTATATATTTCTTGAAATTTATTTGCATTATTTTTTAAAAATTACTTTCATTTTTTTCAAATTATTTTCTTTTTTTTGCCAATAAAACAATTCATAACGGTGGGTTTTTAATTTTTCATTGTTAAGTATATCAGGATGAACATTGGGTTTTTAATGAGAATAACAAAGTAGATTAGGAAAAATACAATTTTTATTCATATAATAATTATATAAAAAAACTGCAATAGTAATTATCGTAGAAACAAAGCAATAATTTTTGCGACATCTTGCGCAACATATAAAAGCAGATTTTTTACAATCCCAGGGAGTTTGCAATACATCCATACGAAAACATGTCCCATTAACGTTCATGGAAATGTTTCTAGTAACTGATAATTTTGAGGCAAACCAGGCGTATTGAATCATGTCTCGGAATATTGGTGACGATAATTGACGGTGTACTATCGAATGGATTTTTATACAATCGGATTTTATATATAAGCAGAATCGTGAAATAAATTCCCACGAAGATCAATCAGAAAGCCTTGCTCCTGCAACGTGAATGTTTTTATGCAAAACAAATTACTATAATTATTACAATCATACTTTGTATTGATTGTAATAATTATAGTAGTTTGTTTTTTTTGTATGAAGAGCATAAAAACATTCAGCGTTGCAGGAGCAAGACTTTCTGAATGATCTTCCCGGGAATTAATTTCACGATTCTGCTTATATAAAAATCCGATTGTATAAAAATCCATTCAATAATTCACCATCAATTATTGTCACCAATATTCCGAGATATGATTCAATACGCCTGGTTTGCCGCAAAATTATCAGTTACTAGAAACATTTTCATGAATATTAATGGGACATGTTTTTGTACGGATGTATTGCAAACTCCTTGCGATTGTAAAAAATCCGCTTTTATACGTTGCGCAAGATGTCGCAAAAATTATTGCTTTGTTTGTTTCTACGATAATTACCACTGCGGTTTTTGTATATAATTATTATATGAATAAAAATTGAATTATTCCTAATCGACCTCGACATGAGCTGCGATGGGCACAGCATCAGCGATGAGGGTATACCGAGCATGAGGAATTACTTCGATCGTACCATTAGGCATTTTGATGCGGTCTTCTTTTATTATCGAGACATCGGAAAAGTGAAGCTCGCACAGAAAATTAGTGTGGGAGAGACACTGTCCAATGACTTCACTCCATCATTGTAGCATATTCTACAGACAAAACAGAAATTGTATATATGATTAATATAAAGATACAGGAAAAAACAAAGCGGGTTGAAATTTTATATACGCTATAAGACATTGAGCAATTTTTTTTCTATACGCAAAAACTGCTATGCATTTATTTAATATTTCTTTAACAAATTATGTGCGTTGCCTCACTTAACAAAAAGGAAACATTTTAACCGGAGACTTACCTTTGGAATCTTGAAGACGGACAACTGCCGTACTCCTAAACGCTTGCACTTCGCTCTGCTGGCGTCTCGCCCAGTTCGACCCTTGGGTACGAACAATATTTCCTCATTGTGCACTCTGCAACAAGAAATGAACTCAAAATAGAATTTGTTATTGCATATGATGATATATGAATTCTAACCTCACTTTCATGCTCATTCGATTGAACGCATGAATGACAATTATAATATAATATTGAAAATAGAAAATATCGTTTTCTTACCTGCTTATATATAATGTGGGGCAATCACTCACTGCACTCCACAGCACTGATGTTTATCACAATAAAAAAATCCTTATAAATCTTGTTGGTGCGTTCAAAGACAAAAAGCCAAGAACGAAGAATGACGTAATAAATGCAAACTGGGATAACCAAGAATCCTCCAGTATGTATATACGCTCACTTCATAGCGTCACCGTGCCATACTTCATATCATACCCTCCCTGCACTAGCGCTTGTTGTGGCTGAATTTAGAACCACATCTTTTCGCACTTTCAGGGTCCACGTATATAATGCTTGTCCTATACGCGTTCGGGCTCGTTTACTCTAGTCTCCATGGTTACGACCGTGTTCGTGTTCTGCTTACGACGATATCACAACGCAAAAAACACCGTTTACCGCATGCACTGAATCGTCTTATCTTTCAGACTATTTATATAACCAAATTATGATGGCCTCGATGAAACACTTCGTGTCGTCAATACTGTTTCGTCAACTGTATTCATTGATAAAGCAGTATGCTAGCAACGAATCTCCACGAAATCACCAAACTTTACGAATCCTACCTACGAATTTTTGCTTATCGACGCGCGCTGAAATATTTTTGAATAGGGGAAAAAAAATTCTTTGCACGTCGCATGATGTACCGTTTTATAAGATCTCCTTTTTTTCAGAGGTAAATTTTTTCACGACAAAATGTACAATATGGAAATTGTGCTGATTGTGTGTTTTTTTCATAAGCGCCGTAACCTCTTGTGATTCCCGTGCCCGTTCAACAACGATAAAAAAACACAATCGCATCGACAAGGTACGTAGACACAATATGTTTCATACGATTTTTGCTGACCACATTTCTCCATAGCTCAATTGATTTTATTTAAACAAATAATACTTTGGGCCAAGTACTGCAAAATCGGCCAAGTTGCTCTTGGAGTTCATTAGCTCCAAGAGTACTCTCTGAGCTAATGAACCTTGGTATGTCAGTTTTCTTTTACCATGGTTGATGTACATAGATCATTAAAATAATTGAGGGCGAACGGAAAGGAAGCGTTCACAAACTAGATTGACAAATAATGTTGAAGTTTGTGTAGTTGGAATACAAATGACAAATGAGACATTTTTGTGAGTTGAAAAAGTTGATTTTCATTGCACCCAAAGAATGTAAACTTTGATTCTATACTGACGATCCAGTGAATCACGCATATGAAGCACTCGGAGTCTTCATGATAAGGGAAATTGTATTAATTTAATGAGTATGATGTTTTGAATTGTACATAGCCTACTACTAGTAGCTTGAGCTATTAGACCTGATAAGATTACTTGATAATGAATGACCGTTTAGCTTGTATTTTATTTATTTAAAAAAATGTTCACCTGTAATCTTGAAGGTTTATAATACTGTGCCAACAAGAGATGTAATTTGTAAATTTGAGAACTCAGTGTTCCTCTTATTTGCTTCATTATTTTGTTGAATCATGGACAAACGCTATTGTGAAAATAACTCACATATCGCAACTTCATTTGTACCGTTTCGTTGTTCTCGAAATCGACTTTTTAAACGATTCTAAAAGGGTTTTCAACTTGGGTATATACCTTTTTTCTTAGCAGTATTTCCCTATTGTATGATTTGATTTTTCAGTTTGTGAGTCCTTTTTCTCATCAACGGATTCATTTTTGATGATGTCAATAATATTGATAACCAGACCACTATCAATGCCCTTGTACATCAGTATTTTCTTTAAAAAATGTAAGACATACTGTTGTATCTTTTGCTTCGTCAGTTATTTTTGGGAAATCTTCAAATTATTTTTCCATAATCTTGATCGCACGTTTTATATAGCCCGCTCTGTTGGGAACTAAATAACTTTCGTCTGTACTTTCCAAACTCGTTATGAATAGTTCTTTCCTTTCACTTTTGCATTTATGGCCATCAACCAAAAAAACAATATGCTTCTTGACTCTTTTTTCATTCGGTCATTTAATAATGCATCAGGCGACCCTTACAAAAAGGTTTGCTCCCCGGTGATCGGATCTCCGCACGCCCAGGGAATCAAGACCTTATGCGTCCAGGGATCCAAGCATTATGAGCCCTATTAATTTTTGCAGAGGACACGTGTATGAAAAAACCATCATAAGCACTAACATTTCTCAATCAGCGGAAAATAGCATAAGGATAACAAAAGACTTTATCTTGCTTGAGGACTTTTAAGACTAAAATCGAAATATTCAGATTCAATTGAAATTTATATCACCAAGATATTATTTTATCGTGCATTAACTGTCTAAAAGTCAATCAGTTTCACAACACAGTTTCAGAGATTTTTAATGTTCACGTTGAACCTTTATTCATTGTGCGATATATATGACACCTTGTAAACACTAGTCATAAGGCTGTAGTGACTGGAATAATATTGAGATTTACATTTGAAAATGAAGGAAAGCGTGATTATAGTATTAGAAATGCTGTGTTGAAAATTAAGTGCTTTCTCCACCACTTCCGTCATTAATAATACTTGAAAAAAGATTTGAGAACCGTGAGTTGTGGAACTGGTTCTTAGTCCCATCCTAAACTACTGATTCTTCATGGCACAGACAAGAACTGCGATTGCTCATATGACAACTAATGGTAGAATCGTGACCTAAACATTGTATGCTTCAATGTGAGCTTGTTACGGGTTACGCTGAGACGCTTCAAATCGTGCATGCAGTAGAAAACTCAAGTGGCCGACTTAGGTCATTCGTCCTACTTAACGTAAGACGTTTACATTTTCCATAAAAAAAATTGTCACTTTGTGGAATCCAGTGACCATGCGTATTTTGCATAGAAGCATAACTAATAAACATAGATTCTGAACAATTAATATTTTACGGTTTGTCTTAACAATAGATATGATTTCATCGTTTTCGATTTATGAAATCCAAATACACCTTTCTTATTGCTGGTATCTAACGGTGTGAACTTTTTAGCACCATCCATGGATCTAAGTAATATGCAAATATTTAGTGTCTTAATGTAAACAAATATCCTAGTTTTTGTAAATGACTTTGATCGATTGAATAAAAACATTTGTTGGTTTCTTGATAACCGCAGATATATACTTTTTTTTAAATGATGGATTCGCTATATTGGACGTTGCTCCATCACAACCATTTTTATTTTTCTTTGGGACTAACAGGCTGGTATTCGAGCCGGGGACCTCTGGATGTTCTGGTTTAACGGCAAGCATGCTAACCACTAAATCAGCAGAGAGGTTTAACCCTTTGAAGCATACATTTTTCTTTACGTGCACGTTTTTTGCACTTTCGTTATTGATGACACCCGCTATGTGGAAAATGAAAATTGAATAGGTATGTTTTAGTAGTTATTGAAGTCCCAGGAACCTTGAAACGCATTTACAACCGCTATAGTTAATTAAAAAACACCTTTGAATCGTCAAAATCTGAATTGAATTAGATGTAACACAAGTGTCACACTATGCTGCAAAGGGTTAATATCCAAATAAATATATGTAGTTTTCTAAAAATACAAGAAAAGTCCTTTTTGGCTTTACTATGCTTAAACATATGCGTCTGCTTGGTGTGAAGTTCTTTGATATAATTCGCCTCTTGGATATCTCTAGTGGCGCGGCTTGGTGGCAGATTCACGCAACTCGTGGACGTTCGACAACGGTCATCTTTATGGTTCACGTATTAATTTTGTTAAAAAAGGCTCTGTGAAATAAAGAATTAATGCATGCGTACGAGCAAAGAACAGATATTGCATCGAACAACAGGTTTTATGAGACGATTTGGCAAGATTTCTTGGGGGGATTTCGTAGTTATCCCCCCAGCCACCTAAAGCGCTGACTGTATCGATGTGCATGAAGCATCCGCAGACGTGCTTGGCTCCACCTCTTTCTATGCAAGAGCCAACTACGGTTGAGGTAATGTCACGCTCGCTCGCTCTCTTGCAGATTCCAATGATAACAGCAGCGACGGTCAAGCGGTCTAAGGCTGGAAATACACGTCCGATTTTTTCTTTCCGACAATCCGATCCGACTATCGGAAGGCACTCGTGCCATACATTTGTTTGAGCATGCAATACACATCCGATCCGATAGTCGGATCCGAGTTCCGATAGCCGGATCGGATGTGTATTGCATGCTCGAACAAATGTATGGCACGAGTGCCTTCCGATAGTCGGATCCGACTGTCGGATCGGATTGTCGGAAAGAAAAAATCGGACGTCTATTCCCAGCCAAAGCATGGAGGCTAGAGTGGGAGGAGTCCCAACTCTTATGGAGAGACTTGAAAAAAGTGGCTACAAAAATTTGGTCCAACAGGCATGTCGCCACTATTGCTAAGACCTCGAGAAGTGAGCTGCGTGTGACAGAGACGGAACAAATAAATAATGAGAAGTGTATGAGGCAGAATGATACTTGAGAGGTGGGCTGTGTGCGAGAGAGATGTAAAATGAAATATACCAGAGGGATCTCCGTAAATGCGTAAAGATAGAAGAATATTTTTAATGTAGCAATGCCCAATGAACAATATGCATTAGTTGCATAATTAACGGTGGAAAAGGTCGAAAATAATAATAATGTAATACGTAGTGATAGAAAAATATTTTTATTATAGCAGTGTTTAATTGTACAACAAACGGTAGAAAATGTCTTAAATAATACTGAGGCCTTTTTTGTCTTTAATCAATTTTTATTTTCTTAGGTAAATATGACGGCAAGTTAATCCCTGGTGTCAAAGAACACTGCTTGGCGATCTGCTTATATTAAAACTCGCAAACAGCGAACAGTAACACGATAATTCTTATGATAACGATACGTAACCCAACAACTCACGACTTATTTTTTTCACCGTCAAACGCATGACTGGAGTGCATATGCACCCAGTGCTTTTCTTTGTCATTAAACCGGTCCTACGGAGACAAATGGACTTTATCATATTTCAATTTCTTCGTATTTTCGTAAGAAAATAAATATTGTACGAGCCATCTGATTGAATTAACATTCCATTAGTGAACAACCCATTTAAAGACTGAAAAACGGCAAAAACCTCATTTTTTGCATAAAAATTAGGGTGCGACTGGGGGCCCCCAGTCACGAGTTTGAGGGTTAAATAAAAATTAAAAGATAATCATACACAAGAAATTGCAATTACTCATTGCCGTAAGGAATTTAACAAATTGTTTTCTTGTACAACGAACGTTGGAAAACGTCTTAATTAATAATTTTATTATTCTTGAATACATTTTTTCCTCAGGTCAGTATGATGGTAAATTTTTCCTAGTCAAAGAACCATGCTTTGCGATCTGTTTGTATTAAAACTCGCAATAAGCGAATCGGTAACACGATTATTTTAACAATAACATATTTGAATGAAAATAAAAAGAAAATCACACGAAAGGAATTGCAATTACTCATTGAGGCAAGAAATTAATGAAATTGTCCAATAGTTATTTTTCGACTTGAGAAAAACAGTAATAACAATATAAGGTCAAAGCGATATTTCTTGCTTCAATGTTTTCCAGATAAAAACATGCTTCAATGTTTTAAAGATAAAATATCTGTCCTCTTGTCAACATCAAAGCCGGTTTGTCTCGATAAATCGATTTGAACAATTCTTCGTTCGAAAATTGTGTGTATATTATCGTATTTGCTGGTACAGTAGAACCTTGTTTATCCGACCTTCGATTAACCGAGGTTCCGCATTATCCGAGTCACCTAACTCATCCGAGTCCTCCACATTATCCGAGGTGTTTCCTCGGATAAAACGGAAGAATCTGCTATGCCTATGCGGGGACATAGCAGATAACCCTCTATTGCTACTTTTTTCGGATTATCCGGGATTTCCCTTATTTTCCGGGATTTTCTTTATTTCCGAGGTACTTTGTCCCCACATTACCTCGGATAACCGAGGTTCTACTGCATTTGCCATGGAGGCTAGGATGCGCATTCGATCCTCTTCCATCTCTCTTACACGACATCGACTTACTTCTCGGGGTCTTGGAGATAGTAGCGCCATCCCTGTTTGACCTCATTTTTGTAGCCACTTTGTAATGCACAAATCGGACTCCTCCCACTCTAGCCTCCATGGATCTAAGGCACGTGCTCATCATGCCCGGGAGCCCCGGCTTTAAATCGATCTGTTTTCGCTCCTTTCATCTCACACGTTCCAACTCTTTTGAGCATGCTCACAGCGATTTATTCCAAGGAACGTACTACGCGGTACAGAATTCTGTTGCTACGTTGCTTACATTTGTCAGAGATTTAACAGACCTCGGACGTATTCGCGGTTGTTAATACTGAATATCAATTTAACTAGTTAATTAATCGTGCATTCGTGTATTTCGTGATATTCTGTTAGACTCTTCGCCTACGAAAAATTGGCTGTTTAAAACTGTGTGTCCGTTGCAATATTGTTAACAATGCCTTTAACTAGCAGATGTGCCTATAATGGATGCAAACAATTCCTAAGACGAGTCCCAATCTGAGCTTCGATCGTTTCGCTAACAACGACGACACGTAAAAAATTTAGTCAAACGAACATGTATACTTTCTATTTAAGCGTAATTAAAATGAAGAAAATGCATATTTGAGGGAATTGCACGCATTAAAAAAAACCACGTTTCACGCAAAAATTATGTCAAATTTGGATAAAAAATAAGACGTTTTTTTCCAATTTTTCAAAAATAATTCTCGCCAAGTAGAAGGTAGCAATATTATCAATATTTCTACCAAGTTTCATCTCAATCGGCTTAAGAGCTGTGGAGTAATTCTGCACGTCAATTTCGAAAATGCAGTTATGGAAGAAATGGTTTTGACGTTCATGCCCGCTCCGAATCAGAGAGGTGAGGCACAGCGTTCACCGGCTGTAACGTTTGAAGTTTTTCGAATTTCACTTTGAAACTTCCGGAAAATATTCTACGTATACAGGGTGTATCTCAAATACTAGTTTTCCCTTCGTGAGCATATCTTTCCAAGCAAAACGCTTCTTTTAAATGTCGTACGACAAAAATTGGAAAAATTCACGAGTAAATTCCAACGGCGAGCAAACAATAGCCCAGTAGTTTCGGCGTCCAAGCGAGAGTAGGCGCGGGTTCGACTCGCCGTTCGCACAAGGGGATGCAAATCCTTTGATTTTTGCTAAATGGGAGTTGAAATTGAAAGTTCAAACTTTCAATTTCGAATGTTGAAATTTGAATTTTGAACCTTATCCGGTTGCCCAAATAAAGTATTATTTAATAAATAAAAAATGGTAGACAGTACTGTCCATTGTTTACTCTTCCGTTCGAGTAAACAACGGATCACAATTGTTTAACATGTTTATTTATTATTCCATACTTTATTTGGGCGACCGGATAATGTTCAAAACACAAATTTCAAAATAAATTAAAAGTTCAAATCTAAGTGCCCGAATGTGGATTCGGACCTTCGCGCGCGTTCGCTTGGGCGCCGAAACTACTGTAGCATTGTTTAGTCACCGTTGGACTTAATTCGTGAATATCAGGGGCAATTTTTGTCACACAACATTAAAAAAAAGCGTTTTGCTTTTCTAAAGGTATTTTTAAGGTATGCTTTTCACGAACCTCAATATTTAACAATTAACCGATTTTCGTCTATAAACAAGTAAAAATACATCCCAGTATGCTCGGAAAATTTCAAGCGAAAGTAACGAACTTGTAACGAAAAATTGCAACTCTAAAAATCGTCTTACTTGTACGGCGCTTTATGGAGATTACACGCTAGCCACAGTTCTGTCTAATAATTTATGCACTGAAAAACTCTAGATGCCTGATATAAACTGCTTACGCGTGTAAAAAAATCTTAAGATCCCGTAACGACAATAAAAACAGGGAGAAATGGAATGCTTTAAGAAAATATTAAAGATAAAATTTCGTGATAAAAAGCCGCGACCTTTTAGGAAAAATGCAAAAATGTCTGAATTTACTAAATTTGCGCAATTTTTTTCTCCATAAATATTCTGGGGGGCCACACTTGATAGCAGTGTAGTGTAGCTCATAATTGCACATCAGCAATTTCGTATTGCACTAAATAAATAAATAATCCAAAACGTGCCGTGTTTTGCATGTGAATCTTATGTTTACTGTGATGAGAAGAATGACCTCGAGTTGCCGCCGTTAAATGACAGACGGCGTTGCCGTCGCTTTGCCATGTTATCCAAGAGGCGTATAGATTTTTATTGGGCCGATATTTTGTCAGTTTTCGTATAATGCGTTTGTATTTATTCTAAAAAATGAAAACTATAATAGATACGTATAGCATTTTTTTTGTTGGTTGCAGAAAATTGGATGTTAGCGGTTAAATATATGGTTGTGTACGAATTTTCTTGCACGCACCCAACTTTGATCTAAGTCGACCTTCAACTGATGGATTCTGAACTTTCCGCAAAATATAAAATAAACAATATTGGCCAATAAATCTTCGGTAAATGCAGTAGAATGTTTTCTTTAAAAAAGACGATGAATAAAGAAAGTACAATAAAAAATTCTCGGATCGATATAGCGACACATGCGCGTTTCGCTGTCTTTGTCAGTTGGTCGGATATCTACGAAAGATATCTACAAGATTTCTATTTTATACTTTATGTATGGCCATTATGACGATATCTCAGCACGAGCAGAACTGAATGAGTCGAACATAGGACAATTGAAAACCTGCGGATCTAATTATATTACGTTCCATTAATTATATTAATTAAAGTTGTATTAAGTTCCATTTTATTAGAGTTTCTTTACTTCTTAATTATTGAGTACACAATATTTTTAGTAATGAAGGAACTTTTATTTCGAATAATGATTCTGCAATAAGGTTTTTTGCGAATAGTTGAAAGAAATAATTGTTCCTCATGCTTTCATGAAAAAGTTTCCCTTCATCTGCAATAATTTTGTAGATCACTTGAATACTTATGATTTTTTTCAGAATCCTTTATTTTGGGAGTATTTTTTTAATTGTAGGAATTGGATATAATATTGCAATTTTTTCTTTTTAATATACTTTTATAAAAACGGTCTGCATCACTCTTGTAATTTTCAAAACATTTGACGAACGGTTTCATAAATAGGACCAACAAAAACAATAAGAGGAACTAAAGATAAAGAGAACGTGCTACAAAAATTCATGAGTATTTAGAAAAATTGACTATTTAATTTCGTATGAGAAAATCCCTTCATAACTGATTATAAAGGGATTTCGTATGAGAAAATCCCTTCATAACTGATTATTTGTTGCACGACAGTTTGATCGAACAATTCGTTAATACCTTCATGTTTTATCGAATCGGGGAGTTATCAGATACTGATAAAATGGAACTTTCACTTAGCATAGATGTCTGATGCAACTTAAAGAGATCGTTGTACATTGCTTTGTTAACTGGTCACATACGAATTGCGCAGATTCTCATAGCGAACAGAGGAGAGATAGCATGCCGTATATTGCGCACTGCGAAGAAGCTTGGAGTACAAACGGTGGCGGTGTACAGTGAGGCAGACAAAAATGCCATGCATGTGGAACTGGCCGACGAGGCATACTGCATCGGACCTCCTCCCTCTGGCCACAGCTATCTTTGCCAGGATAAAATAATAGCGGTCGCCAAAACTGCCAAATGCCAGGCCGTGCATCCGGGCTATGGTTTTTTGTCGGAGAACATAGAGTTTGCTGAACTATGCCAGAAGGAGAATATTACGTTTGTTGGGCCACCGCCGGGCGCCATAAGAGACATGGGAATAAAAAGTACTTCGAAAGCGATCATGGCCGCAGCCGGGATACCTGTCATCGAAGGTATGTTTATGAATTCTCTTCTGTAAATAAAATAGTGCAATGGGACTAATAACGATTACTTTCGGTTTTCAATGTATTCTCATGACCTCCTTTCGCCCTAAAAGCATATCTAAAGGTTTGTGACGAAGAGAAAGTGAATGAAATTGCGTACATTGGCTGCATACAAATTGTTTTTTGCCGTACAGCAACATTTCTGTTTAAATTATTGTTTGCATCGGAAATGTATATAAAGGATGTTGTAATATAGATACTTCCCAACGTCGATTCGGAAAACTATAAAAATGAATTACCGGATTCGTCGCTGCCGTGTGGAGACAAGCCTCAGCACAACATTTGCGATTAGCGCACAATCAATCGAGTACCCGTCACGTTTAGTAATTTATAATATTTGTTTGCTCTGCTTTTACAACGTAAACATCACACGCGGTACTGACATTCACGCAAATACCTGATTTAAATGGCGACCGCCATACTGCCCTAGCGGATGAAAACCAATCTGAGTATAGCCAAAACTCGCCGCAAGGGCTGCGCCACCAGAGTTACTTCAGAAGCGTATACCTCCTCGTGGTACATTCATAAAATTCATGATCCCATTTTGAAAAAAAGAAACACGTTGGTCATCTTAACGTCGTTAAGTGGTCGTTTCTCTGGGTTTCAAGATCGCATAAAGCAACCCCCCTCCCCCCCCCCCATACCTCGCAAGATACACAACATACAGTTGCGTGCAAAAGTTTTGGGCCATCCCATTTTTCAGGCATATTGCATTGAAATACGATGGCGAGGAAAAAATAAACGAGTTATGATAACATGTATTCACTTTGTGACGGAAAATTCACTTTCCCTGAACGTCACAAAAGGGACCTCCTGTTTTTCCCGGCGATTCATTTAATCGGCGCCAGCCGCCGTGGCGGCTTGTCGGAAAAAGTGGCCGGACGAAGTCCGACCGAAGGTTACCCAAGTTGCCGGGCAGCTGCAGCCTTGAGTCGTGGCAGAGGGGCAGGGTTAGGGGCAAAGAAAATCTGGACACACGACACGATAAAAAAAAAAAACTGAAATAATAAATATAAAAATATTAAGATTTATTCTCCCATCTCTCTTTTCACGATTTTACTCAAATTCAATCGGTTCCGCGGGGAAAGGGCGGTCTCACCGTCGGTCACACTCGCACTCCGTCGCCCTCGCGTCCAACAACCCGGGGACCTCGCCTACGAGAGAAACGAGCGAGATGATCGCCGTCCACTCATTTCTCTCGCCAAAGCTACCTGACGCCCCGGCGACTCCCAATCACACACGCTCCACACCAACATCGACGAACTTACACTCATCGACTCACTCTCGCATTCTTTAATTTTTCTGGGCGGAACTTAACGGCGGGGTAAAGTTAATTTGGCGAAAAAAAGGCATGTTTTTAAGATTTTTTTTTGGCGTAACGAATAGTGTTCGTTTATTGAAAAATTTACATATAATAAAGTAACATTTGAACAACATTCTCCTAAATTTGCATTGCAAAAAGATTCAAAATTGAGCGAGTGAAAATTAAACCCCGGAGGCGCCTCGAAAAAAAGTTGGATTGCGGTGTGCACCATAACTCGCAACAGAATCATTTGAAACAAAAAAATCAAAATGCATTTATTAAAGGAGATGTTTCTCGAGGTAATGACGGGAGGATTTTTTTTTTCGATTTTTCGATTTTTCGTAGCACTTGGGAGCCAAAAACCCGATTTTCGCTAAAAAAAATCGGCTAATTTGTTGTTGAAAAATTAGTAATTATTAAAAAAAAACAAAAAAGCTCTTGACAATACCTGGTGAATTATGTGAAGAAGTACTGTGCAAAATTTCAAAGCGATTGGTCCAGTAGATTTTGAGTTATCGTGCACACGGACTTCAAATATGACAAGTTTCAGAAAAACGGTTTGAAAAACACAGAAGAGAAGAGAACGGCATGGAGCAATAGACGCTCAAATACTCATAACTTCGTCAATTTTACTCCGATCGACTTGAAATTTTAACACAATATTCTTGATATACTATGCATTCATTAAAAAAATTAAACAAAAATGAAAAAAAAATTTTAATACTTTACCCTGCCCTTAACAAATACAAGACACGCACTCCGCCGTGACCCCCAACCACGCGACTCACGATAACAAAAAAGAAAAATAACGAAAAACCGAAAAAGCGGGATTCGGACATAGCCTACGTGAAGCGGAGGCCGCCCCCAGACCCGAACAATTGGGCTTCCGTCGAGGGACGTTATAAGACTAGCCGAGGGCACAATTTCGCAACATTTTTGAGCGTTAGCCGAGACTTACCAGCACTAATTCGCGCTCGAAGAGGCCCTCCGAACGCTGTACATCCCGCTCGACACCCAACACCTCCAACACGCACTTCACGAAAACGCACTCGATAAGTCGCGTTTAACTAGCACAAATAGGAACGAAACCGAGCGCGTCGAAAGAAAAACTGTCAACGCGGGAGCGCGAGACCAAAGCCGGGTCGCCCGCACTGCGACTCGAGGCAAATTATTACTTCAGAGGCCTTTTCGCAAAATCAATATCCAAACGTTAAATCCCTTGACCGATAACCCCTGCCCTATAATGCAAATCGCCTCTTTTTGCTATCGGTAACTTATTGGGAAATATTCCCGCGGTAGCATGTAAAGATCGCCCAAGATCGCATACCCTAGTGGAGAGCGAAAGCAGGACACCTGAACTCAACCCAAAATGGGCAAGAAGGGGTTCCATGTCCCTTCACCCGTAACCTCAAATTCCGCCCGTTCTCCAGCGGTCATTCTCCTTTTCCAGGGGCCGCCGATATTGCGCCCGAACCTCTGCCGATTCTTGGGACCTCCGTCGAGCGCTCCTCTCTGTCGGGCAGCTCGATACTCTATACCATACTCCCCTCGACGGATAAGAATGCTCAAAACCCCACCAAACCCAACGAAATCGAAATCGCGATATCGGTAGCGCGTAACCCTAAACTGTAGTCGAGGCGAATCGGAGAGACCAGACCATACGGGAACAAAATTGATTTGTTGGGGAAGTCCTCTGTGACCGCGAGTTACAAAACATCACGTTACATTATGTATGTACTTATTTCCAAGGTATTGACAAATAACTGATAGCTAACAATATTCTGCACACAAAGCTGACTCTTGACATTCCTTCTGCGGCCACATTGCAGTTTTATACTTTTTATTTGTTAATTTTTCGAGGCGATTTATGTATGCGCACAACTCTTTCCAGGACTGCCCTGAGTGTAGTAGCAACTCTAGTTCTTCTTTTCTTTCGGTGACTTCTTTTCCTGCTGTTCACCTTCCTACATACTTCGCGATGACTTAGCCTATCTTTCTTCTTCCGTCAGGGCACCTGCACATATATACTAGCGTGTCCTCCGTCTTTTTACAGAGCTTGCACGCCGCTTCCCTAAATTATTTGCTTTCTCTTGCTCATACCTCTAAAAATAATCCTATATGATTTTTCCCCATTTGCCCACCGGAAAAAAGAAAAACCTCTCAATTTAGAGGGATGTCATGATATAATTGCATTTTTAAATATTTTATTCCCATTTGTCATATCAGAATCGTTTTTTTAACATTAACTCATGAAATCAATAGGGTATCACGCAAACGACCAGACGGATGATACTCTGTTCAAGGAGGCCCGGAAAATAGGTTTTCCGCTCATGATAAAAGCGGTACGAGGCGGTGGTGGTAAAGGTATGAGGATCGCAATGGAGGAGGGGGACTTTTATGAAGCTCTGGAATCCGCTCGGACCGAGTCCCTGAAAGCGTTTGGAGATACCGCGGTACTGTTGGAAAAGTACATAGCAAAGCCGCGCCACGTCGAGGTACAAATTTTTGCGGACCAATATGGCCACGTCGTACATCTGTTTGAGCGTGACTGCTCTGTTCAGCGACGCCATCAGAAAGTTATCGAAGAAGCTCCGGCGGTAAGGATCAAAGCTCTTTCGACCCACTAATTTTTGTTTTGATGAGACATCTTGATAGTAAATTTTTGCATCCAGAATATAACATAATTAAGTTGAAAGAAGAAAGCTGCTACTGCTAGCAAAATATGCTGGATGTAGCTACGGATATGGA
Organism: Ophion obscuratus; assembly: GCA_964007375.1. Lineage (NCBI taxonomy): Eukaryota > Metazoa > Arthropoda > Insecta > Hymenoptera > Ichneumonidae > Ophion > Ophion obscuratus. The sequence goes on along the minus strand of OZ023319.1, from coordinate 21,548,963 downwards.
ACGGCAGTATAGTAAATGCATAAACACTCATTAAAACCCATGTGTTTGGTATTTTTTATCGGCGGTATAACGGTTTTAAGGGGTGAAACCATCTCTTAAAGTGAGAGATGTCAAGGGAGGGTTTTGAAGTATCACCTACAAGCAGTCTACCGATTTCAGTAAAACAAAGACGAACATTTTTCTTATGCAAAGCGATAAAAAAAGCCACTATGGGTACGCAGAAAAAAAAGAAGGTAAGCAATTTAAAAGGGATTTATTCGAATGCATGAAATAGGTACCACTTGGAAGATGGGATGAAATTAAATATTATGTGTTCTTGCATTTTTGCAGGAGAACAAGCTTAAAGGGGTAAGCTACCTACTACCTGAATTTCCGTGTTGTAGTTGATTTTTCTGAGGTTCAAATGTATCTGATGATTCAAAATATTTCTACAACGTCTAACTTGAAGTTTTCTCGTGATTTGAAACGACTACGTTTGTCTCAGCGATGGTAGTTAAACTACCATCTCTATTTTTATTTTCGTTCGTGGTTTTGAATATTTGCCCATTTATTTAGTTAAAATGGCGGCCATACCATCGGCAATATGAATTTTAGGTCCGTGTATACTTGTATGGAGTTTGATGTTAACACCCTTGCACTTACTAGTACTCGAATTTACATGCTGGAATGCCACCCACGCTATAGTTTACAAGGATACCGCTTATTTCGTTTCAAATAATTTCTTTCTTTGTATTTGGTATTTCTTTCATCCGCCTTATAAATTTACTTATTCAGATTTTATATTACGTGGTTGCATATGAAATCGTCCATTTTTTGAGGGAAAGAAACGAAAGTGATTCGGTAGGGAATCTGCTAACTAGTTTATAAAAACTATTTGGCCCATCTTTCGTCTACAATCGGATTCCACGTGTGAAGAATACGGGATCTTTGGAGGCAATCATCTAGTAATTTTTGTAATCAGAAGAAATAGTAACTGTGCAGCGTTTATCTCAAAACTGCATTTTTTTAAGTTGGCCGGAAACGTAACTCAGACATTTTTCAACCGATTCACTTGAAATGTTGAATATATCTTGAAAAATACATTGTTTATGGAAGTACGTAGGATTTTTTTAATATTGCATAGTTCATTTGTTATTAAAGAAAATATCTGACGATTTTTTAGGCAAATTTTTGGAAAGTGAAAAATTTCGTCCGATAATTGTTCATAACAAATGAACTATGCAATATAAAAAAAATCCTACGTACTTCCATAAACAATGTATTTTTCAAGATATATTCAACATTTCAAGTGAATCGGTTGAAAATTGTCTAACAAGGAACATCCCTCAGGTGTCCGCCTCCGATATTGTTGAAACTCATATATGTGATAGAGCATCGAAAACTTTGAGACACGTTTTTTTTTTATCGGCGGAAAAACGGATTTAAGGGGGGAAACCGCCCCTCAAAGAAAGGCGTGTCGAGGGGTGATTTTGCAGTTCCACCCAGAAGCAATCCACCGATCTGAATGAAACAAAAACGAAAATTCTTCTAATGAAAAGCGATGGAAAATCCAGTATGAAGATGTTAAGAAAAAATTAAATTAGGGGGTAAACCACCCCTCAATTTGCCTTTTTTCACCCCACACTTAAGAGGGTTGTCTGCAAATTAATAAAACAGGTATCATTTTGAAGGGCAATTAAAGTTGAAGTTGACGGGTTTTTGCGTTTTGGCAGCATAGCAAATTTGAGGGGGTAAACCACCCCAAACATAAATTTATTTATCATGGTCGTTTTTTCTGTATTTAAAGTATATCCGCTGATTTTAAATATTTCTATAAGCTACAATTTAATGTTTTACCATATGTCAAAATGATTACATTCATCTTAAGGGGTAACTACCCCTCTGACGAGAAACATCATTGAAGTATCCGCTTTCGATTTCGTTGAAACTCATATATGTGGTAAAGCATTGCAAACTATTGAACATATTTTTTTTGTATAGGCAGAAAAACGGTGTTAGGGGATGAAACCACCCCTCAAAGTTTCTCCCACAAGCAGTCCACCGATCTGAATGAAACAAAATCGAAAATTCCTCTAATATTAAGGTGGATTGCTTCTGGGTGAAAGTGCAAAATCTCCCCTCGACACGCCTTTCTTTGAGGGGCGGTTTCCCCCCTTAAATCTGTTTTTCCGCCGATAAAAAAAAATACGTGTCTCAAAGTTTTCGATGCTCTATCACATATATGAGTTTCAACAAAATCGAAGGCGGACACCTGCGCGATGTTCCTTGTGAGTTATGTTTCCGGCCAACTTGAAAAATGCAGTTTTGAGATAAACGTTAAACAGCTGCCATTTTGAAATTAATCGCTTCAAAAAAATTATTGTATACAGTCACTGATATGAATGATGAACACCCTTTTTTGTAATCTTGATTTATTTTGTAGTTTTTCTGAAGAAAACAATCTCCAAAAAGCCTATTTTTCCGGCCCCTAGAGTTGCCTAACCCCTTAATCACGTAAGGTTCAAATAGGGGGGGGGGGGAGGTTGGATAACATCACGATTGATCACGCTAGGGGTTAGGGGGTAGGGGGGGGGGGGTGTTGTGACATATGACGTGTATTTTTTTATGTTATTGCGTGGACAATGCTATGTTGGAGTGCTTCAGTTGAGTGAAATGACGGTTTATTAATTTTTTTTCCATGACCCTCAAAAAATGCATACGAGGTACAGATTCATTCTGTATATGCTATTTTTAAAAAAATATATCATTAAAGGGCAAAATTATGCCTTTTAATATTTTTATTACGTAAAGTAGAAAAACTTTTGTGTTACTACCAACTTGAAAAAGTATAACATTATCGAGGATTATTGTGAAAAAACTACGAAAACGGATGTTTTATACAATTCACAATGAAATTTTGAGTAATTGATAATTATGCCTGCTCATATTTACGTCACGAGCTTATTGGCCCATGGTTTACGATGGGCAAGATGAGGATTTTTTTTCTAAATGTTTACAAACGTTCAGTTTGTGTTAATCCGTTTTTAGAAATGGTTTATCTTGATGCTAAATAACAAAAAAAATTACATTACCTTTAGTGTAAAAGTCTTGCCCATCTAACCGCACGTTAAATGACATACATTAAACTATTTTCTATCTCTGGTGTTTGGTGGTGAAAAAAATTCAAAAAATTCGTAAAGACTCAGTATAATCTAAACAATAACATGTATTTTTTTTTATTTAATTTAACCTTGGATTGTGGCTAACGCTCCAACCTCCTTAAATATACTGACAATATGCTCAGTAGAGACGTGCTTTTTATTAAAATCAGAATAAAGTGGATTTAGCACCCGCGGCACCTACAGAATCATCTGTTAAAAAACTGGCCTTCTAATTTTTTCCGATTACACGATTTTTCGGCGACAGCACGACTGTACTATTATTTCGTTTTTCATAATACGATACCGCACTCTCTGACACTTCCATCTGACATTTCTTATTAAAAAAATACACGTGTTGTTGGGGGGGGGGGGGGGGGGTGTAGCCAAGAAACTCACCACATATCTCCATGGGCGAGGGGGGCTCTAAAAGTGGCCTAAAAAACCTCACGTGATTAATGGACGACCCCCGTAGTAAGTAATATATTCTTTATGTTATGTAACATCAATAATAAATAATTTGATAATCTTTTATCACGATGCACCTAGAATGCAATGTGTTCCCGAGGATACTTCAGGTGAGTCTCAATCAATATCAGATAAGTTGCGACTTCCTCGTAGTCGGAACTTTCGGTAGGCAGTACAGAAAATTTTCAGCATCTCAGCATCACCCTTTTTCAGATTCAATATGTTTATAGCGTCTCGTGACTTTTGCTCGACCCCCCTCCCGCCCCCTGTGACAGAGTGTGACGATTTGCCTAACCCCCCCACCCCCCTCACTGCGTCATGTGTTTTATGAATGGCCCCTTAGTAGGCAATTTTTTTCAAAGAGCGAGTGAGTGAAGAAACAAACTATCACGATTCTAAATCGGAGCCAGTTAGATAATCGGTGACGTAATTCGATTCAGGCTTTTTTCATCGAAAAAAAAAAACGAAACCTGAAGGAGCTAATAGATCATGCGGCACCCCTGGCCTCGCGGCGACCTTGCCTGTAGTTGCACTGCATACGATTTTTAGATACTATATTTCTAGTTCTAACAATTTGTACTAAAATGCGCCGACTGCTTCGGTTGTAGTATAGTAATCATTTGCCATGGCAGGTGTTATCCAATAGCAGACGAAGAATCAATCGGAATCATTGACTTTCAGCCAGGTATATCGCAAGAACTGCGATTGAAATTGGGCGAAGCCGCAGTCAGAGCTGCAAAGGCCGTGGGCTATGTCGGGGCCGGTACTGTTGAGTTTATCCTGGACAGAGAGACTCATGCCTTTCACTTTATGGAAATGAATACGCGGCTCCAGGTGGAGCATCCTGTGACCGAAGCGATCACTGGGACGGATTTGGTTGAGTGGCAACTCAAAGTCGCAAGTGGTGATGCATTGCCGGTTAATCAAGAAGACATTCGGCTGAGGGGACATGCCTTCGAAGCTCGGATATACGCGGAAGTACGACGTCCCGTAACACTTTTCACCTACATGTTGAAAGTATGTTTACCACGAATGAAAGGATTTAACACTATCGACCGTACCCTCAGGATCCTCGTGGCGGTTTTCTACCCGGAGCTGGTCCGCTTCTTCACTTGACGCCTCCTCAAGCCGGAAAAAATGTTCGGGTGGAAACGGGAGTCCGGCAAGGGGACGAGGTGTCTGTGCATTATGATCCCATGATTGCTAAGCTGGTCGTTTGGGGCAAGGACAGGAGCGAAGCCCTCAGTATACTTCGAGCACAATTGTCTTCATACGATGTACAAAAATATAAAAAAATATTCAATCGCATCTGTTCTAAGGGTTCCGTAGCAGCTAGGGCAAATTATAATTTCGCTATGTCCGTCAAAGCGCCAATCACAGCTTTGAACCTTTTACAGTATACTACTTACCGCGCGGAACTTTGGTAGGCAGTCGCTTCGAATATACGTAATGACGTGTGGGGCCATGAGTTTTTAGGTAATTGAAGAATATGTTTTTTCCTATCCATGGGAAACGTTGATGGAAAATAATGGTGTACTGCATCGAGTTGAGTATCGTTGGACAGAAAATTCAAAATTCTACTCAACGCTGTTTAAAAAAATTCCACGACCTCAGTTGCTTCCTCTTATTATTTTAACACAAACAATCTAAAAACAATTGATAAAAACGGCATTTAATGAATATTTTCAAGTACAATTATTAATACATTTACTGCTAAATAACTAGTTTCACAGAAAATGAGAAATGTTTTATTTGGGCAATGTTTCGTCTGTTATATCGTCGACATTATTCGAAAAACTTACCGTATAAAGAGTCGCGGCGTGTTCGTCAGTCCGTCGGTGGCGTCAATTTTTTTTAAAGATCTTTGCGTCAAGACGCTGCTGCGTCTCCTGATGCAGTATGCTCACAAAAAGTATAAAATAAAAAATTACAATTACGCGCTGCGGAACCCTACCTCGATGTGAGGTGTGACACACATTTGATGTTTCTCTCCGTTCCATAGGTCGCTGGCGTAGAAACCAACATCGAATTCATGAAGGACTTGGCGACACACCCCAGGTTCCAAGCCGGTGAAGTGCACACTGGTTTCATCGAGGAGCATTATGACTCGCTCTTTCCCAAATTGCAACCACCGGATGAAATATTGTTGCAGGGGGCCCTTGCACTTGCGATGTATGAAAAGACGACAGCTCTCGCGTTAAGGCAGCACAAAGAGGATCCTGTCAATCCATTCCATGCGGAAAGTGGATTTCGACTTAATCATGGGCTCAGTAGAATATTCGCGTTCGGTTTCCTAGATGATCGCTATAAAGTTCACGTGCAATGCCTCGATACAGGCACGTATGCCATGAGGACGAATGAGAGCGAAACCTGGAAATCGGTAAATGGGAGTTCCGAGGAACGGGAAGATACTCTAATGTTGACCTCGGAGATCAATGGGAAGAAGCAGAAGTGTCGTGTGGTTCGCATAGGCCGCGATCTGCACATATTTACGAACGTAAGTAGGATCCTCTCATAGTTCACGACGCAATTGTTTCCTCGAGAGTTTGGACCGGAGTGATATTATATTGGAGTAGGACAGGAAGTGGAAATTGACGATACCCGAGGCGGAGTTTGAGAAAGCGCGGTGGAAACATGCGACGGTAGCAGCAGATAGCGCCACCAGCCCCATGCCGGGAGTCGTCGACAAAATATTCGTCGAGAAAGGAGATGTTGTCCAAAAAGGAGATCCAATGGTAGTCATCATTGCCATGAAGATGGAGGTACGCTTGATTCATCTCGGAATCACTGGTCTAATGTACGCGTCTGGAAAACTCTTCGAATTGCATTAGTTGAGCATTAGTGAATACATGAGAAATGGACAACATGCTGGGGTCAGGATCTTTACCATTTTAACGTTTTCAACGTTGAAATGCCAACAGTTTCAGCTTTTAGCGGGTGAATTTTTTTTTTGTATATTTAAAATACGTAAATAACTGAAATGCTCTTGAGGGCCTTTATTGGAAACCTAAAACCTATAAATACGAAGTAGCTTTTTGATAATAATAAAAATAGAGAAATTAAAAATAAATAGAAAGCAATTTTTTTTACATCTTAACGATGAAAATTTCAATATAATGGATCTTCTTTGTCAGTCTTGAGCGTAGGTGGCATTCAACATGGCCAATACGCCTAATACATAACGCACTCTTTACACTTTGTATTTTTTTTAAATACTATAAGCGTATGGGGTCTCGATTGTGATTACCAGTTTTTATGCCAAATCAAGATATTTCATTTCTATGGGTAACCCTCGATTGCACAAAAATCACGAGTTAAATGCAAACAACCCAAACAAAGTCTTTGACATTCGATTGTCTAATTAGTTGTGCTTTTTAATAGCATTAAACGTTTTATACGTGGCCAATCAATGTCTCGACATAGACAAAAATGGCGATTCAGTCCATTATAAATCACAACTATAATGATAACGCGGAGTTTTCTATTATAGGGAATTCCCTCTCCCCTGTTGCCCCTCAATTCCATATGCTTTCTAACTACGTTTTCACTGACCAGTCAATCAATAGCTTTTTCTCCTACGTACTTCACAAACGTACTTCGTAAAGATCTTACCCGAGCATGGTGTGTCTTCCTAATGTCAAAACATTAACGAAACAAGGTAGGATTCGAGAATGCGCAGTTTGTTCATCATATATTTGTGGGTATACCGTGTCCGCATAGGTGTCCGTCACCAGTGCCTATTTTTTTCACGTCCGGTGCATTTCCGTCAATTTCCGTAAGGATTCTTTGAGTACATATAAATTGCAGCTAAAAGTGGCAATACCGAGAACTCCAATTGCCAGGTTTTTTTAGAACCTCTCACAACATTAAATTTAGTCGGAATTTCCAGCCCTGTATGTAAGACTATACCTGAGGACGTGGGTGTAACTATCCACAGAATGTTTGTGGTCAAATGTACGTGCAATCTATTAATTTTAGCACATCATCCGAGCCTCGCGGGATGGAAAAGTCGTGAATGTTCCCTGCGCTGTTGGCGACAACGTCTCCAAGGATAAACTTCTGGTCGATATCGCGTAAAATCTATCTACGGATGCAACGACCAAGAATTGCCGCAGTATGATACGTGATTACATTTTTGCATGTGTATATGATGTTTTACACCCTACGAGTTTTCTATTGTGGCAAATATTAAACGTAATTTTGTATTACATGCGTTAGGACCCATGCACGCGTAATTCCTTTTCGATCCTCCGAATCACGTTGTTATGCTGATGTCATTGGAGAGAAGTCTCGGCGACCTGCTCAAGGGGGAACCATATTGAGAACGCTCAAACAACAGAGTTTCTGGATAATAAATTTAAACAAAAACAACGACGAAGCTTTTTTGAATTTTCATTCTCTACAGTAGAAGAATGTTAAAGAGCGAAAGTTCTCTAGATAATACATGATTGAACGTGAAAAAAATGTTTTAACCCTTGCCAGTCACACCTCGAAATTTAGGTAAGAGTCATTATGGGTGAAATTCACCCCAATAATTTTGCGATGTGATAAATTATTGAAATATTCAACAACAAAAAAAAATCGCTCTCTACTATCAACTCTTTCCTACACGATCATACCGATTATTTCCGAAAAAGTGTGATTTTAAATATGCAACAAATGTCCTATTTTCCCGAATTTTCTGGAAGGTATTCCAGGTCAAAAAATGGCTGGGGTATATTTCACCCGGTGTGACCATTAAGGATTAACATCGTTTTCATTCAGCCACAGCGTGAACAAGTTTTTCTCATAATGCGACGTAAAATATGTAGAGGTCGTGGTTATGGGCGTGATTGCGTCGATACTGGCACATTGACGTTATACAAAAAATGAACTGACTACATAGTCATGTTATAAAGTTTTGTCCTTAACATAAGTGACGATCGTGCAACGTTGCACATCAACTTTCAACCGACATATACACGCTGTGCCTGGTGGCGCATATTTGAAAACATTGTTCACGGTGAAACAAAATCGCCGGAAACATATTTTTTGAAATAAGTTTTTAACGTGTTTTCACGTCCGGGGACACGAACAAAGTACATGTGTGTGCGTGTGTTCTGTTTGCGTGTCGGATGACAAACGCTTACTCTATTTAACAACTTTACTTTAATTATTAAACAAACTTTACTCCATCTATTATTCTAAAGAATAGAGTGTTTTAGGACAATAGGGCGGGGGGGGGGGGGGTGTTACGCCCAGTAGGGTCGATTTTATTCTATTTTCGGGTTCAGGCGATGTCTGATCAGCGGAACTCGATCGGGCACATCCGGTCTCACTATGGGTGTTTCCACACCTGACACCGCACAGAGACACGAGGCGTCGGAGTCGCCGGAAAATAATGAATATTAAACCCGTTGATAAAAGATAAAAAATAATGAAAACTAATAAACAAAACATTAAAAATTCACGGGACGTGACAGGGGGATCGTACGCTGTAAGATTCCCGGAGATCTTGTTACTTTGTCGATTCGATAAAAGGCGAATGAAAGGTGTAAAAACCGTTAAGTTATACAGGGTTTAATAACGAAAGTCAAAATAGGGTTTTGCGATGTGCAACATCGTGTAAACATATATGCTTGTGATAATCGCTAAATACCTTGTGGGACCGGTGTCTGATGCGTGGCTCCTTTATCGACGAGTACTCTGCTCACGGAGTGTCGGGAATGATTCCTCGTTGTTCATTTACTCGCACTAGGTTAATCTATTGTGTATTACTCGCACTATGTTGATCTATTGTGTTTTTTGAGGCAAATCAAACATAAGGGTTAAGATGTAAAATATCTATTTGAATTGATTAACACGAGAGGATTACAAACAGTGTGGCTGGGAAAACTGAGCAAGTATTGATAGACTTATCGGCTGGCGCCGAGATTCATACACTCAAACTGGTAAATAGGGCACATGAAATACGTTTTTATTGATTTTACCAACACTTGCACGTTCCGTGGGCTTCCTTTTTGGTTCACATTACTTTTACCCTATAGATCTAGCTTATACCGTTGGTTCAATATTCAGCAACTTGCGTATAGAATTGAATACTCTCGGTAGCGGCTTTGTGAGTATATCGGCTTGTTGTTTTTGGGTAGGAAATCTAGATAAAAAAGGTATTTTGTTTATTTTCTCACACGCAAAATGAAATCTCACATCATAGGCAGGAATGTACAAGAAAATTAGCTGAAATTTAAATATTTAAATACCAGTATATACTTTTTCTGATCGTTAAAGGGAGTCATTGGTAGTCTAAATCCAGATTTTCGATCGAATTCTACGGGAGCTTCGGCCGTCATCTTGAATTTAACGGGAATTTGTTTTTGTCAAATAACTAGCCCATTTTCATCTTTTGACGAAAAATGGTCATAACGAAACTTGCAGGAAATTCAATTCTCTACAACTTTGGTAACCATTTTTTGCCTCCGATTGATATTTTTCGACTTAAGCCTGAAAAAGGGAGTAAAATTGAACTATTGCAATATTTCGTTTATATTCAACTTTAGCGCATAAACAAACATGAACAAACTTGTAGGGGATAAAAACCCTTGCAACTTTGGTTATTACCTTTTTTCCTACGGTACATATTTTCATACTTACGCCTACGGTAGAGGAAAAGAGGGGTGTAAAAGAATTATTTTATGAACCATTAGACATTTGCTGCACCACCGCCGAGGTAGAGTTTCAGGCGCGTTTTTTTACGTGGCTAATCGGCGCATTATTACTTGCAAGTTTGTTTTTTTTTCTTTTTGACGATGGCTCTCCCAAGTTGACATAATCAGTTTTACCGTAGCGAATTTCGAGATTTTTGTCGTCATGTCTTCGCATGTTTCTCCGCTGCAGTTTTTTCATAAAACAGAACATTTAAGTCCTGCTTTACGACATTCGGAAATTTTTCCGCAATTGTTTTGCATTTACACGAAATCGTTACATGAAATTGAGGAAGGATTTCGGCGCGTAGTGATTCGGCACGTGGTGGTTCCAACGTGCGTTGGGTTTTTATCCAGCGTGGCATTGGGTTCATATTGAAACCACGTTTGCACCTGTAGGTATGTCCTGTATGTATGTTATTTTGCTGCTGCTGTGGTAGGTAGAAGTGTCGCAAGATTGAGTATGGTTTTTGTTGCGAATTGGGTGAAGCAATTGAATTTAAGCGTGTCGAGGGATTTCATGTTTTGACTGCCTCCAAACAAAGCGATAAAAACGCGTTCTCCAGCTGTCGCTAGAATATGCTTGCTGACACTTCGTTCTCGAAACAAGTTCAGACCTGCTCCTAAATCTTGATTTTCCTGAGGCGCATTGACGCAGTCGATTCAGCCGGCATTGAATATAGAGGGCGTCGTTTTGTATCTACTAAACGCATGTAAGAACGAAATGCGTTTGGCTACCGCTTCTTCGTATTTGAAAATTGCTGGTGAGCAGAGTTGTTCCGGAGTGCGCCCCCTGCTGGGTTCATTGAGGAATAAATTCGCCAAATGACGGCCCAAGCCAGTCAATAGTAAGGTAAATGTCTCAATTATTGAACAGCTAAGGATCGGGGGATTGAATTCGGTGAGAAAAAAATATAAAATCAAGAAAAAACCATCGCTTTCAGGTTCAAATGATACTTTGATATTTTTACTTTCGAAAAATCACCCTTTAAATTATTTTTAAATAATTTTAAATGAAAAAAAAGAATAACAATGTGAAGAATGCAAATGTCCCAATTATTGAACACTGGAAGTGCCTATGTCCCTAATATTGGACAGACATGTCCCAGTTATTGAACACTCTCGAGAATTCTTTTTCCGTTCTAAAAATATTATTTTGGGTACAATATTGAGAAATAAAAGCAAAATGAAATACTTAAATAATATTTTGTTAATCATGTAAAAATACAAAAATATATATTTAGTCTCTTTTGAAAGGTTTTTGGTTCATTCCCATTTGGTTTGTTTTTGCTTTTCAACTCGAACTTTATTTTCTTTTTCTTTTCAGCTTCCTCGTTTTCATATTCTGTTTTTGTTTGATTTTGTCGCAGCTTGGCTCCCTGAAATATCGAAGAGCAAAAAATATTGAACAGTCAATTCGTATTTTTAGGTTACATTTAGGTTATATTCTCTTTTTACTTTCCTTTTTATGTTTATTGCACGAAAATACAAATGAAAAATATATTTGACGATCTTAGAGTTATTATTAAAAGAATAGAGGTAAGTTTATTCAGGAACTTACAGTTTTTGTTTGAATAAATCCGATTCACACGATCTGTCACACGTTAACTGTCTCGATGTTTTGATGGGTTTAATGACGCCAACTTGGAGAATTCGAGTGTTCAATAATTGGGACACACTGCATTTTTTATGTCCCAATGATCGAACACCGTATTTTTTAACAAATAATTAAATAAAGTTTTTTCATAAAAATTGTAATTTGTAAGAAATTTTCTGAGGAACCTGAAACGCCTTTACTTTTTCAGATACGACAGTTTTTGAATTTTTTATGCCCTTACGCATGAAGCGGCGCGTCTTAGCAAAAACGATAAGCAGTTACCACGAGACGTCAAAACGAGTCACCGTTGCTGATTAAATAATTTTTTTCTCTATTAATTAAAGCTTTTTTTGCATAAGTAAGGTAACATTTCGATAGCTAAAAGTTCCATATATGTAATGAAATTTTATAAATAAGTAAATGCATGCAGGTGAATGAGAAATTATTAGAATACAAGATAGTGTTCAATAATTGGGACCTGTTCAATAATTGGGACATTTACCTTACGAAATTTATGTGCTCACCGATGATGGTGACTTTTTTGTAATAACCAGCTTCTTCAATAGTGGTTCCAATAATAAAAGAATCCGCGTCTGTTGGCGCCTGCTGAACGACGATAGCAGACCTGCAAAGTTTTGTTGGGTTAAATAAGCCTAGCCTTGCTCTTGTAATTTTCGATTTTTTTTCCGGCGTTGTGGAAGGGAAAGACGTTGCATTCACAATGATATCAGCAGATATACCGGGCCGGTTCTGGACCAATTGGACCTCACTTGACCCCTATGACGTCATCGTGAAGCTTCTGGAATGTTCTTGAATGTTCTAGAAGGTTCTCGTCATATGACCTTGAAAAGTTTGGCTGCCGGTGCTTCGATGATCAGCCATCAGCCCGTGAGCATTTCAGCTGGCTCGGATGGTGGACCGCCACTGGCTCGCCATAATGGACTTGCAGAAGGTCAACGGTATCCTGGCCAATAAGATGGCGACCGCGAACGAGGACGGCGGACCGCATTTCACAGTCGTGCCCAGTTCCACCATGAGTAAGGTAACAAAAAATCCTTCGTCTTAAATTGACAAAATTATATGTAAAAAAATATTTTTCAAAAACAAGCTTTTATTTAATGCACTAAAAAGAAGAAAATATTTTTGTCACCCAGTCACCTCCTTGTGACTATAAGTAAAAGTTTGTGGCGCTCAACTTGTTAAATGTTTAATAAATTTGATAAATTGAATTTCATTAACCGTATTGAATTTGGCACTATAGTAATTAGAGGAATTATTATCACACATTTATACTTAGGTTTAGGATTTTTATTCAAGAAATTTTTATTCAAGGTTGTCTTACAAATACAGTTGATATGTTAACGGACTTATGTAAATTAAAGATTATATGTCTACATTTTGAGCGCCCCAACTTTTATTTATAGTCACATATAAGTTACTTCATAGAAAACATTATTTTCTACTTTTTAGTACATTAAATAAAAGCTTGTTTCTTTTAAACATTTTCTTTACATATCAATTATTTTATACTTTTTACTCTTTAACTGATTTCACTAGTTAGTTGTTACTAGCAATTTACTTGGTGTACAAGTTTTGTATGTTAGGAACATGGAATGCTTGTAAAAAATAACAAACACTGTAATTGGGATGGAACTTACGACTGATTGTTCACTTTTCACATACATAGTCGGCTACGCATTTGTTTGCATGTGTTAGTGAGATTTTCCATGGGTGATTATACTACTGTGTCGAAAAAATAAAGTGACATTGTATTTATTTCGAAAATTCTTTATTTATTTTTCCACATCAATTTCATCCCCTTCAAAGTAATCCCCTCCCGATGCAATGCACTTATGCCAACGGATTTTCCAATCTTCGAAACACTGATTGTTGTCACTTTCCGGGATAGCCTTCAGTTTCGTCTTCGCTGCGGCTTGAATCTCCTCTATCGTATCAAAACGGTGTCCCCGGAGCGATCTTTTGAGCTTGCTGAACAGCCAGAAGTCGCACGGCGCCAAAAACTCAACCCATATCGTTCCGCAACCACCGTATTCACCTGATCTGGCGCCGTGCGACTTCTGGCTGTTCAGCAAGCTCAAAAGATCGCTCCGGGGACACCGTTTTGATACGATAGAGGAGATTCAAGCCGCAGCGAAGACGGAACTGAAGGCCATCCCGGAAAGTGACTACAATCAGTGTTTCGAAGATTGGAAAATCCGTTGGCATAAGTGCATTGCATCGGGAGGGGATTACTTTGAACGGGATGAAATTGATTTGGAAAAATAAATAAAGAATTTTCGAAATAAATACAATGTCACCTTATTTTTTGGACACAGTAGTATATATCTTGGAGGATGGAGGATTATATATCGCTAATTTAAATTTTACATGAAAAGTGAAAAATTGTGTTTTTTTCTAAAAGTGCATTGTCACCTCTTAGATGCATGTTTGCAAAATTGCAGAGCTCTAAGTAGTCGGGAAGTGGGTGAAATATCGATTTTCCGTTTTGCATTTCACAGAAAGTCAAGTAAAACAAAAGCTTGCAACATCTGATTCTATCCTGGTCCCCTTTGACAGCCCCAGATCTATCCTGTTTACGAGAAAATAGTGAAAACTCTTCGAACAATTTGCCGAAAATTGGAGGAACGAGCTGGCACGCTGGTCTCCAGGACTGAACCTCGTGCAGTATTACGGCTCGCAGGACGAGTGTAAGGACATGAGGATGGGCTGGCGAGCCGGTGACCTCGACGACGTCGACGTCATTCTCACGGTGCACAGTGGTCCAAAATTCCGAAAAAGCGGACATAATTCCGAATTCGGGTGAGAGTCTGTACTCGGGGGTTTTTGGGGTCGCTAAATACAAATCTGAAGTCAATATTTCAAAAAACAAAATGGCGAATCCGAAACGGTAAAAAAAGTCTTCAAAAACCTGTTCAATTCGAGTGAAAGTCTGTACTCGGGGTCTTTTGGGGTCGCTGAATACGAATCCGAAGTCAACATTTCAAAAAAACAAAATGGCGGATCCGAAACGGTAAAAAATTCTTCAAAAACCGGTTTGATTCGGGTAAAAGTCTGTGCTCGGGGGTTTTTGGGGTCGCTGAATACGAATCTGAAGCGAACATTCCGAAAAACACAATGCTAGACTCAATATGGACAGCTACTTTTTGGAAAGTCGATTTCATTTGCACGAAATTTATTTTTTAGGAGTTTCCAAGGCTGTGAAGGCTTGGGAAGAAGAGGTTCAGGATAAAATAATTAATCCCTGTTACAATGATACTGAAAATTTATTTTCATATAATCTTGCAATGTCTACTCCTACTACTACAACGTCTTACTCGCTATCTAATGCATGTGGTGCAAAATCATTGTCATCTTCAGACTCGCTCTTCGTCACTCCACCTTCTACAACAAATGATAATACTTCGTTGCCTGTCAATACTCTTTCTGGAACGTGTTCCATAGATTCCCGATACTTTGATACGGTTGATGGACAGCCTTCTGTGACATCCCTAATTACCTCCGATGCCTCTAAATTTCCAGAAGCCCGGAGACCCATTTGTGTAGCGTAGGCTAGTTCTTGGACGCTGTATTGTTCACGAATCTTTTCTGTCTTCCTCCGTTTTGACCTGTCGCTCAAATCGTCCCAACTTGTCGAAGGACGCTCGGGCCCCGCTGTGTTTTCCGTGGAAGTCGTCGAACCTTCATTTTCGGTTGTAAAAAGTATAGGAACGTTGAGCCAGATGTCGAATTTTTCGTAGAATCGGTTTTTTGTCCTGTTCGCTTGTTTCCACCTTTTCCTGAATTTGGATTTCCTGAATTTCCTATAAACCACATTTTGGATGCGAAAACTACGAAAAACTGCCGAAAGTGCACACATCTTCCCACAAAAATAATAACTAAATCCAAAAGAGCAGCTATTTGCAGCTAGTTTTTGGATATGTTTTGAAGAAATGTCTAAGCAACAATGTCCATTTTGATTCAGAGCCCCACCCAACCCCACTTTTGACTTATTGCTTTTCTGAACACGAAATTTAAAAAGTAGCCAAGGTAAACACCACCACCGCTACTAATTATTCACTATTTTATATATTGTTAATAATATTTCTGCACAGGACATTTAAATTGTACTTACTTCCCGGAGAAGATTCCATTTTGTAAAATGCAAATCCGTTAACTTTTGACTGTTGTAGACGCGTCTAAATTTTCGTGTTATTTCGCCGCGCGACGAGCAAACACTGCGGTCGGTCCGACGCTCACGAACGAAATGCGTTCCTAAGCCATAACACATAGTAGGGGTACCACTACAACTATTCTAACCATTAAAAGTCCCTACATTTTTGTTGTTTTTGTCCGCTTTTTCGAGATTTCGGACCACTGTGCGCCGGGTACGAACGATTGCTCAGTGGTACGAACAATATACTCTGTAGATATACGGCAGCTGATAAACGTTCGTACCGACGTGGATATCGTTTTTACCCGTTCGTACTTATGAGCAGATCGTCTGTGCCGGTAAGTAGTCGTTTGTACTCGTGCAGGCGGACGAGTATATCGTTTGTACCGGCGAGTAATCATTTGTACCCCTGCCTACGGACGAGTATATCGTTTGTACCACGGATCGATCGTTTGTACCCGTTCGTACCGACGAGTTTATCGATTGTACCCGTTCGCACCGACCAGAAAATCGTTTGTATCCGCTCGTATCGACGAGTATATCGTTTGTACCACCGATAAATCGTGCTAACCAATAAATTTTGCTCGTTCGTGCCAACCAGTAAATCGTTTGAACCGGTGATTTACTGTTTGTACGAATTCGAAATGATGAGCAGATTGTTTATACCGGTGATTAATCGTTTGTACCCGTTTGTACTGACAAGTATATTGTTTGTACCACCGTGTAATCGTTTGTACCGCCGTTCAATCGTTTGTACCCGTTAATTTCGACAAGTATATCGTTTGTACCACTGAGCAATCGTCTGTACCCGGTCGTATCGACGAGTATATTGTTTGTACGGCCGAGAAATCGTTTCTACCCGTTCGTACCGACGATGTCGTTGGTACCAGCGAGTAATACCCGTGCATACGGACGAGTGTATCGTTTGCACCACCGAGCAATCGGTTGTACCCTTTCGTACCAGCGAGTAAATCATTTCTATCGGCGATTAATCCTTTGTGTCCATCCGTACTGCCGATTATATTTTTCGTACCGGCAAGTAATCGTTTGTTCTCGTGCGTACGGACGAGTATATCGTTTGTACCAGCGAGTAATTTTTTGTACCACGGTGTAATCGTTTGTACCGCCGTCCAATCGTTTGATGCCGTTCATACTGACGAGCAGATAGTTTGTACTAACGCCTACGGATGAGTACATCGTTTGTACTACGGAGCAAAACGACAAAATAAACATTGTTGCAATTTGAATTTTTTCATATTTCGTACCGTTAAAACGTTATCGACGAAAAACAGAAAACACCCCAATTTTCGACGATCCGTTTCAACGCTTAAAAATCGGGTTCGGCAGATATAAAAAGATACGTGTCGCCTATTTTTACCCATTCTACAAGTATGCCAAATTTCATCGAAATAGGAGAGATCGACCTCGCAACGGTTCCTTGTAAGGACATACGATGACGGGCGGTATATCGTGCCGAAAAGCACAGACACTCTACCATGGGATCATTATACAATATCATTGTGAATGTATTTTTAAAAATCCATTCTATGTATTGTTATAAAGTAAAAATGGGAGGATATAATGAATATAGTAATATAAATTTGATATATTTTGAAAAATATTCATGTTATATATATAATGCGAGTAGGTTAATGTTTACAAGATATAGTTATTTATTTTTGTAAGGTATTGCGAAAGTATACATAGATAAAATAGTATGCTTATTGTAAATAAACTTTATTGAATTTTCCATATACTTTATAAAAGTTATTACAAAATATTATTTTTGTGTATCCACGAGTTTTGAGATTTGTCCATTGGGGCCGTCCATGTATTACGTCATCGATTTTGGCTGATTTTCAACCCCCCCCCCCAAAATCATCCTATCCTTCCTATCGTCATAATCCAATTATCGTTACCGTCATCCAACGATCAGACCCCCCCCCCCCTATTTTAAAATGACGTAATTTATGGACCGCCCCATTCCCAACCATTGAACATTAACATCATTGCCCTTTTTGCGTATTATCTTCTCCACGAGATATATGTTTAGATTGGCAACTCGTTGCAGTTCGTATTCGTAGAATCCTCCGACTATCGCATTTCCACTTGAGTTCTCGACTACGTACGTTACAGGATAAGTTTGTTGCACCTTGATGATTGTAAACACTTCGGTGGTTTCGGTGGTTCAACCTAGGCGTCGCTACGCATCGCCACTAGCGAGGAGAAGTGCTTTCCCCCTTACCTCTTACCGGTGAATAGGACCAAGGTGTTTACGTCTGTTTTTGTGGCGCGATTGTCGAAATAACCTTTATTTGCGACCATATACCACGAGATTCTATGTGATTTACCGTCATACATTTTTTATCGTGTTTTTACGCATAAAGGTTAATTGTTTTTGGTGATGTTTTTCGAAAAAAGTGCGAAATAATTAAGGGTTGCGCGGTTCGCAATTGTAAAACGGGGTACAATAGTCTTAAGCAAAAATGCTCCGTGTTTCGAGTGCCCAGAAACGTCGAACGATACAAAAAATGGCCCGATGCTATTACGAGAGTGAAAGAGTTCAGTACGTGTGTGAAAAACATTTCGAAGAACGATGTATTGTGAGACACTGGAGAAAAAGGATGTAAATGGTCGTAAATTAGGTCATGTGAAAAATGATAATTCGCATATTTGCCCCTTATCCTAATTAATTGTGAGAAAAAGAACGGTAATAGACACTGACTTCTTCGAAGATACCCTGGAAAGCGCAGAATGTCTAGACCAAAAAGTTAGTTATTGCGACAATTAAAAGAACATTATGTTAAAAAACAGTTTCTTCAATACTGCGTCACCATAACGAATTAGGTTTAAAATGCCTGAGCTGGAATTAAAATTTAGCCGAATGACGCAATAATCTAAATATTGATATACATTCGTAAAATCACAAGGAAAAAAGTGTACCTACAGCGGAAAACTACCTTTATACTGCTACTTACTTACATCAATAAACACGTAAAATAAAATGTAGTGCAAAATGAACAGATATGTGCTGTTATAAACTCATGTATAGGAAAGTTTTTTTTTCTTCTTTTTTTAGATAAAAGTAGTCATCTTTTTTTTAATCAACACATTAATTTTTATTGGTTTCGTATTTTATGCAGTTTACACGACAGTACGGTAAATTACGATAGGACAAACGGCGCATGCGCTGCGGTCAGGAGGGAAGAAGACAGAAAAGCTAAAATTTTCGATGTTATTGCATGAAATGTGAAATTTTCTTTGATTGCCAATATCTCGAATACAGAACGGTGAATCCTTTTGAAATTTTGCAGGTAATCACAAACTTTTTTGGGATTTTTTTTTCACGAACAATAAAAATCCAGAAGTTTACAAAAGTTTAGAATTTTTGACGTGACAACGTCTTATAATTCGATGGAGCCGGCTGCACGCACGAAAAAGCATGACTCATCGCCGTTACCTCGCTCTGAGGCGTTCCATCTAAGGCTTGAAGTGTAAGCGAGAGCGCGGAACGAGCGACAAAGAGGCACAATCGGCCTCCGCGTTCGGCAGCGTTCGGCAGCGTTCGACATCTGTCTCTCTCCTACTTGAGTGATGGCCTCTGCACACTGCGAGCGACGAGCGACGAGCGATGAGCGATATCCAATGGCAACGTCACTTTCATAGAGCATTTCCGTCATACTCGAGCTCTCATTGGATATCGCTCATCGCTTGTCGCCCATCGCGCGCAGTGTGCAGAGGCCATGAGCGATGCGTCCGCGTGGACAGCTGCTATACAATAATACATGTACATGTTTTCGTCAAGTATGAAGTGCAGTGAAAAGTGAATGTGGTGTCAATTGTTTATAGCAACGATAATTGCGGCGATAAAGGTAATGATTCTTTCGATATTAAATATATGTTCAGTGATATATTGTCGAATATTCGTGCTTTCATCATTAAAATAAATAGCATCGGTCCGCTAGTGCAGCGATTGTAGGTTATGCTATAATTGACAAAACTATAACAATAAGTTAACAGAACTATTTCACGATGAGTAAAAATCAATTGCTTTACTATTCGATCGAAATAATTATCGAGCGTAGCTATGATTTCAAAAAATTAAAACATAAATGTTAAATCTTCCACATATCATAACAACGTGTCTGAAATGACAGGTTGGACCAGCCAGCCGTCAAAGGGAACAGTTTTCTCCTATATCAAACACATTGAGGCGGGCTTTTGAAAAGCTAGAGTTACACAAATTTTAATGATGTTTCCAAATTTTAAATTTTAAATTTAAGATTTATGAACAATAATTTAATCACAGTTTATTCTTATAATAAATTATTCAAAATTATTACTTTTTTACAACAAATTACAATTAAATTTGCAAAAATAATTAAGTAACTAATTGAACAACAACTTTTATTCAGTTTACTTGCTGAAAGAAATAATGTCAATACAAAATTTATTATTATAAAATAATAAAATCAAAAATTAAATTTTAACAGTCGAGTAGAAATTTAAACAATAAATTTTATTCAAGTATTTTGTAAATTTAAAATGATTTTCTGAACGAAGAATTTAATGAAAAAATAAAAGTTGTAAAACAATTGCTCAAAGCACATTCATACTTGTAAAAAATATGTACATTGTAAAAAAAAAAAAATAAAAATTGACATAATTGTATTTATGCGTACAAATAAATGTAACTTGATCAATTCAATTGTGATTTCCATTTACCTCCTTCTCTATATCCATACAAAATATCTATCAAACAAAAAAATTAAAATTTTCTTTTGAAAAATGAAACCATTCCATCAGCATTTTCTTATGACGTTGTCACGTTCAACTATCGTCAGTAAACCGACTTTACA
This sequence comes from Ophion obscuratus, assembly GCA_964007375.1. NCBI lineage: Eukaryota > Metazoa > Arthropoda > Insecta > Hymenoptera > Ichneumonidae > Ophion > Ophion obscuratus. Next base: position 21,528,051 of record OZ023319.1, on the reverse strand, counting down.
GACAACCGATTTTTTACTATATATTTATTGACATTCCAACGGTAAGTCAGAATATTTTCAGACCAAAATCTTCATTACAATGTGTGTTGCACCACTCCGAAGGCACCCATGTCGAAAAAAAGTTTGTCGACGGGGACCATGATTCCGGCTGATTGGCTTGACTGAAATGAAAAAAAACCAAACGGCATTTGAATCTGTGAATCTGTGGCTATCAAATGAATTAGAATCATTCGAAAATATTGAAAATTGAATAGTTGACATGTTTTTGAAAATTAATTTTCTTATTTCATGATTTTTTTTCGATTATTTTGTTAAAAAAAAAAAGGCTGGGAATTCTTGCATTACTCTAGTTTAATCGATGACTACATATATGCCGAATCTATCATAAAAAAATTCAAAGCAATCGGCTAAATCGTTTTCGAGATATAGTGGAGACGAGTTAGAAAACGCAGCTCAAATAAATACGCAGTTTAAAATTCAAACACGATTTGAACTATGAAATCTTTACTCACCATCAATCTGCTATGCCTGGTCCATAGAGAATTCCTTCTTCTTCCTCGTGAAGGTCCCTTGAAGCTGCTTGCTCCGCTCTTACTTCAATTCTAGCTTGTTTCACGACATCGCTCACGCGCCGCTCGGAGCGAGCGATACGTGCTTCATCACAACGGTGCACGTAAGCATGTGCTTCGTGACCAATTAAGGTGGAACGAGCGCACGCTCTTGATTTCTATAGATTTTGTTCAAATTTTAACCAGACATTGTTCATATCATTACGTATGTTTGAGTGCAATTTCAGAACAGTCGACTATTTAGATTGAGAGATAATGGGTTTTAAAATAGCACCTTTATACATTGCAAGGTCTACATTAAAATTTAGACAAAACAATTGTCCGTAAAAAATATTTGTCGCCTATAATAAGAAAACATATGACAACATCGCAACGGCCCACGTATTCAATGACGTAAGTTTGCGCAGCACATTTAAATTAATACTGCAGCACAAATTTTTATTTCGAAGTAATTTTTAATCGAACAAAGTTTTTAATTAGTTATGAATTAACCAACACTTTTAATTGTTAATAAAGAAAACATAAACAATACAAAATATCAATATTCATGACGCAAATATTTTTTTATGATAATTGTTTTAACGCAAGTAACACGATAATTTTTTTTTTTCGAAATTCTGAACAATACTGCTCTGTGGTGTTGCCATATGTCTTCTTATTATAGGGGACGAATATTTTTTACGGAGAATTCATCTGTCTTTACTAAAAGTTTTTAGCAAAACTGAATAGTAAAGGCAATTCAAACTTTTTTCACCCTTTGCCTAACTAGTTTGCTATCGAAACATATTTTTTCTTCAAAATTTATAAACACAATGGAATGGTACGACGAATTATGTGACCTGACTTCCGGTCAATGGAGACCCTGCAGTGTTAAAAATTGCAATTTAAAAGCCCATTATTTTCCAATCTTAATAGTGAACTGCTCTGAAATTTCACTCAAACATGCATAATGATATGAACAATGTCTGCTTAAAATTTGAACAAAATCTGTAGAAATAAAGGGAGCGCGCTCGTTCTACCTCAAGCATCCCATTGTCGCCAATGTTTTTCTTACTCCTTGAAATCCTTCGTTGAAGATAATTACAGCCAAAGATGTTGCAATCACAACGATTTTGGCGCTGGAGTGAAGGTGTTTTGGAGCGAAAGTCCAGATCAATAAATTCAGAGATTCATTATTGTTGTGCGTCTCTGCTCCCAAACATCGGGTCAACAGTTCTTCTCTTGACAAGTCTTCATACACAGGTTTGATAGCTGCTTGGACTTCTGGTGTTAAAGGTGGCTTGTCGTGATGGAATTGACTGAGCTCACCCTTAGCTTCAGCCTGCCGCCATTTGCACCAGGTGCTTTGACCCTCTGGACAGCTTTGATGTTGAGGATTTTTATATGACGAACTTTTATGAAAGAAAGTTCCCAAACTTCTTTCTTTATTTCTTCAACAGAATCTAAATGTCGACGAATTGCTAATCCGTAGAACTTTGTCATTTCGTTGATGATCTTGTCAGTCATTTTCCCTGCGCCTTTTCCACCGATTCCTTTATTACTTTTTTTTGCATTACGGAGTAGCGTCCCCATTATTTTATCTAGATGGCCCACGCATTATTTTTTTGATACTAAGGTTTCTCCGTATCGTTCAGTATTTAAAATTCCATTAAATGTTTTACTATCTCCATCACCTACGTACGTCAGATACTTTAGGCCACGTTTATCTATCGATCTTATAAACATTTGCATGATGGCATTTATTTCCATCTTACCGAAGCTTCCAGAATAATTCTCGCTGCATTCATCTTCGTGAGCTTCATACCATGTTTCGTATGCTGTTAAATCAGTATTTTTTGCTTTTCCATTAATTACATCCACCGCAAAAACTGCTCATAACCATTGCATCCAAAACTTTTTCGGTATATTTTCCAAACAACGTGGAGACACCACACCAAGATGAGAAGCCCCATTTCTTCCAAGTGCCATCGCCTGAAACTGTCAATTCATCCCGTGGCTTTCCGGCTTTCCGGCTTCTTCGTTCATGTTTTTCTCTTGCGTGGCAGCGCATGTCAACACAGAATCAAAAACTGCAGATGCGGCTATGTGAATATTTTCTAAGAGCGCGTAATATGTAGAATTGCCAATACCTCCACGTATGTCTATGAAACTACAAAAAAAAACGTATGACATTTGCAGAGGTGGCAGAAAATACAGAGACAAACTCGAGAATGCAATACGCAAAAATTGAAGTGACGGGCACCTCCATGCCCATACTCTATTTGAGTTTCTTAGCTGAAGCTGATGTAAATTTCGTGTCATTTTGCACTGTATGACGATTTCCACAAAACTTTCGTTTCTTAGACCGACCAAGATGAATATTATCGGACTTGCTTCCTTTTCTACCACTCATTGCAAAAAACGAACAACTTATAAACTGATCTCTGATTTCGAAGTGATTCGTAGTAGCTGTTACGTTCTTCGGTGCCAAGCCAACACTAAACTAACCGTTATATTTGAAAGTAAGTTTCGGAAAAGAAGCGACCCTGTAAATCTTTCTCTATACATGCATATGTGAGTGTACGTGTGCACTGAAAGTTCTCAGGTAAGAAATCGATGCGTCACAAAAGGCCCCGTGCCCCGCCTCGCCGAGCGCTCGACCAAGCGCTCCGAACACCTGGTCTTCTAACTGCTGTAACTTTCCAACAACTTCGAATATTGGAAAATCACTTTACCAGCATATTCTACACATGTTTAGGAATCGATTTATGCAAACAAAAAAACGGATTTTTTCAACATATCACACGGGGTGACCGCCTTAAGACCTCAGGCCACAGTAACGGGTACCAAACATGTGCGAACTTGACAATTTTTTTCCGTATGAAAAAGTGATTCACTCATAACATTAATTACACATCTATTTAGTATGAATATCAAGCTGTTAGAATTTTTTTTTTTCGATGTACAAAATAGCCGACTACTGGAAACATCTCGAAACCGCCTTTTCCTAATTGGCGTGATAAATAACTTCAACAATTCTCACTCGATTTAAATTAAAAATTTATGTTCCTAATTGCATGTCGCAGAGAAGTACGTACGAAATTTCTGATTAATCCAAAATTTCTCATTTTATGAGCAGTCCATGAGCAGTTATAACGACATTTTTCACTGAAAATTCATTTCTTAAGTTCAAGTACCTACAACTTTTGAATAAAACAATATATTTTAAATTCCGTACGTACTTCTCTAGGTATTCTAATGTAGATTCGCGAGAATTTTTGTTGTTCGTTCTAGGTAAAAACTTGTGAATGCTAAACGACAAGCCGCGGAGCGCCTAAAAAAGATAAAAGAAAATATTAGTAGTCGGCCGTCTGGACATCGAAAAAAAAATCGAACAGCTTGATATTCATACTAAATAGACGTGTAATTAATTTTATGAGTGAATCACTTTTTCATACGAAAAAAAATTGTTAAATTCGCACATAATTTTATATCCATTACTGTGTCCTCAAAATAAAAAATAAACTATAGAAAAATGCCTTGGCGCAACTCCTACCTTAACCTCTGTAGTACACATATATGCATTGTTTAAGACACATTTGATATCTAAGCGTGTAAATGTCTGCAATCACACATGTTGCCTGTTTTGAATAATAAATTAATAACATGCTAAAATTTTATGCGGTTCACGTGTTTAAAAATGAACATCAAAAGTGTACGAATTTTCCGTAACACACATAACCGAGTTGTTTTAAGGTATTCCTTTCGCGGAGGGCCGTATTTTGTGGGGGCATAAGCAGGGCCTTCTGAATCGTCGGTAAATTACAATTGCGCTTAATAAAAAAAACAAGTTATAATGGATTATTATACACAACGATAAACTAGAATAACAAAATTCGCGCAAATTTAGTAGATTGAGACATTTTTACATTTATTTGAAACGTCACGGCTACAAAAATTCTTCTGCTAACCACACTTTTCCAAGTTTTAACATTAATATTTTCTTTAAACGTTCGGTGACCCTCTGTTTTTATTGTTGTTACGGAATCTTTAGACTTTTTTACACCTGTGAGCAGTTTGTATTAGGCATCTAGAGTTATTTAGTGTATAAATTATTAGAAAGACATGTGGCCAGCGTGACATGTCCATAAAGCGCCGTATAAGTGAGACGATTTTTAGGGCCGTAATTTTTCGTTAAAGGTTCGGTAACATGGCTTGAAATTTTACCAGTATACTGGGATGTATTTTTACTTCACTATAGACGAAAATCAGTTAAGTGTAAAATATTTGGGTTCGTGAAAGGAATACCTTAATTTGTGTTTGGCGTTTATACGTGTTATTGGGAGTACAAATAAGTCTCCGTCGTTTGACAAAAGATAGCCCCACCAGGAGGTTATGGATGAAATTGTCAGATTTAAAATGTCATATCGTAAGGTTGGACATCTGGCAAGACCATAACCTTGAAATATTAGCGATTTTGTATCAGCATCACATAATTTTTTCGTGCGACAATGTCGAGTTTTGAGTCGAATAAGCGTAATTAGCGGGAACTCTTGCGTTTGGCATGAATCTCCCTCCTATAATTCTTCCAATTTCGCGTCTTCGTTTCGGCCTTTCGCTACGTTCTTTGTCTTCGACGTCAAACTCACTGTTCTTAAACTTTCGAAACCACTCACGACAACTTCTCTCACTTAACCCTTTCAATACGGCGAAAAAATCAGTTTAGTTCGCCTCATTACCGGGAACAGTTATTTCTCCTCCAAGTGATTATTACGATGAAATAACTTTTCTGTCTGAAACTTGCTGAATAATGGTGCGAATTCCTCATCACTGAAATGCGCCTATGTTTTTCATTACCTGGGACATGTCTTGGCCCAGCCGTAATTTAAACATTTTCCCAGGCTGGGAAAGCATATACCCCGTCAGGTGTGAAAGGGCTAAAGCAGTCTCACCATATGCTTCTACAAGCAATCGATGCGTCTCAGCTACAGATTTCTTCAAATTAAAGAAGTAAAGAAGAGTTATAAAGTTCCCGCGAATAACGCTTATTCGGCTCGGAACTCGACATTTTCGCACGAAAAAAATTATGCGATGCTGATACAAAATCGCTAATACTTCAAGGTTATGGTCTTGCCAGATGTCCAAACTTACGATATGACGTTTTATATCTGACAATTTCAACCATAACCTCCTGGTGGAGCCATCTTTTGTCAAACGGCGGAGACTTATTTGTACTCCCAATAATTCCTAAAATTAGACACCTTACGTGTAACAAATAACACACAAGAATTTGCAGTGTATGTGTCTTTCATTCAAATATATTTTCACTTTAAACGTATGAAAAATATATTTCAATTGTCAATATTTCGATTTGCGTGTAGCAAATGTTTATGTACCTCCAGTATATTTTTGTGGCAATCACATGAAAGGTGTGTATGAAGCACAATAATTTTTATTTTTGTATAGCATGTATATATGTGTAATGCATGTGGTAACAGTATGGAAACAAATCAATACATTTGTAGGATCAAATAAAAAATTTCACGGTCAAACGTTAGTCAGTAGCTTGGTTCAGATGAGTAAGTATTTGATGCAATAGAGTCAGACTATTAATTCAAACAAATAGAAACAAATCGACTGTATGAAAATACTATTTAATTTAAAGTTTAAAAATTAAAGAGAAACATTTCGTGCCTTCAACTAAATTGTTTTTTGAACAGATGAAACCGAATCACAGATTTATCAGGAATAAATACAATATTTAGCTATCAGAAGATATTTTAAAGGTCTTGATTTGAATAAATAAATAAATATATTTAAAGTAAATAATTCTAACAATAGAATACAAAAGAAAAAAATTGATTTCTCGAAAAATCGATTTAATGTTTTTTTATCAAGTAGACGCTTCTAGTTAATATCAATAGACTTTCTCTGTCAGTATGACAAGTTTTGCTGGGTCACCCAATACTTACAGGCAAAGAAAAAAAATACCAAAAATTGGCAATTTTCAGAAATTGCGTAATCCAATCCAATTTTCGAGGGCTCGGATATTTTGGCGAGTTTCTCCGCGAATGAGTTGTATCGGTCATAGATATTTTTGGGGTGCACTGACAGAAAAATTCTATTCATATTAACTATCCGCGTCTATTGGATTTTATTAAATTTGAAAAACTAGATTTTTCGGGGAATCAATTTTTTTCCTATTGCATTCCATTAGTGGAATTATTTATTTGAAATATATTTATTTATTCTAATCAAAATCTATTTAATATCGTCCAATAACTAAATATTTTATTGATGCCTAATAAATCTGTGATTCGATTTCATCTGTTCAAAAAACAATTTAGTTAAATTCACTAAATGGATCTATTTGATTTAAAAAAATTAAATTAAATAGAACTTCCGTAGAGACATTTTTTAAAAATTGTATCTGCTTCGGCGAACGCTTCGCTATTTGTAGCTTCCATGTACAGGGATTTCCCCTTTTTCCATTTCCCACCATTTTCTCCAATCCACATCATTAAGGTAGTACGTGCGCGAACCTCCTCATTAGAAAAAAAGTTGATTTTTTTTTATGCTGTAGTAGAAACATAAAAAATGACATCCGCGAAAACTCTGCAGGCCTTACCGGCTAAATACAATAGAAATTAATTCACGAAATCAACGCATTTAACCCGCACCATATAGCGAATCCGTGCGGATCGAACTTTGGAACGGAAATAATAATATTTCCCGGTCAGATCAGAGCTATGCGAAAAGCGACGAATAACACGAAAATTGTCGCGGTCACGTATGCTCCATAATAAATATAGGTTACGGGACATTTCGAGCAGATATCATCGATTCAATCGACTCATTTTTGCGTTCGCTTACCGCATTACACATACACTACAACACACGATTACACATACGGTAAACAAACACATGCTTGACATGTATCGAAAGCACCTGAATACAGCGTTGCCACGGATATTGCCAGAATTATGAAATGGCGGCCTGTGACAACTCAAGTCAAATCTGATTGCGATTTTACTTCACTTACCAAACTATAATACATACAGTTATTACATGCACTTCTCAAATAATTATTTTCTGTATCATGTTTATTACTATACCCAAATACATTATATTTTGCTTTTTTCAGATTCAATAATTTATAGATTTTCTGTCGACTAGTCAATCCGCTAGTACTACCTTAATCGATCCCCACCTTGCGGCCGCAGCCGACTTCCCCCTCTGTATCGCATTCACCATAACATTTTCTGTTATGGGTATAGGGAAACTGCGGAAAACCTATACCAATACAGTCATTTTTCTATTTGATTGAACTAATGGTCTGTTTTTATTGCAACTTTCTCGTTACAACTTTCTCGTTAAAGTACCACAAGTGACTAGCTAATTTTTTCGAGGCAGCCTCCCCTCCTACAGGATTCACTTCGCCATAACGAATGAAATTTTGTAGCAGTGACAGATCTTGATTTGGGGGAAAAATGTCGCGGTTTCCCGTTCGTGGCGCTAGCGTGAAGTTTGTAATTTTGCACTACGAGCTACCGCATGCTGCCGCCAGGTGGCAGCGTGTGCTAGGACGCGCACGCCGCTTAAATAAAAAAAATAATTTCAGACAGCGATACCACTTGAACGGTTGTTCTAAGCTAATTGTTCGTAGGAACTTTTTTTGTAGGGAATTCAATTCCCTATCAGACTATCTTAATGACATTTTTGTGAGATTTTTTTCTGAAGAGTTTTACTACGACGTTCAGAAGTGCCAATATTTTCCTGTGTTATTCTTATGGAAAGTATTCAAATGCAATACGCCGTTCGAAATAATTTTTTTTGAGCTCTCCTTTGAGGATTCTTCTTTTTTTACCTTAATTCACCTGTTTTTGTTGGATGCAACCGAAAAAAAATATATCGATTTTTTTCCGCATACCCTAATATATATATATATATATATATATATATATATATATATATATATATATATAGGTTATGTGTGAAAAATCTATAGCATGTTATTCGATAAAAGTCACTAAATATCACAATGATATTGAATAATTGATATCGTTTATGTGATACAACAAATAATTATAGAAATTCATTTGGTCTCTTCTGCCAAGATGCTACAAGCACTTGGTAGCATAGGGGCTGCGTACATAGCTATGACTAGGTAGGTTCTAGGTTCAAATCCATGTTGGTGAAATATTTTCTTCGAAAAAAATCATTTCAGAAGGCCCGGGAATGACGAAATACGCTACAAAATCGTTATGGTAAAACTCCTAATTAAGTGTTTCATTTCATTTTTGGATTTATGAAATATTTTATGCATATACTACACTTAAATTTACAGTGCACATCGTAAGGAAATAAAGATTTATTTGAATCCAATCCTTATTTATGCAATTTGAATATATTTAACATTTAAATAGAATAGCCGAAACAAATAAAAAAAATCTTTTAAACAATTAAGATCGTAGTAGGCCGGGTGACAAGGAAAAAACCTATTTGATTTAAACAGATCCTATTTAAGTTAAATATATGTTTTTTTGGCAGTGCGGACAGAGTTTGTGTGGGGTTGTCTGTTTTGCTCATGGGGGTGGCGATACGCAAAGGATTTATCCAGTCGTATTTTAGATGCGGCGCGAGGGGTTGAACGTTCGGGGTGCTCGTAACAATTACTCGGAAGCTTAGCCGGCGCCTGCCTGTCAGTCAACGGGTTCCCACCGTACCGCCAGCCGCCCTAAGGTTGTCAGTTCTTTCCAGCAAATAAGCCAGTTCGCACACTACTTTTTTACTCTTGGAACGAAAGCGTCTTTGCCGTTATTGTAACAAACCCCGAGGGACCGCGGTCGATCGTTGCTGCTCGCAACATTCTCCTGGCAATATTTTGTTTCCTTCTCATAATTATGTTTTATGCTACACATCGTAACTTGAACTTGCCGTGATATACTTTTCGGCACGGAAAAGTTTTTTTCATGAAGAAATATTGAGAAATAATTACAGTACGGACCGCGATGTTGCATAAAAAATGAAATTTGATATAATTGTGCCAATTGCGCCAGGTCGCGTCGCAGCGTTGCGTTTCGTGATATTGAAAAGAATCCTTGAATTGGTACGGGACCAATTGTTTGAAACGTGTTTTGTGTAGTTATAATCGCATGGTTTTGCGTACAGCACTAGAAACTCTAGTGGTTGAGAAGTTTCTGTTCGCAAACCAATCGCCGTTCGCTCCGTTATCACAAGCGACAAATAACACTGATAATAGTATCGTTAGAGCGATGTAAAACAAAAAAATCTGGCACCATTAATCAACCGTTGCAATATCGTTTAATGCAATTTTTGTCGAAGCACATTGCTTCGAAATGTTTGTCGCAAAGTGAGATACTTTCAATCGCATGTCGCCGCAATCACTGCTAGCCACTCGTAAAATGAATCAGGGCATTGAGTTGGGCATTTCACTTTTACACTCTTGTAGCCCGCCTTACATTTTGGGATCTCAAAAAAATTAGGCATTTCGCATTGATTTATACAGCAGAATAAAAATGTGGGTCTGGTTTTCTCGACGTTGTGCAACGCGATATCTTTGATTTCGCAGGTTATTCTACTCACTATAAACTACACTTAATTCTCATACTGACGGGAGTGGCGGTAAAGAAAAATCACGGAGCTGTTAATAACAGCCTCCACCATAGAAGTCAGTCCAAGTTTCTAGACCTGCATGTAAGACCATAGTTTGAACGGCTGTTCATCGATATAAGTCGCACAGCTCGCCAGTAGGCCGACGTGAAGCCTCCACCTAGTTGAGTCCTATCCTCTCTCCCGATCTCAGATCCAATTATTACCAAGGGTGAATACTATTCTGTCGTATGTACCATGTAACGCTTGGGTGGTTGGCTAAAATACGGACATTTTCGGAAAAGGTTTATCACGCTTTACGTTACTGTCGGTCGGTGTTTCACATTATCTTGATTGCATGGACAACGCCGGTCGCAACGGTTCTAGCTACGACGAGGCTGTTTTCATATGATTCAGGCATATAGGCATGGATGCGCCGGGACCCGTGACTTCTCTGCAAGAAAGAAAAAAAAGTCCTGTACCGAGGACAGTGATACAGCGTTCCGGTGAAATGCGCAAAGAAAAGCCTACTTACCTCAGAGACAGAGGTAATTCTTTTTCATTAATTTGTACACCGACAGGAAAAGTATGTTTGACTACAAAGAAAATATTTATTGAAATCTCCTTTGACGACGCTTCTATTTGTTTTTTGATGTTACCCAATCTTTGTTCTATTAATTGAATTGAATCATTTATGTATTTTTGCCAAAATCCGTAGCAAATAGAAACCCTTGTTATTTCCTCATATCCGTCCTGCAGTTTGTTTGTCTCGGCTTCATAGCTCCAAAAATTGACCACTCATTCGTCATAAAATTTAACAGTTCTTTTCCCATATACCATGAGTGCCGATAAAAACTGTTTCGTACCGCATTTAGTGACGTATTATTCAGCAGATCATCAAAAAAAAACTATAGTTTAAATAGAAACTTTACCGCCCCATTCTGCCAATGAAGAAATCTCCTAGCAGAGACCTCTCTAACAGATCTATCGTTTTGGAAAAATGTCTGCGATATCTTCATCGGTAGAGTTGTTCCCGAGATCGGATTTTTCGTTATATATCCAAGTCATCGTAGATTCTCGGTATTTGGTGGAATTGTCACTGGAGACGTGTAACCTGGAAGATTTTGTTATCATTTGTGCAAGAATCATTTAGGTAAAGAAAATCACTATTTTCAATTGTTTATTGACGCTGTTTCGAACAAGTGTACACCTTGAAAAGAATGAAATAAAAGCGAAAATTTAAAGAAAACTTGAGACAAATCTTCCTGATGCATAAAATTATCACTTGCGAAAAATATCTTGATTAAATATCATACACTTAAAAAACGTGACAAAACATGACAAAACTATATAAAACAATTATAAAAATATATATATAAAACATATAATTTCAAATGGAACGTAATACACGATTACAAATGAATGTCGACCATGTCGTGTGTTGCCTCTGTCGATTTATATCAATTAATTATGATATATCTAAAACATCATTCTATGTGAATATCACATCGAGATGACCTCCGAAAGCAGCTATGCTTATTAATCATCGTACTGTACCGTTCCATGTGTAATTATATAGGGTATCTGCCAACCGAAATAACTCGGTAATTATTGACGTCACAAAATAATGTTTCAGACGAAAGTTGTACGGTGTGAAGAGGGCAATCAAATGCGGCCAATTTTTTTTTTATTTCGGTGGAGGCGCTGACTCACAGTGAGGGTCACCTCCACTTTTTCAAATGGAGTGGTACATTTTTTTTCAATCATCTTGTGGAGCACCTCAAGCCGCATAAAAACATTAGGGGGTCAACGTCGTTCAAGGTCATTCAAGGTCACCTATTAAAATGGAATACAAATCTAAATATCTCGGATCACTACCAAATATTTGGTAGTGATCCGAGATATTTATATTTGACCTCGATACTGACCTTGAATGACCTTGAACGACTTCGACACCCTAATGTTTTTTATGCGGCTTGAGGTGCTCCACAAGATGGTTGAAAAAAAATGTACCACTCCATTTTAAAAAGTGGAGGTGACCCTCACTGTGCGTTTGTGACGTCGATAATTACCGAGTTATTTCGGGTGGTAGAGATAAGAGGAACACCCTGTATATTAAGCATTATGATAAGATAAAAAATACTGGTATTGATAGCATGATGTTAACCAATAAGATAGGTATAACTTCATCTCAATCAAATAAACTATATAGGGATATAACTTGACCATTTACAGCTCAATAAATGATTTTACTCTTTTATATATTTTTGTTAAAAACTAGCTGTGCCCGCGACTTTGTACGCGCAGACCACTAAAATACGTATCGATGCCGTTTTTTTAATTAAATTTTTTAAAATTTATATTGGCATATCTTTTGATTGAATGAGCCGATTGCGATGAAGAAAAAACTAAATGTTACCTGAAATTGAGCTCTATATTTTTCTAAAAACTTCATCCAGATTGGGTCTTTACGTGGGGTTTTAGGTAATGTGGGCGCAAATAAATAGACAAACAGACGAGAATTCCATAAATTATTTTAATGCTGAATGCATGAAGATAATTTATGAAATTTATGGAATCTCTTATCCTTTAACCCTCAATAATTTTTTTTGAAATATTTTTAATGTACAAACGCAAAAAGTTTACAGTTTTATTATATGTATAGATTTTAAGGTTATTAGTATGTGATCTTAACACTTTTTTAATGCAATAGTTTTACGCAGCAGGATATTTCTTTGAAAGGCTTTCTTGCACAGGATAGAGTTTGATGCTATCGGGAGTTCTTTACAATTTGTTATTTGGTGGAGTTAGTCTTGGGATGACGTGTTCGAGGAGAGCCGTTTTCTCATAGAGATTTGAAGAGTTTTATCCGTGAGCTGGTGAGTGGGCCGATCTTTTTCCTTCGTATCTGACCCTGTTGAGCACCAAAATGTAGATATTGATCCCTGGGATGAACTTCTATATTCAACATTTCTTTCAATTTAAACATGTAGGCTTCAGTTACCTTCCAATTATCATTTGTCCCCTCCCCCCTCTACACCCTTCTGTTTCAGCGATAACTGATCCAAACGATTGGAAAATCGGGATAACGTAGCACTAGTAAGACTATTCGCAATACTTTCTAAACATGACCAAGAAACGCGTATAAGTGTTTGCTTCGAACAGCTTTTTTTCAATTTTGAAAACCAATTGTAAACAAATCTTGCGTGAGATTGCAAAATAAAATTACCAAGCGAATCTTTCGTGCACAAGGAAGTAGTGCGCCGTTTGGTAAGCAAATGATCTTCCTTCTGCATGGGTTCGTGCGTGTGAAGCCACCGTACTCGTAGATAAGCCTCGTTCGGAAACAAGTAAAAAGTATAACAATGCTCCTTTTTCAAGCGAACAGTTAAATTGATGAACGCTTCAACTTTTTCGCAATTCCCTCATTACTTTGACATACATTTAACCTTAGAAAACGTAATCTCGAGCTTAATCTAAAGTACTCGAACAATTTTTTTTTCAATCTTAACAAAAACATACCATGCGTTTCGGAGTGAAATTAAGTGTATCGGGTTTGCATACACAGAGGAGTACTGGATCTCGAGATAATTCTCTGGCAGAACTGTTATTGCTGACTGTTCACGACATTTCAAGAAGATTCACTTTTTCAACTCTAGATACTCGATATCAAATTTAACATCTTTTGCACATGACGTGAATGGTAAATGAATAAAACGCAGACGCTAACACTGTTCTCTCAGTTCTACGAGAAAATGCATAGATAAACTTCTATAAAAAATATGATACCCTAGAAGTATATTATTCGGATGAGATTTAAAAATATCCAATATTATTGGCCGATTAGTTTCCTAAATACAATCACGAAAAACATGCAATATTAATAAAGGTGAGACGCATAGATGGATTAAAGAGCAGCAATCAGACTATACACAGTATAGTCGGGATATTCCGGAGAGCCCGAGTTTTCTCGAATTGTATATCACCTATCGGAACAGTATTACCATCGCACAACTCTCATTTATGGAGGCTTTTTTATACAAGTAAAATTGATTAAAGTAATTATCTTGATATTACTCAGAACATTGAATTTTAATAATAACAATGGCGAATTTTTTTTACGACGTTGGTGTCAGAATACATGTAGTTCAAAGGACAATTGATTTTTTTTTTCGTGTACAAAACAGTTTACTTGTTTTTCTGAAAAAACATCGATTTTGTGGAATTTTCTATCTTTCGAAAAAAAAACTGAGTGGAAGGGAAAAATCATTAATTGATGCACTCTCATAAATTTTTCACATCGGTACGGCACATTATTTTCATATTGGATTCAAACTTACTTTTTTACAATAATATTTTACACGTTAAATAATAATATTTTACAAATAGCGATGCTTACCAATATTTGAGATGTAACATTTTTCGAATAGTGTCCAAAATATTGCGAATGCAATCTCGCCATATTATAAAAAGGCATTTTGTTCATTTCTCGAAACAGATGAACGGATATTGCGACCCTCCCGCATTACATTTAATGCAGACTATAGGAATATAGAGAAGGAATATAGAGGTTATCATTACGTTGTCTCATTGTTATTGGACCGGGTTTTCACATCGTCCTAGCATACTGACCAAGCTCGACTATACATGTGACAAAGTTGTAAAGTTCTCAACGGTAATAGAAATTTTAAAATCAAACTCTTAACACTTTTAATACGACTGATTGTTCAGGTTCTGGTCGCATTGCGAAGTACTAAAACTATGAGGCAGTACATCTAGACCATACAATTGTTTGATGTCCAATTGTTTTTCGGATGTTCGTAAAAAGAGAAATGTTGGAACCACAGTATGAGATTAGCAACTCATTTTTGGGTTTCGAAATGAGAGATGTACCAATGACATAGAGATCCGATAATGATAGCTAACATTATTAGGCACCAAGAATAAAGACGGCTTTACTTTTTGACCTGTATAAATGATTTTGTTATTCTTTATGTTACAAACATTACTTATTGCAATACCGTTATTTGCGGTAAGTATTTTCATTTTTGTAAATTATCATTGCCGAAGAACACCCTTATCATGGTGGATAGAATTACAGCAATTACAAATTTATTAGTTTTATCCTAATCATTACAAATATATTTGAGGGGCGAAAAGCCAAGCAGCTATTCATAGTTCCCACCGTCAGGATCCACCCCTCAAGAAATATGAATGTTTTGACCCGGGATACGTCGCGGGATTCTACACTTTGATGCAGTGTTTTCTGCGCAGAACATCGATTTTTGCAAACATCGAGTCCAAGCCGAAAGAACGATTTTATGGCATTTCCGGTCTATTCCATGAAAGGGCTCGATCAGGTAACGCGGCAAGCTCGAGGCAGGCCCGACAGAATGTCGGGAATGCACGGTCACAAAATTGTATGGCCACTGTATGTTTGGAAATTACATTGTTCCGGCCGCGACTAAGCTACAAGAAATTACGCCATCACGTAATGTATTTCCGGCCAAAACATTGGATATTTCTTAAAATGTTGATCCTGACTTCAAGAACTGTGATTAGCTGCTTTCCATTTCGCCCTATCAAATATATTTATAGTAGATTAGGATAAAATTAATCCATTTGTTGTAATTCTATTCACCATTATAAGCATTTTTTTCGACAAAGATAATCTACGAAAAGATGCTTACAATAAATAACGGAATTATAATAAGTATTAGCTTTACGCAAAAAACTAACAAATTATTTAATGAGGCCGAAACAAAATCAGTAGGTAGTACCCGCTGTTGGAAATGAAGGTCCCCGTTAGGAAATGTCCATGATTTGGGCGAGAAGACATTGCTGAAAGTTATTTCGCCAACGATCCGCCAGGTGGCTTTAAGGTAGTAGTTTTTCTTTCAAAAAATTAATTTGCATCCATTGAAATCTGTTATTCTCTTTTCCACTATTTCCTTCTCATTATCATTATTATTATTATTAATTTTTGTCATGTAACGTGATGTACAAACAATTGTATCTTGCTACAGCGACAATTTTTTATGACAAGACGTTCTATCAATGCAAGGAAAAAATACCTATAAACTATTAGTAGTTCTTCACAATATTTATCATTTACCAGATTCATTGCACAGTATTGCATTTTTCTAAACACTTTTTTTCCGTTTTATGTGTTATGAAATGTTTTTCGTGTACTACAAGCAACCTTTCCACTGATAATTCACGCGGTAGTAGATATGTACATATATGGGGAGACGGCCGTGACGTCACAGGTGTGGAGTGGTGGGTGTCTTGCGGCGGCGTGTGGTGGGGGTGTTTGGCGGTCGTAGTTGCGTCGCTGGGGCATGCTGGGGAAGTAGTGGTGGAAGAGTCTATGGTGTCGGAGGGGTGGGGCGTTTGGGGCCCGTTTCGGGAGATCGTAGCTAACTTAGGGTGGTGTCGAGCTGCTTTTCCGAACAGATCGACTGTCGACGGTTTCCGCATATATTGAGGACCTGTTTACCGCTAGAGCGAGCGCGTGCGGGATACGGCGTGCGGATCGTATGGAGGAGGGAGGTCTTACCTCGTCGGGTTGGGTTAGTTCGGGTAAAAAAATGCGATAATTGCGTGTGTGTGTGTGTATTCATGCAGATATACATGTGGAAGTCGGCGTCTATCACACCTACTTAAAAAATAAAGGCAGCACAAATGCTAGATGTGAAATAAAGTTCTCACCGATAAAACCTCTTTTATGCAGCTGTAGTATGCAGCAAAGAGGCGCGCTCTTCCAAAATTTCGCTACATCCGGGTTTTGTTTTCATTTCCACTGGTAACACTGAGGTATTTATATATGAAAAGTACTCAATGATGCGTGGATGCCACCGCACAACTTTTTGTGTAAAAACCCCAAATCTTCCCCCCCCCCCCCCAGATCTTCCACAGGGAGTATAACCCTTTTCACTGGTTCATTTTGTTTCCATGCCTCCCCACTATTCTTATAGCATTACAATATAAGAACACTACGGTGTGGAACTATAGTGCACTCCTAAGATAGAGGGAAAAGATGGGAAAAAATTCCCGAATGAAAACGACTTCTACCACCGCAGGCTTCACACTACGAATTGAGCAGTCACTTTTGCCGACATCACCTCTTGGAACTTCCGTTGTGAATTCACGTGAAAATGGCCGAGAACATTCCACAATTAGAATAAAATCTGCGCGATCAAGTCGCACTTATTAATTCTGTGGAAGAGTATAAAGTGTGGGAGCAACAATGTGAACAGTGTGTGGAGTCATTGGAAACGAAAAGCCAAACTAAACGATCGCGATTATCACTCGGAAATTCGCAATCATTGGTAGCAGGAATCACAATTTTTACATGCGGGTACAGGAAACAGTGATCGCGGTTTGATCTGGCGAGAGATTGATACGGCGTTCGAGAACCGTGTCCTGACTGGCTGCGTTATCAATAACAACCGTATTGAACCTCGTCAGTTTCTTGAAGACGCAAGTGATATGATGCTTTCACATGTGCAAGACATTACCAACAAACACTTAAGTGTAAAATTGAATACAGTTTTCAATGGTGAATTTGAGGCAGGTGACAAACGCGCAAATAAAAGTATCAACATGAAAAACTTTGAACTTTTTACCACATCCAATTTACGCGAGTGGTACACACAACGAGTTGTCGAACCGACTCTGGCATCTCTCGAAGATTTCCAAAACGTGATAGCGGATAAAGATTATCGCGGATACTGGACATAACATTAAATGTCAACAAATACAATCCAATGTGTGCCGGATGTGCATGGAGTAATTTTATATTCACACTATTTAACTGTACTGCAACTTCAGGGCATTGCTTTCCCAATGACGCTCGATCAAATAAAGAAATTAAAATCGCAAAATGAAGTTTCAATCAACGTATATACATCTGAAAAGAAAAACATCGTCCCGATTCGAGTATGCAACCAAAAACTGAATAAACACATAAATTTGTTATACGTGGAGGATTCCTCGGACCACAACGTGAGACACTTCGTCTGGATCAAAAATCTATCCTGGCTGGTGAGCGCGCAGTTGAGCTAAAAAAACGGCAAAAAACACATCTGTGATCGGTGAGTAACAATAAGCATACTCGAGAATACACATATGAGCAATTATGTACTTCGATAATATAATTCGCTCCATCGTTTTGTCACAGGTGTTTGCACTACTTTTACATGGAGGCTGAATTACGATCGCACGAGATGGATTGTTGAAAATCAAATGATTGTGCCATTCGATTACCTGGTGAAACGGACAAATGGCTAACGTTCGAAAAATTTTAACAAAAAGATCGACTTCCATTCATGATTTATGCAGATCTCGAGTGCGTTTTGGCAAATGTTGACAACAAAAATATACAGCAACAACACGAAGTGTTTAACGTCGCGTACTACGTACATTGCTCGTTTGACCATTCGTTATCGGGATACTACTCGCAGCGCGATGCCAATTGCATCCCATGTTTCGTTGAGAACCTTAAAAATTTAGCTTTGCGCATCAACGATATTCTATCGGATAATGTTCCAATGGTACTTCTAACTCCGGATGAGTGGGCAAAATTTCGAAGCGCCGCTGAGTGTCATTTGTGAAAAACCATTTGCCGAAGACGACATACGTGTTCATGATTATTGCCTCCTGACCGGACGTTATAGAGGTTCCGCCCATTCTAACTGCAATTTGAATTACCAACGGTATTTTTTCATTCCCGTAGTTTTTCATAATTTGTCCGGCTATGGTGCACAGTTTATCGTTAAGGAACTACCCACAGCATTCGAGGGGAAAACCACCATGCTGCCCATAACCAAGGAGGAATACATTTATTTTACAAATCATTTCGAATGGCAGAGAAGTCACATCAGATTCAATTACGCTTCATCGATTCGTATAAATTTCTCAATGCAAGTCTGGATGAACTGGCCACATTTTTGACAATGGACAAATTAAAAAATTTTATGGTCGCAATTTCGTGACATAAAGACCGATAGTTTTATCCTATTAACTCGAAAGGGCGTCTACCCCAATGAATATACCGATAGTGTAAACCGACTGGAAGACTATCACCTACCGCCACGAGACGCATTTTACAGTACTTTGACTGGCGACATTGTAAGTGAGAACGAATACGCTCACGCCAAGAATGTATGGGAAAGGTTTTCTATTCAAACGTTAGGTGAATATAGTGACTTGTATTTGAAGACCGATGTTTTGTTACTGGCCGGCATTTTTGAGAACTTTCGCAATAGCTGCATGGATCGTTACAGGCTCGGCCCTGCTTGGAACTATACTCTCCCCGGCTACACATGGGATGCGATGTTGAAAAATACATGCGTTAACTTCGAATTGTTTACCGACATCGACAGGGTATTATTTGTTGAACGGGGTATACGCGATGGTCTAAGTCAGTTCTCAAATAGGCACGCGCGCGCCAATAACAAATACATGGAATCATTCGATTCATCAAGGTCCACATGATACTTGATGTATTTCGATGTGAATAATTCGTATAGATAGGCAATGTGTCAACCATTGCCCTATGCTGATTTTCGATGGGTCGATGAGTTGTCGATATTCGATTTATTATCTATCGCGCTAAATTCACCGACTGGTTACATTCTTGAGGTTGACTTAGAGTACACATCTAAGTCCATAGAGTTGTCGACATTCGATTTATTATCTATCGTGCTAAATTCACCGACCGGTTACATTCTTGCGATTGACTTTAATTACACATCTATTTAGTATGAATGACAAGCTGTTAGAATTTTTTTCTTTTTTCGATGTACAAAATGACCGACTACTTGAAACTTCTCGAAACAGCTTTTTTCCAATTGGCGTGAGAAATAACTTCAACAATATTCACTCGATTTACTTCAAATTTAAAAGTTATGCTTCTAATTGCATTTCGCAGAGAAGTACGTACGGAATTACTGATTAATCGAAAACTTTTCATTTTACGAGCAGTTTATGAGCAGTTATAACGAAATTTTTCACTGAAAATCCATTTCGTTAGTTAAAATACCTACAACTTTTGAATAAAACAATATTTTTTAAATTCCGTACGTACTTCTCTAGGTATTCTAATCTAGATTGCCGAGAATTTTTGTTTTTTGTTCTAGGTAAAAAATTGTGGATACTAAATGGCACGCCGCGGAGCGCATAAAAAAAAGATAACAAAATAAAATATTAGTAGTCGGCTATTTTGTACATCGAAAAAAAATTCGAACAGCTTAGTATTCATACTAAATAGATGTGTAATTAATTTTATGAGCGAATCACTATTTCATATGAAAAAGACTTGTTGAATTCGCAAATGATTTTATACCCGTTACTGTGGCCTAAAGCCTTGAAGCACGACCTTTCCTTACAAGGAAAAGTCGCGAGGTGTCCCCCTCCGATTTCGATGAAATTTGGCATGTTTGTGAAGCAGATAAAAATAGGCGATACCTATTTTTTTATCTGCGAAATCCAATATATAAGGGGTGAAACGCACTCTTGAAAATAGGGATGATTTTCGTTTTTGAACGTTTACCTTTCGAGAGGGGGACGGTTGGGAGGAGGGGGCGGGGAGTGGAATCTACGAATATGCAATCGCATCATAGAACAAATTTATATCGACGTGGATTTAACCCGGAATGGCAAAAGGGTAGCTGATTATTCGGTGGTTTTGTCTAAAAAAAATAAAGGGCACTTTCAACCCCTTAATTAAGAGATATCGAAAAAACCAAAAAATCCGTAACTCGTCCTTATTCAGCCATATATGTTGCAAATTTACATCCCAATCCGTTGAAAATTCTTGGAGATAGGTATGAAAAAATTACATTTTTGCAATAAACAATATGAAATTTGCTGTTATCTACGTCGTTCTCATTTCCAATGGATATTATACGAAAAAAGAAATGTTGTTGCAATTTGAATTTTTTTCATATATCGTATCGTTAAAGAGTTATCGACGAAAAATAAAAATCGTCCCTATTTTCAAGGGTGCCTTTCACCCCTTAAATACGGGGTTCCGCAGATATAAAAAAAAAACGTATCGCCTATTTTTATCTGTTCTACAAACACGCCCAATTTCATCGAAATCGAGGGGGACACCTCGCGACCTTTCCTTGTGAGTGAAATTTATTATGAGCTGCTAAAACCGAATTAAATCATCACGGGGAATCGCTACCGACTACAATTGATGCGTTTGAGCTTAGCATTGAAGGAGAAACGACCGGAATATGAACAGAGACACGACAAACTGATTTTGCAGCACGACAATGCTCGACCACATGTTGCAGTGCCAGACAAAAACTACTTGGAAAGACCCAAATTAGATATTCTACCCCACCCACCGCATTCTCCAAACAATGCTCCTTCCGACTACCACTTGTTTCGATTAATGACTCATGGCCTGTCTTAGCAGCACTTCCGTTTTTACGAGCAATGCAAAAAATGGGTCGATTGTTGGATTGCCTCTAAAACCAGTTGTTCTTTCAACGCGGAATTCGTATGATGCCAGAAAGATGAGAAAAAGTAGCGGCTAGCGATGGACATTACGTTGAGTAGTCATTTTTTTTACCATTTTTGCACAATGAAGCCGCAATTTTCACAAAAAATCTTTTAAATCTTGTGCCCACAAACATACATACCAATACATAATTTTAAAAGTTATAATAAAATATAAACTTGATCGCAGAACTATTACACCTATTGCTGATAACAGCGGCGGTTGATGCGACGCTTAAGATTTAAAATAACACGTATACCGTCGCATTAGTTATTTATGCAGGCTGTGGGAACGGAAAATTTTGTGTCTTCCCGAGCTTTTTTCGTAACCATGAAAGCTAAGTTGTTGCACAGCATTTCCAGTGTACTTATGGTACATCCGTTGTACTATTATACAATGGCGATATCAATTTCATGTTATGATAGTAATATGATTAGCTAAAATGCAAATAAAATATTTGGAAGAATATTATTTCCAAGGCTTAACAATTTTATGTACAACATGTCTAGTGAACTAGCTTGGCTAGTTTGAAAAAAGGTATTTTTTTTGTCAACTTTCATTAATTTGAAAATAAATTAAAATCCTTGCTTGAATTAAAATAAACAATAATTCTAAAGTAAATCGGAATGTTTTTATAAGGTAAAACAAGCGATAATGTTTTCGAGGGATAGTAATATACCGACAATTCTACGATGTTATTGTTGACCATTTTCAGATGTAGTTTGATTTTACTGCTTCTCCTGCCCCTACCCTGTTTTTGTGACCAATCACATGAGCTAGTTAATTACGATGACATCATCGCATTGCTCTTCAAATATTCTGCTAACCGGGAACCTCGTTTAATCTCGTTGAAAAAATGCGCTACTCCTATTTTATTAACACTCGGCAGTCCAGTGATCGTGTAAACCAAAAACGCAAATCGATTAAATGTAACAGATTCTGCTCGTTCTGCAGTTAAAAAAACTTCCCGTCAGTGGCAGGGTCCCAAAATGATGGTGCCCTTTCAAGTCTTGCTGACGGTAGGAATAACGTTTCGGATTATTTACCGCTTATCATTACATGTCAAATATGCTTACTTGCAACGCACACTGCAATTGACAAGCACG
The DNA here is from genome assembly GCA_964007375.1 of Ophion obscuratus. NCBI lineage: Eukaryota > Metazoa > Arthropoda > Insecta > Hymenoptera > Ichneumonidae > Ophion > Ophion obscuratus. The sequence continues at coordinate 21,505,270 of OZ023319.1, read as the reverse complement.
CCTTTGTGGTATCGAATAATACGGTGATTCTCGTTTTCAGAGAGCGGGCAAGCAGTTAGTGAAATATATATTTTCGAAAGAACGGCGAGAATGTTACGTCAAAAATTCTATCAATAGGAAGTAACATATACACATGCAGATTATTCAATGTCAATGCCCTCTTGAACGTGCACGTGAGGATCAAATAAAAATAAAACCAACGCACGAAAAATTAGTTTGTGGGAGATATGTAAAAAAAAAACGTAAATGAAAATAAGTAAAGCAAACAATTTAAAACATACAATATTTTAACGTTACTTCCTACTTTTTACGTGACATACTACCGATAAACTCTTAACATCAGAAAAACATACTGTAACTATAAAGACATTATCGATGTCTTATATAAATCATCCAACATCCATGTATTGGAAGAGAAAAATATCCATAAGATAGTTGTTGAATAGTTTGTTGAATTTTTCCCGTCCGGGCTTAAGTTTCTTTAGCGAGAATAAATTATTTTGGTGTAAACAGGATACACGTGCTCGGACTCTTGGATTCGCCTCAGTGTTGCATGCATTGAAAATTCAGGGTCACTCGTTGGGATTTAACATGACGAAACAAAAGCTCCAAGGCGATATCGAAGTTAGTAATCCATGAATACACATGCTCGTTCCGACACGAACTTATTAATCTGATATTCATTACGCTCAAGCACGCTATTTCACGACGGGCTGGAAATCTAGAGTGGGCGTACATCTATATATGAAATATATATAGTAATGGGTACCGGGCATGTTACGCGGGGCTCACGGAACCAGTTCTATTTGTTCGCGTGTTTTCGGATGCACACCCTTAGTGCCGAATTACCACCATCCGCTTTATCTATATATACGACTTATTCCGTAAGCCTTCGTGATTGCGCTATTTCTTGCAAAAAGATACCTTTCCTGGCTCTATATGTGTTATTATTCAGGTGGACTGTTCTGTCTGGTCTTCAGACGTACCAAAGTAAAATTTTGTTCGAATGGATAATATACGCTACGGTGCGTGTCTATTTTTTTCTGTAAAGTCAAAGAAAAAACGGCCAAGTGCGTGACGAACTATGCATTCAGTAAATCAAATTGGTTTGCTTGGCTATTATCAAAGCTATGCATATAACCGGGAGACATCGTTACTTTTATTTTAACGTTATTCCGAATTTACATTTATTAATTGCTTGGTACATTCCCCAAATTTGTTAAACGTTTAATAAAATAATTATGCCATTGAACCCCTCTGACCTGTGACGGGAGATGCCCGATCTTTACTATGTGCATTCAACATAGATGACAACATTACTTTTCTGCATCTTTAGAAAAAATAAACATTTTTCGAAGTAGTTATTAGTATTTCTATATTCAGCATTTTCAAGTACTCCAGCCATGTTTTAAAACAGAAAAAATATTATAAATATTTATCACGAAAAGTTGATTTTTTGGTCTCCATCCCATCTGGCGTGTCAGTCAAGTGAGAAACAATTACTACTTTACGAAAAATATATCGTTGTTTTGTGACACAGAGTAAACATATTACGAGAGGGGCTCCTGATAAAGTATTTTCATTTATACCGAATGACAAAGTAAGCATATCAAATGCCGCGTGTATACCAGCACGCCTAACATCACTCGCACTTTAATGCCAAGTGAGCGGTGGTCGGCGGAACGTTATATTTAAAATTCAACGATAATTCAGAAATTATTTTACTACGTCGTAATGGATACAGTTTGCTTTTGTAATTATCACAATCGTTACCACTGGTAATGTAAATCATAGTGAATCATTATTTAATGTTGCCTGGGACGACCTAACCGTAGTATTCAAACGTAACCATGCTAAGGAAACGTTTGCCAATGAATCTGTTGCTCATTGAACAACAGTATTTTTCAAACATCGATTATTAACATGTTCGACATTAAAAGTTATTCAGATTATTTAACAAATATGCCGTTTTGAATCTTGCCAAGATCGTTTTTCTTTATTTATTCCTAAATGATGCATTTGACAATAACTGCAAAAGTTTCACTCGAATGTGATCACTACATGCGATTGTAATAAACAATTTCAGAATTTGGAACTACAGAATGGGAGGGGAGCCACGTGTCATTGACGTTGAGGGCGTATATCGTGCGACTAGGGTGGCGGAAAATGTTCTTAATCATACCATTGTTTGTGAATTTGGATGTTCTATCCACCAATTCCGCTCTCGCTAGCGATTGTGATTTTTTTCATGTATAGGTTGAAAAAAACATAAAATATGTATTTGCAAATTTATCGCTACACGAGATATCGCATGTATCGCTTACGTCTTAAGGGGTAAGGCCACTGTAACGGCCCAAAAAAAAAGGTTTTTTCACTAATTTTTTGCTCCCGAAATTGAAGGTATTTGAAAAAAAACTTTTAATGGTGTTATCGGGCATACATTAAACTTTATTATAAAATTTTTTTACAGTAAAAAAAAAACAAAATGGCGATTCCACAGCTATCTTCCCGGGACATGTTTTGCTTCCAGGGCTCCGCGGCACGCAGCACCACTGGTGCACTTTTGAATCTAGAACAAAAAAAAAAACCATTAATCTAGAGGGCTATAGCTAGAGAATGTCGATCGGATTTTAAAAAGTATCAATTTTTGTGGATTTGGCGTGCGTTTGAAAAAAAAAATTGATTTTTGACGAAAAAAACGGCAAGTTTTTTGTTAATAAAAAATCAATAAATAAAGTTCTTGAAAATTCCGATCGACATTCTCAAGATAATGTAAATGTTCACATCTGGTTAAAATTTCAAGTAAAAAAAATGAAAATTGTTCGAGTTATGCTGCGTGCCATTTTGAAAAACCATGTTTCGAGAAAAACGCGTTTAAAGTTTTGCGAATAGTTTTTTATTGGAAAAAATTAAAAAAAGAAGAAGCACAGGACCTTTTTTTTCTTATTCTAGAGGGTTTAAACTATTTTTTAAGCCAATAAAAAAAAATCGATTTTTCAAAAAATTTACAGTGGCCCTTAAGACAGACGGAAGTTACCCCTTAAGACAGACGGAAATAACGAAATTGTAAGGGTTTTCTCAGGCTTCGGAACTTCAAGAACAAATTATGCGACATTTCTTGAATAGAACTAAACAAAATAGAAGAACGAAATAAAAAAGTATTTCTAATTTCAAAAGTTTTTCCCTGTATTTTCTTGTTGACTAAATTCAATAACGGTAGCACTTTAATGAACCTCCATTGGCCTAGAAAAATGTAGTATCAGCTAAAAATTTGAATGAGGTCGGTAGGGGAAACGCACATAAAAAAATGTTACATACCCCAAAATCTAAACTACTCGAGCGACACTGACAAATTTAATCTCAAACAGAAATTAATCCGATGTATTGAAGTTCACAGTAGTTGAATGACTACCAAAGAAAATCCCAACTCACTTAACGTATACTCCTAGCCGTTTTTTTCCAAATGACCTTTTTGCCGTTTTGGATCGCCCTAAATGGTCTCTATGGTCTTACGCCAAGAGACTAGAGGGAAGAAGTTGAAAGTCGACATTTAAATGCGTCCGCAAAATTGCAAAATCTGAGGGCGGCGCTGCGGTCTTTTGAAGCCCATGTGGCATATATATTCCATTTGTATATAATATATCGGATTCGATTGTAGGACAGGTGGCAGCCAACCTGTCTAGCTTCGTTTCATTCCCAGTGTTATGACAAAATGCAAGATTAACACCCGTATTCCTCAAGGAACATCTATGAATACACGTGTATTCCATACAATTATACTCATATAGTATTGAGTAAGTGACATAATTTTTTTCTTCACTCCACATAAATGAACCGAAAATGTGATTGAAATTTTGAATAGTCAATTTTATAAATAATTATATGATCGAATGAACGTGACCTTATTTTCTCTATTTGTTTACAATAATTTGTATATAGAATGCAAATTATTGTATAAAAGAGATGATCCGACAATTTTTGAAATGTGTAACATTTTGATGAGATCGAAGTTTGCATCGTTGGAACCTAATAAATGTGATTTTTTTCCAAAGTTCTTTTTTTATTGGCAGACTTGGGCCACGAGAATCAGTTAAATATGTTTAGGCTGCTCATTTAGAAATCTACAACCGAAATCCGTGAAAAAAAACATATTATAAAGTAATACAAATAACAACATTAAAATAGCAAAAATAATTTCTGTTGCATTTTAACAATACAAACTTCAATACCATACATTGTATTCCATCTTTGAATGTTCAAAATGTTCCCCCAAGGGTTACAAGGCCTTCCGTTTCTTACATCTTAACCTAACTTATCTCTACTTAATCCTATCTGCCACGCTCTTAAAAACTATTTCGCTCCGCCCCTCCGCCTTATTCTAACTTATCCTTATTCTTAAGCTACATCTTTCCCCTCTCTCCGACTTCCGTTTCCTCCATTCACTCCATTCTTCTTTCACTCTAAGTTCATTTCTCTTTCTTTCTCCTTCCTCCTTTTCTCTGACCTTTTCATCCATGCCTCTCCAGTATTTCCTTTATGCTTTCCCCTATTTTTCTTTCTTCTCCTGTTCCCCCTCCACATATGTCTGTTACATGCTCCCACGTCTCCCTTTCTTCCCCGCAGCATCGGCATCCTCTTTCCTCTTTCGTCTGCCAGTACCGCCTTCTCTCATTTCGTGTCCAGCCTTAATCGAGCTATCCTTACATACCTTTCTTCGCTCCAACCCGCATTTAGGTACTCTGGCCTCTACCCTGATTTCTCTATACCATCTGTTATAGTTCGATTTTTCTATCCTCTCCCTTCTTTCCCTTTCTTGCTTCTTCCTTTCCTCTTTTTCCTTCCATTCGTACCCCTCGTTCTCCCGGCCCTGCTTTGCCCCCTCTCTTTGTCCTTCCTCCCTTCTGAATTCATCTCTTCCTATTTCCCATTTTGCCCTCTCGTTTACCCCCTTCTCTCCCTCACCTTTATCTGAAATGAGAAAATTCATACGAATTTTGAATCCAGACAAACGTTTTACAAATTATCACACATCATATTCACACATTATGATATGCTGCACAGATAAAGAATAACCAAGAGATACAGAAATTAAGTCAATATGTTTTCTTTTCATTACGGAAGCAGTAACAAACAAAATTTATTTATAAACACGAGAAAATTCATAACATTCGTTTGATCGTTTTCGCTGCAGATCACGATAAATATATATTATACCGAGACACTATTTTTTTTATTAAATCTAACACAATTCGCGAAATTCGTTAGTCCGCACCACGGTCTTACATACAGGTCTGGAAACTCGATGAAATTCGGGTGGTGGGGGTGGTTCCACTATTGAAACAGAAATCGTGGTGTCGCTAGTATCGAGGAGTCAGTTTTGACAGCGAACACATTACCTGTATATGGTCGTCGAGTAACCGCAAAGTAAAGCCGAAGTCCTGCGTAGTACCGGAGTGCAATAAGGCTTACAGAAGCCTAAAAGTGAAACTATCAATGTTTTGCATCTATATAAACTGCTGTCAGTATATAGCGTGATTGAGCCTCAAAAATATGGTAATTGTACCATTACAGAACGACCTGAGCCACAAATTTTGATATCACTAAGCGATCTGAAAGCTTTGAGTGGCGAAAAATTGGAACCCAAAATGGTCAAATATCGTGACGAATTTCGACGAAAATTAGACGCCGTTTCAGATCAAGAAGGATGGGAGGCTGACTATGTCATCGAGTACCCTGTCGATCACGATTATGCCCTTCCTCTGGCTATAAACTATATAGTTTATTACGTGACAGGTTTTTTATTTTAACTAGTTTTTTTTGAAGCAGGCTTCTTATTAACTCAACGTAGGTAGCCGTAGAATAAACTAACAACTCTCATAGCACGATGGTAGAATCGTCGAAACCATCATCCCAGTACAAAGAATTGTTTTTAATTCATAATATTCATAAATTTTAATAAATAATATATATTTATCTAACATTATCGGTTTTATGTCTATCACGTTTGATGCGTTCCTTTTTACTGGGACGAAAGTTCAATTTAAATAGAATCTTAGATTTAAATGCAATTTTTTCCACTTCGCAGTGTTTATGTTCTGTTTTTGGCAATAAATTAATCAAGTCACAAAGGTTCACGTGTTTGATTTAACACTCGAAGATGTATTAACGGGATATAAGTTTTCCTTTCCATGTGAAAAACATGGTTCGGATATTTTATCATACGCGATAATTTATTACATAAGGTTGCACATGAGGCCTTTCAAGAAAATATGAAATTTAAAAAAAATTTCGTAAAAAAAAGATGTCTAAATTGACAAATCAATAAACGAACGATCAACAAAAAGGAAATAACGTTTTGGTTTTTTCGTTATTTTGTACATTCCGCCAACGCCCCCCCCCCCGCTGAACGATAATGACTAAAAATCTTTCTTATTGCCATTATAAGACGCCATTATTGAATTCTAAGGAACAAATAGTTGTTATTATATGTTTGATAAACGCGGAATTATATTTGTGCTGTAAAATAAAATGCTATCTCCATATTTATTGTTCGGAAAAACACATGATGAACACGTATACCTAGAAATATTTGCAAGCAGTAACTCCGATAAATACTGATTGCAAGCCTTGGTGCGTGAGAGTGTGTATTGCTGTCTCTCTCGCACACTGACTCCTCGATTGCAGCGCCTCTCGCGGCGAACTTCAGCAAAGGAACCATGTGAACTAACGGAGTTTCCAGACCTGTATGTAAGACCGTGGTCCGCACTATGGAGCCTAGATACCAGGAGGTTCAGCGAGGCCTTTCAACTCGTTCCCAAACGAGAACGAGAAATGACGGCGCTGGGGTGCTCCGGCGCCTATATGTATATAGATATACGCTAAACATGGATGCGATCTAAGACAGATCACAGATGATGTACCTAACCCTCATTCGTGTTAAGGGATAACACCACTCTAGGATTTTGAAACGACGTTTTCTTGCCTAAAAATACTTTGGTGTCAAAAAAACAATATGAAATTGGTCCTGTAGCGATTTTTTTAAATTTAAAGGTTCAATTATCGATTTGCCCGCAGCGCCTCGGCTTTCTTTCAGGCGTATCGTACAACTTTGAACGCGTTCTTCTTGAAACCACTTTTTTCAATCTCGGAAGACGGATTACTCGACCACCTTTGCATGCATCGATTTGAAATTTTGATAGCAGTTCACAATTACATTCTCTATGGGAGTGCATAGCCGTTTTTTGATTAAATGTAAACTTGTTTTTTATAAACAATTTACTGCTTTTTTGGCAAAAAATCTATTTATTTTCTTCAGAGTGCGCTATTTTTTCAAAATTTGTAAAATTTGTATTTGTAAAAAAACACGTTTTTCTAGATGGGCTGTATCGCCGCCATTTTGAGTTTGAGATCTTTTCTCGCTTTTGCGTTTTTTTCCGAACCGTCATGAGGAAATTATGAATTGGCGGATATTTCGATGTTTGATGGCACGATCGGTCTGTTGTGAGGTTAGAAACTCATCCGATCACTTTCACTTCGTTGAACAATATATTACTATATACGTAGGTGCCGCTGCACCCCAGCGCCATCACTTCGACACATTTTCGGGGACGCTTTTTTCAGCGCCTTTGCATTGCCGTTGAACCTCCTGGTATCTAGGTTTCATGGTCCGCACCGTGAAGGCTGGAGTGGGAGGAGTTCGAACTCTTATGGACAGACTTGAAAAAAGTGGCTACAAAAATGTGGTCAAACAGGGATGGCGCCACTTTTGCTAAGACCTCGAGAAGTGAGCTGCGTGTGACAGTGACGGAACAAATAAATAATGAAAAGTGAGCTGTGTATTAGGCAGAATGATACTTGAGAAGTGCGCTGCGTGCGAGAGAGATGTAAAATGATATGAACCAGAGAGATCTCCGTAAATGTGTAAAGATAGAAGAATATTTTTAATATAGCAATGCCCAATGAACGATATGCATTAGTTACATAATTAACGGTAAAAAAGGTCGAAAATAATAATGATTCAACCTAGTGATAGAAAAATATTTTTATTATTACAGCGTTTACTGTACAACGAACGGTAGAAAATGTCTTAAATAAGATGTTCTCTGAGGATTCGGCTTCGATCCGGCCAGTGAAGGTTATTCCAAGGCACCAATAGAAATAGAGGATGTTTTTCGTTTTTACGTTTTGGCCCTCTGGTTCGGGTCCTCTTCAGAAATTTTATTTTTCTCGATGTTGTTGATATTTCAAATTTTTGTTGATATTAGGAAGGTTGTTTCGAAGACAATTATTTATGGATGTAAATAATGTTAGGTGGGAAAATACTCAATCAATAGAGATGTTATCGTTTATCGGCGATTTTTCATGTCTATTGAGCTAGTTTTAAAAACTTTCTTTTCGCTTCCAAGATGCGCAAAAGCTCGAAATTTACAATTTTTTTCCCTACATGTTGAGTTGTGTGGTCAACGAAGGTTCGAGAGAAACCTGTCTTAAATAATACTGATACTTTTTTTTCTTAAATCAATTGTTTTTTTTCTTAGGTAAATACGACGGTAAATAATCTTCACTGTCAAAGAACAATGCTTGCGATCTGCCTATATTGAAACTCGCAAACAGCGAACGGTAACGCGATAATGGTTACGATAACGATATTTAACCCAATAACTTATTTTTTAACCGTCAAATGCATGACTGGGGGTGTATATGCACCCCATGCTTTTCTTTGTCATTAAACCGGTCCTACGGGGATAAATGGACTTTATCTTACCTCAATTTTTTCGTATTTTCATAAGAAAGTAAATAGTGTGCGAGCTATCTGATTAAACTAACATTCCATTAGTAAACAATCCATTAAAAGACTGAAAATGGCAAAAAAACTCATTTTTTGTATAAAAATTGGGGTGCGACCGGACCTCAGTTATGAGTTTTAGGGTTAAATAAAAATTATAGAATAATAATACACAAGAAATTGCAATTACTGAGTGCCGTAAGGAATTTAAAAAATTGTCCGTTATTGTTTTCTTGTACAACGAACGGTGGAAAACATCTTAAGTAATAATTTTTTTATTCTTGAATACATTTTTCACTCAGGTCAACATAATGGTAAATTATTCCTAGTAAAAGAACAATGTTTTGCGATCTGTTTGTATAAACACTCGCAATCAGCGAATCGGTAACGCGATTATTCTGACGATAACATATTTGAATAAAAATAAAAAGAAACTCACACAAAATAAATTGCAATTACTCATTGAGGTAAGACATTTTTTTAAATGTTTACCAGATATTGCTTGCTTCAATGTTTTCAAGATAAAAACACGCTTCAATGTTTAAAAAATAAAATATCTGTGTCTTCTTGTCAACATCAAGCCTAGTTTGTCTCGAAAATTCGATTTTAACAATTCTCAAATTGTTCGAATATTGTGTGTATATTATCGTATTTGCTGGTACAGTAGAACCTCGTTTATCCTCGCTACCGTTTTCCGTATTTTCCGAGATTTCACTAATCCGAGGTACATTCACCCCACATTACCTCGGATAAGCGAGGTTCTACTGTAGTTGCCACGGAGGCTAGGATGCGTATTTGATCCTCTTCCATCTCTCTTACATGACATCGATACTCAGCTTACTTCTCGAGGTCTTAGAGATAGTGGCGCCATCCCTGTTTGACCACATTTTTGTAGCCACATCGAAATGCACAGATCGGACTCCTCCCACCCTAGCCTCCATGGTCCGCACGGTCCGCACCATGTCCGCACACCATGGAGCCTAGATACCAGGTGGTTCAGCGAGGCCTTTCAACTCGTCCCCAAAACGAGACAAGAAATGATGGCGCTGGGGTGCTCCGGCACCTATATGTATATAGATATACGCTAAATATGGGTGCGATCTCAGACAGATCACAGATGACGAACTTAACCCTCATCAGTGTTAAGGGATAACACCACTCTAGGATTTTGGAAAGACGTTTTCTTTCCTAAAAATACTTTGGTGTCGAAAAAACAATATGCAGTTGGTCCTGTAGCATTTTTTTAATTTAAAGGTTCTATTATCGATTTGGCCGCAGTGCCTTGGAGCGCGCGTTGAGTTGCTCGTACATCTTTAAACGCATTTTTCTCGAAACCACTTTTTTCTATCTCGGAAGACGGATTACTCGACCACCTTTGCATGCATCGATTTGAAATTTTGATAGCAGCTTCATAATTATATTCTTTATGAGAGTACGTAGCCGTTTTTTTATTAAATGTAAACTTCTTTTTATAAACAATTTACTGCTTTTTTGGCAAAAAATCGATTTATTTCCTTCAAAGTGCGCTATTTTTGCATAATTTGAAAGCAAATTTCTAGGCAGTCTCATAGCTAATAATATATAAATTATCATTTTTTTTGTTTTTGTTTCAGGTCTTATATTTTACGAGAAAACCGTTCTCCCGTGAAGCTATATGTAAAAAAACGCGTTTTTCTAGATGGGCTGTATCGCCGCCATTTTGAGTTTGAGTCCTTTTCTCGCTTTTGCGTTTTTTTTCCGAACCGTCATGAGGAAATTATGAATCGGCGGACATTTCGACGTTTGACGTCACGATCGGTCTGTCGTGAGGTTAGAAACTCTTCCGATCACTTTCACCTCGTTGACCAATATATTACTATATATGTAGGTGCCGCTGCACCCCAGCGCCATTACTTCGGGACATTTTCGGGGACGTTTTTTTCAGCGTCTTTGCATTGCCGCTGAACCTTCTGGTATCTAGGCTCCATGCCGCACACGCTTTATTCCAAAATGGACGACAAGCGGGAATCATTGATGGCGGATGGCAAGGAGACTATAGGGAAGGAGCCCAATAAAGAAGACTAGAGGTAAGGAGTACGAAAGCAGTGTCAACGAAACCGAATTGGAGTCAGCAACAAACCAGTGCCGTACGATATGCAGAAAGCACCCTTTTCTACTTCATATGGAGCGATAATTTGATCAAATTAATTGTGAAACCAGTGTCGTACGATATGCAAAAAGCACCCTCTGCTTGTTCATATGGAGCTGTAATTTGATCAAATTAATTGTGAAATTAGTTGGTGAAGGAAATCTCTATATAGATAGATAGAATTATTATATAGATAATATAGATTGTTTTGGAGAATAATAATGAAATACGGAAATTTAGACAACATGTTTTTTTTTTCGTTGCGGAAGCAGTTACAAACAAAACTTATTTGTAGACACAAGAAATTTCATAAGAATTTTGAATCTAGACAAAACTTCTACAAATTATCACACATTGTGATCGCTGTACAGATAAAGAATAATAACGAAATACAGAAATTGAGTCAATATGTTTTTTTTTCGTTGCGGAAGCAGTAACAAACAAAATTTATTTCTAGATACACGAAAATTCATGAGAATGTTGAATCCAGACAAAACTTTTACAAATTATTACACATGATATTCATATGTTATGATAAATCGATCTTACATTTTTAATTGTTTTTCTATTGTCTTTCGTTTTAATTTTCTTTGCATTATTATTGACCGATCGCGCTAGAAAATGTCCTCTCATGACGGGATAATAGCTTATCACTCTCACGCAATTCTTAAGAATTATGAATCTAGACAGAACATCTACAAATTATCACACATTATGATACGCTGTACGGATAAATAATAATAACAAAATACAGAAATTAAGTCAACATATTTTTTTCGTTGCGGAAGCAGTAACAAAAATTATTTATAGACACAAGAAAATTCATAAAAATTATGAATCGAGACAAAAGTTTTACAAATTATCACACATCATATTCACATATTATGATACGCTGCACAGATAAAGAATAATAACGAAATACAGAAGTTAAGTCAATATGCTTTATTTTCGTTGCAGAAGCAGTAACAAACAACATTTATTTATAAACACCAGAAAACACATAACACTTGTTCGATCACTTTCGCTGCAGATCACGATAAATATATTTTCTACCGAGACGCAATGATTTTTTATGAAATTTAACACAATTCGCGAAATTCGTTAATCGTTAACCGGGAATTATCGATGGCGGATGGCGTCGGTTGCGTTCTTGTCGCTCAGTTCATTTCGGTTTGATGATGTAACAGCGACGCTCGCGGCGAAACCACCAACTACTAATATCTGGATCTTCAGGGACGCTTTTGGATCGTGATCGCCGCCGGCGATCGTACTCCTTACCTCTAATCTTCTTGAGTCCAATTTTCATATGGTGAGACGGTATAAGAAACATCTGTAAATTCGCCGCCAAAACATGGTGTTAAATATGGCTTGTAGGCGTCGTTTGTGTCGTTAGTGTATCAAAAATATAGTAATACAGTCAGTGCGCAGGGCGAAACTGACTGTTATGGCGGCTAATTGTTGACGCTTGTCAAAAAATCACCTATCGTGCACTAAGATTGTTTGCTATCTAGTTCGTCTAATTAGTTTAATGTAATAATGGGGATAACAATCTTTACAAAGTGCTTACATTTTTGTTTAATTACGAAAAATATATTATAACCTTGTAGATAATTTTTATAATGCATTTTTGGATAGTTACAAAAAACCATCCACCATCAATAAACACATTAACGTTAATTGCTTATATGAATTATTACTATCTTTATTTGCGTTATTATGATTCTTACAACAAATGTAATCAATAATCAAACTCATTTACCGATACAAGGCATAACAAATAATTTCAATTAAACATAATTGTTTCAGTTATAAAAAAAACTTTACGTGAAGAGAATCGAAAGCAGTACCTCACGCGGTGCCATACAGTTTTTTGTTATGGTGCGTGAAATCAAACTTAACAAACAAACGCATCTTAGTAGTAGTTAGTTTGTAGACTTTAGGCTGTTTTTATCAGCATCTTTGAGGCTTGATATTATTTTAATAAATATCAAATGTAAAATAATGGTTCATGGTAGCGGAGAGTCTTGTGATGCTGCGGATGATACTCGCTACTGCGTAGCGAATTTCTGTATTGCTACTGTCGCTGCGGGTGGTGCCATAGCTTATTATGCAAAGGATATTTCCGATATCATTTTCGGGTGTATCGCTTCAATTCTTTCAATGAGATGTTGTCTAATGTCTCTCACTTTATGAGCGTTTGTATATGAACTTGTAGTATAGGTATCACTTATAGTTCACTGGGTGATCTAGGTTATTGCAACTTTCAGAGCGGAGGAGCTGTTTATCTGATGAGTTATTTAATGTGCATTTTCCGGTTTCGTGTGAAGCACTAAACTTGCCGCAGGGGTATGCGAGGTTGCAATTTACACTCGCACGTCCCAGTCCCTGACATTTTCTAAGTACACACTATAATTTCGGCCACCTAACCACATTTGAATGCAATTTATATTTACGTTGGATATACATTGTTATAGCATTTCTTATGTGGTTTTTTTTTCGTAATTAGGTGGGTAATTGTATTACGACTCAAATGCGGAAACATCTTAAGGCACTACTACCGCTACACGAAATTTATTTATAAAATGAATTAAGGTTAAACAAAATTAAAATGTTTAGCTTATGTGACATCTAATAACAACACAGACAGCTGATAGCAACGCATGCGCAAAAGATACATTTATATATAGCACATAGTCACTAACTTTCGCAGCGCCGCTTATGCGGAGCCTTTTTTGGGGCCACTTTCAGGGACGCGCCAGAATACGAATTTGGATTCCTTCTCTATAGTCTCCTTGGCGGATGGCTTCGGTTGCGTTCTTGTCACTCATGTTAATGAGCGTACATTTATGTAACAAAGGATGCTTAGGAAGGGAAAGAAAAGAGCGGAAAGTAAGAGGTACATAAGGACCACACCGAGAGAGGAAAGGCCTGCTTGTTTCCAGCCACGACGCAAGTACTGAAACGAGATATGAGTACGAGCTGAAGAAGCAAGGAAAGTATCGAAGTAAGAAAAGCGCCGGGTAGAAACAGCACAAGTTCGCAAAAATTAGGAACTCTTTTCTGTTGTAAAGGCGTGAGTACCAGACATAAGTACACGCTGAAAAAGCGGGAAAAGTGACAGATTAGGAAAAAGACAAAACAATAAAAGGACAAGGAAGAGAAATACGGAAGTTTTTTTGCGGTCTTTACGCGAGTTCCTGAAAAGACCGGCTTGGGATTCCAGATTAGGAACAGTGGAATTCGGCGCAAGTAGTAAACGGACGCAGAGTAATAGCATGTGAAAAAGGAGAAAGAAGGGAGATAATGGGGGTAGAGTCCGAATAAAGAACGTGCTGAAGATGAGCGACTACTGAAAAGAAACAGATAGCTAGGTCCGATAATGGAGAGCGTAAAGAACTGAAAAGAAACGATAACTTAGGTATCTCTTGAAGGTTGAACAAAAATCGCTAAAGAAGGAAAAGTGATCGTAATTCAAATACATAAGAAATTGCCAGCTGACTAAGCACCCCGCGTTAATTTAAAGTCTAACAGTCAGCCGTAAGAAAAGATACAGTAGGTAATGAGAGTAAGAGAGAAAGAAGAACAACAAAAGGGGCAGTGGCCGAGGATGGCCATGCTGTCAGAATCTGACAGGTTCGCGAGCGACACACATATAAACAACATATTTAGGCACACATATATACCCGAAAACTGTATACGCAGCTGCAAGCGACACATATACAAACAAACACAAGCAAACAACTCGTACACCGATAGGCATCGAGCCGAACATCGCGACACCACACACATACGAAACACTCATACAAGACATCAAAACGCGTACAAAAACGAATTGTTGTAAAGACGAAGGTGTTACCTATCGAGAACCATACTCCTAGATATTTGTAATCTCTCTCTACTTCCAGCCTTTTTCCGTTCATCTACCATTACTTCTCTTTCTTTCGCCTACCCTCTTTCCTAAATACCATAGTCTACGTTTTTTTATATTGACTTCTAATTTCCTTATACTTAAATACCTTATACTTTCTCAGCTACTTAAATATTCCTCATAAACCCTCTCCCGCGTCTGCTACCATTACATCATCCGCAAACTTTAGTGCATTTATTTTCTCTCCTATAATTACCTACCCCGTCCTTTTGGCATTTTCATCCCACTTCTATGTCTTCGATGTACCAGTTGAATAGTGTGGAACTTAATGCGTATCGCTGTCTACCTCTAATCCAATTCTGAACTTGCATGTTACCCCCTTTTTAGTTATTAGTCATTCTCTGTTTCCTTGTAAATATCTTTTATCATTGATAACAATCTACCTTGAACTCATGCCTTTTCCAGTTTCTTTACCATTATCTGTCTGTGTATCGAGTAAACGCAACTTTGGTAACCCTCTGACATACTTTGAGCCTTGAAAATATCACGACACTAATATTGTGGGTACTTTTCGACGATATTTATATAGAAGGGAATCTCATGGGATATATAGAAGGGATACATGGGAATTGTGAAATATTTGTCGACGTTTTAGGAACAACAATTTTCAACTTTGGTTTGTTGTTTGAAGCGTTAAGAGAACACTTCGAATCTGCGAAACAACTATCTCTATTACACGCATGGTGTTTCAATGCATATACGACATATACTCTTAACTTAGTTCTCGTGTTACACTAGCGTGAAGAAGTTTCCCTCATACCGCAGGGTATAAATAGGGAGCGTTCGTGATTATGTACGTTCAACGTTTAGTTAGATCTACACTTCTATTCGGCTGCTGCCACCCACAAACGAACTATCTATGCGGACGTACTCATGCCATAAATGATTGCTTTTAATGACGATCGTGCAACTTCGCACAATTATTTTCAACTGACTATACAGCTGTGCTTTGAGTGGCTTGTTTTGGAGTGGACACATTGGATTTTTATTGTGAAAAATCGAAGAAATTAAATAAATTACGTACGTCAAAATTATCAATGAAGAAAGACTCCCACAGTAGGACACTTCTCGGGGAAATATTTCACGAGCAGCAAAAACCGCACCGTTATTGTAACTTAATAGAATCGGGTTGCTATTAAGATAATTTTCGACCAAACAAACGGTCGTTTATTGTTAAAAAATAGATATTTTCAACAAAAATGAAAATCCTTCGATTAAGGACTAGTTTTTAATGCTATCAATAAGCACACCAAAAATCATCAAAATCCATCGAGTAGTTTTTGAATTATAGTGGTCACTGACTGGAAAAACATAGTTTCGAGAAAAACGCCTTTAAAGTTTTTGGATGTGGATACTGTATTGTATGTTCGTAAAATGTTGAGCTCGATGGATAAAGCTAAATTCCTTTTATGTATTTTGATCCGCGGAATCCGAATATAACAATTTTTTGCCGAAAAGTCGAGCATTCAATTTTTTATAGCCAATTGTTATACAATTTTTCAAAAAAATATAGTGGTACATGTAAACGAATTGAAATTCGAGACAACTCCGGCTGTTCCTAATATATATTTTTGCCTTCAGTGTTACCAGATTGCTGCTGATCAATCTTTCTACATGTCTTTTAATCCTCCTTTTTGCTTTTAATTCTTGCTTTTACTTTTGGTCCTTGTTACAATGAAATTTTTGCCATGATTGTATTTCGAAAGCATATCGGTCAGTAATTTTGTTTTTTTTTTCAACCTCATCAACGTGATAGTTTTCCGATACTTTGCTGTCTGATATTTTTTAATGTATCGACGCGTTCACACGTAATATTGATGACCCGGGCTATAATGATGATCTTAGACAATTACTCTATATGTAATTGTAAATTACATGCAAAATATTTGCATATACTTGCAAAATATATGCAAAAGCTGCTAATTTTGTGCCAATCCTCTTTAGGATGGATAGGAAAGCGCTAGCCGAGAACGGCGCGATAGACATCACAGTTATCACTACCTGCTATAAATTTTACTAAGATATTTTGGAAGAGGCATTTGCACGACAACTACCTTAAAGGGAACGAGTTCTATCTGCGATGGCAAATCGATTGATTCATTAAACGATCCTGACATCTCATATATCGTGTCAGTTTTCGTGTGCGGTGGACACGAACCTGCGCAACTGATACCGAATTCGGCGAAAGAATTTATACAGTTCTCGGATCTGTTCGCCTCTTTCACTCCGGGTCATCATCCGTCTAGTATTCGAAACTTTGAATCATGCAAGATTCAGACGGTAGAGTTGCGGGATGACATCAAATAGACGTTATTAGGCCATGTGCCGCTAGTATTTAATACGTTTTAATTGACCTACGTTTCATGCCTAGTGGGGGTACACGATTTCCTTTAAACCCATATAAAAGGGTGTGGAGGCAGGCACAAACCTTGATTCATTCTCCGTGTCGTGGTGAGTGTACAGAGTCGTATAGGGTAACATCTTTCCCATCTTTGTAAGAATCGAACCAATTATTTCGTTGTAAAGTACACGGAGGATGCTTCTGTCCGCCAGGGCGGCCAAGTGCGCTGCTCTAATGGCTGAACCGGACGAACTTTATCCAGGTTTTCTGAAATAAACGTTTTTTTCTCTCTAAATTCATTAAAGTAACTTTCTTTTATTTCACGTAAGAAAATGACATTTTTTTAAACGGTGTCTGCGTGTGCTTGGTGTTATAGAGAGGATCATGTATCCCAGGAATACTCGAACTCTGCCAAAGACGCCTGTGACGGGAGGAGTACCGATAGACGAAGCTACGTGCACGGTAATAAACAATATGTACCTATTCGTATCCTTCGATATTCAGTGACAATCGTTGTAATGGGTCAGGTGAAATGCTTTTTTTTCAATCCTTATAAAATGTTAAAACACTGTCGCCAGATCAGGGGTTTTCCTCTTAAAATTTGGGTTTTTATCGTGTTGGGGGACTAATTGGGAGAAAAAATACTTTCGACTGTCAAATGTTCGCCATTTTGTTTATCTGTTAATGCCACACCTGCCGCAGACCGCTCTGTTTTCGAGCAAATTCCAATGTAAACGCCGCACCATTGGCTAGATACCGTTGAATGGAAATGGGCACCTGAGCTTTATGCTGTAGAATGTATATAATTCTAAGATAGAATAGATATAGTTCTATCTGAGATAGAATATATATAACTCTAGGACTGTAGAATAGATATAATAAAACAACTATAATTTTTGCGCCATACAAACTTTTATTCAAGCGAAATGAGATGAGGTTCAACCGGGAAAGCAATTAATTAAATATTTGCCGAAACTTTTCTCAAAAACGCCCGGTTAATCGATAAATTCTGCGAAGGTCGTGATTTCCAAAAGAAATTTACAGATTCACTTACTACGAAAAACTATATTCGTGTGTATTATATAAGCCGCTAAACACCTGGCAAGTGCGTGTCGGAATGCAAATGGAGTAAGGTGATATTATTACATACCAATTTCTAGTTCATTTAACCCTTTGAAGCATACATTTTTCCTTCCGTGTAATCAGCTCAAAACTTTGTACTCGGGAGTTTTTGGGGTCGCTGATTACAAATCTGCACTCAAAATTTGGAAATTCAAGATGGCGGATCCACTATGGCGGACCATAAATGCAAAAATTGTTTGTTTGGGTTATAATAATATATAACATTATTTATATATTATAATTAATATATACATATATTTTTATAATGTATTATAACAATATATAATATGAAAAATATATAAAATAAAAAAGCGAAAAAAAATAAAAAAGTAAATTTTTATTTTTAAATATGAAGCTAGAAACTCGCTACGTCCTCGCCGTTAGCTCCGGGTAATGCTAGAAGCGTAATTCTATTAGAAATTCAGTATAACAGAATCAACATATTGAGCAACTCCGATGTTTTAGTAATTCCAGTAAAATCTCCGGTTTTAGTCTGCCATATTGGATTCGCCACTTTGAATTTCGGCGTTTTGAGCTCGAATTCGTAATCAGCGGCCCAAAAAACATCTCTGAATTCATTTTTTGTGTATGGTTTACCTGCATGATTAGGGACAATTACATTTATTGTCTAAAAAACGTGTTTTTTGTACTGTAGTGATGATCAACATCCACTAAGTGCAACAAAAGCCCTTAATAGTGATATTGTAGTAACAATTGATCGCCTAACATCATAAATATACATTTACATTCGTAGTTACGCGCTAAAAAAACAATTTTATTCAAGAAAAACAGAGTGGAAGTCGGTGACATACCAGTATGTCACTATGCTTCAAAGGGTTAAGAATCTGCAATCATAATACTTTAATAGTACATGCAGGGTAAAGAGAAGCAGCCCCATTATTCGATGTTTGATTTTTTATTAAAGAAACTTCAAACAATGCCGTAAAATTATTTCTGCAATACTCTTTTGGAATTTCCGCGAAATCTACTCACAAGGAACATCACTCGAGTGTCCGCCTTCGATTTTGTTGAAACTCATATAATATGTGATGAAGAATTGAAAAATATTAAACATGTATTTTTTCGGCCGAAAAAGGGGTGTAAGGGGGAAACCGCCCCTAACGAAGGATCAGCTCAAAATGACAAATAGAACCTGAATTTCATTTTAAACGATCCGTTCAATTATAACCCACTTGATGGGTGCGCGAAGAGATCGTCCCCGTTTCACATACAGGATAAAACCGCAACTTTTTGCTCCACAATTTTGCTACATTTTAATTGAAATTCCCATCTGAAACATTGACTCGCAGAATTGCATGGATATAAGCATGAAAATATAGAAACTGCGGCCGAACGTGACGGAGTTATGTAAGGGTTTCTCGTTTGACTGTGAAACCACATAAACCGACCGAGTATTACAGCGAACGGCCTCGGCGTTGAAACTTTTCAGCGTTCGACATTTCGTCATAAACGCTCAGACCTAGTCAACCTTCTTGAAAATAGCGATTTTTGGTTTTCGATGGATTCTCAAAATATATTTAACATTTCAAACATAGTCTCTGCAAATATCAAGTCAACACTGTTGAAGATTGAGCGACTTATCGGCGTTTATAGGTAGGTTCCGCAAAACGGCGAATGTTTAACGCGTTTTTGTCGAAATGACTTTTTTCAAATCGGTGACCACGGCATCCAACCTAACGCGGAGTACCCGAGATCGGGACTATGACGTCATAGAGTGGCGGGTGAATGTTGGAAACCCATAAATCTTGTAATTTATTATACACAAAAAATGATCTACCCATCACCGATGCCGGCGGAGTGTTTTTATTTCTACGCTAGAAGGCCTTCGCAATGCGATGGCCTTTTTCGCTGGTTTCGTTCGATTTTTTCGAGTTGAGCTTTGTAGGTTTTGCACTTAATCGAGTTGGCTGCATGGGCTTCTTGGCAGTTTGTGCATTTTGGGGGATCCTCCTCCCTCTTGGTGCAGTCTGCCGTGAGATGAGATCCAGTGCATTTAACGGATCTTGGTGCGTTGTGGCAGAATTTTGTGCCTTGTCCATAGTGCTGGCATCGATAGCATTGTGTTACTCGTCGCTTGTTTTTTTTTATCTTTCCCACCTGACCTTGACAGAGCAAACGTACTTGATTTTTTTGACAAGTTCCAAGTGTTCGGTGGGTTTGAGTGAGACGAAATACATAGGATATTCCGTGCCTTGATTTTTCATTTTCATGAGGCCTACCTTTATTGATTCAGGCCCTTGATTGTTGGAGTCGTCTTTGATTCCTGGACTTCCAGTTGTAGGAGCCCTTTAATCGCGTATTTTCTCTCCTTCTCATTTTGAGTGGCGTAGGTGTGAAAGTTGATCCCATCCTGGATCAGTCTGTTTTTAAGTCCAATAAAGTCTTCATGTGTCACTGGCATGACCGTGATTGTCTGCGATGAGTATTTGATAGTAGCTCCCTTAAAATCCTCACGGATCGTCTTTATTATGCGGTTCTTGTCGTTAGCATTCATTGCTTCGCTATGTATGACTATTGGCGACGTCCTTGATCTACCACTACTTGGTCGTGCGGCAACTTGATCCATTGGTGTTGGCTCATTGTCTTCCTCGTTGTCAGATCGTGAGGAGGAGAGTGCTTCAAAGCGATTTAATGTTTGTACAGGAAGGGGGCCTTTTATAGATTTTTTGGAGGTCCTAGGCTGCTGGTCCTCTTGTCTCTTCTTCTTGATGCTTGTCATATTCATCTCGTTGCTGGGTTGCGCTCGTTTATTCTTTCCTGCCTCAATTCCTCGGGATTTGGCATTTGTTTCCCACTTTGAGTTACTCGTGTCTGCCCGAGTAGAAATTTTCTAGGGAGAGCCTGACCAGGATCAGGCCCCGATCGGGGTGTGATATGGGTAACATCTATCACGGACATCCTGATCCGGCCCCGATCGGGCCGGAAGTATTTAAGCCCTAAATCAGGCTATACTAGAATGGCCCTACTAAGGCCGTCCCTGATAAGATCCTACTAAGGCTTTCCCCGATAGGGCCCTACCAAGGCTTACCCTGATAGGCCCTACCAAGGCTTTCCATGATAGGCCGTACTATGGCTTTCCCTGACTCGAGGCCATAGATAGGCTTGCCCTATAACTGCGTCAGCAGTCGATAGATGCACATAACCTCTTATTTTCCAGATGGAAACTTCGATTTTACAGCATGGTAGCTTCGGAGTTTCGATGCATTCCTGAATTCTATTTAAAAAAAGGTGCTATGGACTATCACGACAAAAAACGTTGTGCAACTCGGATGCGTGTTTGAATATTTCAGCAGCTTTGTAAGGCAAAGAGAGAGAGAGAGGAATTATATATATATATATATATATATATATATATATATATATATATATATATATATATATATATATATATATACACATATATATACACAAGGTTAAGTTTAAAAAATCAGGATGTCCGTAATAGGTGTTACCCATGTCATACCCCGATCGGGGCCTGATCATGGTCAGGCTAACCCTAAGAAATTTCTATTTGGGAAGAAAAACATCATAATCACTTGTGTGATTTTCTCATACGCTTTCGCCAAAGGCGGTTTTGTGCAGATTGAGCCCTAGCAGGTCAGCTTCCGCCTCTGCTGATGGAGTATTTCTTTTCTGATAACCCCCCACTCTGGAGATGGCAAAGACAAAGAACGATAATAAAAACAAAACTTTTCGTTCACCCTTAGCCTGGATGAGATGCGTCTTCATTGCCTTTTAAAAATATTTTTATAACACACACGCGCACACATGCACGGACGATCGCACGCACGCACGAACGCACACACGCACACGCACACGCGCACACACGCACACGCACACGCGCACGCACACACACACACGTTTACAAAAATAGGTCTCTCAATGTTTAACATCTACATACACAATATTGAACAAAAAAATTGTTACATTATTAATAGAAAAAAATATTCTTATTCAGTGTTCTGTAAACAAGTTTATTGTAAATAAAAAATTCAATTTAATTAAATTTAAAAAATCTATTAGTTAATTAAGACTTCTTTGCCCCCCCCCCCCCCCCCCACTTCACAGGAGACACTGTCTCGTTCCCCCGCTACCTGGCCTTACCCTTCCCGCCTGGACGTCACACAGCAGGTACCCCGCGCCGGACCCCCGCCCGCTCCCCGCTGAGATCCCTGAGTTAGAACTGGCGTTACTATTCTACTTATGTCAAATGCCGCAAAAAACACCTGACTGCCAGCTGCAGGGAGAACCACCCAGCGAACTCCACTGAGTGTGAAACTTATAAAATGCATCTCGCTAAGATCAACAGTAATAGGAGCACCGAGCCGGCAATTTGCAAACAACAATAACCCCAGCAATGTTCACTGAAAGGAGCTACCCATCACTGATACGCTCACCCAAGCAAATCAGACCTCCACTAAGCAGGAGCTATACAGGAGACCAAACCCTCAGCATCCGAAACCTCAACAACAACATTGTGACTAATTCAATTAAAACCTATACCACTGCAACAGCACCAGCATCACCAAAAAACGTAGCCATCAACAGCGAAACCATCCCCATCCATCCAGGCGAGGGCTTCTCCATTTTCTGCCACATCATGAAAGAGGTAAAACCTTCTACAAAGTCGATGTGACATGAAAAAAAACTTAACATGTTAAATGAACTAAATTCTAAACTAAGCTCCTGCAAGAATCACCTAACGTCTTCTACACTACCACACTGAAATATATCTAGTTTCAATCAATCTGTCAACAGAAACCTAGTAGTGGCCCACTGGAATGCCAACGGACTCAAAATCAAACTAAGAGAGGTAATAGACTTCCTCATATTACACAAAGTCGACATCCTATTCGTAAACGGAACCGGAGTCACTAGTAAGGTCAAATGTAAAATCCCTGGCTACAAGAGCTCTACAAAAAACAGGCCCAACAATACACCAGCGGGCGGTGTAGCCATCTACTGCGTAAATGAAATCCAATGCACGGAAATAAACGTAGAAACCAACATAGTCGCTATAAAATTAAACTATAACCGGATCGTAGCCTCCGTCTACGCTAGGGCCCAAATATAAATCGATACACTGGACATCGACTTATTACTGAACTCGGCAGTTGCAGTAACTATAGCAGGTGATTTCAATGCCAAACATATGACATGGAACTGCTCACGCAACACAACCGGCAAAAAATCTACAATAATGTAAAATCAAGACCGCTAACAATTATTGCCCCAGATACTATATCCAGACCCTATATCCATACAACGACACCCTAGCATAGCAGAGTTCGATATACTTGAAAATATCCAACAGAACACTGACATTGAAGCAAAAAACGAACTCGACGCAGACCACCTTCCAATACTCCTGACATTTAATAATACAGACCAAAGGACAGGCGACATCACATATAAACGAATCAAAAACATACTATCGAATTATGTCAAACACTTAGTCAGGAAACACATTAACAACATTTGGGAAAGGAATTTACAAAACCTTAACATTCAAGATATCTCACTATGAAAAATGGCCAAAGTTTTTACGAAACTAACAAATAGCAACCTACACGTGCCGAGAGGAGTAGTCCTAACAGACAAATACAAAGGTTGACATGCTAGCCGAAAGCTTCGAGAGAGTTCATCATCTCACGAAAAGCACGGGAAACCATTACACTAGAAACAAAGTCAGAAATAGATCAGAGGAATTCTTAACGGAGAATTCACACTGGTCAACATCAAGCTGGCGACACCGCGCGAAGTACAAAATATAATAAAAGACACGAGACCCAAGAAAGCTCCAGGACCAGATGGAATTCAAAACATAATCCTCAAAAATGTACATAGAAAATCTGTACAAGCTATGGTTGAAATCTTTAGCCCCCCTTATGCCTCTCACACTTTTCAACTAAATGGAAGCACGCCTATGTTCTGGCCTTCCTCAAACCAGGCAAGGACAAACTCTTTCCCCAAAATTACAGACCAATTAGCCAACCCTCAGCAAGATCTTTGAAAAAATCATACTGAGCCGACTACAGCATCACGAAAAATCAACAAAATACATAATCCTTGAGCAAAACGTATTCGGAACCGGTCACAATACGGTCCAACCACTCGACAGGATCACAAATACCCTTAGCACAAACTATAACCTAAACAAAACTACCGCCCTAGTACTCTTAGATATAGAATAAGCATTCGACACTTGGCACAAAGGCCTAACATACAAACAATATTGCTATACCTTACCAAACTAATAATAGATTACCTCCGAAATCGCACGTTTTGCGACCGGACTGGGCTCGGCCTGCTCTTGTTCCCATACTACATCAACGAAGATAACGTCAACATACTACATCAACGGAGACAAAGGAAGAACCCCGGCCTACCCTACACTACGGTCACCATCTGGTACCTGGCATCGTCCTGATATTCGGTTTCCAACCGCCACCGAAAATACGAGTAGCAATACATACGTGCACTGTTTTCAGCGGGCACAACGTGTCTTCCTCCACGGTGAGCGGCTCCCTCCCCTAGATCCTTACCTCGTGGATTCTCGGCCTGAGACAAGTCTTCTGGCCCCTTGGATAAAGAATTCGAATTGCCAGATAAAGAAGGAGGAAACGAAGACCGACACTTGGAAACAGAACGTTCCTCCTAAGGCGTTGAAGATGTCCTCCCTTCTTCTCCGTGGTCATTCGACTCAGAATTCGAGGACCTCTACGAGGCTCTCAGCTTGGAGGCCGAGATACCAATCCTCTCTCACGATCTCGGGCGGCCAGCGCTTTTTCCGGGTATATCCTTTCCCGAATCCCTACTCGTCCTGCTCTTGTTACCATCAACCTTCGCGGTCGCGGGCTTCTAGTCGAGTCAAACCGCTAGCGAACCCGACTACTCCCCTGCCCTCTCTTCACCCCTACACCTCCTACTACGACAGTTTACCGACACAAGACTCTGGAGGCTCTGCCTAGAGATCGCAATTTTAAGCGTCCTTGTCAGGACCCGATCAACCAGGTCAAAACACAATCATTCACGAATGCACTCACCAAAGTCGTCAACGTTAACCGGTACCTCGAACTGATTTTCTTCCTCGGACGTAGGGGTGGGGGGTCCGGTTAACAATGAGAACTTCTTCTAAATTATTTTATTTCTTTAAAAATGTTCTTATGTGCTTGACATTTTTGTTGCTGTTATTCGGATTTAAAAAGAACGCTGTTCGTTACTTTTCTTTTTAATATATGAATCGAGAAGCGAACAGGGGAAGCGCAGAAACCTGTTTGCGTTTAAAATATATACGTGTTATGTCGTATGAATGTGACGAGGCCATCGGTAATAGGTTTATGTGTCACAGAGGGTAGCGCGAGTTATGGTGTTTTCACACACTTTATTGTATAGAGAAAAGTGAAATTTCTTGTCGCTCCTGGACGGGGGCTCAACAATATGGGACAAACCAATTATTCGGTTAAAAGTTGCGTACAGTACCGTAATGACGGTGATAAGTATTATAATCAATTTCCCTCATCGAATCGGGCTTTCTTCCTTCTTTGTATGGACTGTGTACGTATATTAATGAGTAAGATATGATTTTCGTATGTGTGGATTCCTTGTACCAGGCGTTCAGTATATGCGACTGGTTTAGAGTGTGTACGTGTTTGATTGTGTTGCTTGTGGGTGTTCGGCGTTGTGACTGCGTGTTGGTGGCCTTGTTAGATTTCAGGTAAAGATGTTTTTTTTCCTTCTTCTTTCATTCACTTTCATTTAACTTTTTTTACAATAATAACAACGCGCAAAGTGAAACGTGTTCGCGGTTCACACTTCTGATACCAATGTCGCAGTCAAACACTACGGTTAAAGATGCACCGATGAGACGGCGCATCTAGCAGGTACCAAATGAGAACGCGGATGCTTGATGTAAAGTACGCAATTCTGGTAATAAAGAATAAAACATGTTGAGGGAGTGCACGTTGTGGCGGTTGGAGACTCGGAGATGCATTGACTTCTCTGGGTCCAGAGGAAAGAAGTATGATCGAAGTGGTGGGGCCTGAGAAGGTAGAGGGGGTGATACGAGAAAGCTTAGTGAAGCGCGTAGGACCAAGGATAAAGGGACGAAGTGACAAAGAAGTCGCATTCGAGGGTATCTAAAAAAGAGAGTAACTAACTAACTCTCTACTAAACTTCTGATCAAATGAGAGTTTTGGCTTGGAATGTACGTGTATGCCGTTCTCACTTTGCTGAAAAAGGCTAACAGTTATCATTACTATATATATCTCGCATTTCGAAAAATAATTCTACTAACCATATGATAGATAGCAGTATCATGATCATTCACAAACGAGACTTTTATGCCTAATATACAAACGATTTTCAACCGATGTTTTGGTCTAGTGGTTAGCGTACCTGCCTCTGAAATCAACACATCGGGAGGTCGCGGGTTCGAATCACCGTCTCGTAGTTTCGTCGAAAAATAAAAACACAGGCATGACGTAGCTCCAGTTGTACACAGATGTCGCGCACACGGACCGGTACGTGTGTGTGTCGGATGGGTATGGCTGTAGCCTGTGAGCTATTTCTCGACGAAACGCGACTAGCTCCGAGGCTGGGAAGCGAACTCGTGACCGGCTGTATTGGTATAGGTTTTCCGCAGTTTCCCTATACCCATGACAGAAATGTCATGATGAATATAATACAGAGGGGGAAGTCGGCTGCGGCCGCAATGGGGAGGGGGGATGATGGAGAGAAAGATCAAGTGTAGAGCGGTGGACATATAAGTGGAGCCTTGTAAAAAGCCGAAAAGGCTGTGCAAGTAAAACTTGAAATAAAAATACAAACGATTTAGAATTCTCTTGCCGGCACAATGTTACCAAAGTGAAAACAAGAGATCTCATTTTTCCAACACTGTATATATATATATGTATATATATCGTTTTAATTATATATCAGGCTCTGCGAATCCTCATATTCGGCAGCTGCACGAGTCCACCGAAGGGTGAGTGGACAAGAACGGGAATAACGCTTCGTCCGCCTATGCAGAATTTGGCATTTGGATTGAGAGCACCCAGAAATTCGACCAGGGGTCTTATCACGGTCACCCAAGCCATAATGCTGAAACACCTGTTGTTCAAAACTAACAAGCAGGACAGCCCTACTACACCGGATAGGTAAGTACTTGACCTTTGTTTAATTCATCATGATCACCGGGGGATGAAAGAGCTTCATGCCGTTTCTTGGACCATTTAACCCATTGCACTTTCCTATTATTGGAACTCCGTTTGTTGGATAACAGCAATAACGATGAAAATTGACGACCATAAAAATATGTTAATGAAAACACTAATTTTCTCACACCATACCATTTTTTAAAGTAAGGTTCATCCATGTTGTGTAATGTTCAAAGTATGTTCCTCAACTTTTTTAGCCCGATGTGGGTTTCGCTCGTAAGAATGATTAAAAAATTCACCAATCTAAAAACTGCAGCACAGGAGTCCGAACACCGTGTTCTGATTCTCCCATAAAAGTGTATCAATGACGGGTTTGTCTCGAGCGGCTCTGCTCTCAAGTTGTGCTAATCCGCTAAATACCGGGTGTCCCACAGAAAATGTAATATGCTTATACCTCAAAAAGTGCCTGTTAGAAAGGAAATGTTTGGAATAGAATTTATTCGATTGACAGATCGGAAAAAAATGTTAAGTTAGTTTGATCTTGGTTATTATTTTTAAGCTTGTACGAAAATGGACTTGACTTAAAAATATTGTAACCCATTAGTTTAATACCACATTATCATAGCTTACCTCAGGGGCATTCCAAAATACTACAATTGAGTACCTTTGCGTCGAGTTCATTTCGAGCCAAGAGCTTTGGAAGCCACAGCACTGTCGATAGTACAACTTGGATGATCTATAATCTATACATATAAAAGAAACTGTCCTGACTGATTCATAAACGCCGAGAAAAAAACCGCTGAAGTTTATTACATGAAATTTAGACAGTAGGTTGCCAGTGTTGCTGCGTTGGTACAATTGTAACACTTGTGGTACTTTGCGGAATAAGTTGGTACGCAAGTATGACGTTGAAATTCCTGGTACTTTTTAAAATATCTGGTACTGTTTGGTACTTCATGTTTTATTCTGTCTATTTAGCATCCTTATTATTTGTATATCCTCAATTGTTTCAAGTTCTGTTTTCATTGATAAAACGACCCACTAAACTTACCCAGAAAAACTAAAACGAACTAAACAAAGTAGTCAAAAATGTATTAGAATGACAATTTTAAATACATTTCAAAAATTAAAAATAATCCACCCCCCTCCTAAAAAAGCAATTTTAGATAAATTCGAATTTGAAAAATAAATTACGAAGCAAAATAATGCTATCAGCAAACGCACGCTAACGACCGCAGCAAATAAAGAAATATACTAACAATCAAATATAAAAACTAAAAACATTATTTTATCATGAAAAAACAAAAAAATGCGCTAAAAACAATACACACACAAACAAAGCCGTAACCAACAAAAAAACGTACAATTAGATGTTTCATTTAAAAACTTTCGAAATTGAAAAACAAGCTAATAAACAAACTGGTAAAATATCCGACTCTGTTCAGGTCTCAGCTTTATCGAAAATATCAATGTGATTTATTTTTCAATGGATCTTATTTTAAATAAATGCTATCCTCCTTTTATAATTACCGGTGTTTCGCAAAAATTTTAATTCACTGCCTGAATTTCACGTATGTTGTGGCTGTGGCCGATTGATAGGGTGGAAGTGGCGACAGTGCAATCGGTATCTGAGGTAAGTTGGCCACGATTGCCGCGCACTTCACTGTTCTGTGTGTGCTACTGCGCGAGTCGTCACCACTTTTTTCGTGTTTACATTCACGAAATCTCGCTGTTTTATTTTCACCTGCTAGCGATTAAAATCTACCTCGACTCGTTAGATCTTACTTTCTAAATACTGACATGAAACGGTAAGTATACGAATAGAGTATCTTTAGTTTTAAAAAATTCAATTAAGTCTATCGCTCGTTTTTATTGTTGTCGACAGAAGACTTACTGAATTGATACATTGTCATAGCCGATTTGCTTTCTTTCACGGTTTCGCCTTGCTTTCTTTCTTTTTATGATAGCGTTTGTGCCGTATCTTCTTCCTAACTTCATAATTATGTAGCAGTAGACCGTAAATATTTTCAAAATTGTGTAAAGAAAAATGTAAATCGGATTGTTGACGTAGGTTTCTAAGTCCACTAAAAATCCCTGTCGCCGAGGTCGAGCGCCCTTTGCGAAAGCCGTATTGTCGGTCCGATAGATCTCCAGCGTTCTTCACCGCCTGTAGCAGTCTGGGTCTTATTAGTAATAGTTCGTACAGTTTCCAGTCGTGTTGAGTAGGCTGCGGGGCCTGTAGGATGACGGCAGCTCTGGGCCCCCCTTGCCTTTCCCAATGAGGATCAGTCGAGCGGACTTCCAGTGTTTACTGAAAACCCCGGCGGCCAGGCACCCGTTGTACGTATCCAGACGTGCATTCGGCCGTTGCAAAGCAACGATCCGAAGTACCTCCCCCGGGACCTCATTGGGGCCTGGCGCCTTATTCGGTTTCAGCATCTTGACAGCTGTCGCCAGCTTCTCTTCCGTGAAGAAGGGGCATTCAGTCTGTATTTCTGTATCTGTCTCTGTCACTCATTCCGGATGTGTCGGGAAAAAGCCGCCAACGATCTTTTCCATCGTACTGACGTCCCTTGTCACCGTTGGGGCTCTGGTCCCCAGCGCTCGGGTCACAATCCTGTATCCCGCGCCCGAGGGATCCGAGTACCCTCGTCTGTGAGCCATTTCTGGTTTTATCTTTTACTGTCATTGATCGCGAACCTCAGCTGCCCTCTGGCGCGCCGGTACTGTTCCGTACAGGCAGCTGCATCGTCTCGGTTTCTGGCTCTCTGGGCTCTCCGCCTAAGTGCCCAACAGCTTTGTCTGAGGTTCGCTATCTCCGTTGTCCACCAGTACACTGTTCGTCTATTTTGTACGTATCGTTTCAGCGGCATAGAGGCCTTGTAGGGCTGCTGGAGAAGTTTGGTGCGCAGTGCAGTCATCAGTCGTCTCGTCAGTGCGTCATTGTCCAGGCGGTTTACGTCCCACCTTGTGGGCCGTTTCCCCTGGCCCCTGTTTGTCCCTTGTCTCGTCCGTTATGTCGAAGGCGATGTACTGGTGGTCACTAACGTTGTAGTCTTCAGTCACCCTCCACGCCTTTACTTTGGTCAGAATTCGGTCCGAGGCCATCGTCACGTCGGGTATCGAGTTTCCGTATCTTGGTCGTCTATAAGTCGGTGTCGTTCCCTGGTTAACTACCGCCAATTCTAGCCTTACGGCCATCTTCAGCAGTAGTCGTCCACGTCTGTTTGTCGTTGGCATCCCCTACTCGACCGCTCGTGCGTTAAAGTCGCCGGCGACGATAACTGCGTCTCCGGGGATATACCTCAGTGCGTCTTCAATGGCGTTCAGTTTTTCCGCGTACTCGCGCGCCGTACAGTTTGGGGATATATCGACACTGACATACGTCAGTACGCCTATTTTCACCCAGACGCAATCTGTGCCTCGCCCGCGAGTTGTGACTCACGCCGCGCTTTCCCCTCGGACCCACACTGCGGATGTGCTCGAGCTATTGGCAAACCATTCTGTCTGAGTTAAGTCTCTGTATTGTTCACTAATTATAAGTATGTCAGCGTCGAATTCCGCCGCAATCTGAGGGACTAGCACGTGTGCCACACTGCTCCGGGTCATGTTGCATTGGAGTACCGTCGTAGTCATTTTGTCGTCTTGTTTTTTGCGTCTGCTAGGGCTGCTTTGAACGCGGCGCACGGAGCCGTGCCAGGCACTCTTTACTCGCGTGTCCCCTGTTACCGCATCGCCAGCAGCTGTCATGTCTGTCATGTCTGTGCAGTCTCTCTTCGTGGGTCCATATCCGAGGCATCGGTGCCACCTTGTCACACGTACCCTTTGCCTTATGCGGCAATTGACCCACCCGATCTTAGTCCTCCCTTTTTTTAGTAGGCCCATGGCCTCTGTGCTCTCAAACTCACACGTAGCCATCGTTTGGCCCCGGTGGTTCATGCCAAAGATATGGACCTTGCGTTCCGTGTCTGTGCCTGTCTCCCGGTTCATTGCGTCCGCGACGTCGTCATTCGTGGTGTGGCAGTCGAGATCGAGGAATTCCAGCTTTGCTCTGCGGGTCATGTTTCTGATCCGTCCCGTCTGTCCGATCGCTTCCCGTAGTGCCGTCTCGAACGCTTTCTGATCCTGTTCGTTTTCCAGTTGCAGTAGTACCGCTCCGTCCTTGGTCTTTCGGATCATCCGTACTTCGTCATTATGTTTTGTGCTGTCCATTTTTTGTTTCATTACCCTGACCACGTCTACGTACGTGTGCCCCTCTGCCGGCTTGATCAGAACCGCGCCTCTCCTGGGTTTCAGGTTCGGGCGCTCTGGTTGCCAGTTTTGCGGCTGAGTAGCGTTCTCTTGTTCGTCAGCGTCTGTCCGTTCAGTGGTCGGTGCCTTACGTTTCTTTTTTTTGAGACTACGGTTGCCCAAGTCTCGGGGTTTCGCTGCTCAGCAGCTACCTCCTCGGGGCTTGGGGTTTGCTTGTCTCTCTTCCGTTTTCTCTGGGGGGTCACGTCAGTCTGGTCGCACTGTTTCGGTTGTGTGGTCGCTGTCCTTTGGAGTTCTCTCATGCGTTTCAGCTCGAAGATTCCCACCTCTACCGCTTCCTTGATCTCGCATATTCATTGTGTGGGGCTACCTCACGGCTGGCTGGGCCGGGTTTGGGCCCTCTACTACTGGCGGACCAGGAGCGCCTTCAATTATCCCATTAGTACTGCTATTCCTGAATTTTATAGAGGAAGATGAGGTAGAAGACCTCAACTTTGAATAGTGATACTATTTAGCGGAACTTTCAAACGCCAAATTGAGCCTAATCAACTTTATTAATAGATTTGGCACGATAAAGAATCATGCTGAAATCCTGATGTTTCCAACATTACATCCCTTCATGAAAGCGCTTGCATGTCTGCCTCACAGTAGCACTGCGGTAGAAAGGATTTTTTTGCAAATGAACTTGATCACGACGAAAACTCGAAGTAAACCTAAAGTGACTACGAGCGATGCCTTGCTTTTAACGAAAGAGCTTATAGTCCAGTCAAAAGTGGCCAAAGTCGAAAATTTTTGCGACCGCTTAGTGAAATACGTATTCCTATGTTAATCGACCCGGGGAATCCGAATTTCTAGGAATTTTAACTATCAACAGTGAAGAAAAGGGTTAAATACTGAAAAATATGCATTATTTCGAGAACAAAACGGAAATCGCAAAAAAGTTTCGAACAAAAGTTGTAGAGGGGAAGATTTTAGCCTGTAGGTGTATATGATGTTTTTTTTCTCTATTTCCAATAGTTTAGCCGGAAAATTGAAAAACGAATTCACACCAAACTATCAACGCGCGAGGCACACCGACGTGATGAAATCGAGAGGCATAAGCATCGCTGGTACCTTCTCTCTCTCTCGCTCTCGCACGGCCGCTACCCCGCTTCGTTCGGAGGTCCACGACGTTCGATCGGGTATTTTCAGCAGCCCAGAGGTACGTCAGCGGCTGCCCCTCTCACCGGCGCGGCGCGCCAACCGGCAGCTCGGCTTGAGAGTCCCCGGGACCAATCGGGTGTCTTCGAGGGGGTTAGGTAGGGCATTGAAAATTACAAATCCGTTACCTGCTAATATTTCGTACACTGAAATAAAAAGAGCGAGAATAGAGCATTTCGTTGAAACGACGTACAGAAAAGTACCGTCTTTAAAGGTCAAGCTGTATTAGTGGAAACGCCTATATGGAAAGGGTAGTTATGAGAAGTTTTGTTTAATAATTATTTTAACACAATTTGTTTTCTTGTGTATAAAGTTCTTAATACAGTAAAGGCATAAGATTGAATGATAGAAACTCTAAATTATAATATTAATAATATAATTTGTGTTAAAATAATAACATATCATAAAATTATTATTGATGAAATAGCCAATTGTCTTATTAAAGTTAAAAGTAAATATTCTGCAAATATATTTGCTGTTCATCGAATTTATCAAGTTAAAGGAGAAAAAATGTTTCTAGTTGTTTCAATTAAAACTATAAAAGGTATTAAAAGAAAGTGGGTCTTTTGGGGGATTACATGCGCAAATGCAAAGTTTGTATTGTTTAATGAAAGAAAAATGATTAAACCAAATCAAAATGAGAGCGACATATCAATGGAAAAAATTACATGTCTTGAACTTGTAAAAATATATGGGACTTGTGTAAATTATATAAAACTATTTCTTAAAATTAATATAAAGAAAATACTGAAATAAATTATATTAAAACAAATAAATGTATTGAATAAAATAATTTTTAATTCTTTGAATAAAGTTATTCGGATAAAATTTTAAAAATTAATTAATTGCGATTTAACTATTCGAAATAATATTGTTATAATAACAAAATTTGAATAGAAGAAATTCAATTTAAATCAACTATTGAATTGATATTAAAATAAAAAAATAGAAAATAAATTTCTTATCGTTTTAAGATACATTTTTGTCTAATTTGTATTACTATACGAATTCATATTTTTTTCAATCTAAATAAAATTATATTCAAAGTTAATCAATTGTATAGTGATAATTGTGTAATATAAAAAAATATTAATTTTAATAATTTAAAAATAACATTTTAATGTTATATTTAAACTCATTTCTTTCATTAGAGGTAATTTTAATTACTATATAGTGATTTAAGAGATCAAAACTTTAAATTCAGTCATCCCATGAAAATGGATAAGAAATAACCTATTGTATAACATTTTCATGATTAGTTCTTTCAATTGCTATAGGTATAAATCTATGAGTTATACCACACATTTCAGAACGTTGTTCATAATATAATCCAGATAGATTTATATTAATTAAAGTTTGATTACTTCGGCCAGGGATGGAATCAATTTTCACACCTAATGATGGAACAGTTCAGGAATGAATTACATCTGAAGAATTAATTAATATATGAATTTGATTTTTATATGGAATAATTATACTATTATTAACATATAATAAACGGAAATTATTTATGTTCATATCACTATTTTTAATTATAAATAAATGAAATTTAATTTGACTAAAATCTGAATATTCATGAGATCAGTAACATTGATGTCCAATGGTTTGTATTGTTAGAGTTGATATATAAATTTCATCTGTTAAATATAAAACGTTGAATGAAGGAATTGCTAGATAAATTAAAATTAATATCGGAATTAATGTTCAAACAATTTCAATATTTTGATTTTGTTGAATAAACTTATTATTCAAATTATTAATTAATGAGGAAAAAATAATATAAATAATTATACTCGTAATTAGCTACGACATTATTATTTTTTTTTATTGGGTTTGTTCCAGTCGTACAGGGTCCTTCCCTTTTAACGAGCCCCCAATCCGCCTCTACCGCCAATTCCACACCCCCCCCCCCCCCCCCCCACCTGCGGCCGCAGCCGACTTCCCCCTCTGTATCGTATTCACCATGACATATCTGCCATGGGTATAGGGAAACTGCGGAAAACCTATACCAATACAGCCGGTCATCAAGTTCGCTCCCCAGTCGTGGAACTAGTCTTATTTCGCCGTGAAATGCCGAAGAAAAACATTTCACGACGAAATGTACGCGGCTGGGTTTCGAACTCGGGACCTCCCGGTCCGCAGGTTTAGTGGCGAGCACGCTAACTACTAGACCATCGCACCGGTTGCTACGACATTATTAATGAATGATCATAAATTTGTTTCAAGTTTTCTATAAATTGTGAATTAGCATCTTGCATATTAATGGTTGATTATGTAGAAATTTAATTAATTTAGAGTATATTAATTATGATATCTTAAAGGAATTTAATTAAATCTATGATTAAAGGAGGGGGGGGGGGGGGTAAAATATTCTTAATCATTCAATTGAAGAAATTATGTACATTGCAAAAAGATTTAATCGTTGAGGTGATATTCGTTCTCATATTAGAATAATAAAATATATAATTTTTAATATTGAAATTGAAGATCCGATAAACGGAAAAAATATTAAAAATGATATATGAATCAGGATAATCAGAATATCGTCGAGGTATTCTATTTAGACCCAAAAATCGTTGGGGGAAAAAAGTTAAATTAACTCGAAAAATATTCTATATAATTGAATTTTTAATAATGTTTTATGTAATTTCAGGCCGTTCATTAATGGATATCGATAAATAAAAACTCCTATAATAGCAAATAAAGCTCCCAGAGACAATACATAATGAAAATGAGGTACTACATAATAAGTATCATGTAAAGTAATATCACTTGATGAATCACCTAGAATTACTCCAATTAACCGTCTGATCACAAATAAAAATACAAAACCTAATCTTCAAAGGATTACATTTTATTTTTGATCCATGGATGGTAGCTAATCATCTAAAGACTTTAATTCCTGTAGGGATTGCAATCATTATCGTTGCTAAAGTGTAATAAGCTCGAGAATCTATGTCAATTCCACATATATCATGGGATCATACAATGAATCATAAAAATTGAATAGCTAATATTGCATAAATTATACGCATAGAACAAAAAGTTTTTTTTCCATTTTGGTTAAAAATTATATGTGAAACCAAATAAGGGAAATTATATGGTATAACCAAATACAGCTCCCAGAGATAATACATAATGAAAATGAGGTACTACATAATGAGTATCATGTAAAGTAATATCACTTGATGAATTACCTAGAATTACTCTAGTTAATCCTCCAATCACAAATAAAAATACAAATCCTAATCTTCAAAGGATTAAATTTTAGTTTCGATCCATGGATGGTAGCTAATCATCTAAAGACTTTAATTCCTGTAGGGATTGCAATCATTATAGTTGCTTAAATGTAATAAGCTCGAGTATTTATGTCAATTGTACACATATGGTGGGATCACACAATGAAACATAAAAATCGAATGGCTAATATTGCATAAATTATACGAATAGAACAAGTTTTTTTTTGTTTTGTTTAAAAACTATATGGGAAACCAAATATGGAAAATTATATGGTATAACCAAATCCTGGTAAAATAAAAATATAAACTTCGGGATGTCCAAAACATCAAAATAAATGTTGGTATAGAATTGGATCTCCTCCACCTAATGGATTAAAAATTGTATTGAAATGTCGGTCTGATAAAAGTAAAGTGATAACCTCTGCGAATACAGAAACAGCTCATAATAATAAAATTGTTGTAATTCATATTAATCATGAAAAAAAAACCCGATGAGTTGGTCTGGTGGTTAGCGTGGCGGGCCAGCGGATCGGGAGGTCGCGGGTTCGATTCCCCGTCGCGTACTTTCGTCAAGAAATGTTTTTCTTCGACATTTTCTCGGCAAAAAGCGACTAGTTCCGTGACTGGGAGGAGAACTTGGGACCGACTGTATCGGTATAGGTTTTCGGCAGACTCCCTATGCTTATGACTGGCGAAAACATAAGATATGCATGGTGAATACGATACGGACGAAGAAGTCGGCTGCGGCCACAACGGGGAGGGGGGAGGGGGAAATGCGTGCGGAGGGAAAATTCCGAAAGCATGTGTGCTTTCGGAATTGTGTGTGCACGTGCACGCGTGTACGTGCACACACCCGCGTGTGCGCACGTACACTAACACGAGGACACACACACACACACACACACACACACACACACACACACACACACTTGCACACATGCTTTCGGAATTTTCCCTCCGCACACATTTTCAGGCGCACGCAATTACAACGCATTACCCTATCCCTGCCCTCTACGCTGCCTTTCCGCTGTAGCGCCCACCTGATTGGCTATTTATTTTAATTCATAATTAATGATCTATGCGTCTGATAAAAAAAATGACTGAGGACTTTTCGTCTTAGAATTGTTTTTCCTACCAGATGCTAGAAGGGCATACGTTACTTCTGGGACACCCTGTATACTAGGCTGCCGAGGATACCTGTTCGGCTTTCGGAGACCGTCAGCACAAGCACGTGCAGCGCGCCGACGGAAGAGTAAGGGGTGGTTAGGTTCCAGTGGTCTTCAATCTCCTTGATTTCGTCCGCGCGCGTTTATATTAGATGTACAAATAAGTTTTAGGACACTTCGATTTTGTATCATAACAGCTATTCTAAATTAATTCAAAGGTCCCGCTCACTTATCACAGATGGCGCTTGATATGTAGTATCGAAACGTAAAGGAGTCATAAACATAACCTATAAATTCTGTAAATTAAACATGCAGACCGATAAGCTATTTATTAGACACTGCATTCGCTATGAATTCCATCAATGAAAAAGTGTTAGGAAAGCGTGTGAATCGATATGTTCTGTTCTTGGAGACAACATTGTATCTAAAAGTACATGTGAGTATTGGTATAAGCGATTCAAAGAAGGTGATTTCGACGTTAGTGACCGTGAACGCACGGGGCCTCCTGTAAAGGTGGACGATCAGGAACTGCAAGCGTTGCTGGATGAAAACTCTTGTCAGACGGAGAAACAACTTTCGGAACAGCTTGGAGTAACTCAACAAACTGTTTCTTATCGTTTAAAAGCAATGGGTAAGATTCGAAAAGGAACAAAGTGGGTACCACACTTTCTGACTCAAGAAAATAAAAACAGCCGTCTTAACATTTGTGTGAGTCTTTACAACAAGCAACATAGAAAGTCTTTCTTGTGGAAAATTGTGACCGGCGATGAAAAGTGGATTTATTTTGATAATCCGAAACGCAAATATCATTGGGTTGACCCCGGCGAGCCGACAACATCCACGCCAAAGCGCAATGTTCATTGTAACAAAGTCATGCTGTGCATATGGTGGGATATGAAAAGCGTACTGTATTATGAACTTCTCAAACCTGGTCAAACAGTTACTACCGATCGCTATTGTCATCAATTGATGCAAGTGAATCAAGAAATTGAGAAGAAACGTCCATTTTCTGGTAAAGGAAAACGTCCAGTAAAACTGCTCCATGACAACGCGCGGCCTCATGTGGGTAAACCGGTCAAGAATACGTTACTAGCGCTTGGATGGGAAGCTGTACCACACCCGGCGTATTCACCAGACTTAGCCCCATCCGATTATCATTTATTCCGGAAAATGCAGAAAGTAGTATTGGTGTGAATTAGTTTTTCCAAATTTACGGCTAAACTATTGAAGATAGAGAAAAGAATCGTATACACCTACAAGGTAAAATCTTTCCCTCTACAAGTTTTGTTCGAAACTTTTTTGCGATTTCCTCTTCGTTCTTGAAATAATGCATATTTTTCGGTTTTTAACCCTTTTCTTCACTGTTAATAGTTAACATTCCTAGAAATTCGGATTGCCCGGGTCGATTAATATAGGAATACATGTTTCACTAAGCGGTCGCCAAAATTTTCGACTTTGGCCACTTTTGACTGGACTACTACTTCCCACACAAACATAAGGCGTAGTGGGGATACAGGCCTTATATTTTCGTTTAACGCTTATGAGGGGGGGCTATTTTACTTTGAAACGCTCGAGCCTTTTTCAAATTTCGGCCCTACTATGACTAATTGTTTTTCCCGTCTGAAAGGAAGACATAACAGCAGGAACCGCACCACCGAATGATATTTCTGGTTCAGAACGAAACAAAAACGAAAAAATTATCCAACAGGACAGGCCCCACCGGTCGATTTTTACGATTTTTGCTGACATAAACTTCTTCGGCGGGATTCACGAAGCGCTCGCAATATCATTCGCCTAATTTTATTCTTTTGCAAATGTCTCAGGCATTCTGGCCTTGAAATGACACGTGTTGCTTAATCGGCATTTATACGCTGCCTTTTACCTATATATGCTGAATGTGTGTACCTCTCAATCACGGTTCATATTCCATTTCTATTACCACTGCACCCTTGGTGCCGTGTGCATTTTCCGTTATATATTTTTTGACACGCCTTACGATTTTCGCTGACATCAATTTCTTCGACGGGATCCACAAAGCGCTCACAATATTATTCGCATAATTTTATTGTTTCGCAAATGTCTCAGGCATTTTGGCCATGAGATGATACGTGATACTGAATCGACATTTTTACGTTGCGTTTTACCTAAATTTGTTGGTATAATGATTTCTACTAATGTGCAAAATCTGCTCTACAACTTTCGAATGTATTCCAAATCTCCAGCGTACAATATTAAACTATATTCGCGAGACGTTTGACGTTCGAATACAATCGTGCGACGCTTGAAGACGTTCTCGAGATGTTCGAAGGCGTTCACTAGATATTCGAAGACATTCAATATATGTTCGAAGACGTTCGTGGTGGTTCACCAAAAAAAAACTCAACTGCTTTAATCGTTGAATGGCTAAAGTTGAACGTATATGCCTTTATGCGTGCAGAGGAGTCCCTCTATCTCTACACGCATGCGATCCGATCGCTTCGTATCTCTCTTCCAGCGATATGGGTTAACTAACTTGAACCGTCTCTCAGGCGAGAGCTGCTAAATAATAAAATTAATAAAAGAAAATAAAAATAAAAATAAAATGACAATAGAATAAAAACAAATTTAAAATAAAATAAAAATCAATGAATAATCAATTAATCGATAATCAATCAACCGATACCCCCTCCACCGTCCCCTTCCAACTTTGTTCCCCCTCCCGCGCGTGGCGTCATCCACCGCCCCGCGTGAACCTCCTGCCCCGCACCCCCCTCAGAGGACCAGCGTTAGAACTCTCATAGCTATATCACTATTATACATCTGAATTGCGCACATGGCTTTAACTTCGTATGATTATTTTTTATGTCCATGTTGCTAACGGTGCGCGCTGACCTTTATCACAAACGTTTCAGGCTACTGAAACCGAATTACGACAGACAAGTGGAAATCCTAGCTGGTGCGATTTCCGAGATTATTTGGCGCTGTGCCAGTAGTAATGCCACTCCGAACGCAAGTTATCCGGCGGGTCGACACAACGCTGCCGCCAGTATTCCAAAGGCTATTGTCGTCTTACCACAAGAAGCATCTTACGTGCATCACAGCGTGCAATACTTTCAAGACGGATTGACAGAAACGGTATACTATCTCTATGAAATGCGCACATACATGCACATGTATGTGCATACGTACTATAGGTATGATCATATGTACTGTAGCATGTTTAGAATCGGTTTTATTGCGGTAAACTTGATGTCACCTCCGAAGAGTAAAAGCCGTTCGTTTCAGGCCAGGCGTCTGTATTCTTTCGCGAAACTTATTTTACTTTAAACAACCATGCCAACGTGAACTAGCTTTTTTCTTTTTCTCCGATTTGACGAGGCGCATACCACAGTTGAGACGGCCTGTTTTAAAAAGCCCTGGTCTCCTTTAAAAATTATGGTCGGTGCTTTACTTTTTTCAATTTCCAATGGTACTTTGTATGCTCTTGCCTCTATTTTCAAGCCCATCCTTTTCACTTTTTACTTGACTATTTTTAAATAGTTCCTGAAAGATCCCTTAGAGTGCTGGTCGTAGCAAGTCTTTCCTCATACCAATGGATATCGAGTTCCAATAAAGAGGACAACCTGTACTTCTCTTTAAGGTAGTTTTGTAGGTACACTTATAAGCCAAAAGTTTCGGTCGAAACTCATAGTAACATCCAAGGCCTATACGATGCTGTCCGTTGTAAATTTTGGACAGAGCTTGTACCCTCTATGTGTCCCACACATTTGCACCTCATGCATAGATAGATCTCATACTCGTATAGAGATCGGCGCTGTATTCGTTGCAACAGCGCGATTTTTCTGCACCCATAGCGTTAAGCTTCCGACGATCCGTCTTTCGCGAAATATTTTATATAAATAAAAAGAGCGTGAAAATGTCAACCCAAGTGCGATACAAAGGAAGATTTACAAGAACACAGGAGCTTGCCAAAAGACTGAACGCTGTGATAAGAATAACCATAACCTCAACGATCAGCAACAAAAATTCGTTGTCGAAGGCCGCCGGATCGGGGATTTTCAACATCTTGCTGACAGTCTGTTTCATTAAAAACACGAGAAGTATAGGCAATGGGCGGTCCGTCCCCGAAATGCCTTGGCTAAGGATTCCCTCACTGCAAATCGTGAGGCGTCCGTTGTTACGATGAATTGTTGCGTGAAATGTGGGTACTGTAATACTGGTTCTTCGCATTGTAAATCTCGTAGTGGTTCAAAAGCTTCTTACTGCGGTCCGTCCCATCAGAAGGTACACTCCTTTTTTAATAACATGGTGAGTGGTTTTGCAATTTACGAGAAGTTTTTTTATAAGTCTTCTGTAGTATCTGACAAGTCGAAGGAAGTGTTGCACTTTTTTAGCATTCTTCGGTTGTGGGAATTCCTTAACTTCCGTGAGTGTGGATGTTTTGAACATTTTTAAATAAACGTTTTAAAAAATATATTTTATGGCAAAAAAAAGTATTTAAAAAATTTTCAAACAACATATCAAAGGATATTGAGCTGATTATACATAAAATTATGTTTAAAATAATAAATTTAGGTCAAGGTACAAAATATAGAACTGGGTTTATATAATAATACTGAAAGAATCGCTACATGTAGTTTAAAACGGGGTTTAAAAAATGAAAACAAAATCAATGTATATTGTAGTAATGAATGCAGAAATGTAGATGTGTTCGTTGCAAATTCAGTTCGGTGCGCATTGAGAGCACTGCATCGAGCGATGATCTTGGCAGCGCGGGAGTCTGCATCCTAGGTTTCGTCAGGCGACAAAAAAACAACACGCTACAACTTCGCGCCTTATGACGCCGTATGGCGTCAGGGCCGGCGCCAGGTCGCCTATTCATCTTATGAGCAGACGTAATCCCATGCAGAAATTTGTTGTGGGCTCCCCAGATCCTACCAAATCTCTACAGAGATTTAATAGGGACGCCCCAGGTTGGGAGCCCACATTGGAATCCGAATGGATTTGTTAGGGCTCCCCAGATTCTCCCAGATGTTACGCAGAGAAGCGCAACGAGCAAGTTTTTTTTAAAATCATGCCTTACAATATCGAATACTACAATATACTTATATTTTTTTTGCTACTTTTTCACGTTACTGCTTCCCATATTGTATATTTAAAGTTTGTTGTAGGCTAGTATTTTTGGTACGGATAAAAAATCTTTTTATAAACTTCAATATGCACACTTTTTACATTTTAAATACTTGTGCGCATGAAAACTTGTGTTGGACGTGACGGCAATCGGGTTACATTGCGCCCATGGTTTATCGCTGTGGATGTGGGATTTTATGAGAGTGGCTTAAATGAGATTTTAAAAGAACGTTGAATGTAAGTATCAAATCATAAACAAATAATATTTTTATGAACATAATATATCTATCACACATTTGCCAATGTTTGTAGCCCGGAACAGCAATGTCCACCCGACCCGGTAGATTTCTCATCGCGGTCCAATAGAGATTCCCCATCGGGATCTAATAGAGATTCCCCATCGGGATCCAATGAGGATTCGGAAAATCGCTTCCGGCAAAAGAAAGACGCCGGGCGATAGAACATAAGCGGCACGCCTCGTCGTACGTGTATATTTGTGTCGCAGTTGAAGAGCGCGCGACTATCAAGTTACTGCGCAACTGCAGTCGTTACATTTATTCAATCCGAACGCGTGTCGTATAAAAAAATAAGTCGAATCCGATTTTAAAAACCATGCACGAATAAATAATTGAACAACATGAAAGAGAACTTATAACAAATGCTGTCGGATAATGTAAAAAAAAATCGATTTTTCGAAAATTTTACACTGTGATGACCCCTTGGGCATACTTATCTAATTTTCTAATGAAGTTATTTTTACAAACGCATCGAAACATATATTATTCGATACTGTGTAGTTCGTTTAGATAAAATTATGATCACATAAACAAAAAAAATCAATATTAACGCTAGAAGAAATGGTCAGGAAATAATTAACGATAACACAGTATTCGCTCATTATTTAATTTATTGTGC
Source organism: Ophion obscuratus (assembly GCA_964007375.1). NCBI lineage: Eukaryota > Metazoa > Arthropoda > Insecta > Hymenoptera > Ichneumonidae > Ophion > Ophion obscuratus. Next base: position 21,461,907 of record OZ023319.1, on the reverse strand, counting down.
CATGTCATTTATCCGCTGTCGCTAGCTTCAAAAGATGTACAAAATTCCGGATGATAATTATCATAGAAACACTGAAAGCACAGATTATTGCGGCACCATGCACATCTAATAAATGCTACCTCTTTACAGGCACACGGATTTTTTAGCAGCGATACCGAAAAACACTGGTCGTTTAAATTTAAAAAAAATTGGTCTTTCATCAATTAATTTCGACGCAAACCAGGCATATTTAATCAATGAAATGAATACTGGCGTGCTGAACTGATGCAACAGTAACGTAATATAGTGACATTGAAAAAAAAATTAAGGGGTGCACCACCCTTATATTAAGGGGTGGTTTGTGTGTGTGTGTGTGTTATATTAGAAAAATATATTGCATGTTATTCGATAAAATTCTCTAATTATCACAATGATATTAACTAATTGCTTATAGTTTATGTGATACAGCAAATAATCATAGGAATTCATTTAGTCTCTTAGCCATATCTGCGACTAAGATGATGCAAGCAGTCGGTAGCATAGGGGCAGCGTGCGTAGCTATGAGTAGGTAGGTTCGACGTTCGATACCCATTAAGGTGAAATATTTTCTTCGATAGAAATTATCTCAAATGGCCAGGGAATTTCGAATTACGATATAAAATCGTTGTCGAAAAACTCTCAATTAAGTATTTCTTTTGATTTTGAATTTGTGAAATTTTTTATGCATATAGTACACTTAGATTTATAGTGTACATTGTAAGCAAATAGAGATTTAGTTGAATCGAATCTTTATTTATTCAATTTGGATATATTCAATATTCGGAGACAAGGAAAAACCTATTTGATTTAAATAGATCCTATTTAAAGTATATCTTTTTTTTGGCAGTGCGATAGGAATCCTACTGGATCCCGATGGGAATCCTTTTTGGATCCCGATAGGGATTCCCTATAGGAATCCAATGTACGAGCGTGACGTTTCCTGATCGGGATCCAATGGGGCACCCCATCAGGGATCAGGGAGAAGTAGAGGAGTGCTATAGGAATCGTAACACAATTTCTGCGCAGGATGCGAGAGCAGGGAGCAGGAGGGTCGAGGGACCATTTGTATCGGTTTTTTTCCATGAAGAAATTTACTCCGAGTACCGCCGAGAGCTGATTGGGATGTACGATGCCTTTGTATTCTCTCTGCTTCTCGTGCGTTTATGTTATCATCGCTGTCTGCACCGTCACGGGCAGAAACCCATCCTCCTTCTAAAGAATCTTCTTCAGAACCCTCAAATTCGTTTTTATGGTCTGTTGCATTATCCTGAGGTTGCTCTACATTATTTTGAGCCTGCAGCATCCTCCGGACCTTCTCCACCTTTCGTACTCACGACCTCGTCTCCATGGCTTTATTATAATAAAAAAATCTGAATAGTATAAAAACGTACATAACGTAATTTCTGTTGATAACACACTGATTTTATAAAGATAAATGTTAAAAAACGATGAAAATAATTATATATTTACACAGAGCAAAACATCGCAAGAAGTGTGAGGTTACGCTAACCCCGGGTTCTCGAAGAATGTTCACTGCGTCACTTCCAAACTATAACTGAAGGTTATTCCTGTACTGCCGAAAAGCCAGGGCCCCAAAAATTATGTGGGGTTTGAAGTACCCATGTGTAGGGTCCTAGGGTTAAACTTCTCACGTTTGTAGGGGTTCGTTAGGACTGATGTATTGTGCAAGCAGTAAGTTGCGATGCTCAACCATTTTCGAGAAAACGGAGGTAGAAGTTAGCGTGAACCGATTTTATTTTGGTTCACTTAAAAACGCCCGTTTCACCCCGTTAAAGAGCGAATTTCGATTTTTACCACTCTTCAAAAAAGTTTTATTTTGTTTCAAATATGAAGACTGCGTGGTCAGAATTGGGGGCCACGGATATCGTAATACTGCCGAGAGTTGCAACTTACTGCTTGCACAGTGAATAATCCTAATGGACACCTACAACTGTGTGAAGTTTACAGAAAGGCAGTGTCCTGAATGCCTGGCCCTCTCCTTGTTAGGAAGTAGTTGATTGCCGGATTTCTTTAGGAACCTCGCAATTAACTTACACTGTAACAATCTAATGCGTCTGTCAGGATCTCTAGTGCAATATCGCTTATGACCGATTTTTAGTTCGGAATAAAGATTTCCCGTTACTTTATATATTTTTATCATATCTCGAATGATATATTTTTTTTGTCTTGCAGCTTCACCTTTTCGAGTTTGCGGCATTGCAGGATATTGAAGTTTTCCTCAAACGCTATTTGTATCACGTAAGTGTTGAATAGAGTGAAATAAATTTGAAGTATCTGCCTGTGATAGACAATTAGTGCGCCCGTGGTATGATAATAATTTTTTTTTTAAGTATATAAAAGCATGGTCCGCTGAATGGGTCCGAGTGTTCCGTACCAAACTCTGAGTGTACTCTTATGAGCGTTACAATGAAATCACCAACGCTGGGAGAGGCAGTACGCATACGCTTGATATTTAAAAAATGCGATTTTGATGATTGCATAGTTTTATAGCCAAGTTTGCACAGGTAAAATAACACTGTTTATACACGAATGAGTACTGGAGTGAAGACTTAAAACATAACAACAACAAAAATAAGACGAGTAATAAAACCGCATCCATGCACGCAGAGTTAGCTGAGTAGCGATAACGGTCTTACATACAGGTCTTGCAACGAAGTTAAATTTTCGAGGTGTAAGGGTATTTTTTGTTTCTTGGTCAACTGATATCAACTGCAATGGAACAAGCGACGTGAAAAATATGTTAGCATCGGACTTACTTCCATCATCATCGGTAAATCTTTGTTTATATGCATTTTGGCCAGAAGTGCCATCGCAACTTCACTTACAAATTAAATTCAAGCTTTTAATAACTTTGTCTTGAATCAACAAGATTCTCTGAATTGTGTGATCCAGCAAAGACTGCAGTTTCACTTCAGCACTACATTCTGTAACGCTAATGTCTGATTTCGGTGGATAACATTGAAGCTTCGCTTGATATATTACATTATACGACGGAACTAACTTACAGCACTGTTCTCTGGTTGAATTCCAAAATTTCTGATAGTCAGATTTTGACATATTAAGTTCAACTACAAGCGATAGGGCTTTATCAGGAGTATTAGGAATTTCTGAAATCGATTCCAAAGATTCTCTATACTTTTGAGCTCTTGATGGGCTTCCCAGCGTCACATCTTGAACAACTTTTGCGGCATCAAATCTACCAGCTGCTCATAGGCTCATTTGAGCCGCATAAGACAGTTCTTCGGTACTTCTAGTTGCATTAGTCGCACACTAGCTTCAGCAAATCCTAAAGAAGGCCGACCCATGTTGCTGGACTGTATTGAAGCTTCTTGGATTTTTTTCAGGGGAACAAACACACTGAGACATGTGGAAAATTTGTCGAAAAATCTATCTTCGTGCCTCGAAGCTTGCTTCCACTTTTCATTAAATTGGGACAATAATGCGCGTATTGCAAGTTTTATGTCATCCGACAGAGTAAAAAGTCGTTGTAGTTTCTCTGACATGAACTTTTCAATTTCCAGATATGCTGAAGCTGCACCACGATTCAAATTATTTGTCATGAGTGCGAAAATATATTTTCTCGTTAGTCCAGGTGCTGCAGGATCATCGTCGGCAGATTCTAAAATGTTAAAGTATAATACATATGAATAAGTAATTACATATTCAGCCTTACTCACTATTGCTCATTCCACAATATCATAGATGACTATAACATTGTGAAATGCTATGAAATCCATAAGGAAATAAAAAAAATCCTTATTTTTTTATCATCGATTTCGATTAGACACTTCAAAATATACATTCTTTTCAGAGGTTATTTTTCGCTAAGGTTTTGGGCTTTTTGGAAGAGGCTTAGCAGAAAGTGACTTGATACAAAATATTTCAATTTCGAAGCGTGAAATCTAAATCCGCTATAAAAGCTAAGGGTAATGATAAAAAAATCTATTTGGGCCTCACTGGGCCCACGTGGGGCACTGGGTCCACAACGTGAGTACACCCCTAAAGAGATAATTTGAAACCATACAATTTTTATCTGAATCACTTCTCCATATTTTGTGTTTTAATCGTTCGAAATCGAGTAAAATGCATTTTTTATCACAAAGCCTTGTACGAATAGCGGTGGCGCAATAATGCGCATTTTTTTGCTGTTCCATTAAACAATAGAATAATCTACAACCTCGTATAAGTTCGACCGCTTTACAACGCTTTACACTTCGATTTTTCTCTACGTGTTTACAATTTTCAGTAGCAATTCTACGTTAATTTTTGGAAAAATCATTCGTTGACTGATATCACATACATCATTATTACAAATTTTTCATTACATGATGATATTCTACTTACTTTCCCCGTCCGAATCTATTTTGAAAATCGTCAATCGGTTTATTTTTCTGTAACTGGCGACGTGTTCAAGAGCGCACTGAAAATTAGGCACAGAGCGCGACGCGTCTGGTCCGAGCGAAGGGCACTTTTGAACTGGGACACAATAGCAGGTATAAAGGATGGTGCCCTCTCAAGCCTGGAACTCGACTCTTGGACTATTACTATATCTAACCCACTACTGCAGATCCCCGAAATCGATACTTTATTTTTAGACTTTTGGCTGTCGGTTTGGGTTTCCGCCCCACTGTGGCTCGTACGGAGTATCGATGCAGTCGTACCAATAAGAGAACGTCGACGTTCTCACCCTTGTGCAAAATTTCGTTGAGCGATACTCCCGTTTCCGTAGCACTTGACCCGTTAAAACAACTTTCAATTTCGTTGTAGTACTCGATTCTTTCAACACCCCGTGGTGAGGAAGATAATAAACCCGTGCGTCTTGAGAAAGCCCACGTGAAGCCTGTTCCATGTGAGATTGTTCCGCATAGTCCCGCAGAAACTCTGAATATAGCTTGTGATATGAGGCGTCCCGTGATCGCCGTCGTAAAAGCCTTGGCAGGCCCTGGGCTACCCTCCCGTACGAGTCCCCGTGATGACTCATAGACGACATTATCGGCAATTAAACGATATATCGTTCCGTTGAATCCCGCGAGTGTGACCGGACGAAATGAGACACATTCCTGCTCTTCAGGAGTAAATTGACGAGCAGGTAGACTGAGAGCCTCTTCCTGTTCTCAAAACCGAGTGAGAAGATCCTGAACTTTCTCGAAGTTATGATCTATCGAAACATGCTGAGACAATTCCGTAAATGAAGCCCGATTGGCGATTGGACCAAGCACGAACCACTCGAATACTGAATTCTGATTCATAGGAATACCGTCTGCTCCTTTCCGAATTGATGGACGAATAAATTGAGCATATGAGTCTGCTCCCCAAATGACATCCATCGCCCATGATGAGAGAAAGTCTGGGTCTGCTAATTGCAGCCCGTCCAAATGAGATCAATGTAATCCGGATTTGGAGAAGGAAGGATAGACATTAGCTTAGGTAAAATAAACACTAACATTTATTTCATTGTTTGAATTTACTGAGCGTAAATTCAGACTCTACGGTGTGTATCATCGTAGAGTGCAGATGACTGCGCCCCGAGTCATCCCCGAATAAGTTCCGCCGATCCCGATGATTGGAATGACCGAGTTGTCCCGCTGAAGCTAGAGATGTTTCACCAGTTTCTCCGAAATAAAGGTTAGCTCTGACTCGTTGTCGATTGGTATTCGTACCCGGTGAGTTGCCCCGAATGCTAATTTGAGGTCTGCCAAGTCCGTGGCCAGCGTTGAAAAACCCGAAAGCGTTGATGAGTTAGCACCCGAGCAAGCTAATGTCTCCCTCTTTCATGGCGTTGAGCCCGATGGCGAGTAGCTCCCGATGAGCTCGATGTTCCCGCAGAAGACGATTGTATGTTACGTTGAGCAGCGCCCGTTAATCTTTGGCCCTGGATTTCGACCACTCGGTGTGTATCATCGTATGATGCTTACGATCACATTCCTGGCACCTCGTCGTCCCCTGGCATGCCGCCACGCTGTGTTTCCTCAGACAATTGAAACACAGACGCTGACGGGTGAATTCTTCTCCGCCTTGCCTCGTTTGAGAGTTGCCGAAAGCACGGACACGCTACGATGAAGTGAGCACCCTTGCCGCATGAGCACGCATACTCGGATAATGATGTGGATGTATCCGATGAAGACGGTCCCGATCTAGAAGGCTGCGAAGTAATTGGCTCTGATGAGAATGCGTGTATCCATGAGTTGATTCTTGCAAAAGATCGCATGGACCAAGCTTAAAAAAATTATAAACAAGAAATTGGAAGTTCTTGAAGACGTTCACAAGGGGTAAAGGTGGCACTTCCTAAAAAAATTTGAATATATTTCAGCGTGGTTTTTTAGGGAAAAAGTGTAGATAAATGTTTAAAATAATGATTTTATGCCAAAAAATAGTGTTTTCTAGTTTGAAAAAACATTAAAGTATACTGAGCTGATTATGCATGAAATTACTTTAAAATAATACATTCAGCTCAAGGTACAGGATATAGAACGGGGTTTATATAATAATACTGAAAATATCGCTACAGGCAGCTTGACACGGGATATTAGAAATGAAAACAAAAGAAATGTATACTATAATAATAAATGCAGAAATGTAGATTTGTTCATTGTAAATTCAGTTCGGCGCGCATCGAAAGCACTGCATCGAGCGATGATCTTGGCAACGTGGGAATCGGCATTCAAGGTTTCGTCAGGTAACAAAAGATACCACACTACAACTTCGCTCCTTACACTGGCTCCAGCCCCGTCGCGAAACGGGCTATTCATCTTATGAGCAGATATAATGCGAGAGAGAGGAGCAGGAGGGTCGAGTGACCATTCGTATCGGTTTTTTCCGTAAAGAAATTTACTCCGACCGCCGCCGAGAGCAGATTGGGATGTACGACGCATTTATATTCTCTCCGCTTCTCGTGTGACCATGTCATCGTTGCTGTCTGCCCAGTCATGGGCAGAATCCCGTCCTTCTTCTAAAGAATCTTCATCAGAATCCGCCAACTCTTCTTCATGGTCTGATTCACTATCGGTCGAGTCGTTGTCCTAAGGTACCTCTTCATTATTGTGAGCATACAGCATCCTCCGGACCTCCTCCGCCTTTCGTACCCGCGACCTTGTCCCCATGGCTTTATTTTAATTAAAAAAATTCAGAATAGTATAAAAACGTTCATAATGTAATTTGTGTTGATAACACACTGATTGTATAAGGATAAATAACGAAAAACAATGGAAATAATTATATACTTACTTACACAGAGCAAAACATCGCAAGAGGTGTGGGGTTACGCTAACCAGAGGCTCTCGAAGAATGTTCATTACGTCACGTCCAAACTATAACTGACGGTTATTCCTGCACAAACCTGCTCTAGACAGTCCCCCTTCCTAATGCGATCGATATTTTGACGTGACTACCCAAACTGCGGGAACGCCAGGGCGCCAAAAATGATGTGGGGTTTGGGGTACCCATGTGTAGGGTCCTAGGGTTAACGTACTATCCCGGAATATTGTACAGAATATTGTACTTTATGGCCCAAAGATAATGCTGCTTGATATGGGATATCGCTGAATCAACGCACGAAACGCGCGTCCACTACTCGGGGATGAACCAAAATGCATTATTAATATGCTTATTGTTATTATAACACTTAGCTTATTATTATTATGTACTTATAATATTATTAGTAACTTATAGAGTTATAATTAATGAAAATTCATAACGATAGTAGAAAGAAATCACGGCTATCTTATAGAGTATAAGAACTAGACATAAATAAAATCACCGTTAATGCGTATTTTATGAAGACACCAAGTCAATAGTAATTTTTTTCTGAAGTTTCAAGATGAGGGCGGCCCAGGAGCAATACTTTTGTTGTACAGCATCCTTCTCTCGAGAGGCTTGTCCAAGTGAGTAAATGTAGTGATTTTTAGAAGTTTTCATATATGTATTATTTCTCTTACAAATTATACACGGCAAACTCGACCAGTATTTTTATCCTCGATCAATCTTGATTCCTGAGTTCTTCTTCCAGACTGATATTCGTCCATTAGAAACTAAACCCGAGTTCTTTATCCAAAAAATCTAATCAAGGAATGTTCAATACGTGAAGTTACGGTTTTTTTGTTAACATTCTTAATAACGGGTACCAGTGAGTTGGGATATGACTGGTCAGTGAATGTTCTCATTCCGGGGAAATATGATATTTTTCGTTTGTACATGTCGCATTGTGTGCATATATGTGTATGTGTATGTGTTCGCGTGTGCAGAAAAATTATAAGTTCTGAGGATTTAAAAGCTTCATTGTGCAATAGTGAAAAAAAATGTCCTTCTCTCATAATAGTTCCTATTTTGACGTTGTCTTTCCGTGGCTACTTCTACTTTCTTCATTTTGTTTTTCTCACTTTACTTATGTAGTCATTGCTCGGCTCTTTGGGTTTAATTTTATCAATAATATCCGATATAAAACGTTGATATATACACATGCGCGCACACATGCGCGTACGCCGTTATACGGGGTGGGCCATTTCAATTGCACACATACAACAAATAGCAAAAATGAAATTCAATTAGAAAAAAAATTTCCTACAAAAGATTTTTAAATGCGACTATACGATTTTTTATTTATTCAACAAATAATGGGGTTCAAAAGAAGTTTAACGAAATGAAACTCAATATTCTAGTACGAAAAACGGAAGTTATAGCACTTCAAACATTTTGAACTACAGCCTGCAGTTAAAGCAATTTTAAAGCAATAAACACGATAGTTTGCAATGACGAGTCTTTTAAACAATACAAAGGGTCACCCTCTGTGTTTGGGCTGTGTGGCAATAAAAAATAAGACACGGTGTACATATATTGCTAGTATCAAGTGACCCTTTTTGTAATGGTTTTGTATTAAAATGAAATCGAAACACTATGAAGTTTAAAACGAGAAATGTATCTGGTGCTGCTACCTATCTAAATAATTTGTTCAAAGTGACATATTATATTTCTCCGTGAATAATATATTATAATAGTACTGTCAATGTGATATATATTTGTAAGCAAGGCTAAACATTTTAGACTAAGCTAAATAAATCAATAAAAATCATTGGTTTGTCATTATGAGCTTACTTTCCTTTCGACGTAACATAAACATTCATTTTTATATTCACGTGAACATTATATGATTATGAAGGCGTAATTTCGAAGATTTGTACTAATTTCAGAAATGTACTTTGGAATGTTTAGTGTCCGAAGCGATATGCAGGACTCAAAAGCTTCTATACTAAATGGGTATCCGGAAGAAGGTCCTTTAACAATTGTTATGCTAGCACTAACTGGACGAGCTTCACCTCATCTTCACAATGGAGTCATTCACGCGGGGGATGAAAATGCCTACGTAAGTTTTTATCGCAGAGAACAATTGAGATATTGGTGATAATCCTTAACACGACTCTTCAGGAGCTTTGTTGCTTTCCAAAATAATGTCCTCTTGATTCAAAATCGAGTAAATGTTAGGCTATAAAAACCAAGCGATGTCAAAATTCCTCAATATAAAGGTGCAGGTTTACTGGATTCATTTTTTTTAAAGTAATTTTGCCCCACCGGGTTTGATCGATCAACATGGAATTTGAGCTAATTCGAGCAATTCAATTATAAAACGGCGCTCAACGTTTGGCGGTGAAAAATTTGAAATTGTTTGACAGATTGTATTCCTCGACGAGAAATGGAAATTTTTTAATTGATACGCTGAATTTCTCTGTATTCTCAGACCTTTCGCCCATTGAGTGTCTAAAAACACATCACTGCTGCCAAATGTCTATAAGCTGTATGCCCATACTAATGCAGTGTCCCCCTAAAAATCGCAATTAGCCCTCGCCGTACAAATGAGTTCACTGATATGACGATCCAATTGGGCACGCTTCGAAAAGACGCGGTTCAATTGATGCTCATTTTTAAGTTTGTTCGGGTTGCGTAACATAATCTATTTTTATAGACCATGTAACATATTCTATTTTCGGACGTGTTCTAGTCGTAGATGTCTGTAAAAGCTTCGACATTGTTACGGACTACTTTTCGTATCCGTATACTTCCGTATCGCCTAACCCTCCTCGATCCGCATACGACCGAACGCTCGCAATACTTCGCAACCCTGAATCACGAAATTCATTTCTTTCTTTGAGGAAACGAACTTTGACCGTTTCGAAACGATGCAAGCCAGAAAGGTTGCAGCAATTCCGACCATTTACGAGATCGTCTGTATAAAATCGCTCATCGATTTTTGTAATTCGCCCCCACGACAACCTCATTATAGCTACTTTCCGAAATCGCCATGGCAATCGACCACTTGGTGACTTCCCAGTTTTAGGGCTCATTTACACCAGGTCGACTGTCGCCTTCGGCTTGCCGAAGGCGACAGTCGATCTGGTGTAAATGAGCCCTTATTACGACGTTCCTAAAAATCGGTCGAGTGATTTGCACTCTCTAGTGGCAAGTCTGCTCGCGTACTTGTTAGGTTTTCACGGGTACGATTGCTGTTGTCCCCTCCCATCATTGTAATCGCGATCGTATAATAACTCTTCGAACGAAGGAAATACCTTAACAGCTCTTCATTCCACCTTCGTACCATTTCGTACACGTCCATTACCTTAGCGACATTGCTGTCGTTCAATACCGAAGCAAACATACCGACTAAACTTGAACTATCCTAATATTTTCATATTTTTAATCAATACACAAGCACAATTATAAGCATACCTTTCAATGTAAGACTGCTCGAATTGTGTGACGAATGAAGTGAAATAGTGAAAACTTGGCAGTTCATTTACCTAAATTTTAAGCATCGAACATTGCCAGCAGTAAAAGGTGAGGTGCGTTACGCCGCTTTAAATCAAAGAATAATCCATTAGCCGGGGCTTATCAGCGGTCGCACAAAATAACAATAAGAAAATCTGTGTGTGTACTTCACACGCGCCGAAAGTGAATGCTTATTTGCACTCCGGTGACGTAACAAATTATTTCTGTAGATGAATCGGGTAAGAGAGAAGAGGTGGAGAAGAGTGAGTGATTGAATTAATAGGGATACCAAGAAAGTAGGAATTAACACGCATGTAGATTAGGATGGCCCAAATTTCAACTCTATTTTTTCCCCTTTTTCTCATCATCTAATTTTCTTATTTTAAGAAAGAAAAAAATTGTCGCGTAATATACCGGCCAATGAATATTTAGTGGTCGCTCAAGAGCTTCGAAATTTCCAATAGTCGCGAATTTGTTTTCCTTCTCATTCATAAATTTAACACTTTGTAAAATTTTAAAAACTATTAATGCCTTTTTCTATTGAAATGTTTTTTTTTATTTATCTCACACTTCCAACCCGATAAAACGAGGGACCTATAATTTCGTTTGCGGACAAGAGCATTGAAGAATTGTTTCATGAGAACATAGATTATAATTCTTGGGTTAGTGTGAGGTAACTTTGAAAAATCTGTTTCTAAAACGATTAATCGTTTTGAACATTTTTCAAAATTGATGAGTCGGATGAGTAAAAAAAATTGGCGAAAATTGGAAATTTCCAAGCTCTTGAAACCACTAAATACTCATTGACCAGCTAGACCTTTCGCGAGGTTAATTAAAAAATTATAAAGCATACAATTCATGGGCGAGACGTGAACGAAAAGAAATCGATTTTTTTATGAAAATTTGAATTTTCGGGTGGCTTGAGCGACCTCCAAATGTTTTTTATGACCGCTCGCAGATTTCGCGATAATGTTTTTTTCTTTATAGAAGATAATTGGATGGTGAGAAAACGGAAAAAAATAGAGCTTAACTTTGGGCCACCCTAATGTAGATATTATTAGTTTTATTTGCACAAAAATTAAATCAGTCTTATTTGTACAAATAAATAGATACATTTTTTTCTGTTTTGTTATTCCAGACTGTACGGCCACTCTCATTTATATTACTTTTTGTAAATCATTAGATGATAGACAAGTTACCGTATACTCAATTTGTTTCTTTTTTGTCGAATTATTCTCGGTTTCCGATTTTTTTAGCTCGATACCTCTGTAGTCATGCTGATATTCTGCACTCGTTTTCCTTCGTTTTTGAACTACTGAGGTAGAACACGCGGCAGTGGCACATGGGTCAGGACGTGGTATTTCATTATCGCCCAATCCTCGAAGTTTAATTCCAGATAGAGGAGTTTCGGATGGAACTCAAAAGAATGTCGAATTAGGGGGAGGTACCTGAGTAGAAGGTGAGAAAAACAGGTAAGCTTCGGGAATTTTTATCTCAAAAACTAATGCTTCGATTGGATCCGGGTTTGTTAAATTGGAAAATATGTACATTGAGGTATGTTTAGGAAATTTTTAAAATAAATTCGTTGACTGGATGCGATTATCTCGAAACATAGTTTTTAAAGTCGGTGCCAGATGTATTTCAAAAACGGCTTGTCCGATTTTGTCCAAATTTGGATACAATATTCTTCGATAGTTTTTCTCGTTCGCCACGTAGGATTTTTTTGAAATTTTCATTTTTGACGGAATTGCGACCGTTTTAATTTAACATTCGTTTTCCGTTCACAATTTCCGACAATTTTGGATTGCATACACATTGCATAAAAAATCAATCGTTCAATCAAATGAAAAACTCCTACGTAGCGAACCAGAAAAACTATCGAAGAATATTGTATCCAAATTTGGACAAAATCGGACAAGCCGTTTTCGCGATACATCTGGCACCGACTTTGAAAACCGTGTTTCGAAATAATCGCGTTTAAATCACTGCCAGTCAACGAATTTATTTTAGAAAATTCCTAAACATACCTCAGTGTACATATTTTCCAATTAAAAAAAAAACCCGGATCCAATCGAAACATTAGTTTTTGAGATAAAAATTCCGGAAGTTTACCTATTTTTTTCACGATTTACTCAGGCCCCTTAATTGAAATATCAATTAGATAATAGACAAGCAACCGTATAGTATACATTATTGATTTTTGTTTGTATTTTTTATTGTTATTTTAATTGTTGATATTATTTTTTTTATTGTTATTATTTAAAAAATGTTATCATTTTCGTTGTTTTTTTTTTTTTCAAAAGCCTCCGCAGGGCGTCTGAAGGCCTCCGAAAGCCTTCGAAGGCCTCTGCAGGTGTCTACTGCAGCCCCATGGTCCACCGCAGCATCCTTTTTCAAATGTTTTTTTTTTATAATTTTTACCGTTTAACCAGTTTCTTACCGTTTTACCGTTTACGAAGACCAGAATAATCACTGAAGTGAATCACTCTCCGAAATTTACAGACAGAACAAACTGACATTCGCTGTACACTATAATAAGCTCAGTGACACGAATCAAGAGTGCGGTAAGGTCCTTAACACTACCAGACAGGAATCAAAGTTGGAAACCTTATGTACGGTCTGTTGTAAATAGAAAATTAAAAAGTCTCGCTTTGAAGATCGATACGGAAGTTGCTGACGTAATATGAAAAGGTAATGAATGCCAATAATTTACGGTGGTGAGATAAAACGAGTTGCGATAGGTGGTAGTGCGATGATAAGGAATAAGAAAGGCTCTCGGTGTTGTCGCTTGGCGCGTATGAAGATCTACTGGTTGGTGTTGAATGAAGAGTGAGGTCAGATATGAAGGTGCATTGCCATGAAGGATTTTATAAACCATGATACCAAGAAAGCATTGTCGCCTGAATTTGACCGTTAGCCAACCCAGTCGACGGCTGTACGGTGTGATATGCTCCTCACGACGCTAGTTATAAAAAAATCGAATGCAGCTGTTGACTAATTTCTCAAGGATTTGATTCTGTTCATCCGTAATATCGATGTAAACAAGGCAGCAGTAATCCAGTATGGAGAATATTAGTGAGGCAATCAACGTGGCTCTCACCTGTTGCGATAACACATTTTTATGGAATTTTAATTTATACAATGAATAGTTTATCTTATTAGCTATAGTTACAATATGAGAGCGCCATGAAAGATTCGACTTGAAAGTTATTCCGAGATTACCATGCAAATTTCCAAATATCGTGCTAATTTTTTTTCTTCTACGAATCAAGTATGACAAAGGTAACGTTGGTGTTCAATTTACAAGACAATCGCTCGATGGTTTACATATTACAAAATTATGGGATTTTTAATTTTCACGAAATAACTAAAAAGTTCAACTTCACCATTGAAATATTTAGTCTACTCAATTTTTTTGAGAACCTACCATCGTTAACAAATTGTCAGGCGCTGAACTCTTAGTGTTCATGATAGGGATCATCATCGTGGTGGTTCGCTTTCAGCCCCAATCCTGTGCATTAAGTCATTGCCCAACCACGATTGCACCTGATAGAATGTGCGCTTCACGTGCTCTCGAAGGACGGGTTGCGTTGGAGGTAAGGCCTCCAATCAAATTTCCACGTTGGTGTGCACGGCAAGCGATACAATTTTTTCGTATCGAGCATCACTGAGCAACTGATTTGAATTTTTGAAGCTGTATAAATGTGCGATTATTTGTTCTGCACATTCACACAGGGTCTTGATGGTACTAGCGGCGTTGTAGAACGTTTTTACTGCAGTCTGCAGATGAACATTTTTTGCAGACTGGAGATGATGCTCTTCTTTCCTTTGCCGTACATGGCACTCGTCCTGTCGCATCCAGCGAATGCGTGGGCAAATAAAATATACGGCTTCAGATGTACATGTTCTTCTGTATAATACAAAGTATTTTTTTTACCACCTGACGTGATCTTGTAAAAATACAGAGGACTGGAATCTGCTAAACCAATTAATAAAACCAGCAGGTCGGTGTCATTACCGACAACGGCCACGTCGCGGCCCGTAATTTGCTGTAGCTCAATCGCTGTCCTCGCTATAAGCGCGTCCGCATCTTCTTGTGCAACTTTCACGTTGAGACCGCGGCTACGTAAATATTCCGACAGTAGCGGCACCAGTTTCATTTTGTTCATAACATTCGACAGAAATCTCTTATGGCTCAAAGTGACGAGTGTGCTCTCTGTGAACTCGATATCCGGTGCCATATTTCATTGACGTCGGTGGTACCTCTCGTACGATTTCATGCCAATATACTCGTTGGTGTATCCATCAAAGACGACCGAAGAATTTTCTCCGTATTTGCTGGTGATGTGCGAGTGGTATAATTGGCAAATTACTTGAAACGATGTTCCATGCGGTTAGCTGACGTTGTGTAGTACAAATTCGCCATCAATGACAAAGGTCATGTTGCCCATCAATGTTTCGGTTTGGAAAACGTACGGCTTGAATATTTTGTAAAGTTCGGACTTCAATGTCTTCCCCATGAGACCACACTCGTTGAATAGAGATTAGGGATACGGTGAAAGTTCGAACTCGAATGCTTTTCGTGTCTGTACTTCGTTACCACGAAACAGAACCGAAATACATTGAAAGAGTAGAGCAGAGTCGACCGAACACGTGTCGTTGTTAACGTGAGTGTCCATTTGTGCTGCCTCCAGATTCCTCACTTTGCATGCCGCAGATAATGAAACTTTAGCAACACTCTTTCCCACCATGGATTCCGTACTTTTTTCCCTTTCTCGAATGCTAGATGACAATCTGTAGTAACCGTACCGACAATCCCCGTCGACGAGGAAAACAAGGAAGTTCGAGGTTGAAAAGGACTGTATTCGAAACGAAACTGTTATTCAAATGAAAATATGAACTTCTCAATGTCATCATCATCTCGTTTCATTCAATGGTTGGCGAGATCGACGTGTTGTTTACTTGCAGATGATGCGATGCCACAATAATCCTCCAAGCACTCAGTAATTGAGAACGACGATAAACTGATAAAAATCTTGCGTTGACACTAAGGTGTAACACTTCTGCCATGTTTCAGATCTGTACCGAAGAACATATTTCAAGGTTGTTCAATCGTCATGTCTGTCCACACACCGTACCAAGTTTTGTCAGACCTCCGCACAGTAAAATTGCCCTCCGTTGTGAATCTTCGGTATTCATCGTCGATCATTGTCAACTCTACCCGAGTAAAAATGAATATATATATAAATATATATAATTGTATATTAGCTGATCATATACAATTGTATACAAAAATTGGCCCGATAGGATGTTATATATTTTTATATAAACGTATACAATTGTATATTCTAATATACAGTTATGTACGATAGTACATGAATATATACAATTGTATACGTTTATATACAAATATATAACATTCTATCGGGGCAATTATAAATGATCAATTAATATGCAATTTTATATACAACATACTTTATATATAATAATATACGATTGTATATTGTTAAAATTTATAGGATTTAATATTTGTTATGCATATATATTATATACAGATTTATCTATACGCATAACAAATATAAAATCCTATAAATGATAATAATATACAATCGTATATTATTATCTATAAAGTATGTTGTATATAAAACTGTACATTAATTGATAATATATAATTGGATAGGAAAATTGGCCCGAAATTTTTTTCTATATATTCATCTCCTATCGTACATAACTGTATGGTAGTATATACAATTGTATTCGTTTGTATCCAAATATATAAAATTCTATCGCGCCAATTTTTGTATACAATTGTATATGATCAATTAATATACAATTATATATGTTTATATATACTCATTTTTACTCGGGTTGTAATCAAATTTGGTAAATATATTGCATCAATACATAATTTGTTAACTTTTGATAAACAATCTTTTGATTCACCTGCTTCCATACGCGAATAAAACCAAAGAAAACTTGTTCTATATCTAATCATATATAAAGCCATATAAAGATATATACAATTTCATGTAGTTCAAAAGAAAATAAAAGTACTCATATACGGTCATATACAATTTTATATACCGTAAATAAAATTTTCACGTATATATATATAATTATATACAAGACTATATAGAATTATATATAACTGTATATGATATTATATCTAATTATATAAACTCCCTATAAAAATAGTATCTCCATATATCATTATATACAGACCTATGTATAATTTTATCGAATCAAATTTGATGGAAGTACATTTATATCGAATTATATATACGTATGTATAGAGTTATATACAATTGTATATAAATATATATGATTGTATATCATTTTTATAAAATTATATCTAAGTATATACAATCATTTTTACTCGGGTATGTTGACCATATCTTGAAGATATATTTGCACGCTTTTAGCGTAGTTGAAATGGCCTGCAGCATGGAAAATAGGCAACATTTTACGAATACTTTGAAGGTGTAATTTCCAGTTGCCTGAGCGTTCAGCCTCCATAAACTGCAACGCAATTACGACGCACTCAAAGTATTGTACCCATAGTTGTGCTGTAGGTCCTCGATTTTTTAAAATAGCCAATTGTGCAATCAAGTCCGTAGTCATCTTACTAATTGACGGTTCCGCTTGACAATCGCCGATAGTCGGAGGTTCTGTTGACGTATTTCACCTTTGATTTCACCGCAGATCATTACTCCCAGAGCGGTAAATGTCAAGTGCGACACGCATGCGCACAACGCATTCCAACGAGTGCGAGAGATACAGATATACCTCCCTCCGTTTAGTATCTCAGTGCTGCTTCAATTTTTTATTACACATCACGTTCTTTTTCTCTCCTATTTTGAAAGATACGAACAATGACAAAATACTTTGATATGAATTTCTTTGTCCTCAACAACTTTCGTCTGAAGCTTTTTTCGATAACATTATTAGATTCTGAATTGACAAAAATTATCAACATCGAATTCAGCGTCGTCGAATTACCCCTATCAAATTTCCTAACTCATACCTCAAAAATTCTTCCTTTCAATTTTACCCATAGCCTAGAGGGAAGAACGTGGAGAACGATTTGGGATTGGTAAAATATAATTAAACAAAAAAAAATAACTGAAATGATTGATTATAAGAACGGAGAGTTCTCACGAGAAAAAAAAACAACAGGATACGATACACGAACCCGGATCGCCCCGTTTCTAATCAGTCACCTTGGTTATAGGACTGTCACGTTTTCTGTTTAATTTAGAATATTTTCAATAATTTTAATTCGGGAATTAAAATGATGTACATAATTTTAATTTTTTAATTAAAATTTAAGGGAATTAATATTATATACATAATTTGAATTTCTGAATAAAAATGCATTACTGTTTTCTCATAACATAATATAAGTGAATTAAAATTATGTCCAGACAAAAAATTAACTCCACGTTTTTTGTATCCTTTCATGTGTATTTTGAATTCATTTTATGTCTGGACATAAAATTAATTAATTATTTTTACTCTTGGCTAAATAAAAATGGTTTCAGAAACTATAAGTTTCTGTTAACATGAAATATTGCTTTTTTTTAATTTAAGGTTCAACATTTTTTATAATAAATAGCAAAACGGCATGCCATGAGCATCAAGATTTGATATAAAAACACCGCGCTTATACGCCGATCTATATGGATATATAGAACCCTCGACGCTCGAATTGCGAAACACGAAAAATGCTCTCTAGCGCGTGGGGAAATAGAAAGAGAGAAAAGACGGTTTTGTCTCTCACTCGCAATTTCTATTCATGACCGAGAGGCCTGAGGAGAGCCGAGAGACCCTTCATTTCTGTGCATTAGTGCACACGGACGCACGCACACTCACGGATACAGACCGACGGCGAGAGAGGAAATATCCCCACTTTTACAATCTTTTTTTCAATATTTCTCGCTCATTTTTGCAAATACGAATATCGGACTGCGACATTTACCATGTTTTTTTAAAATTCTCTACAACTTTTGTTTGAAACTTTTTTGGATTAAACGACTAAGCTTCTAAGATATTCAGAGATCATGTCGTATTAAACAATAGATTCTGAGATAAACCGGTTTTTAACTCTTTTCTCAAAAACTCGTGGTCCAATTGCAAAAAAATAGCACCATTCGATTCAGCGTCGTCGAATTACCCTTATATCACATTTTCATGTCTGCGGGAAAAAAAGTGCTTACTTTTCCTCTTTTTTACTGGCCTATGGGGGTCTTCGCTGCGTTGGTGAGCGTCGTCCCGACCCATTATCGCATCCACACCTCTATCGTCGGTTCATCGATACGGTAATCCATCTTCAACCACCGCTTGGATCTAGACGTCATCCGTCACGCATCGCTGTCAGTATCGTAGCCTATAATCTTATCAGCCGTCGTTCGTCGATCATCACCGCTCACATCGCATTGATCGATCGCTGACCTACCAAAAATCAATACTTATCACCGCTCACATTTCTTTATATACATATCACTTTATATGGTTCGCTCGAACATACGGCTAAGCAAAAGGACTCTTCTTACACTAAGATGCTAGATATCTTAGCTCAACTTCAGCAGTCAAGTTCTTCTACTAACGCTATTTTAATCACCATTCAGGGCACCCTGACAACAGTAGTGAAAGATATCGGTGAACTCAGATCTGACATCACACGACTCTCCTCATCGCACGAAACCTTAGCGCTACAAGTTTCCAAATTAGGTGACATAATTAAGGCCACAGTTACCGACACTCGAACCGTGCGTAGCGAGTATTACGAGTTAAGGGATAGACTTGAGGTGGTAGCGAGAGATTGCGTACGAGGTCCGCAAAGCCACAGCTCGGCGAAGATCTCTTTGTCGGGCATTCCTGTTGAGTTGCAGGATACGCCGGAAGTGATGGTACAAAAGGTTTTCATCGCGCTCGGTATCACAGATTTAGTCTCCGATGTACTTGAGATTCGACCTCTCACCAAAACGGTCTTAAATCCCGTCGGTGATCGAACTGGCTCCTCCCTTGCCACGAGATCGCCGCACAAAAGTTTCGTAGTCGTTCTCAAATCCTCAAACGTTTGAGATTTCATTATTGCCAGAAAGCGCGCTACAAAAGCGCTCAAGATAAACAAAGTTTTCCCCCTCGAACGTAGTGGCAATATCTTTGTAAACGATATGCTCTCTACGCCTGCTTAAAAACTGCTTCGGGAAACTAGAGCCAAAGCTAAGTCTGCCGGAAATAAATTTATATGGACGCGAGGAAATAATATCTACGTACGAAAATCCGAAGGTGAAACGCGTTTCACGATCCAAAACGAGGCGGATCTGGAAAAGTTTGTTTGACTAGATCACGAACACATCGACAATAGACCGCCACATAACCAAAGTGGCTTCCACTGTCAGGAATGTTCTTCGATAAAAATCGCCCAATTTAATGCGAATTCCCTGCTTAGCCATCTCGACGTCATTAAAGCTCATCTCTCTTGTAAATTTTACCAGGTTATTTCGATATCAGAGACATGGCTAAACAGTGGTATCTCGGATTCTCTGATTGCTCTAACGGATGACGTGCTTTCGCGAAATGATCGTAAATTAAGTCGTGGTGGCGGAGTAGTTATCTACGTTCATAATACATTTCAAATCAAAGCTCTTGCCATGTTACCAAACACTATACTGAATGCACCGGAATTCATTATCATTGAAATAAAAAATGCATACATAATTGGTGGCGATTTAAACTGCAATCATTTGAGTAACAACTTCGAAGCCACTTTTCTCCGTAACATCGTCCTGACTGAATCGTGGCATATCGTCGAGTCGGCTGCTACATTCCATACAACGTCCTGTGACTCCTGCCTAGATGCATTTATAATCGACGATTCGTCTAAACTCTCTGCTTTCCAGTAATCTGATGCTCCATTTATTGCCGGCCATGACTTTATTACCTTGACCTATAAATTTGATACTCGGCCGGTCACTGATCACATGATTTCTCATCGTGCTTTGATTCGATGTCGCTCTCTTTCTACTGCACTCGAAAATACTGATGTTGATTCAATTTATTCTTGCTCAAACGGGTCCAAATTGAATGAATGGGTATATAATCTCAGTCAAATAGTTATATCCGAGTTTGATAATCATGCTCCGAAGCAGGTCTTTCGCGTACACCGCTCCCCGGTACATTCGCTCCCTGGTTAACTTCCGAGCTCCAAACAAGGATAAAAAAGCGCAATGTTCTATTCAAGCACGCGAAAAGATCAAGCAATGTGTTGAACTGCGCTATATATAGAGTTTCGCGATGTGCTTGCGGTGGCTTTAAAGTCTACCAGAGATGGGTATCATTCGGCGAAGATTGACGGGCATCACGAGCGCTACGCGTCTGTGGACGGAACTAAGAATCTTGGGCTTTACTAAATCAAACGCCGTCACGCCCTTCAGTTTTTACTCGGCTCACGAGTTGAATGACTTTTTTTTTGTAATAGTATCAAATACAGTAGATCCTTGTCATCTTGCAAAGCTTACCGACATCATTTACGAGCAAAATCCCGGTGGTTCGATTTTTTAGTTCGCTGCAGTAGATACCGAATGTGTTTCAAACTTATCAAACATACTACTGCTGCCTCGTTGTTTGCTGGTCAAGATGGTTTGAGTCCATTTATACTCATAACGGTCTTCCAGTACTCTCGAATATTCTGACCGCAATCTTTAACACCTGTCTACAGCTAGCTTATTTCCTCCAAGTCTGGAAACATGCCTTAATTCGTCCTCTACTAAAGTTGAACCCACCTAGATCGCTTTCCGACACACGACCTATTGCAAACTTGTCTGAGCTCTCAAAAATCTTTGAACGGATAGTCCATCAACAGACTGTCAAATTTGTGACAGAACATATCATCCTCGATGCACGGCAGTCCGGGTACAGACAGAGGTTTAGTACTCAATCTGCTCTTCTACGAATTTGTCACGACGTAAAGGCTGAAGTTGATGACAGGTGGATTACCATCCTCGTGCTTTTTTTTATAATTTTCAGTAAGTATTTCGATACTGTACCACATTCCATACTGCTTAGGAAACTAAGGAGGATTGGGTTCTCTGATCTGGCCCTCAAATGGGTGTTTGCTTATCTCACTCACAGATCGCAAGCGGTCATTGATGAACAAGTGTTCTGCTTTGAATGGCGTAATACTCATGACAGTGTTCCTCAGGGTTCAGTCCTAGGGCCTCTCCTTTTCTCACTTTTCATTAATGATATTGGATTAGTGCTTCGTCACACTGGACATATGATCTTCGCCGATAGATATTACAGTAGATATTACAGCTATAGAAATTACCTGTAGATTTTACAGCTGTCATAAATCGCATCTCCGAAGACGTCCGAGCAGTGGCTGAGTATGCAAATTTAATTGGTCTTAAACTCCGCTACCTTATGTGAGTGAGGCACGCAGCCTTGGAGTGATCATGTCACCCGATCTTTCTTGGCAAAGACACCACGTTATATGTAGCAGTATCGCGCAACGTAAATTATTCTCTCGATAAATTGAAATATCATAAAAACGCATTATCATAAGAACTCAGGACCTCTCTCATCACCTCTTTCATCTTTCCTATTCGCGACTCTTGCTACCGAGTATATAACGATATGTCGGCTAAGCAAAACCTCAAATTGCAGAAACTCCTAAACTCAACTATAAGATTTATCTGCAACTTGTGCAAAGATGAGCATGTTACGCCATATCGGCGACGGTTAGGTAGGCTGACAGTGAGGGCACATCGACTATATTTCATGGGTATCATGGCATTCAATATTCTTGACAACAATGCGCCGGATTACTTGATAGAGATGTTTAGGTTATCTCTATCTTCGCTGCACACGGCTCGACGTGTTATTGATACATTTCACATTCCACTTCATCGTACTGCCACGTTCAGAAATTCGTTTGGTCTTGCAGCAACACTTCTCTGGCACTCACTTCCGCTTGCCGTTCAATCGTCACCAAATATTACTATTTCCAAATTCAGACTTTTCAGTCACCTGTTTGAACAGGATGTGTCTAGAGCCTAATGTATCTACTTTCACTATTGCATGCGCATTGTCGCCATTTGGTGCAGGCTTTCAAATTCAATTTTTCACCGATTTTCAGTAATCTCAATTCCATCCAATTGCATTGTTTAGAGGTTGAGGTGTACTTGCATTGGATTGAACTTCGGTGTGCCATTTTTATTTTTATGTTTATTCTTTATGCTTATTTTGTTTACTATTATTTTAATTTTATATTTTATATTTTGCGTTTGGCTTTGAGTTTGTTTTGCGTTTGATCTGTGCTTGCGTATCAATAGGGAACCTAACAAACCGCTGCTTACTTTGATGTAAATTTAATTTAATTTTTAATCCTTATTTTAAGTGTTATTTTATTATATAAATATAGGGCGTTATCGCATTCAACCCATGTTAGTTAACATGCATGCATTTATAATGATTTTTTTTGTTATTATTATTTTTTCGTTCATTTAAATATTATTTCATATTATCTGTACTTGTTTGGGTAAAGGTTTTACCAAGGCATAAAATAAATCATCAATCAATATTTCTCTCTCTCTCTCTCTCTCTCTCTCTCTCCTTCTATTCCTCCATTCTTTTGTCCGGTTCAACACACGCGATTCGTATCGGCTATCCGTTGTCGCATAAGTATTCACTTCAATAATAATAATATTACAATCAGGTAATAATCAGGCTTGTAACAACATGAACATATTGTATTGAGAAAAAAGAATTGTTCGTATATTTGCGTATACACATTTCTTAGTCCAGCTTAATAAGTGCTGTTCTGGTATAATGAGGGTCGTTCGCTATTTTGTGGCATGAAATATAGGTATGGGGTTTTCAGGCTGCAGCAAGTACAGCATTGTATAATAGGATATAGCTTTTTCTAAGATTGCCCGAGATTGGCGTAGTCCACATCAGTTATGACATTTAGAAAAACTGATATCTGAAAACCTCTAAGAAATGTCCTAAATAATTTGTTTCCTTTACGCAAAGAAAAAACCCCACACCTAGGCGGAAAAACTCTGACCTGGCAACACTGAAACCCATATTATGAGCTTTGCTTCCTTCAAATTCCGTGTGAAAATTATAGAGTATTACGTTTCCAAATTTTCCTACAATGCTGCGTCCATACAGAAATTTGATCGAATCATTTTTTGACAATATTCGACCGATTGAGACAAAATATAGGCTATGAATACAGATTCGTGGCCAGTGACAAAAATAATTTAAGATTTGGGTTTTTTTGTGAAATTCAACGAAAGTTTCGCTTGAGGAATTATAACAATGTTATTTACGCAATTAATTAATTTATACCTTGAGCACTTGAGCTAGCGACACAAAAAGAACACAAATTTTCAGCTTTATTTTATTGAATACGTACAATGACAAATAAAAGAGGTTTTAAATTGTTGTTTGAATAGATATTAAACTTACGTTGATGGGCTCGAAAACTTAGTTGTCCTTCGTCTCGAACGGCGCGCGGGTTTGAATAATTGAATTTGAAATAATTGTGAGATTGACGGACAAACATAAGCGTTTATAGGGTAAAGTTATTTTTACAACTATTTCAGGCAGTACCACAATGGGGTGTTCTTGTCAGGAACGAAATAGGATTCTTAATCAACGATGGTGAAGGACAAGCAAACAAGGTTCCCGGCTCGCGATTGAAAACTCCTAGCCTACCGATCTGGGTAACTCTGTGCTTGGGTCACTATGGCGTGTTATTTAACACGAATCGGGAACTTCTAAGAAATTACCATGCCGAAAGACGGTAGGTTTCACGTTTTCGTTTTAAATACTTGAAAACAGTTGATGTTTTTACGGTAAAAATCGGATAGTGGTTATTTTTTTTTAACGTAGTCCGATTTATCCAATGAAGGTTTAATTCTCAAGTTTCCAAAAGCTCCACTATAGAGCGCTGCAAACCCAAAGAACCCAAAATAACGTAGCTCAGTGCATGGTCTGATATTGACAGAAAAATTCGAATGATTTTAACGAGATGCATATTTTTGATAAAAAATCTGAATTGACTAAATTTTTCCTAAAATCAATTTTTTTCATATTGCATTCCATTATTGCAATGATTTATTTTCAACATATTGATTTATTCAAGTTAAGATCTATTTAATATCGTCTAATACCCAAATATTTTATTGACCGAGCGAAGCGAAGTCTCACAACCTGCTGGAATAAATCGGCGTTCGTATGTTTGCATGTTTGTTCAATGATAACTTGCGTACCATTGATCCGATCTTCATGAAGTTTTGTAGTCAAGTAGTTCATCCTAATACAATTTTTCGGGGCACTGACACCGAGCATAGCAAGGTTTCCGTGAACTAACAATGGAAGAGACAGGCAGACAGAAACATAGTCACTTTCGCTTTTGTAATAGTAGTGTATTATAGAATAGTTTTATAATATGAATAATATTGTAGGCGAGTAATTCATGCAACTACAATTGCTAAGTTCGGATAACGAGCCTAATCGGTCAAGGGGTTTATACGTTGATGTTTAGATGTGCTTAAAAATTAAAGCCTTGCAGTCGAGTATCGATGAAGAGAGGAGATTGGGCCATCCTGCAAGTACAATAGTGTGAAGAAAAAAACAGTGGTTTATATAATAAATACAATAATAATGATAATAATAACTTGCGCTGTTCTCCATCTAAGAAGTTGAAGAGCAGAGGGTGTCGCGGCTGATGTTCGGCTGATGGACGGGAGCGTCTTCAGACACCTGGACGCCGGAGGGTCTTACCGATACCTTGACATCGAGTCAAAGGGGCCCTCCGCAGTGAGTATAGGCGCCTGTCAAACGGATCTGGAAATCAGATCTGTCTGGAAAAAATAAGATCAGTGCCACCAATATTCTCGCTGTCCCGGTCCTGCTCTACTCATTTGGCGTCGTCCAATGGCGTAGAGACGAGCTTGAACAGCTGGACATCGGCAAACGCAAGACAATGAATATCCAGCGGAGTCTGCACCCTCAATCTTTCACCCCGCGCCTTTATATGCTCCATCAGAGCGGCGGGTGCGGGCTCTTGGGATTTAAGTGTTCTCATGACCGCAAGGCTCGGAATGAGGCTCGGAATAGCAAGCAATGTATTAACGAGCCTCGACCCGCTCCTGGAGATTGTGAACCAGCATGAACTTTATGGGGCAGGGGCTTTTATTTATAAGGCTGCAGATCGTGTGGCAGAACCCCTCGGCTTGGAGTTCCGCCGGCGCTGGCGTGGAACCTTGCCAACAGATCTCGGCTCTCGGTTGCTCAAGACTCGACGTCGGCGGGCAAATCAGGGCTGCCGAGCAGACTGTCCTGACTCGGCAGCACGTGGACAGACCCATGCACGGTGTGTCTTTCCACCACATCGAGGAGCAACTGCTGTCCATCCAGCTGACCTTTTCCTTCTTGCGGTCAGCTGGACTGACGTCCGAGACCGAAGGGTTTTTCTGCACCTGCTAAGACGGAGTCATGAAGACCCTGGTCTATCGCAGTCACGTTATGGGTCAGCCTCTGCCGACCACTTTGTGTCGTGCATGCAAACAGTCGCCGGAGACACCGATGCATCTACTGTTGGCCTGCCCGGTATATGCAGTCTTTGGGTATATCCATCGCCATAACGCGGCCCTAAGTGTGTTATCTACATCTACGGCACTCATGAAATTAACCGCGGTGCCCGTACTGCTTCTTTACCAGGAGATATTGAGGCCGTTATCGTGGGCGTGAGGTACAAGATCTATTGGAACTTCTCGTTCGCGACCATCGGGCCGCTTCAAGCGAATAGACTAATATTGTCCTCTTCGATTTCGACGACGAGACGATATACTTCATTGAGTTCTCTCGCCCCGGCCGAAGTGAATGTGTCGCGAAAGGAAGAGGAGCACCGGCTCAAATATCAGCCTCTCCTGGCGGAGCTACGCCCCTTGCACCGGGGATTCAGAGTGACTCTCGTTGTCCTCATCATTGCGCTTGGAAGGGGTGAAAGAGTCTATTGTGTCAGGCCTCGCCGGCGTACCGGTTTGCAAACCCGCTGTCCGATTGCTAGCGGGTCGGGTGCAGAAGGCGGTCATCCTTGGATCCCTCTGCTTACTCAGACAACAAGATTGTGAACTGCGGTAGCCGTTCATCCTGTGGCTTATCACAGAATAGAAAAGTACAACCACACGCTTTCAATATTTCTCAACGACTATCAACAACGCTTGTCGAAAAAAGAGGAGCTTCGCACGCACTTGGAGTGGGGATTTCATAGCCTACTTTACTGGTAACATTTTTAGGAGCACGAAAACCCCAAAACTTAACACTTCCGCCGGTTGAGTTCTCTACACGCGTACACGCATTCACATACTCTCACATAGGCGCTTAAAACTATCTCTTGGCAATGTCTTGGTTAAAATGTCAGGTTTTTGCATATTTGATAGAATATACTGGACTCGTATCTCACCATTCTCGATTTTCTCGCGTATATGATGATATCGAATATCGATATGCTTTGTTCTCTCGTGGAACTCTGCATTTTTAGTTAGCTTTATCGTGGCTTCATTCTCGACGAAAAGAACAGTAGCTCCATCGCATCGATGTCCAATTTCCTTTAAGGAGGTACGGTGATGACCACGCTAGTAAACTAAGAGTCTATTTTTCGCCATAATACCGCTACGTTTTAGACATATGTGTGTGGCCTATATTTCGAGAAATATTTTTTAAGTATTGAATTTCAAGCTACTTATTATTTTTATAATATTAAAACAAACGTAATAATCTACTACTCGACTTCAGTAGTACGCCATATCGTCGACGTTTAGCATCGTTGCATTTTCGATAGCTGTCATCGGTCCCACGCGCTCGGCTTATTATTTTTGGTAGCCGGTAAACATGGAGAATGAAAATAAGTACTGTAGAAGTTTATCAAGAGAGTAGCAGGATTGTACCTGAAGTCCAGTTTAGAGACAAAGGTAGATTCTGTCGGACAAGAATTAGAGAGTGAAAAGATGATATTGCGAATGCAAATGAAAAACGTCGCGTTGACGTTAACCTCAATATCCAATGTCCAATCTGTCCGAAGTCAAAACATATTTCATCGATGGTTATGTTATTTTTCCCTTTCCTAATTTTCACAATATTTGCAGATATAAAAACGAACGTTCATTTTATATGACGGTTTTTCCATGCTGAATTTACATATAAATGCGTTGTATACATGTCGCCAGAAAGATTGAGATGCCTTAGCTATACATAAAAGAACTTTGACTAAATATCGACGAAAGGCCTTTTATAATCGATTAAAAAACGTACGGCTTCACACAACCATATTTTTAATTCGCGTTGAAAATATCTGATAGAAGAATCAAATTTGCGCGGGTATTCGGCGTTGCCACACTTCGAGCAAGATGGCTGCGGTTACGTCACGAGACGTCTCTCTCGCCGAATACTTCGGTTTTTCGCGACTTTATTTCTAAATTTATTGCTTATTTCTGCGGTGAGCTTTCCAATTCAAGTTGCCTTATTAATCACAAGGAACCAACGAACGCAACCGTTAGTTTTTTTTACGTGTGTCTTGGCTCCAAGTAGCACAAAAAAATCGATATATGAGAGGACAGGCACATTTTGTCGTCTACGTGTGACTAATTGACCAACTTTAACAATTAATAACTCGGAAACTGTACGGTAAATCTCGTGGAAACTCCGCATACGCATGGACGAAGCTCTCGACAATGTTATTAAAAAAAATCGGGCTTTTATCTTGGACTCGCTCCAATCACCGTACCTCCTTAACAAACTGCGCAACCACACGGCTCCTTTTGTGGCAGATGACGCGGCAACGTACTCTGCCTCGGTGCTACTCAATGTCACAATTTTCTGTCGTTTCGATGACCATGTTACTGGGCGACCTGAGAGGTCAAACACTTATCCGGAGGTGGATCTACGAGTCTCTAAATCCCCCGCGTAATCCGCGTCTGCAAAACCAACTAGACTAGACTCGCTTCCGCCGTTTTTATATTCGATTCCTAGATCCGAAGTACGAACTAGATAAGAGAAGATTCTCTTTACAGCCTGCCAGTGAATTAAGTCGTGTTGATTGAGAAATTTATTACTCGCGGTATTGACAGCAACCGCAATATCTGTTCGTGACAGGATTGCGACGAACATCAACGATCCCACGGCTTCGCGATAGGGAACGTTATTCACGCACTCGTTAATTTTTGCCGGACGTAACACTCTGTGTGGATTGACTGGCACACTCAGGCTTTTTGCTTCGTTCATTCGGAGTTTTTCGAGGATACATTTTATGTACGCGCTTTGGTGTATGAATACCGACCTTCGCGCTCTGTCTCGACAAAATTGTAAACCTACAAACAAACTCCCGTCGCTCAGCGTGATCTCGAACTCGCGACATAACCGCTCAGTTATGCGACTGAGAATTTCAAATTTGAGACCAACCCAGTGAATATATTATATTCCTATTAAACGAATATTTGAGCTCTAACTCATAATTGTTATAACGATCCAAAAATACCTACCCAGGTTTTTCGAGCCGTGGATATAACACATGGTATATCGACATCCTACTTAGCGCCTAAAAGTGGAGACGAGGGAAATTTGTTCGCCTTCTAGATGTGAAGTAAAATTCATTCTTTATTCTATATTCAATTTGAAGCTACTTATTACTACTGTTGTTTCCTACGTTTGTGAGGAACTATAGGGCCAAAATTGGCTGAAAATTTCGACTCGGGTAGTATAGTCCCATTAGAATACACATGACTTCTAGTCAACGAAGCCAGCATGTTGCCATTTTTTGTAGGTGATTTGGGCCGCTAGGATTGTACCCATAAAATATGTGTCGATTCTTTGGTATCTTGTGGCCGCCAAAAATAATCTTAAAGAAAATGACATTTTCATGTTATTTTTTTAATGGGATGTATTAAAAAATGCTTTTAAATGGGATGTATTAAAAAATGCTTTTAATGGGATGTATTAAAAAATGCTTCCCATAATAATTGTACACCATAATATCATCTACCAAATTATTCTTACACAAACATTACGTAAGGTAGTTCTATTAACGATAAATCACAGTTGAACAACGATTTTTTTGTTTGTTGTGTACACTTTGGTTATTTATCGGATTATCGGAAGGCTTACAGAGTGCAACAAAATCGTGGTGGCAGTGTCCGGCGTTAACATTCATGGCTTATCTAAAAAAATGATGAAAAAATGATCGAAAAAAAAACACGTTTTTCGTGGATATAACATTTTAGCTTATAAATAAACGTAAATAACTGCTTAAAAATTGGAGCCACTTAAAAAATTCTTCGCGATTCTTATTCGTCTTTACGAGACGCGTCATTTAAAAAAAAAGGTCTCAATATCGTAATTACAAGCGGAGAGACATTTATTTATACGTTTCCTGGATTTATTATTATTGCAATTAACGTTTTCGCGTAATTCAAGTTCGTGACCAATCGTAATATTTTTGGGCATGACATTCAATATGATAAGGTAAATGTCCCAATTATTGAACAGGTCCCAATTATTGAACACTATCTTGTATTCTAATTATTTCTCATTCACCTGCATGCATTTACTTATTTATAAAATTTCATTACATATATGGAACTTTTAGCTATCGAAATGTTACCTTACTTATGCAAAAAAAGCTTTAATTAATAGAGAAAAAAATTATTTAATCAACAACGGTGACTCGTTTTGACGTCTCGTGGTAACTGCTTATCGTTTTTGCTAAGACGCGCCGCTTCATGCGTAAGGGCATACAAAATTCAAAAACTGTCGCATCTCAAAAAGTAAAGGCGTTTCAGGTTCCTCAGAAAATTTCTTACAAATTACAATTTTTATGAAAAAACTTTATTTAATTATTTGTTAAAAAATACGGTGTTCGATCATTGGGACATAGAAAATGCAGTGTGTCCCAATTATTGAACACTCGAATTCTCCAAGTTGGCGTCATTAAACCCATCAAAACATCGAGACAGTTAACGTGTGACAGATCGTGTGAATCGGATTTATTCAAACAAAAACTGTAAGTTCCTGAATAAACTTACCTCTATTCTTTTAATAATAACTCTAAAATCGTCAAATATATTTTTCATTTGTATTTTCGTGCAATAAACATAAAAAGGAAAGTAAAAAGAGAATATAACCTAAATATAACCTAAAAATACGAATTTACTGTTCAATATTTTTTGCTCTCCGATATTTCAGGGAGCCAAGCTGCGACAAAATCAAACAAAAACAGAATATGAAAACGAGGAAGCTGAAAAGAAAAAGAAAATAAAGTTCGAGTTGAAAAGCAAAAACAAACCAAATGCGAATGAACCAAAAACCTTTCAAAAGAGACTAAATATATATTTTTGTATTTTTACATGATTAACAAAAGATTATTTAAGTGTTTCATTTTGCTTTTATTTCTCAATATTGTACCCAAAATAATATTTTTAGAACGGAAAAAGAATTCTCGAGAGTGTTCAATAACTGGGACATGCCTGTTCAATATTAGGGACATAGGCACTTCCAGTGTTCAATAATTGGGACATTTGCATTCTTCACATTGTTATTCTTTTTTTTCATTTAAAACCATTTAAAAATAATTTAAAGGGTGATTTTTCGAAAGTAAAAATATCAAAGTATCATTTGAACATGAAAGCGATGGTTTTTTATTGATTTTATATTTTGTTCTCACCGAATTCAATCCCCCAGATCCTTAGCTGTTCAATAATTGGGACATTTACCTTACAAATCCGCTGGAGCATTCATCTCATTGCAGATCGTGATGAAATTCGATCGCTCGCGCACGGAATAGGGAACGGTGTTGTCGGTGCGGCCGGGGGACATGGTGGAGGAACTGTCGCTCCTGCCAAGGTTTTCCTCACGCAGTTTAGTCGACTATTTGTACATCTCCTTCATAAATTGTCGTTAAAAGGTTTCTTTTTTCTACTTCGCGTATTTTTTTCCTCACGAATTCGAAAATTCCCGTGAAAATGAATGTTTTTTAATATTTACCCCAATAATTATTATTTTACTTTAATTTTGATGTAGGAATGCCTGTAAATGATATTATATTAAAACGGTGACGGTATCATACATACATTTCTGTTCGTCCGCAATTTTATTCATTGCAATAATAATGTAATATACATTCTTACAAACTAGCTTCGCAGTAAAAATTCAATTTTTTTTTCGTTAGGTCCATAGTCGCCATTGTTTTCTGAATCATTCGTATTTTCTTCGGTATCGAACACGTCATTACAGCCGCGTTATCGACATCGTCCGTAAATATTAAAAGCTCTTTGTCGATTTCATCGGTTACAATTATTTCGGGATCGATAACGTTTGAACAATTTTGCATTTATTGCAGAATATTGTGCATTTTAACCCAACCTCTGGTCACGTCCTATTTGTTACACAATTACATGTATCGTAACCACCAGAAATAAGTTCGAACAAATTAGATGAATCGAAAGATTGGTTTAAAATGCACAACAGTCGGCAAGAAATGTAACGGGTGAAATTGTTCAAACGTTATCAAACCTGAAAAAGTTGTATGCGACGAAGAGTTTTTAAGATTTACGGACAGTATCGACAACGCGGCTGACACTACGTATCCAATAACCGAAAAAAGAGAATGATTCAGATAATATTGACAACCACGAGGCTGACGAAAAAAGTCTACTAGGAAGCTAATTTATAAGAATATATATTACGTATTATTCTAATAAATGATGAATGATGAATCCGGACCGCAAGCATTGTTAATCCGTCAGGCTGCCAACTCAGCCACGACACTCATTGAGGATACAGAAACATTTATGATGCACGCTTATGTATAATGTTTAGTGTTGAAAAAAAAATCGCTGAAATGACCGCGTCAAAGGCTCAAGATTTCTCTTTGAACCTCTCACGGTCGTTTTGGCGTTTTATTATTCAACGCGTTAAGGTGTTAATTTTTTACTCCGCATTCTCGGCATAAACAGGCAACTGAGGGAAAACAATGATCTCGATACATGATTTTCGCTTTGAAATTCATTTAACGCCTATTCAAATCCGCAGTACAGCCACACAAATATGTCGAGCTTGATCGAACGGAAAACCTTGCTCCATTCGCCTGTCGAGTAAGGTAAATGTCCCAATTATTGAACAGGTCCCAATTATTGAACACTATCTTGTATTCTAATTATTTCTCATTCACCTGCATGCATTTACTTATTTATAAAATTTCATTACATATATGGAACTTTTAGCTATCGAAATGTTACCTTACTTATGCAAAAAAAGCTTTAATTAATAGAGAAAAAAAATTATTTAATCAGCAACGGTGACTCGTTTTGACGTCTCGTGGTAACTGCTTATCGTTTTTGCTAAGACGCGCCGCTTCATACGTAAGGGCATACAAAATTCAAAAACTGTCGCATCTCAAAAAGTAAAGGCGTTTCAGGTTCCTCAGAAAATTTCTTACAAATTACAATTTTTATGAAAAAACTTGATTTAATTATTTGTTAAAAAATACGGTGTTCGATCATTGGGACATAGAAAATGCAGTGTGTCCCAATTATGGAACACTCGAATTCTCCAAGTTGGCGTCATTAAACCCATCAAAACATCGAGACAGTTAACGTATGACAGATCGTGTGAATCGGATTTATTCAAACAAAAACTGTAAGTTCCTGAATAAACTTACCTCTATTCTTTTAATAATAACTCTAAGATCGTCAAATATATTTTTCATTTGTATTTTCGTGCAATAAACATAAAAAGGAAAGTAAAAAGAGAATATAACCTAAATGTAACCTAAAAATACGAATTTACTGTTCAATATTTTTGCTCTCCGATATTTCAGAGAGCCAAGCTGCGACAAAATCAAACAAAAACAGAATATGAAAACGAGGAAGCTGAAAAGAAAAAGAAAATAAAGTTCGAGTTGAAAAGCAAAAACAAACCAAATGCGAATGAACCAAAAACCTTTCAAAAGAGACTAAATATATATTTTTGTATTTTTACATGATTAACAAAAGATTATTTAAGTGTTTCATTTTGCTTTTATTTCTCAATATTGTACCCAAAATAATATTTTTAGAACGGAAAAAGAATTCTCGAGAGTGTTCAATAACTGGGACATGCCTGTTCAATATTAGGGACATAGGCACTTCCAGTGTTCAATAATTGGGACATTTGCATTCTTCACATTGTTATTCTTTTTTTCATTTAAAATCATTTAAAAATAATTTAAAGGGTGATTTTTCGAAAGTAAAAATATCAAAGTATCATTTGAACCTGAAAGCGATGGTTTTTTCTTGATTTTATATTTTTTTCTCACCGAATTCAATCCCCCAGATCCTTAGCTGTTCAATAATTGGGACATTTACCTTACGCACGATTTGCGAGGGGCGCAGACTTTTCCCCCACCGAGCTACCCATTCATGTTCACGCTGACTGCGATACCGACTTGAGCGGTGATCAGGACTCGCGCGGCTACAAAAGAATCTGCAACCTCGACAGAGGCGATGATCACAAAATTATGTTCCCGAACTCGCCGCCGCGAATTAACGGCATACCCGAGGCACGCCGAAAACGGGCGCGTTGTATACATGTCCCTACTAATCTCTGCCCCGATCGCACCGACGACGCCGTGCTCTATGTCGTGCGCGAGCGATCAAATTCAACCATGATCTACAATGAGATGAGCGCTCCAAGGAGTTTGTATCATATTGAATGTCATGCGTAAAAGTATTAATACTCACGAATTTGAATTACACGCAAATGTTGATGACAACAATAATAAATCGAAGAAACGTATGAATAACTGTATCTCCGCTTGCAACGAAGATATCATGTCCTTATTTCGCCAATGACGTGTCTCGCAAAGACAAATACGAATCTCGAAGAATATTTCCAGTAACTTCAAAATTCGAGTAGTTATT
This sequence comes from Ophion obscuratus, assembly GCA_964007375.1. Taxonomy (NCBI): domain Eukaryota; kingdom Metazoa; phylum Arthropoda; class Insecta; order Hymenoptera; family Ichneumonidae; genus Ophion; species Ophion obscuratus. The sequence continues at coordinate 21,427,147 of OZ023319.1, read as the reverse complement.
TATATTTGTTCATAAACAAACATGTTACATCCTCGAAAAGCCTGTTTTTTCGAAATATTTTTTTGAGCTTAATCATGAATGTACACGCTGAAAACTACCTCCACGATTTTTTGGCGCCCCCTGAGCTTTTTGGATCACTCGCTATAAGGAAACGTCGGATTTACGAAAATCGGTTATTATTGCTGAATTGGCGATAGATTCTTCTCGGTGACCTATGAGTTTCAGAATAGTGAGTTGATAAATAACCTAAGTACCTACAATAAACAAAACAAAATCTTTGCTCAACTGTGATTTACCGTTAAACTAAAAATACTACTTAATTTTTGTGTAGGACTTATTTTGTAACCGGCATTACGGCGCACAACTCTTATAGTGAGCATTTTTGATAAAACCCAATAAAAAAAAAACAATTAAATATTTTTAAATATCTTTTAGCGTTCATAAAACACCATAGAATTGGAGATATTTTGGGGCTACAATGGTGGAGGTCCTAATTACCTGCAAAAAATAGCGACATGCTGGTGTTTTCATTCAACAAGTTCTACCATTGCAATGATGTTTATCAACAATAATTATTATTGTCTGGTAGATTCGATGTCATCTACTACACCTGTGGCGGTAGCCACGCTACTTTAACCATCGATACAAGATCAAGAGACAGTATCGATGGCCTCGAAACGACCTCGGGAGACTCCGTGGACATCGCGGTCACACCGCTGGAGAAGTTAATCCATTCAAAGTATGTACGAATTTGTGTACCCATATAAGGAAACCCAGATCCCAATATCTATTTCGAACATACCTTGATCGTAGTTAATAGTGAGGCAGACCGAGAAAGTGAGACACGTGAAAATGCGATAAAAATAGGAAAAAATCAACCATACCAAATATGCGAATTATTTATTTTTGATTGTTATTGAATATATTATGCGCGCTCGTGTCAATGAGCGGGCTGAGATTGGTTTTCTGAACAACTGTACGGTATTCAGTCTTCTAACCTATCTCAGAAGATATATTTCACGTTAGCTATTACAGCGCTAGACACACTTGTCTATTGGCTTAAAATAAAGGAGATGAGGGAATTACACAGAGGCAAAGAGTATACTCCTGAAAGATTTGAATGATAAAATACAGATATATATTGTTATACCAAATTTGATAAATTGACAATGACGGTTACAATTTTTTTACACTTGATTATTATCGCAGTTTCCTTTCATACATTAATTCGATTGTGGTTTTAAGTAAGTTAAATACGATTACATGAGTTACGGGGGATTGGACTTACGGTTTGGTGAACTTGTAATTTGACATCGTGCTGGCGGTAGACGTTCGGGTCTGTTCGAAGACAGTGACACTCCTAACGCAAATTACAATATGAATTTTGTTGGTTGAGAGATTGGTAGAACGAATAATTATTCCACTCACTCAAACCTCGGGCAGTGATGCTTGATCGCGAAGAACCGACGACGCGTCCTACCGCTGAACATGCTGCTCGGATTTGCCGAAGATTATTGGAAAGATGTGGTAAATGCGAAGCATGAGCTAATTCTTACGAGATCGAAGACTGATGATAATACCATCATCCAAACAGCTTCCGAAGACTAGAAAACTTGTATTGCATAACATCGTATGGCTTGTACCGTATACAGGGTATCCCTCTTATCTGTGCCACCCGAAATAACTCGGTAATTATCGACGTCACAAAAAAATGTTCCAGACGTACGGTGTGACTTCTTCACACCAGTTGTACGGTGTGAAGAAGGGCCATCAAATGCGGCCAATTTTTTTTATTTCGGTGGGAGCGCTGACGCACAGTAAAGATCACCCTGGCTACCGGCTGACGCACAGTAAAGGTCCCCTGGCTACCGGCGTCCCCTTACCTGTGAGTCCCGCGCCTTCAACCGTTATCCCCTCCCCATGGACCCCGTGTTTTTGGGCATCCTCTTCCACCGCATGACGTAACTCGCCGGACTCCCCGCACCCAACCGCGCGAGTCGAAAATCATCATCCACTCCCCCCAATTCCCCAAAACGGCCCTAGTCCCTCTAGTCCAGTCAAATTACAGAAACAAAAAAACATAAAATACCGCATTTTTGGGATTATGATGGATCGATAGGGGGGTGTATTCTGAGCTTAAATTCCAATTTGTGGGATTCTACTGAGGTCAGCTCAAGGTCATTTCGATGAAAACGCGTTTAATTCGATATCTCGAGAACGGTTAGTGTTAGGCCAAAAATTGTAGAGACCTTTTCTCTTCTTAATTAAATTTCCTAACTTTTTTATCTGAAACTTTTTTTTTATCATCAATATTTTTTAATTTATTACGTCCAGAAGGCAAAAATTTTACTTTTTTTTCTCCCTATTTTTCATTTTTCGTCATTTTCTCCCCAACCGTTCAATTTTATGAAACTTTACCGGTTATCAAAGTTGTAGATCCTTTAATTATGAACAACTTTTTCCAATAACTTTTTTTTCTAATACCAATATCTTCGGAGTTATACCTAACTTTACCGAGCGAAATCCGCGCCAATGTCGCAATATCATCGACATCAGTGGGTATTCAGTACTCCCTTACCCGCACTAATGCACGCGACAGTGTGTCTGTGAATACGCGTCGCGACATTGGCGCGGATTTCGCTCGGTAAAGTTAGGTATAACTCCGAAGATATTGGTATTAGAAAAAAAAGTTATCGGAAAAAGTTGTTCATAATTAAAGGATCTACAACTTTGATAACCGGTAAAATTTCATAAAATTGAACGGTTGGGGAGAAAATGGCGAAAAATGAAAAATAGAGAGAAAAAAAGTAAAATTTTTGCGTTCCGGAAGTAATAAATCGAAAAATATTGATGATAAAAAAAAAAGTTTCAGATAAAAAAGTTAGGAAATTTAATTAAGAAGAGAAAAGGTCTCTACAATTTTTGGCCTAACACTAACCGTTCTCGAGATATCGAATTAAACGCGTTTTCATCGAAATGACCTTGAGCTGACCTCAGTAGAATCCCACAAATTGGAATTTAAGCTCAGAATACACCCCCCTATCGATCCATCATAATCGTAAAAATGCGGTATTTTATGTTTTTTTTTTCCATTCTGAGCCGTAATTTGACTGGACTACTCGTGAGACCGCCAGAGATAAGAGTTGAACGTTCAATCGAGTCTATACTCATGTCGCTATTATCTGTCAACTAGCTGTTGATGCAGAGACTCTCATACCTCTCTTGTTATCTCGTATAACATTGCACATCTATATTTAACCGATTACACACACGCAATGCCCTGAAAGCATCACTGTTCAGAAATCATGTTGAATTATGAGTGTAAAATCGGGAAATTTCAAACCATTGCATAAATGTTACTTAAAAAGTTTATACTATAACTGAATTTCTGTATAATTTCAATGTTACGCTACATCTAGAACGATTCAAATTCGAGAAAACCCGTGCGCTTGCGAATACCTCTCTCTGCTTACAGTATTGTCGGATTACTGTTACTCCAAACGCGTCGAACCTTTGTTGAAGTTTGATTTTCAAAAAATGGTATGCCGGTTTACAGTACTATTCAAAATCTATGTTTTTTAAGTTCCCATGTTCATAGGATATATTTAAAGATTATTTGTGAAAATATCATTTTGAAACATAAAAAAATACATGAGTAAAGCGTTGTTCCCTAAAACTCAAGATCGATCTTTGAAAGAACTTAGCATTTAGTTCGATTTTGTACCCCTAGACTTGCATCATTGGTAGTGCATTATCATTCCCATCGCTGAATAAGCTTGTAGCAATATTTGCTGCGATTATAACAATTTTCAAACGATTTGAAGTAGTTTTTGATCCCATCGATTTTAAAAGGGCATTTACACTCTCGGGATTCTTTTGCGTGAAACCTTCGAAACAACGTGATAATGAGTGATTGGAATTCCTTTACCCATAAGCAGGCGGAGTAGCTTTCTGGAAGTATGTATAAAGGGGAGCTTCACATTTGCAATCTTGTAATGAAATTAAAAAAACAAAATTCAGATCCAATTTTTGAAAATATCAGCGTTTCGTAACGCCTTAGAAAACGGTACTGATATTGGCATTTTATACAGTTGGTATAGGCTGTGTTCTAAACTTGCCAACTTCGATATTATATATCTCCATTTAGAAACGGTAAATCGCTTTAAAAATTCGTAAACAGTTAGGGAATACAGCTAGTTTCACACATTATGAGTTTCAATATCTTCGGCTTCATAAGCATTTTCAAAAGAACTAATTTAACACTTTTAGCCGCGAAAACTCTAGTATCGGATTCCTAGTTTTTACTAATAAGAAGCCACGGCTTAGCATTAGTTGCAGGTCTCCTCGCTTCGCAGGAACGAGATAACGATTAAAATTCGTATCTGTGCACTTCCCGAATTTACAAAAGTTTCCTGGAATGATTGCTTCCTACGACTTTCTTACAACAAATCGACTTATGTCAAAAGAAGGCGACACTGTAATCTGCGATTTTTTTCAGATGGCAGGACGCACTGATCCAGTGGACTGGGACATCAGTCTTATAGACCAGATGGCAGATATAAGATCCACAGCTTACGAGTGCAGGTGTAGTCGTATTGTTAATTACAGTCGGTGATCAGGACTGTCGATATATACTTGATCGAATTAAAAGTCCAGTGTAAAATCCTTGTAAATGTTTCAACGTAATGAAATCGTGTTGAATATGTATATGATTAGAATTAGAATATTTATGTACCTAGAGTCTTGTTGCATTTCCATATCGTAAATATCCATCGGTGTATGCTTATTATAATATTTTGCCGTATCTAAACATCCAATTGAGATTGGCAATAAACCTATTTTATCAAAACTTTATTAGCTGAAACATACGTCCGAAGAAACTTTTTCTCCATGCACTTTCTCCTTTATGAGCACTCTATCTTGTCGGTCAAAGCAAAACGTATGCCTCTGATGTAGCCCACCAGAGTCCAGGGCCTTGATAACTAGAAAGCCTCTGCCACTTACTAGTCTGAACGAGTAAAGTTGCGTGCGCGAATATTTTTTTTTTTTAACTACCTGCAAAGAAGAAAAAGACAACGCTATGAAGAATGCAAGTAGGCATCAAAGCCCAATAAGCAAATTATTCTGCACTTACCGAAATATAAATACTTTTTTCCAAGAACTGTCAAACGCGTTCCAAAGTTAAACCAAAGAACAGATCTGTTCTCTGGTTAGACACGTAACTCGGGACCCATCACTGCCGTATCTAGAAGGCGGGTTTTTACCGCACCGCGACACATGCGCCACCGTCGAGAATGCGAGCTCACCCGGCGATACGTACGCCACTGGCTGAAATGCTAACTACGAATTTATTGACCAGGGCTGCCGCGTTCGCCACGCTTGGAACATCTTCATTTTCAGAGCAAGAATCAGACGACAGTAGCATAATAAATATTGCCCTTAATTTTGAAAAGCGCGCTCACGAAACGCCAGAACTCACTTCATCACCTACTGGACGTACCAAAAGGAATCTCCACCAAATCCCTAACCGTCCAGATAGTCATGGGAACACGAGCGAAGAGGCCCTCGGAAAAGGTGAATTGTTCCCTCTTAATGAAAAGAAAAGTCTAAAAGACAATCACACCACTAAACCTATGGACGCAGGCTTCTCAAACGAAGATAGAAAATCAACAGATGAAAGTCATAAAAGTCGAGTCATGAGACTAACCTTTAACGTTGAATATCGCACACACGGTGTAACAGCCATCGCCAAAACAGGGGAACCAGCACTCTTAGCGACTCGTAAATTCTTCAGATCAAGAAAACCCAAAAAATGTTCCTGCTGTCCTGATGCAAGCAACACACACTATTACCCCACGTGCAAAAGTAGCGAAAGAAAAAAGGGCCACACAGGAGTAGCTCATAAGCAAAAATAATCAGGTATTCCCCGGGCCAGGAACAACCCCCACCGACGCTGCTACACGTTGCTAATACCAACAGCTGCGAAAATGAATCCTTTCATCAGCAAGGAAAAACTCCCAATGAAATGATTCGGAGGATTCTAAAAATCAAGAAAATTCAAACGACGTCATTTCATCCACAATCGAACGGATCGCTCGAACGAAGTCACCAAGTGCTCACAGATTACTTGAAACATTACACCAATAAAAAAGATTGGCATAAGTGGCTACGACTGACAACTTTCGCATACAAAACAAGCGTACACGAAAGTATGAAATATACAACATTCCAGGTAGTCCTAGGTAGTACGACTACCCTCACAATTTTGATATATGGACGAAATCTTAACGAGCGACGAACATGTGAGAAATCTTGGGCACCATTTACAAGAAGTTCGACAATCAGCTCACAACAACCTCAAAAGTTCCAAACACAAATCCAAGACTCAATACGATAAAACAATCAATCCCGTAATTTTCAAAATCGGAGATCAAACCTACCTGTTTAAAGATCAGCGAACACGAAAATTTGACAACTACTTAGGTCCTTATGATATAACACAAACTTTCCCAGACCAAAACGATATCAAAATCGCGCCAGGAAACAATAAGCGGAAAATCATCCACTGTGATCGGGCTAAATAAGCGCACTAACAAGCAACCATACCTTCATGAAAGCCCGGCGCACTTATACCCATACAACCATACCTTTCAGGTCTACTAAGACCCCGGTATGATGTTCCTGACGATCGCTCTACTCATCTCCGCCCTCCAACCAACCAACCCGCTGATCGCCTACGACTACGGAGCCCCACCAATGAATATCATGACTTTTTCGCTCCTGGATATTCAGGGATGCAACAAACCTATACATCAACCGGAAGTCACCACATCAAGAATCCAACTCCTCTAGAGAGTCGAATTTACTGACTTTAAGGTAGTCCAATGTAAGGTAGAAATACACAGGGCAATAATTCACTGCGGCATGCACCCTCACGCATCAAACGTCAAAAACGGATACATGGGATTCATCTTGAAGACAACCCACGAGTAGTGCAAAAAGATTCACAAAACAAAATCATACTAGACTCACAATTCGCTCCTGAATGGCCTGACAATGAATTTAACCAATAGAAGACCAGTTTCAATAGCCGAATCGACAACCAGCGACGGCACCTGCCAGGGAGTGTCATATTTGGACCTCTATGGCTCTTGGAACAACGTGATGTTTACCGGGTACTCCTACATAACGGTCGCCGGCTACCAAGCAAAAGTACACATAGAATAAAACGAAATCCTTTTACGATCAGACAGCCGCTGCCGTCACAGCTCGTCTATATGCTTAGACTGGGAAGGCAGAAACACATAATGGGATAAATTGCCCAATGACCAATGCAACTTTAACAACTACGATGTAACCTTCGCGGGTAGCGCAAAAAAAATAAGAGGCACTAAAACGAAATCGAAGGCGAGCAAATCTATTCAATCATCTCCGCGGACATTACATTTGCTCTCGCAGTCAGAGAACAAATCACACTTTGCGGACATAAGTTAATCAAAACAGAACATCCTAAACCTAATACATCGTCGATCAAAGAGACGTGGATTTCTTCACCCAAAAACGCATATCGATCATTAACTTGGACATCTTTGCATACACCAACGCAAAACTAGTATACCTCGGAAAAAATTTCGGAAATCAAATAACGAACTTCCACAACCACGTCGTTAAATAACAGTGCAAAATTGAGAAGAGAGTGCTCCGCAATACACTAGGCTTCGTATCATTCGCACCCGCCTCATTTGCTTACCACTCCATGGGCGAACCAGGATATATGGCTCACGTCGGAGGAAAGGTCGTCAGAATAGTAAAATGTGTACCAGTCAACGTAGCAATAAGAAAAATAAAATAATGCTATCAAGAATTACCAATCTTCAGAGGAAACGTGACGCTATTCATGATGCCCCGGACACGAATCATGATACAGACGGGACATGAAATCGAGTGCAATTCATTCCTCTCACCAATGTACCGCATCAATAACGCATGGCACCAAGCGCTCAGTAACGTATGGTACCAAGCGAGCAATTGGTCGGCAGGGTTTGCAATGATAGATCATTTGTAGCTCGTTTCCGTGAAAATTACAGGTAAACAACAATTATTGGATTGAATACTGACAAAATCCGGATTTTTAAGGACATCTTTGAAAGCGCGACGAAAAAATATGCAAAATAAAAAAAAACATCTTCCTATAACAATTTTTACAGAGATATCGACGTAGTTCACTAAGTCGGGCGAGGGGTGCCGTGGCGGGAGAGGCGGTACCCCATCATCCCGCCCGGTCGCACCGACGACGCCGTTCCCTGTTTCGCGCGCGCGATCGGCTTCAATCTTTATGGGCATTTCGACAAATACGCCAACGGGGTTTTATCATATTGCATGTTATACCTAAAGGTATTAAGAATGCTCGCGAACTTGAAAAACGCGGAAATGTTGATAACAACAATAATAAATTTAAGAAACGTAAAAATAACTATATCTCCCCTTCTGATGAAGATATCGAGTTACTTTTTATTCTGATTCATAGGGGCCATTGACAACATAAGGAGGTCATTCGATCTGAAATCGTTTGTAGGTGACGAATATTCGAATTGAAACTTTTGTTAGATCATAGTTTTCCAAAAGAAAAGGTAAAAACCATATGTAGAAAGTTCGCCATGCATAGTCTTTTTACCAGATGAAGTTAGCGTCGATACAAATTCATAACTACGGCATTTTTGCATAATAAATGTCTTAATCGTTATGACATCGTTTGTAGGTGACGAATATTATTCAAATTAAAACGTTTGTTAGATAATCGTTTCTGAAAAAAGGTGAAAACCAAATCTGGTAAGTCCCTATATACATCGCCAAATTACCCAATAAAGTTACCGTCGAAAAATTCTTTACTATGATATGTCTACATCACAAATGCTTCAATCGGCGCGAAATCGTTTGTAGGTGACGAATATTCAAATTAAAACGTTTGTTAGATCACCGTTTTTGAAAAATGAAGGTAAATACCATATGTGGTAGTTTCTTCCCGCATCAGCATATTATTCGATAAAGATGACAACGAAAACTTCATTTCTACATAATAAATGGCTTGATCGGTATGAAATCGTTTGTATGTGACAAATATCCAAATTAAAACATTTGTTAGATAGTCATTTCTGAAAAAAGTGAATTCCAAATGTGGTAAGTTCCATGTACATCGCCAAATTACCCGATGTCGTTAGCGCCGAAAAACGAATTATTAGATGTACAAATAAGTTTTAGGACAGTTTTCAAAAAATTCAAGATTTATTAAAAAAGAAGTAAAACACAGTTATTCATCGAAGTAATCTCCATCGCACTGAATGACCTTCAGCCATCTCTCAGGTAACTCGCGGATGCCTTTCGCAAAAAAACTTTCGTCTTGCGAGGTGAGAAATTTAGCGACCCATTTTTCCACTTCTTCAAATGTTTTGAATCGCACGTCAGACAAATCGTTCTGCATTTTCCGGAATAAATGATAATCGGATGGGGCTAAGTCTGGTGAATACGCCGGGTGTGGTACAGCTTCCTATCCAAGCGCTAGTAACGTATCCTTGACCGGTTTACCCACATGAGGCCGCGCGTTGTCATGGAGCAGTTTTACTGGACGTTTTCCTTTACCAGAAAATGGACGTTTCTTCTCAATTTCTTGATTCACTTGCATCAATTGATGACAATAGCGATCGGTAGTAACTGTTTGACCAGGTTTGAGAAGTTCATAATACAGTACGCTTTTCATATCCCACCATATGCACAGCATGACTTTGTTACAATGAACATTGCGCTTTGGCGTGGATGTTGTCGGCTCGCCGGGGTCAACCCAATGATATTTGCGTTTCGGATTATCAAAATAAATCCACTTTTCATCGCCGGTCACAATTTTCCACAAGAAAGACTTTCTATGTTGCTTGTTGTAAAGACTCACACAAATGTTAAGACGGCTGTTTTTATTTTCTTGAGTCAGAAAGTGTGGTACCCACTTTGTTCCTTTTCGAATCTTACCCATTGCTTTTAAACGATAAGAAACAGTTTGTTGAGTTACTCTAAGCTGTTCCGAAAGTTGTTTCTCCGTCTGACAAGAGTTTTCATCCAGCAACGCTTGCAGTTCCTGATCGTCCACCTTTACAGGAGACCCCGTGCGTTCACGGTCACTAACGTCGAAATCACCTTCTTTGAATCGCTTATACCAATACTCACATGTACTTTTAGATACAATGTTGTCTCCAAGAACAGAACATATCGATTCACACGCTTTCCTAATACTTTTTCCTTGATGGAGTTCATAGCGAATGTAGTGTCTAATAAATAGCTTATCGGTCTGCATGTTTAATTTACAGAATTTATAGGTTATGTTTATGACTCCTTAACGTTTCGATACTACATATCAAGCGCCATCTATGATAAGTGAGCGGGACCTTTGAATTAATTTAGAATAGCTGTTATGATACAAAATCGAAGTGTCCTAAAACTTATTTGTACTCCTAATACTTCCGTATTTCTACGTAGTATTAGGAGTACAACTTTGCAGTGACCGTTTTACTTAGAGAGCCACTGCGGCCGAAGTAGTGGCCCTAGCTCAATAAAAAAGTGGCTTTTTAAACTAGAGGCTCTGCCAATGTAAACAATTTAAAAAAGCTAACGGATATGTGTATGCATTATAAAGTTATTGGCACTCAAACATGGCAACCTACGAGCCGAATTCTCAGCATTTGCGGTAACTGCTCCAAAGACAACAAAGGAAGGGATTTTTGCACCGGATTGTGACTGAGATGAAAAGTGGGTTTACTACGATAATCCTAAACGCCGAAAATCATGGGGACTGCCTGGTCATATTCCGTCATCGACGCCCAAACCGAATATTCACGGATCCTAAGTGATGCTGTGTATCTGGTGGGACCAGCTGGGCGTTGTGTACTATGAGCTGCTCAAACCATCCGAAACCATCACAGGGGAACTCTACCGACGTCAGTTGATGCGCTTGAGTAAGGCACTCAAAGAGAAACGGCCACAATTCAACGAAAGACATGACAAGGTGATACTGCAGCATGACAATGCCCGACCCCATGTTGCAAATGTCGTGAAAAAGTACTTGGAAACGCTGAAATGGGAGGTTTTATCCCACCCGCCGTACTCTCCAGACATTGCCCCTTCCGACTATCACTTGTTCCGGTCAATGGCACACGATTTGGCTGACCAGCACTTCGGTACTTACGAAGAAGTCAAAAATTGGGTCGATTCCTGGATTGCCTCCAAGGACCAAGACTTTTATTGACGCGGGATTCGAATGCTACCTGAAAGATGGGCCGAGGTCGTAGCTAGCGACGGGCAGTACTTTGATTAAAAAATATGTATCCACCTTTTTATAATAAAGCCTTAAACTTTTGAAAAAAACGGTTACTGCAAAGTTGTACTCCCAATAAATAGCTCATCCCGTGTAGAATGGTTTGTAGGTAATGAATATTCAAATTAACACGTTTGTCAGATTATCGTTTCTGAAAAAACAAAGGTAAATACCATATGTGGCAACTTCCCCAAGCATCGTCATATTACCCGATAAAATTAACGCCGACAAGTTCATTACTACGGTATCTCTACATAATAAATGGCTTCATCGGTGTGAAATTGTTTGTAGGCAATGAATATTCAAACTGAAACGTTTGTTGGATCATTACTTTTGAAAAACTGAAGGGAAATAATAGCTATATGTGGTAACTTCTCCACATATCGTTATATTGCCCGACAAAATTGGCACCAAGAAATTCATTACTAGGGCATTTCTACATGGTCAATGGCTTAATCGTTCTGAAATCGTTTATTAGATCATCGTTTTTGAAAAAAGGTAAATACCAAATGTGGTTAGTTCTATAAGCATCATCAATTTACCCGATTAATTTAGCGCCGAAAAATGCATTACTGCGGTGTTTGCACATAATAAATGGCTCAATGGGGGACTAATCCTTTGTAGGTGACGAATATTCAAATTAACACTGTAACCAAATTAGTTTTATTCTCAGTTAATGGTAACACATTTATTTGACTCTTACACGCAATTTCCCCATTTAAACAAGCACATGGCCGCGCAGGCCTGTTTTCCATATACTGTAACGTTGCGGTTTTCCGGGGCGCCCGGAAGCCCGTGGAGGCGTCCCTTCCACTCGACACTCACCCCAAACGCGGACCTATAGCAGGAGTAGGACGAATTTAATTATTATTTATAATTTTTTAATTATTTTATTTATTCGCGAGGAACTGGGCCCCTGAGCATCCGGAGGAGGGAGAAATGGCGGGGAGGCTGCGGACTTCGGGTAGTCGGCATCGGATGGGAAGGATAAATCCTGCTGGGGCTTCGACGCCACCCTCGTGGACGACGGCTCGGTCATCTTGGCGAGCAAGAACAATCGACTCGCCCGGCGGAGCTTCAAGCGCGTATCCCTTCCATATCGAGCTATAGTGGAGATTCGAATTTAGTCCTGGTTCGTTCAATCCTCACCACGTAAGGACAAGAGCTCAAGAGATGGTGGCTATGAGATCTGGTCCGTCCCTCCGCCCCATGAGAGCTTAGTCGAGAGAAAAGTCCTATCGATACGCCAACGTTCACGCGTGGCCACGCAGCCCACGACCAAGCTGAACGCCGCCGGAGGCGCGTCGCAGCCTAGATCGGAGTTGCGGCGCAACCGACAGCAACCTCATCGTCGTTGTCCGCTACTATCGCCATCATCGCTGCCATTATTCATTTTGCTTGGCCATCATCGAACGATCCTTTCATCCAGCGTGTTCACCGCTAATAGGCATCTCAACACACACACACACATGCGAACACACACACACTCACACACACCCGTATACCGATCGAACGCCGGCGAGTCCTGGTAACGTAGGCGGGTGGTGTCGTCCTTCCCCCCCCCCCCCCCCCGTAAAAAATTAGGGAAAATTAGGGAAAAATTAGGGAAAGGGGGGAGTACCGACGTCTCGCTCGCGATAAAAGCAAAAAGATAAGGGACTTCTCCACGGAGCGTTGAGCAAGACGGACGGTCAGGGAACGGGATCGCTTTTCGTAGCCTGGGAGGCTTCCCTGCGGGTGCCCGACGGTGAGTCCCGGCGACTCCAGGGAGAACGGGACTAGGATCCGCCGGCTAAAAGTGCGTCTCCTCAACGGGTTACCCCTTTCGTCAGGCTTGCCGGCGGTTGGAGCCTCGCGGAACCGCGATCGTGTGCTCGCTTCTCTTTCGTGTTTTTGTTTATTATTGAGGTTCAAAGCACGCATTCGAGGGCGTTCGGGGTACATACGTGGAGTGTCCCGTCTCTTAGCGCGTACCTCACAAACAAGTTTGGTGAATTTTCGTACCGCGAGGGCGAGAGAGTGCACGGATAGGGGTAGGTGTGCGTGAGTGCCGGGGAGTCATACGCGTTGTTGTTAATCGTCCGTTTCTTCGTTTACGTGTATGCAGACCCGGGCAAAGTGAGAATGTGTGCGATTTTTTTTGGTCCTTATGTTTTTTTTTCTTTGCTCTCCCCGCGATATAATTTTTCGTGTTGAACTCTCGCGTTGCGCCAAACTTATTTGGTTATCTATTTATTCATTTATCGTTCTGTTTGATAATTTATTTGTCTGTTTATTTAATTATTTATTTATTCATTTGTTAACTTATTTTTGTTGAGGGAGAAACCGGAAAGGGGGGTATTGTCCCCCAAATACGGGGGTTATATACATATATACATATAGTACCTCTATTTGCGATAAAAGTAAAGTCATGAATACCGATACAGGTAGGCTTAAATATATGACATTGAGAGCGACGACGTATAGACGGATATACCAGGTGTGTAAGTATGAAACGGGAATTTTTGTACAGAAAAAACACGCTTATTGTAATGATATGATACAAAGTATCATATCATTACCGTAGGTACATCCGCCAGTTGTTGTTGTGTTTGAGCGTCGTCTTCGTTCAACAAGGCTTGCAGGTCAGCGTCTTCAAACTTTTTCGGTGGTCTTCCACGTTCTTCGTTCCTCACGTCAAAATCGCCACTTTTGAACCGTTTGAACCACTCGAAACACTGTGTTTTACCGAGAGCATGCTCACCAAACGCCTCCACAAGCATTCGATGCGATTCGGCTGCGGTTTTCTTCAGATGAAAACAGAAAAGTAGTGCTGTCGGCAAATCGTAATTTGTTGGCACAAAACTCGACATGTTTATCTCTAATAAACTAATGCTACTGAATGAAACTCGTGTTATTGTGAGTTGGAAATCTTTGTCGGATATCAATACAATAACAAGACACCGCTGACGTGATGTGTCGGTAACTGCATCGACATCTAGCGCCACCTATGGGCAAATTCCGGTTTCATACTTACACACCTGGTAAAGCGCGAAATTTAAAAATTCGATACGAGCGTCCATTCGGCGGACAATAGATATGGTATGCCGCTTGTCAATAAGAAGGTACCAGGTATTATGAAAGACGAATGTAATCGTGCAATTATGACCGAGTTCATTGGAATTCGATCGAAAATGTATGCGAGACGGGTTGAGGGTAGGAAGTACACTAAAAAATTGAAGGTGTCAAAAGTAGTGTTGTGGCTAGAACGATTACGTTTGACAATATGCTTGGTGTTTGGAAGAAGACATTGAAATGGCTCATAGTCAAGCGTGCATGAGATCAAAGTTGCACAGGGTCTACAGTGTAGTCCTCACGTTGATAAGCGGTATATTATACCTGGAACAGTAAGTCCTCACGATGATAAGCGGTATATCATACCTGGAACAGTAAGTCCTCACGATGATAAGCGGTATACCATACCTGTAACCTCTAAAACCCGGCCATGGGGGCATTACACAATACTGTCGTCAAAAATTATGTACATTTTTGTAAATAGAACATGATGTTGATCGTGTAAAAATGAAGTACATTTTTTGTAAACTGTCATTATTTTTGAAAAATGGATTATTGTCTGTAAGTAAAGAAAACGGCTTTTTTGTAATCCATGCGTTTATAGTACCCATTATTTTCCTATATACCATCCTCGTATATTTTCCAAGGGTGAGGGAAAACTGGGATTCAAGGACGAGGAAATTGGTATGGCCATGGAGCGCCACGTGCAGAAGAGACAGGAGTAGAATTGACCGCTAGAACGTCATAAAAGTAAAAATATATTTTTTCCGTCACATTTTCCTTGTTGCCGATTACAAATCAGATTGACTTATTCAACTATTGTCGCTATTCTCGAAACTTAGCCATTCCACAAACATCCTATTACCACGCTTCTTTAATACTGATTCAATGACATAGATATGGGGGTACTTGACACGGAGAAGCTCTTGTTAGTAGAAACCACCGGCGATAGGTTCTATTTTATGGTCTTTCAAACGATATGTCACCAGATGCGGTTTTTTCACACGAAATATTGTAAATATTTCTGATCTCAGATTTCAGATCTCGCTTTCGCGGCTGGGAGGTGCGGAGTGCCGCAGCCGGCGCGGCGGGTGACGTTGAACTTTTGTGTGAATCGCCAGTTGCCAGAAATCGAAGGGTTGTGAAAAGTTTTGTTGGTGCAGAAATTGAATCCCTCATATTGGTCGTCTGTTTGGTTATTAGCGGACCAACTTTTCGGAAAAGTGATTCAAAGTCACATCGGGACATTCTAGTAAGGTTTTTGAATAGCACATCGTCCAATTCATTGCACAATGATGACTTTCCTCTTGCTAAGTACGTTTGCATCCAAATCCGTCTATTCCTTTCCTTTGTTTTTTGTTTCGCACTCAATATAATAATAGCACTGCAAGCCTCTACCGCAACAAAAATATCGTCCATAGCTGGCTATAGTTGCTCTACTGAAATGATAGTGTATGGATCATTGCCTAGTATACTTAAGTTGCTCCATATTGCTAAATATGTTGTGGCGACATATCCAGCAACAATTGCTCCATGTAGGAACCGCAGTAAGCTGCTGGATGTAGTCGTCACGTCATATTTGGCCAATGTTTCCCAGAATTGATCAATTTTAGTTGCCCAAGTAAACGCACCTTGATGTAGGTCCAGCAGAGAGCCTTCTTTTTCTCGATCATTTTCCAGTCCACTCAGTCATGCATTCAATTCAGCAATAACACACACACACACCCGCACACACGCGCGCGCGCGCGCGCGCGCACACGCATACACGCACACACCTAAGAATTGTTTCATGCAGCCTTCTCTCAATACTGTAGAAATAAAAACACTTCGCCTGCATCGATAATGGTTGGATAATTTTTTATGTTTATAATAAATTAGAAGATTTTTGGGTTTTTAACGTTCACCCGCCGCTCTATGATGGCCTCCTCCCCCAAAATATCTTCGCCGACGGTCGTTTCGCCCACCCACCCGCCGGCCTATGATAAGCACTCCGACCCATGGCTATTCCCTTCCCAGAGACATCCTCGCCAACAACTAACGTCCCCACTCCCTGCCCCCCGCGACATCATAATCCCCGCTCTTGGCTTCGCCGCGCTAGACCCTTTTCCCCCACCCTGCTTCCTCCGCGGTAGACGAAGGGTTAGAATCGACCTTCTATTGTTTTTTCGGATTATTATTTTCGGCACGACCATTAGAAATCCAATAGTAAATGATCATCTAGCGGATCGTAAACCTTATAATTTTATGACTGATGATTGCTTCCGACGTGGTCAATAAGAATATTTTTTACCATCACCTTATCAAATTTATTAAACTTTCAGTGCGGATATTTTCATTTTGTTATCGGTTGGTTTTTTTGGCAGGAAATAAAAAATTGACAGTTAATTTTTTCATCAGCGACATACGCACGGTCTCTTATTTAAGATACATATTACATCCTAGCGGATGTCCCTTCTCTCATCTAGGTTTCTTATCTCGGTTATTCCCAATATCCTCATTTGCCATCATAAGTGTATTAAATGTATAAATCTAAGAATAAGACGCGTAACAGCATTAAACGGAACTTGCGTACGTTCCGCGAGCATATTTAAATCACAGCGATGTATACACGATAGCAGCACCGCCACAGTCATTGACTTTTCCTATCACGATGGCTTTCAACAAGAACACGATCTCAGGCACATATTCCACGAAAAGTCGCAGCTCAAAAAATCAAACCGGCACTCACTCCAAAAACATTGCGCTAGCCATCCGCATGGGGACAAAGAGAAGTCTGCATGATTCGACTCGGTAACCAGAGCGGAGTATGAAAACTTCCGGGCCGTTCGAATCAAACGGTCGCCGCGCTATCGCGAACGACTTCGCGCGAATTTTGGCTACACACCTCATGCGCGTATCGTTAATAAAGCGAAATTGCCCCTTCGATCAGCGCCATTATTTCTAAGAAGAGGAAACCCAAGATTGTCTCCCACTAACTCGAAAAAATTCGCATGCGAACCAAGAAGGGTCAGTGTGCAAAAGATTGAAGCAGTCTCCCGTCAACTACCATCGACTCAAGTTCTTCTATCAAGTCTCAATCCCAGTCTTCCGACAATCTTCATGAAATTCAGAGCTCAGTCTTCCGTCAACCAATATCGAATAAACTTCTTCTATCGAATCTTAATTCAGAAGCCGAACGAATATCTCCAATTAACGTTCATACGAGCAGTCTTCTTTTATCGAGTCACAATAGTTTTATATTTTATACTTGACTTTACCGTAAATATCAGTCTCAATTCATCGACCTCGCGCCTAGTTCGTATTTCTATCCACGCACAGTGCCCGTCGTAGTAAACACATCGAGTATACACACGACCAGCGTAAAATCCTGCGAGCGCCTTACCAGCGAGCGCACCAGGTCAAGAGCGAAGACCCTTGTAACGCGAGCGACAACAAATATCCACGCGAGCGAGCGAGCGTCGAACACAACCAATGTAAGCTGACCATACTTTTTCTGTATCATTTATCATAGGCCTGATCATTATAAACCGGCGAGCGTCTTATAACAAATAACATAGTGTTAAGCGTACACCAATTCTGTCGAATTATTCCTCAATACCGAAACCTCGCGTCAATTCCTTAATTCTATTCTTTGCCACGCACCACCCCTTTTTACCCTCATCCCGTGCTATTGCGCTAGGCGTAGGCAATAAAGAGGGCAACGAAAATGTGACATACACGGTTAATTTATGTTTTGCGTCATTAATAATTCAATACAAATCGTTGGAAATAGATGATAAAATAAAATAAAGTTATGCAAAAATTAAATAAAAACTGATAGTGGATCTTCAATTCACTGGGTTTTCCAAATATTACCGCTTCAAAAAAATAACAACTGTATTAATAGGAAAAGGATCTGAAAATATATAAAACAAATGTTGCCGTCTTGAGAAATAGGATAAATCGAGTGAGGGCGGTTCCAATAGAATTACCACGGCGCATCTCTACGAATCCATGAACATTGGATGCGGATCACCAGTCTGCGTAATCGTGATTCTTCTGGTCACCGTTATCCTTCACCGGGCGTGAGAAAACTCTCTACCTTGCACCTACCCTCAACATCAAATTATCGGACCAAACAATCTGAAATTGTGAATCATCAAGGCAATTTCAATGAAAGAATCTCGATGTGAGAGAATTTGCAATTTCTGTCAGAAATTCTAGGATGAAAGTTTTTAACATTTTTTAATTTAAACAAATATATACCTTTTCTATTATGCTAGCTGATTCTCATTAAAGAAGGCTACCAGACTAGACCCCGGAATAAGTGAATTTCGACATTTTTTTGTGCTTACCTAGTTGATAGAATGAAAACTTCCGTTTAGTGGCCTTTATTATGCATAGCACCAAGTATATTTTTAAAAAATTCCACGCGTTTTTGTGAAATTCATGGATGAAGCGAGTGACCTTTATTGAAATCTTTTAACAACATTTTACATCGAAGTACGTAGGGGATTTGTAAGAGACTGCAAACTTTTTCCGAAAAAAATTGTATTTAGCGATATTATTTGCCGAAAAGAATTTTTTTTTTCCAAACATGCACCATTTACCCAACATCAATATTTTTCTATTCGTCAGCGGAATTTGCAGCTAAACCTTATATAGAATTCGAAGTATTTTGAATTTTTGTTTCAGGCAAAACATTTGAGGAGTACTCGTGCCGCCCGCAGGACACTATCAGAAAAAGGTGAGTCACTCCATTCAGACTCAGCGACGCCTTTTGTTATAACATATTTTGAAGACACTTGAAGATGTGTAGAATAAAGGCCAATAAACGGAATTTACTTTCTAACAACTAGGTAAACATAAAAAATTGTCGACATTCATCTTTTCCGGGCTAGTCGTCTCCCTTAACATGTTACAATCCGATCTGTTGAGTTCATTCGCTTTATTCATATTCTATAATGTTCAAAGAGGAATTATATAAAAAGTGGCCGGGTCCATAATATCCAGTGTACCGGGTGTAGAAGTATGAAACCGGAATTTCCCTATAGATGGTGCTAGCCATCAGTTTAGGAACCGTAAGACCGCTTATGCAGCGCCATCATCTCCCTCTAACAGCTGCCGAAGATTTTCAACACACAACAACCCACGTTCCCTATACCGGAATATTTTTCTATAACCTTAAACATGTCGAATTTTGTGTCTACTGTAGGAAAATATTTGGTTGACGAATTGTAGGATTTCACAAAGACAGTTTTAATTAATATGATCCTCGCGGTTGGTCAGGATACTCTTGTACATTGGTCAATGAATCGGATTAACAAATATAGCAAAGTCTTTAGGACGGTTATCGCGACTGGTCACTTCGAAGTCTGGAGACAGAATGCCCCTTCGTTGTCCATTCCTAGGTGCCTTGCCTAGGACCCTTCGGCCTTCGTCCCTTGGCTTCTCCCTTCGCTCCGAAATAAACAGCCCTGGCGTTTATGACCCACTCAAGAGTCTCGTAACCCGATCCCCAACCGAGTCCCGTCGACGCAAAAGGAAGAGGTACGAAAAACTTTTCCCACACTAGGAACTACGATTTGCGGGCAGCATTGGTTTTCTGTTATCATTTGAAGAAAACTGCTGCAGAATCACATCGAATACTTGTCGAAGCTTACGGTGAACATGCTCTTGGTAAAACGCAGTGTTTCGAGTGGTTCAAAAAATTTGAAAGTGGTGATTTTGATGTGAGAAACGAAGAGCGTGGGAAACCACCCAAAAGGTTCGCAGACAACGAATAAATCTATTATGAGCTGCTAAAATCTGGTGAAACCGTTAACACCGATCGCTACCAACAGCAAATTATCGATTTAAATTGAGCATTGCGTGAAAAACGACCGGAATATGGAAAAAGGCAACACAAAGTCATTTTGCTCCATGATAATACTCCATCACACACAGCAAACCGTGTCAGGAAAACGATCGAGGCGTTCAGTTGGGAAATACTAGCGCATGCGGCTCTTGGCTCCGTCCGATTATCATCTATTCGCATCAATGGGACACGCTCTCGCTAAACAACGCTTTAATTCGTATGTAAATGTACGAAAATGGTTCGACAACTAGGTCGCTTCAAAAGAAAAACTGTTTTTTTGGCGTGGCATTCATAAACTGCCGGAGAGGTGGGAAAAATGTATAAATAGCAATAGAGATTATTTTAAATAAAATATTTTTTATCATTTTCAAACAACAGCCGTGTAATATTTACAAAAAAAAATCGGTTCCATACTTCTACACCTGGTAAGTGCGGTCTTGTACAAATGCTCAGGCTGAGGAACTCTACTGGCCGACAAAGTACTATTTCGTAAACTTAATTTAATTTACCTTATCGTCATAACCAACCCTGTAATCGGTCCTTGCATTCTGTAAGACGAGCATGTAAATAAGAAGTAGATGCAATTTTTTTGTATATAAGATGGCCGATAGAATTATTGTACCAATGTAAAGAGAAAAAACACGGTGCGAATACTTTGCTGCTCGAATCTCATGGAATCCACTGTTTGCTGATGTACCGTACTTCAAAACATTTTCCACCAAGAAAGTGAGAATTTCAATCGTGTGGTAGAGGAATCGATGCTTGGTACTTTAAGGAGCTATGCCAGTGCGAACGCTGAAAATTTGGGTGATTTTCGGGAATTTTTGGAAGAAAAGTACTCAATTAAATGTTTCGAAAAATTACGAATATATTGGGCTATATTTGACCTATATTACATAATTTTTTCATAGAAAAATATTGAGATCCAAGCGACTCATGCGCTGTCTTCGGTGGCGCCAAAAGAAAAAGTTCCTCCACTGCTGACATAATTCCGACCGATTGAGTAACTGAAACCGGAAAAGGAAGAAATGTCGTTAAACTGGAAGATATGTCCTGTACAATGACGTAGGATTTTCGAAAAATATCAAAATCTAACAAAATGGCGTAGGTATTAAAAAAGTCTGTTTTCTTGCCTATAAAATGGTCATTTTTTTCGATGCCAAATCGTCAATTTTCATTCAATGAAAAATATCCTATGTCATTGTAGAGGAAAAAATATTAAAGAGTACTCACTTCAAATTTCATGACAATCGGATAATTGCTCTTTGAGTTACAATGTCAGCAAATTTGAAAAATCTCATTTCGAGAAAAACGCGTTTAAAGATTTAACTATCGATTTTTGCAAGATAAAATGATAGAGATAAGGCCTTGAAATTTCTAGAGATTATTCATGAAAGTATAAACTGTCGAAAAAAGCAACAAAAAAATCGATTTTTTTAAAGTGTCACACTGGTATAGCCCCTAAATAGATCAGGAGCATTCTGTAAAAAAAAGTACCATCAATAAAAATCGCAAAACTTTCGACAATACCTCACATCATCGGAATCAACGTGAGTTTATGTGGGTCAGACCAGTACGTAAAACCCCTGGGACCATAGTAAAATTATACCGAGGTATTATTACGGAAAGTTGAAATGACGAAATCTTAGGTCAAAGCTAAGATTTTTTCTTTGAGATCCTAAACAGACAAAATCCCAGTTAAAGAGTATTTGTTTATTGTTGCAACTGAGGAGTTACCGAATTACCATTTGGTGACAAAAAAACCCAAAACGGTGCATATTTTACGGCGGTGGTCAAATTTAGCTAGAGAATATTCCGCTGACCCGTTCCGAACAGAACCGGAAGGTAGGTCTTGTAGAATTTTCACTTAGCAGACAATTTCCATACGTTTTTGGAGCACCACATTTTGAATTCTATAGGTACCATGAAAAATTAGATTTCGTAAGTTTGCATAAGGGATCGTATATATTTATAATCTTGAGATAAACGATTTATTGCATTTTCTCGATGCACATATGGAATATATATTGTTATAATTCCAAGTTGATTCGATGAAAATTGACGAAGTTTTGGCCCAGTCTACTTTGGCGCCACGCAAAAAGGCTATTTTCGCGATTTTTTTTTTAAGGATTGTATAAAAGATATGAATATAAAAGTTATTGGGCTTGATAAATAAAGTCTTGAAATACATTTAAAAAGAATTTAATCTATTTTTAAGTACAAAAACTATTGTTTAACGTAATGCCTCAAAAATAGGTGGGCTAGGTAGCTCCATCAAAACTCGGCAATGGCTTGTCTGAAACAAAAAAATCAAAGCCCATTAGATTCAGTATGACACAATTTACAAAATGACCCTCGGATATAAAGTTTTATCAAAAAATAAAAAAATGGCAGGAGAAAAATGAAAAAAATATTTTAAAAACGTGTTTTTTTGGCAGTTTTCCGCAAAAAAAGAGTAAAAATAAAAATTTTGAAACCATTGAGAGTCATCTTGTTGCGAATCATGTTTACAATATGTGGTTCAAATTTTAAAAGAATCGGTTTATTAGTTTTAGAGATTGATGGAGCTAGATTTTGAAAACGTTGTTTCGAGAAAAACGCGTTTGAAGTTTATAGTATGAAAAACTCTTATCAACACTGAATCGGCAATTCTCGCACCGTAAAAAATTCCTTCTGATTGCTCATCATCGTCGATTTCTTCAAGTCTTGCTTGCTTTCGATTTTTTTTAATTTTCAAAGTGGACTGGCTCCTTAAGCCTCTTGTGCGCAAGCGAAACAGCGTGTCGATGTTACTGACCACATGCATTAACTAAGAATGAACCCCCCGCATATAAACTCGAGAACCGTGCTCTACCGCAACATTTTTTGGATGTCATAAAACCTATTTACGTCGAGCTTCCGAAAAATAATGATTAGTAAATGATCTTCAAGGTTTCAATCGGAATAACAACGACAGTTATAATGAAAATACAGTAGAGCGTCGGTTATCCGAACGTCAGTCATTTTCACGCTTTTTTTATTTATATAAAATATTTCGCGAAAGACGGATCGTAGGAAGCTCAACGCTATGACTGCAGGAAAATCGCGCTGTTGCCACGATTACAGCGCCGCTCTCTATACGAGTATGATACCTATCTATGCATCAGGTGCAAATGTGTGGGACATATAGAGGGTACAAGCTCTGTCAAATATTTACAATCAACAGCATTGTATAGGCATTGGAAACTTCGACCGAAACTTTTGGCTCATACGTGTACCTACAGAACTACCTTAATCAGGAATTCCGTACGTACTTCTCAGCGAAATGCAATTAGGAACATAACTTTTGAATTTGAAGTAAATCGAGTGAAAGTTGTTGAAGATATTTGTCACGCTAATTGGAAAAAAGCTGTTTCGAGAAGTATCGAGTAGTCGGCCATTCTGTACATCGAAAAAAAAATATTTTTTCTAACAGCTTAAAATCCATACTAAATAGATGTGTAATAATTTTTATGAGTGGATCACTTTTTCATACCAAAAAAATTGTTGAATTCGCACATCATTTTATACGCGTTACTGTGGCCTAAGGTCTTAATCAGCCTTTGTCTCAAATAATAGTATGAGTGAGCACAACCCATAACGATATCGAAGCCGCATACATTTTCAAGGAGTTTGACACTATTTTTTAGTGCAAATTGCAGTAAAACCTCTGTCGATTTTCTCTGAAATTGCGTGTACACCTATTATACTGAATTGTTTATTGTCACTTAAGAGGATAAATCGTCACGCGGGATCGGCAACAATAAAAACATTTGCGACCTCATTGCACACACGCCTTAGTATGTATTGGTTGCTCCATTCGGGGCATCTGCTGCATAAACGACATGGTACGTTGCCTTTTATTAGTAAGCGGAGCCTGCGAAAGAAAGTAGAGCACAACGACGCGTGGGAAATCGCGAGCATCGTCGATCCTATGCTGAATCAATTATTATCAAGTCGTGAAATCATAACACCATAGAATACAACTTTTAATCTCAGTCCGGTATAAATATTAAATATTTACACATGCACATGGGTGCGCGCGTGCTTCTATGATTAAGCGCCACACACGCACACACACCCACACACACTACAACACAGAGTTGCCGATTCTAATATTGCCTAATATGTCCCGAACCATGCATTACTCGAAAAAAAAATGTTCCCAATAATACTTATACAGATTTAAGGGGATTATCTGTTGGTGCACACGAGTATTGTGCGGGTCGAGGCACTTCGAAGATTTCAACAGGACCTTGGTTTTTTTAAAAAGCACCTGTACCTTTTTATTAAAATAGATGTGTAATACATTCTAATACCAATTCACTGACCTATGCAATGCTGGTCTTTGAAGATAGTTTATTTTTGTCTTTGTCTTTGAAGATAGTCTTTGAAGATAGAATATTAGGAAAATGTTTTTTTTTCTGCCTCGACAAATCTAAATATCACGGATCACTACCAAATATTTGGTAGTGATCCGAGATATTTAGATTTGTATTTCATTTTAATAGGCGTTCGAAATGACCTTGAATGACTTCGACTCCCCAATGTTTATTATGCGGCTTGAGATGCTCCACAAGATGGTTGAAAAAATGTACCAGTCCATTTTAAAAAGTGGAGGTGTACTTCACTGTGCGTTAGCATCGGCACCGAAATAATCAAAAAATCGGTCGCATTTGATGGCCCCCTTCACACCGTATAAGTTTTGTCTGGGACATTTCTTTCCGACGTCGATAATTACCGAGTTATTTCGGGTGGCAGAGATAAGAGGGACACCTTGTATACCTGATGTAAAATTTCAAACGCGTTTTTCTCGGAATTACTTTTTCAGAATCGGTGACCAAAATATCTCAAAAACAACTAAACCGATCGGCTTGAAAATCTCACAAAAAATTTTCTATATCCTAATGCAGTCCTTGATCAAAGCATTTTTTTCAATGCATACTTTTTTATATCAAAGAAAATAGAGTGTATTTTTTCACCGAAACTTCGACGATCACTTTCGATCGGCAACCATTTTTTCAAAAATCATTATTTTATTGGATCATTCGATTAAAGACTAGATAATACGGTACAAACACTAATTTTAGTTTTAAGGCTTTCACGGCTCTTTATGTAATGAGAAGAGTATGTGGCTTCCGGATGGAGGCCGTGTTGAGGATCAGCGTTGTGCCGACGTTTCGCAAACGTTACAGTCTGCATCATCAGGGCTGAGAGCTCCGATACTGAAGCTCTCGTGTCTCAGGTATTCCTTATATAGTTGCAGTCATCGTTCTGGATCGCTGCACCAGCCAATCAGATGTTTTAATTGATCAGCTGGTCAATTAAAAAACCGGGAGGACGGTATGCCAAATAGGATTGACGTGATATCCTCCATCTCTGTTTAGATTGTCCGGATGTTTTCGGATTTCCAAGCCTTCTCGGTGTTTCCTGGAAAAATAGCTGTTTGATGGGGCCAGGCTTTGGGCTTTGTCGAACTGGATGGCATGACCAGTCTCCATCCAATGTTCGGCCAGCGCTGATTGTGTAATATGGCCATATTTGATACACCGTTGATGTTCTTTGATCCGTGTACTGATCTTCCTCCCGGTTTCTCCTATGTACACTTT
This sequence comes from Ophion obscuratus, assembly GCA_964007375.1. Classification (NCBI taxonomy): domain Eukaryota; kingdom Metazoa; phylum Arthropoda; class Insecta; order Hymenoptera; family Ichneumonidae; genus Ophion; species Ophion obscuratus. The sequence continues at coordinate 21,401,274 of OZ023319.1, read as the reverse complement.
ACCGCATGAGCAGGGTATCTTGTATACTCCTGGTGCACTTAATGGTGGTCTTTGGTCTTTTGCACTCGGAATCACTTGTGCTAGTTTCTTCTGAGGTTTGAAGATGACTCGCACGTTATGTTTTCCAAGGACCCTCCCTATGCGATCGGTTATGCCCTGAAGGTATGGAAGGGAAGTTGTTGCGGTTATTTGTCCTTCATTCTCCCTATCAGGTGCTGTAACCGTTTTCGGATCAGCTATTTTTCTTTTTAGATTTTTGATCGTTCTCTCGATGTTGCCTGGCTTGTAGCCATTGTCTCCTAAAGCTTTTCGTAGGTGTTCTAGTTCAACCTCCAAGGAGTCTGGTTCGGAGATCGCTAGAGCTCTGTAGACCAGAGAGCTTATGACCGACTGTTTTTGGGAAGGGTGGTGATGGGACGTAGCATGGAGGTATCTATCCGTATGCGTTGGCTTCCGGTAAACTTTATGGCCCAAAGTGCCATCGCTTTTCCGTTGTACCAGTACATCCAGAAAAGGGATTTGATTTTCCTGTTCTATCTCCATGGTGAATTGAATATTGGGGTGCTGGGAGTTGAGGAAGGTTAAGAAATGATTGAGGTTTTCTTTGCCGTGACTCCAAATGACGAAGGTGTCATCGACATATCGGAACCACGTGGAGGGCTTGAGGGAAGCTTCTTGCAGAATTCTGTTCTCGAAGTTCTCCATAAAGATGTTGGCGATGATAGGAGAAATAGGGGAACCCATGGCTGCGCCTGAAGTTTGTTCATAAAATTGGGATTGAAATTGGAAATATGTAGAGTTTAGGCAATGTTCTATGAGGGGCAGTAGGTTAGGGGCAACTTTTTTGGAATTTTTAACTATGCTTAGGGTTTCATTGGTTGGGACGTTTGTAAACAGGGATACAACATCGAAACTCACTAAAATGTCTTCTGGTTGTACCTTGATAGTCTGGATCTTGTTCACAAAATCCCGAGAGTTTTGAATATGGGAGTTGTTGAGGCCTACGAGTTCCTGCAAAGGTTTGCAGAGAAAACGTGCCAAATGATATGTAGGACTGCCTATGTTGCTAACAATGGGCCTAAGTGGGATGTTGTTTTTGTGTATTTTTGGCAGACCGTAAAGCCTGGGTGGTAGGGATTCCTTGGGTGTTAGGGCTTTGGTTAGGTTTTCTGATAGACCAGCCTTCTTTAGAAGTGTTGTTGTTTTCTTTTCTACACTCGATGTGGGGTCACGTGATAACACTAAATTCCTTTTATTTTTTAATTTCAGATGATTTGTTCCTGAGCAGAAGTGGTCACCCCAAAGGACCATTTTAGGCCTTTCATTTTTTACTTTACGCCAAAAGTACAGAAACAAATAATTTCAAAGTAACGTTCTTTTTTTTGCAGAATACAAAGAGAAAATAGTATTTTAAGCCTACTAATATGATTTGCATCGATAAAGTCATATGCATAGGAATTGGCCCATTTTCGAAACTGCAAAGGCCAATAAGTTCCGTGTTTTTTAAGGGGTCTTCTCACTTCAGACCCTAAAAAAGGATATTTACATGCATTTTTTTATAGGTTTATATTATAGATATTGAAATAAAAGTTGTTACACTGTATGAATACACTTTTGAAGTACATTAAATTTATTTATTTATTTATTTAAGTCTCTACTTATAGACGAAAATGGTAGTTAAAAACATGTTCTAAAAAAATTGTAGGTCTGCGCTGTTGATGAAATCTCGGAGATGGATCATCCGAAACAAAAAATCACACGGTTTTAGATGGAGTATGTTGATGGCTGTAGCGCATATCATACGATTATTGATGTGCTCAAAGATAACAAAAGGGCGGGCATTTTTCGGAAAAACAAAAAAAACGTGTTTTTTCACCGTTTTTGACAAAAAAAATAATGAATATCAAAATTTAAAAAAAATCCTTAATATGCGCTATAGCTATATTTCTGAAGAATATGTGGTTAAATTTTCATAAGGATCAGTTCAGTAGTTTCCAAGATTTTATCAACAAGCCGTCGAAAAACGTTGTTTCAAGGAAAACGTGTTTAAAGTTTGTTTGGGTTACGTAAATACATTACATTTATTTGCAAATGTATTTCGAAAGTGTATTTATTAAGTATAGCAACTCTTATATCAATATCTATAATATAAACCTATCCAAAAAATGCATGAAAATAGCCATTTTAGAGCGTCTAAAGTGAGAAGACCTCTTAAGCTAGATAAGTACTTTTTTTTACGTTTCATCCGTTTCAAAATCTGCTATTTTTTCAGCGATAACTGATTATATTTTGCCATTAAAAATAATGAATGTTACTGCCAGATATAATAAGCCTGCGGATTTTTTTGAAAATATATCAATTGTAGGACCCCTTGAAGCCGTAAATCTTGGGTCGGAAACATTTTACTGCTCAACTTCATTTTCGCAATTTATTCGTGACGGGACATGCATAAATGCTTGTATATGTCGTACATTATTTTTACAATCGAAGACAAACTATACTTTTTTCACTAAGTTCTCGAGGATTGCATTTAAGGAGAGGTGCCTGAGTAAACGGTGGCAGAAAAGGTAAACTTCGGGAATTTTTATCTCAAAAACTAATGTTTCGATGGTATCCGCGTTTTTTTATTGGAAAATATGTACATTGAGCTATGTTAAGGAATTATTAAAAACAAATTCGTTGACTGGGAGCGACTGAAACATGATTATCTCGAAACATATTTTTTAAAGTCGGTGCCAGATGTATCTCGAAAACGGCTTGTCCGATTTTTTCCAAATTTGGATACAATATTCTTCGATAGTTTTTCTCGTTCGCCACGTAGGATTTCTTTGAAATTATCATTTTTTACGGACTTGCGACCGTTTTAATTTAATATTCGTTTTTGGTTCGCAATTTCCGACGATTTTGGATTGCATACACATTGCAAAAAAAAGCAATGGTTCAATCAAATGAAAAACTCCTACGTGGCGAACGAGAAAAACTATCGAAGAGTATTGTATCCAAATTCGGACACAATCGGACACGCCGTTTTCGAGATCCTAGGTGCGCAACTAAGTTTCCGGGTTTTTTTTACCAATAAAAAATTGAATATTTCAAGACAAATACAAAAAATGGTTCATTCGAAGTATTGTCCCTCGCTATTTACACATTTTTGCCATCTCTCTGGCAATATATAAATACCGCGACGATAAAAAGACGCGTCTTTGGACTGAAACCATTCGTCCAACCAATGTTGTACTGCATCGTAATTGGCCAAGTGCAGCCCACTCAAGCCATGCGCCATCGGCCGGAACAAGTGATAGTCTGAAGGGGCCAGGTCTGGCGAATACGGCGGGTGCGGTAGCAGATCCCATTTCAGTGTTTTTATGGTGTCCTGGACGATGGAACTGCCATGGCACGGAGCGTTGTCGTGCTGCAATATCACACGTTCGTGTCTCGTGTCCTATTCTGGCTGTTTTTCGAGCAATGCGTGGTTCAAATTGATTAGTTATTGTCGGCACCGATGCCCATTGACAGTTTCGCCCGGTTTCAGCAACTCATAGTACACGATTCCTTTCTGGTACCACCAAGCGCAGAGCATTGTCTTTTTACCGCAGCGATTTGGCCATGCCGTCGATGTTAACGCTTCGCCAAGTGAAAGCCACGATTTTCTGCGTTTGGGATTCTCGAAATATATCCATTTTTCATCGCCAGTAACAATTCGAAGCAGGAAACTCCTTCTGTTCTGCCGCAAAAGCAAAATTTCGGAAGTGGCTCTTCGATTTTCCATTTGTCTCTCAGTAAACTCACGCGGCACCCACTTTCCTTCCTTATGAATTTTTCCCATGGCGTGCAAACGTTTCGAAATACATTGCCGAGTCACATTTTATGCCTCGGCAAGTTGATCTTCTGTTCGAGTGTCATCTTCGTCCCATAACGCTTGCAGATCGGCGTCCGCAAATGTTTGCGGTCTTCCCGAGCGCTCCTTGTCCCAAGTCTCAAAATCGCCACTTCTGAACCGCTTGAACCAATCTTCACACGTTTTTAATGGTATATGTTCGCCGTATGCCTCCTCAAGTAACCGACGTGCTTCAGCGGCTGCTTTTTTTTAGGTTGAAGCAGAAAAGCAATGCTTCCCGCAAATGCTGCTTATTTGGCACAAACTTTTACATTTTCGAGGTTAGAAAAAAGGTCGTTGTGTTGCGATCTTTGTTTATATTATGACTGGGTAATCTTAACGGATGTCCAAACTATAAAGACACCCAATTTCAGACCTGTATGCCGACCAGCCCCCGGACACTGGCCTACTATTCCTATACGATAAACGAAAACGCGTTTTGTCCCGGTTTTTTAGTTCTTGAAATCGCCACAGCCTAGCGTTGGCTGTTGTGTGACAGCCTTCAGCTCTAAAAACTCCGATCAGCTGAACGATTCGATACTTTCGTGGCTTTCGCCTATTTATCGTTATGGCGACGTTATTTATTGTGTTCAAATGGAAAATCATTAGAACGGAAAATCATTCCAAATATATCAATAGATTTTTATTCATGTAAGATATTCGAAACACCGGCGCAACATACATATATATGCATGCCTGTCACACGACTACTAGCGCCACAGTGCGGCAAGGACATTTTGCGAACAGCATTTATCTACCAGTGTCAGGGGGCTGATGCCGACTACATATGTCGCTAGCGCCATCCATGTATGAAACCCGGGAACTTAGTTACGCAATACATCTGGCACCGACTTTGAAAACTACGTTTCGAGATAATCGTGTTTGAAGCGCTTCCAGTCAACGAATTTATTTTGAAAAATCCTAAACATAACTCAATGTACATATTTTTCAATTTAAAAAAAACCCGGATCCAATCGAAACATTAGTTTTTGAGATAAAAATTCCCGAAGTTTACCTGTTTTTCTCGCCGTTTACTCAGGTACCTCCCCTTAAGGCTCTCGTATTATCCGTACAGTTATAGAAAAAAATTATAAACATGGATACAGGCATTAAAATTAACAACGGAATTTTTCTTCAAATCTTTAATATACCCTGCGCGTCAACTTTCTAATCTTATTTAGTTGCAATGTTTTTGATTAGTTAACGAACTTTCCCCTCTGAAGGAAAAATAAGATTGAATGATTATCTTTTGTTTATTCACAATATAAGTACGGTCTCCGACAACAGATAAATAGATATTTCAATTTTTCATCACCCATCCAATCCAAATTTTGGTTAAAAAATCAGAATTTCAATTAAGTGTATAGGCTCAAAACAATACATGCTCTATTGATAGCTGTGGCGTAAAAAAACGTCGTATTCTCCATAACATTTAGGGTGCTCAGCAATGTAAGAAATAGAAGGGAATACAACGGAAGCGGGCAGTCGTAGCAGGACGCGCGTACAGGCACATATAATTATCGTAGAGCGTATCCCCTTGCGAACACCTGTGCAGGTGGATGGAGTCCCCCCCTTTTCTACCCGTTTCCTCAACGGTACGTCCGCTCTGGTTTGTAGTAACAAACTCGCACGGCAGACAGTTCCACAAGCGAGCGTCATCCTCAATGAACGTTGGCGTTCTCCGCGTCTCAAAAGTTCTAAAAAGTGTGAAAAAAAATTCATCAACATTATCCTTACGTACATAAAAGTATGTATACAGTGAAAATCGTCAAAAATAAATTATTATTTTGATGCAAACAAAATAAGTGGAATTTTATACTATGATCGAATGAGGAAACTTTTTAAATATTCGTTCGTGTGTATCGTGTATATTTTTTTCCGAGCAACTATGCCAAGTATTGCCGTCAAGTTTTGAGGAATTATTTGAATTCAGCGATACCACTGAGGGAATACATGTTTCATCCGTAAAGCGATCCCGTGACGATTGATGGACGTAAAGGACAGGCAGTTTTCGTAGTACGTTTTTCATTCATTTATTGCACTTGACGTTTTGTTTGATTGCACATGGAGTCGCGCTCTACAAACATTGTCCCTGTTCTTAATATATTTTTATCCTACTTCATCGGTCATGTTGATATTATATATATATATATATATATATATATATATATAATAGCATCAACATGACCGATAAAAGTAGCATAAAAATATATTAAGAACAGGGACGCTATTTGCACAGCGCGACTATATATATATATATTGTTTTTTTCTTATACCGGCACCCTTTTTTACATTCGGCTCCTTTTTCGTATGATTCATAGGAAAACAAACTACAAATAATTTCACATTTATAAAGCGAACTCGTTAAGGATATCTAAAATTATTCTTTCACAAAAGATAACGTATTTATTTTATTTACAATTGCATACATCATTTACTGCTCCTTGTTAAGAGCTATTTTAGTCCTATATGAAAAGCTTTTGATATATTTTACATTATATGGAGACGTAACCGTTTGCCTAACAAAAATATATATTTCACTTGATAGTCGTCAAGTTTCTAAGACATTCGACTATGAAATAACCAATATTTATTGAGAAAAATAAACGCATTCATTTCGTTGGAGGATGAAAAAGCTCTTAAAATATTTGATGAAGCATTTTTCTAACAATTGGTTAATAACTTTTTCAATACTATCGTTATTATATGAATATCGTTTTTTGCCAAATTTAAAAGAGACAAAAAACATAATCTTCCATTTAACACCGTTTTCGTGAACCGATGCTAAATGGCCCCTGCTGAGTTTTGCAATAATATCAAAACCTTAGTATAGTCTTAAAACAACAACAAGCATGGTCTTCCGCTAAATACTTATGTATCAGAATAAAAATTAAACTAAAATTCAACACACACAATATATTACCCAGTATACAGATTATTGTACACAAAAGAACGAAAGTAACACCAATCGTTGAATGGGCAAGAAACCTTACCGCAAAATTTTCAAAATTCTTTTGAAATCGTAGAACTACATCGTAATATTATATGTCATACTGCGAAATATAATTTTCTTAAACTTACGCACGTGATTATCCAGATATTGTCAACCCTTAGCAATTTACATGCAGAATAAGGTAATGCAATAAATCGATAAAGGCGATCAATAGCGTGTTGACCCTTACTAGAAACACGTTAGAAGGCGCATACTTTATAAATATTATAGCTAACTATTATTAACCAATAAAGCCGTACACTACGAGAATATTGAGAGCAGTTCGTATGTTTTAGAATTATGTATGGAAGTCACTGTGAGGATGATAAAAGTACATTTAAAAGGTATTAAAGAAAGTTATAAACAGTGTTTTTATCGGAATGTAACTTATTACGGTATATTTATTTATGATTCAATTAAAATGAAAAGTTTATGTCTATACACATTTCGTTACCAATAATACATTTCACGAAACGTTTGTGAAAATAAAAAGTATCTTCTAAATGATCAGTGTGGGAGCACTTTCCAAATGTCTACCGATTTTTTTCCTATCTGTGCCATAATCCGACAGAGTACAAACACTTCCCAAGGGTTTAAAATTACCTGTAAATAAAAAAGCAGTAACCGAAAAAAAAGATAGAAAAATTAAAAACAAATAATACATGAAAGTACATAAAGTAAATTGAAAATGCGCATGTACAATTTCACCGATATGGCTTGACTACGAAGCGTAAAAACGCTTTTTTACCCCATCTGCTAAATAAACAATACTCACAAAATTAAGTCTGTCGCAACATCTTGTTAATCCTTTTCCAATTATTTGGTTTCGTAATTGACCGATATTTCTCGGATCAACCAAAAATTTGCTGCCATTTATACATGATTATTTATAAATTTCAATGTAAATAAACATTGATTTAGTTGGCATGTAAAACATCACAATTTTTAATAATTATCTCTTTTAAATGTTATTATTAAAATATTGCTTACGCAAAAGGTAATTTAACTGGTATATAACTCTGTTGGCTTTTCATAATATGTTCGCATATTTTTATGCATAGTTATCAATTTTTCGGGTTTCGAAGGTGCACCATGAAGAACGCTATTATAATCCCACTCGGTCGTTCGTTCGTTACGGCAATATAACTGGGAAACTAGAAAGTCAACATTTTGCAATAACATGTAAAAGTGGGTTAACATGAAAAAAAATCGTTTCATTTAAAATTTGTTTATTATTCTAGGCACTTTTTTGCATACGTCTGCGTAAACCGTTTCATGATACTCATAAAATTAGCTGAGTTATAGAGATAATATGAAATCTACTCGGGGAGTGCGGCCGAGACAGAGCCAACTTTGAGATCGTTCTGTAGTTTTGGCCAAATCTCAGGAGTTGGCTGAAATCTAAGTATGGTGTAGATATGACCTTGATGGACCAATGCCCAAAAATTCGATTCAATTCACCGTTTAGTTCATGAGATACTTGCAATGGAAAATGGGTATTTTTGTACGAGATCCCTATCCGAGAGACCTAACACGTAACCGATAGGAGTTTGCTCGCATTTCTCGATATAGGCTCTAAACGGATGTTAGGCTTTCAAAATAAAAATACACGTGTACACACTACTATTGTGGAATTGATTTTAAAAAATGACAAACTTTGACCGTTTAGTTTCGGAGATATCGACTTTAAAAAAGTGGTAATTTTATCGCACATCGAACTCGGGCCCAACCATCTGTAACAGAATGGCAACAGTGTACGCTGCAACCAGCTGATCGGGGCGTGGTCTGAGAACTCAAAGCGTGATTTTTTCCCCGAGTTCTAGTAATTCTGAGACGAATGTGAAATAAATTTATTCTGCAAACAAACTTCATTTGTTCAATCAAGTCAGCAAGATGTTATAAATCCACGATCCAATGTCCTTCGACAGCGAATTTTTGTTGCTGATCGTTGAGGTTATGGTTATTCTTATCGCGTTTAGCCGCATTTGCTTGACACATGGCTGGAACAGCTTTCAATCTTTTAGCAAGCGCCTTTTTTTCTTTTAAACTTTCGTTCGTGTCGCATTTCGGTTGACATTTTCACGCTTTTTTTTATTGATGTAAAATATTTCGCGAAAGACGGATCGTAGGAAGCTCAACGCTATGACTGCAGAAAAATCGCGCTGTTGCCACGATTACAGCGCCGCTCTCTATACGAGTATGAGACCTATCTATGTATGAAGTGCGAATGTGTGGGACATATAGACGGTACAACCTCTGTCAAAAATGTATAACCAACAGCGTCGTTGGATGTACATTTGGCATTGGATGTTACTATACGCTTCGTCCGAAACTCTTGGCTTATACGTGTACCTACAGAACTACCTTAAGGTAGTTCTAACCATAACATCAACGATCAACAACAAACACACACACTTATATGAATATATATAACACGAATAAATGCATGCATAAATTGAACAAATTAAATTTTATTGCACAATACATTTATTTCACATCCGTCTTAGGATTACTAGAACTCAGGAAAAAAAACACGCTTCGAGTTCTCAGACCACGCGCCGATCAGCTAGCTGCAGCGTACACTGTTGCCATTCCGTTACAGATGGTCGGGCCCGAGTTCGATGCGGGATAAAATTACCACTTTTCACAAGTCGATATCTCTGAAACTAAACGGTCAAAGTTTGTCATTTTTTTTAATCGATTCCACAATAGCGGAATCCAAATTGCTCTGGGATGAGTTGATTTGTTACTTTTTCATGGTTTTCAAGTCTATTTTGTATTATTTTTCCAAAATTTTACTGAGTTTAGATAGTAGGCTTATAGGTATATAGTTTTGCGGAAATAGTTTGTCTTTGCCCGGGCAAAGCACAGGGAAGATATGGAAAATCTTTGTCATTATAAGCAGCTATATTTGATTGAGTTTGTTGGGGTTTTATTAACGGAAACAAATGAAATTGGCCTCCCATTCAGTGGTCGGGGCGTAGCAAGCTAGTGTGCAGTCGGGCGTGCATCCATCCGATATTGGCCTAACGCTGCTTGACATGGGAGATCGCTGTGGCTGCAAACCAGTCGCGTGTCTACTACTAAAATTTTCACAGATTTTTCGCTCTGTATCGAGCAATTCGGCTTCCTCTCTATTTTTCGGCACCGGAAAAGATGTGTACAAAAAATGGTTGCAGATTAGGAGTAAGGATAATGCGTGAATGGCGCTTTTATTTCATGTTAAAGCTATAAAACTTTTAAAAATCATGACATGCATTGCCGAGTCGCGCTGAAAAGAGGATGCAAACTTTATACTCGTGTTCCTTATTGCGTGAAAATGTTTAAATGGAAAGTAGCCCCTGAAACACAAAGCCTGTGACAAGTGGGAACAAATATTTAACACAGTATGCATGTGTATATTGATCTCATATACCTTATCTCGATTGTATTTTTAATGACATCAGCAAGGCGTGCAGCAGTCTTCTACTTTCATTGGAACATAAATGCAACAAGCAAAGTGCAATACCCTGGCGAGTGTGTGTTCAATGAGGATTCAACTGGACACGAAGAGAAGTGCGGCGCTCGTTCCGCTTTCTAAAACGAAAAAGCCGAATCTAAAAGTATCCGTTTGATAGTGTGCCACGAATACCACCTAATAACAAGAAATTATTTTCATCCACTGTAAAATTTATTAGATTTGCTTCAACTAGGAAGACGCGAGATTGCGGAACATTCTATTGTAAATAACTAAAAAGTCTTCAGGTGCGCACATAATTGCGATATTTAATAGAAACTTGCCTACTTTCAAAGAGTTTGCGAATTTATGTGGTTGTCAAACAAGAGTATTTCACAGATACCGTGATAAAAGTTAACGCGATTTGTATGCACAAATTTTGCACATTTGTATACTTATTTTCTCCTTAGGAGTGGAGAGAATCAATATAATTCTTTAAAAAATTCGCGGCTGTTTCTGTGATGGCAATATTCTGAAAATTACAATGAGGTGGAACGTGGCCGATCTGCAAAAAAAAACTCTGATGAAGTATTTTTCTAATAAACTATGTTTGGTTCTACAGAATATCACGAAACTTGCACAGTCGACATCGAATGAATAAAAAAACAACGTCTTTCTTCGCAATTTTCCCGATTATGAAAAAAAAAAACATACGGTTTCTCCTACCCCCTAACGCACAGTGGGGCCAAATCCCAAAAGGCTGGCCAAAACTCGAAAACCTAATAAATTTGGCTAAAAGTCAGTACTCGGGATTTTCGGGGCAGCTGATTATGAATCCGAAGTCAAAATTTGAAATGAAAACAAAATGGCGGATTTGACATGAACCACTTTTATAGAGAAAGTACAAAATAGATACATATGTTGTATAGTACAATAAAACCTACAATCGACTGATTTAAAGTTCACGCATGGGCATCCGAAGAATAATTTGATTCACAATCAGTTGATTTAACTTTTAAATCGCTGGAGTTTCCTGTACTTGCTGGTATACGTAGCGCAACTAGCAATTGAACTGCTTCTGGGAGCAACGCCTTTAAGTTTTTTCTAGGCAATTCGCGCAAACTTGAAATAAATGGATCGGACATTAATAATAAGCGTGAAATAATGTCTTCCATTGTTTTGGCTTGGGAACACTTTCTTGCAAAATCTTCACGAAAGTTTTCAATGTATTTATTAGTAGAATCCTAAGCGTCTTCAGACATTTGTCCTATCGGCAATACCGATGAGTTTATCACTTTTGCGCCATGAATTAATATCTTATGTACCGAAGTTGACATGTAGAACCACGGATATAACTGCACAAAGTAGCGAGCTGTCTGTAAGGCATAATCTTGAAATTTGATGAAATTGATTTCATGGCCACTCGAAATTATCTGCAATATGACATGGAAACGCTTAATCAAGTCCTCATCAACCCCTATAATAGCAGCAAAAATACTTGAGTTTTCGCAAAATCGTCGAACGGTATTCCCATCATTCGAGCTGCCAAAATCAGGCGTTGGTTAATCGACTATTAGACCCAAATCGATACGGAAAGCCTTCTTAATATTTGTTTTTCGGATTCTTGTTTGTTCCTTTTCTTTATCACTACGTGCTTGCCACTTTTTAATTTCAAACTTATATGCTACAATTTTGCTTAAATGCAAACAACATTCGAAATGCCGAATCCATGCATGCAAAGTTGATAATCCAAACTGTAAATGATCTTCAGATACTTCTTTTTCTAGAATTGCATCGATATTGTTAAAGTCTTTTGAAGTTGCTTTGCATAAATAGCATCGTTGAGTAAACGTATAATGCGTGACAGCATTACAAACTTTACCGTCTACTATAGTGAAAGCAAGTCGGAAAGAAACTCTTATTTCTTTTCCATCTATGATATTTTCGAAAGGGACAAGATTGTTTTCTTGCTGTTTAATATAATCCATTTCCTCACGAGTGGCTTCGAGGCTCTCGTGAAAACATTGGATCCTAATTGGTCTACAAAAGCGACGAGGCGACGGCCTCGGATTTTTCCATACAAGTCTAGCATTTGTTTCTTGGTCGTCTGATACAAGCTGCAGTGGAACGATTGAGGTAAACAAAATATTAGCATCGGACTTGCTTCCATCATCATTGGTGAACTTTTGCTTGTACGTACTTTAGCCAGAAGTGCCATCGCAGCACCACGGACAAATTAAAATCAAGTTGCTAACATTTTCAGGAGACAAACTTTTGACAACATCCATTTCAGTTAATAATATTCTATCAGCTGTGTGATTCAGCCAAGCCTGCAATTTTACCTCAGTACTATAGTCATTGACAGATATATCTGACTTAGGTGGATAACATTTGAGCTTGGCTTCATATGGCATTTTATACGGTGGAAATAAATTAGAGCTGTTCTCTTTGCTTCTATTACGAAGCCCCTGATATTGTGATTTCGATAATTTTAGTTCCGCTATGAGTGACGTAGCAGCATCGGCAAATGAAGTCGCTTCTTGAAACGCATCTATGGACTCCTTACACTTCTTACAAGGAGACGGCACGACCGTGGGGTCGGGGATATGGTCGAATTTTTTTGTGGTAAAAGAGGACCCCTAGCACCTCACATGGTTAAAGTAGTAGGACGCACTACTCGGAATATTCCGAGAAAAATCGACTGAAAGTTTCTTAGGCGCCTTATGAGTTTAAAATGTCAGGCACTTGTCTTTTTTTTCGTTATCCCAACAATTATTCAAAACGTTTCTCATCCCTACATTATTTTTGAAAATTTATTTTAGCTCAAGAACGTAAAGTTTTTCATTCACTGAAAAATATTCGTGCTCGTTGTTCTATTTGGTTTTATGGCCTTGTAAGGGTCTAAAGAATTTTGACCTGGGGTCCCCTTAGGATTATAACGGACATCTGCGCATAGGGCTGTGCGTGAGTCTGTGAGAATTGAACAGCAGTTCATTTTCCGATTTCGTCGTGATTAGACGTGCCTATTTCTTATTGTTGAATTTCAAAGTTCTCTTACAATTCAACGTTAGAAATGTCGACTGAAGCAGTTACTGGCTCTTCTGGAATAGGAGAGGAAATTCCTGAAGAATCCATGTACAGTGATAAATCAAAATCGCGATTGAAGGACGCAGTAGTTTATTATAAAAAGCTATTGACGGAAAATGATTTAATTGCATCGACACCTTCGGAAGAAATATCTCACGATGCTATGTTATTGACCGGAGAACTTTATAATAAAACATTGGAACTTTTGGGTGAAAAAAATCGTAATTGAAGAGGAATTAATTCACGCTCATGACGATTGCGAAGAACTACAGTTCGAAGTGCCCCAACTTGATTCTTCTCCAGACGAATACGGAACTGAACAAAAATAAAAGTGAAATGATTCCCGTCGCCTACAAAGTCAAAGTCGTAAACATTGCTAAAGGGCATCCCACGTGGTCTTTGGCGACATTGCAAAAAAAAGGTGCAGCCGCTTGAAGAGAAAAGAATATCTTTCATAATGGGAGAATGATATTAAAAGTGGTGGAGCGAGATTGGACAAATTTGAGACAATAGATTCGTGCACCTACGACCGTTTTGTGGAAGCCAGATAGCAATATCAGCAAGTTACGACAAGAAATTTACAACAATGGGCGTTGGCTGCTGCTGCACAATTCATCGATTTCAATTAAAAGGCGTTTGATCGATGGGCCACGGCATTCAAACAGAAACACAAAATTTCTTAACGGAAAATCACGAAACTGGTTTCGAAAAACGAGGGGGCATCAATGGAGGAAATCCGGGCGTCTGCAGAGACCTTTCGTCGACAGACGTGCCGCTTAATACCTCAATACCACGAGGTTTATGTTATAAATACTGACCAAACAGGTAAATACAAGTTTTCTGCGTACAAAATGTGTTTACCGATGCAAAATGTATAAATTCAAAATTAATTATATAAAACGTTTTCTACATACATATTCAAATATTTTTTAATATTAAAAATACTATTTTTTCAGGTTGTCAATATCAATCTGTTTTTAACAGGACACTCACTCAAAAAGGGAGTAAAACAGTTTTCGTCAATAAGTCGGACTTGAATAAAGTGACGCATTCGTACACCGCACAATATTCCATAACATTATCCGGAAAACTGCTCCCACATGTCTTCGTATGTTTGCAAGAGGCGACGGGTCATTTCGCATCGCGTATTAAAAAAATAGTAGATGGCTATGCCAATACATATACAAACATCATTGCAACATCATCGAACTCCGGAAAACTAACAACATCCTTATATACGGAATTTCTTCAGAAATGTTTAAAAACTTACGTCGGGGAAAATAATTTTTACTTCTCAGTGACTCCTGGGGGGGGGGGGTCAAACAAATCCAGAGATGTTTGATGAAATCTTCCAAGATGACGAAAATATGCCAACATGCTCTGTAAAAGTAAGTCCTCCAAAATGCACTCCCTTGGTGCAACCTTGTGACGTTTACTTTTACAGACAAGTTAAGAATTTCATAAAGGGCTTGCAAAATTGCAGCGAATTGTGAGAGCAGAATTGTGAAATTAATTTCCGGGAATATTGTATAAAAATCCATTCAATAATTCACCATCAATTATCGTCACCAATATTCCGAGACATGATTCAATACGCCTGGTTTGCCTCAAAATTATCAGTTACTAGAAACATTTTCATGAATGTTAATGGGACATGTTTTTCTACGGATGTATTGCAAACTCCCTGCGATTGTAAAAAATCCGCTTTTATATGTTGCGCAAGATGTCGCAAAAATTATTGCTTTGTTTGTTTCTACGATAATTACCACTGCGGTTTTTGCATATAATTATTATATGAATAAAAATAGAATTTTTCCTAATCGACTTTGTTAATCTCGTTAAAAACTTAATGTTCCTCCTCACATACTTTACAATGAATAATAAAAAAAACCCACCGTTATGAATTCTTTTATTGGAAAAAAATAAAATAATTTGAAAAAAAATGTAAATAATTTTTTTTAAATTATGTAAGGATGAGAAACGTCCTGAATAATTGTCGGGATAACAAAAGAAGAAGATCCGGAGGAGGAATCGAACGCGAGACCTCCGGCGCAAAAGACCGAGCCCTAACCGTCTAGACGGCGGATCGACAAGTGTCTGTCATTTTTAATTCATAAGGCACCTAAGAAACTTTGAATCGATTTGTCTCGGAATGTTCCGAGTACTGCGTCCTACTACTTTAACCACGTGAGGTGCTAGGGGTCCTCCTTCACCACAAAAAAATTCGGCCAAATCCCCGACCCCACGGTCGTGCCGTCTCCTTGTAAGGTGTTTAGAGTTTAGCATTTCTCTTTGAGTCTTTGAGTCTTTGGGAGCGGTTTATTCTGATGTTCCTGAAAGGTACCGGTATGTATGTTTAAAGTTTCGTAATTTGTGGTGTAGTGGTTAGTGTGCTAGTTTAGCGCGACCACAATGGATAATCTTTCGTTTATTGTTTCCTAACGCGATTTCGATAACGTTTTGGTCTGAGAAGACTTGTGTGATTTCGTAAGAACCTAGAAAATTATCGTCGAATTTCCCTGTTCGTTAGTTTATTACTAGGTAAAAAATACAACAAAGCTTTGTTCTTTCATTGCTCGTCCCACAAACTGAATCTGATGATAAATGATCTCAACAGTCTTTCTGAAATTCGCAACGACATGGGAATCTCCAAAGATATTATTACATATTTTCGGGAATCAGTTTTGAGAAGGAAGTTGATACCTAATATTTCCAGGCTCTGCGAGACAAGATGGAGTGAGAAATACAAAACTATCAGAGTTTTTAAGGAGAATTTTCCTATTATATTGGATGCCTTAGAAACCTTATCACGTGAAGGAAATAGTGCAACTCGAAAAAATGCCTTTCAACTCCATGCGGTTACTTCCACAATTTCGTTTATTGTCGCCATTGTTTTGATAGCCAAATACTCGGCTTTGATGGAACCTGTTATGTGCTACAATCCATAGCTTTTGACGTGGTCAATGCCTCACAACATATTAAACGCATTTTGCAATTACTTAAGAGCCACCGTGATAATCCTGCAAAAGTCACAGATGAAATTATGAAGGATGATACTGGTATTGCGGAGAAAGTCGGACTGGAGGAGGACATCACATCAATGCCGCGCATTGTCGGGAGACAACGTCATCGAAGCAACCACCCAGCAAAAACCTCGTCAGAATTATGGAAGAGGTCATTAATAATGCCATACTTGGACTCCATTATTAGATCTCTTGAAGTACGTTTTGCTGAAGAAAACACCCCATCATTCGCATTATCTAAATTACACCCAGCGCAAATGCAAACGATGTCAGTCGAAGAACTCACGAGAAAGAAATCGAACTTTGGCAGCAATTGTGGAATGATAAACTCAATCAAACAAATCTAACCGTTGTTGATGTCGTAAAAGAGGCAAAAGCCTTCTTTCCCGAAACGGGAAAAGCGTTGACAATTTGGATCGCTCTACTGTGCACAACATGTACGGTAGAGTGATCGTTTAGCAGCGTCAGGAGACGAAAAACCTGGTTATGAAGCACTATTGGAGGAAATCGCCTCAATGGTTTGGCCATGATGAGTGTGCACAGAAAACGTATTGATGAAAACTTACAAGACTTTCATATTAAAGTGGTCGAGAAGTTTACAAAAAACCCCCGAAGATTATGTTTTCAATAATATAATTAAAAAAAAGAGTCTCGCTTTACTATTAAAATCTTGTCATTTTCAAATATTAATGTGTCCTATATTTCTAATAAATATAATAGCTTTGTTTACAAGTTTTATTCATTATAAAGACAAGAGTTCATGGTGCTATACACATTGGACTTTGTACCGTTCTTATTACAATCGCTATAGAGATAAGACTCGCACTACAAGTGCAATGCTTCATGTGCTCTTGACTGTACCTACAATTCATACTTTTCCCAGCCTCCATATTTCAACTTGCCCACCATTTTAATTTTTGCACAAAGCTCTCTCTTTATGCATGGCGTCGTCTGGATTCAGTTCCGGGGGTTTAAAAAGGTCCCAGTGTTTCACCGTTTGTTAAGTATTGGCAGTACAAATAAGTTGTTTCACTAAAGATGACGCAAGGATGACGCGGAACGCCTACTTATGGACCCTAAACAACAAAACCGCATGGAGATATACTTTTCTTGGACACCCAGTCCGAACTTCGCCGAATTAACGCCTGGCATAGATAGTAGCTGAAGCGATTTTAATAATTTGATATCTGAATTATACAAACGTCGTTAGAAACCCTCGTATAAGGAACGTTAGAAAAGTTCGCGATCTAGCTGTGAAAAGTAACGGATCATCTGCCGTCTCCGGCCCAGCTTTCGAATCCTCAGACTCAAAACTACCAACACCCTTCGGCCGTACCCCCCGTGCTGGGTACGGTGGGACTATTTATCAAAAAAGGGTGTTTGAAACCAAAATTATATACACGACATCAGCCAGTACTGATTGTTCAGCACGACATTAGCCAGAGCTGAGCCGATTGTCGACGCACGGCTGTACATTGCCATTTCTATACTATCCGTCCCAATGTTGGCACGAGCTATGTTCGACCATTTGTGAACGTATTGTACAGGACTATTGCAAACGCTGGGCTTCCTTAATTTTTTATTTGATCTATATGAGTATCCAGTTTAATTCGGTATCTGTATAACTCCTTAGGTAGTTGTGGAATAATCTGCATGGATCATAAAACATGAATAATACAAAAACTATGTTCAGATTACGTAAGGATAGTTATCCTTATGAATTGTGCACATTAATAACAAAAATCGATGTACCGTACAAAAACGAAATATTGACCAGAAATAATAAAAATTACTATATAAAGAAATGATGTATATGATAATAAAAGATAACAATCTAGATAGCAATAAATAATATAGAATGTTAAAATGATTTAATTTCTAGCTACAATAGATTATTGCTACATATACTAAATTATATTTACTACCCTCTCTATCTCAAATCTATTAAGCCTACCAAGGGATTTACATCTCCAAACAGGCTTGAAAGATTTCAAGATTATTTCTGAGCTCCTACACTTTAGATGGTTCTCAAACGATTCGAATACACTTTATTAACTTACATTACGAACAAAGTTACTGATGCCTCGTTACTGATGAAATCGTTGTTATCTAACCACTATTGTACGTCTTCCATTACACCGATTAATGGTTGTTGCAGATGTTCTGGGCAATGCTCGAAACGGTTGATGGCGAGCGTGGATTAACATGGTTAACATCATTCTAAAGCTTCTACCTCTCTTCTATTGGCTTCTACATCAGAACTCGGCACTTGGTAAGTCGGCCAAAACTACATGTAATGCAAATAAATATTTCCATTGCGATTCGCCTACGGATAGCTACACATGTTGTTATTGAAGTAAGTTTTTCGGTATTCCGATTTTATTTTAATTTTTTTTAATAACAGAAAATGGAGGGTGGGCACCATGAAAACTCGAACTCTCTCAACAACATACACATTATAAAATTGATTGGAAAAGCTTAAACATATTTTAGATGTTAGCACATGATGAAGATTCAAACCATACTTCACTTACCTAAATTACAAAAATCAGAATCTCACTTTATGACTCATTTCGTGGTCTTTAGTGATTTTGAACGTTATTGGATTTTTCACGGTTCGTTACACCTCATCTACACGTCTAATTTCCGGCACCTATCTTCAATAGTTTGGAAGTTACAGGCTGTATTGAACTACACGGGCAGACCGACAATGCATTTTCACTAACGTTTGGTTTTTGAAAACGGTGTTGAAATGAAGTCAAATTTTAGGATCAGAGGTGGCATTTATATTAGCGCAGGTTCATAGGACACGAATCGCAGCAATTTTGCTGCTACTGTTCAGAGAAACATTCATGGCGGCAATAACCTGAAAAACTACTATTGCAGAATTGAGCTATGCTTTTGACAATGAGAGGTTTGCCGTTTACTATAACCTGGCTTTACTCTCGAGAATGCCATTATTAACTCTCACAGATCATCAAATTGTTGAGGGGTATTTGTATCTGATGTACCTTTGATGGAGTAAAGATATAACTACTCGGTTAGAAGATTCGTCAGTTTCTAAGAATGATGGGATTAACAATCGAGCAATCAAAATTTACCGAAAAACGTCTCTCCCCTTCTTGTGAATATTTTGAACAAAATCGTGATCAACGGTACCCCCCCCCCTCCCCCCAATTTTCACTTGCCGGTAAAAATATACATCGCACGGTTGGCAAATCGGCGTGGAATTTCGGAATTTCAACCCGGCCTCGTCCAGATTTTCGGAGTTTTTGTCATCAACGTTTGGAATTTCAACCCAGCCCCGTCCAGATTTTCGGAGTTTTGGTCTTTCGGGTAAAGTTCTTTCGGAGTTTTGCTCTTTTAGGGTATTATTCTTACGGAGTTTTGAGCGGTCTGATTATTGAAAGTCCGGAATTTCAACCCGTTCAGCCGTTTCCGAGAAATCTTGCTCGCCGACTATAAAAACACTATTTTGAGAAAAACGCGTTTGAAGTTTCAAAAGCACTTTCGAACGCTCTGACACGTCATTACAAATATGCGTGTAACTTCGAGAATATTCGCCGGATTGACAAGAAATTTTCTGCGTGTACTTAAATATATGTACATTACGAAAAAAAAAATTTAAGCGATTTTTCGAAAATGTTAACTTTATATAACCCCTTAAGCGTCGGGTCAAATGTAAATGGGAAAAGTAAGGAAGTTCATAAACGCTAGACATACGTTTTAGTGAATGCTCCAACGACTCCGTGCGTACATATTCCATCACCGACATCCGGTCCGAAATGGCATAACTTTCCCGTGCGCCGCGACACCGAAACGAATGACTGTACCATCAATGTTATTCGCCCAACAGCATGACTCCGATATTACATCCGTCCTATGAAACAGCCATTATTAGGCTGTTAATGATCATTTAAATGAAGAGCTCGCTTATTAGAGCGAACTATTTTTTTCTATAATAGGAAAACATGTGATAATAAAACTTTGATCTCATTTTTAACGACAAATACTGAAATCAACCGACAGCAGTAGGTGCAACGTCAGTGTGCCGCTTCGGTGATCGTTCCCGTTGATCAACGTTATTAGCCCAAGCCAATACGCGGAAGAGGGAGCCGCTTAGCAGGCGCACCGGATTGCTTGCAGACTACCGGGTAAAGACAGTACTATCGAGTTTCCGATAGTAATACATATAGAGGCATTCCAAGCGCACAGGATTCCAAACTATATAGGAAACGCCAGGGTCGAATTTAAAGGTGCGGAGACCCTCGGGTATTGAAGAAGTGCGCTGCTCCTATTTATTTTTCAGACACGAAAAAACATATTTTATACTGTTCAGTTGATTTATTACGAAAAAAACAAGATCCTTTCCAACAAAATTCGACGATTTTGTAGAATACAAAAAATATAATTCTATTATTAGGGGAATGAAGATATGCGAGCCTTTTTCGACGAAAAATCACTAACGACTTGTGAATTCCAGCTCCCGGAATAAATCACTTTTCATGCTGAACAGTGATACGTTGACAGCCTATTTTGTCTCATGGTGGTTTGTAGCCTTTTTTATCATTTTAATTTTTGAAAATGAACGCTTCTCAGTGCAGTTCGACACCATCGACATGTAGTCCATATTGTACATCCATAATGTAATTACGATGTTAGAAAATGCAGCTCTAAAATTGTGATTTTCAAGTATTTAATAATGGAGCAGCTCCGCAGATTGGTGTTTTTGACAGTCTTTTCTGTATTGGTCAATTAATGATAAAAATTTGACCAACACATTTTCAGGCGTGGATTCTAAATCATCATTTTAAACTTCCACTAATTCCTATATTGCAGTGTACAAATGTGCCGCGCCGATCGCCTCTAAATGATGGGGGAATACAAATCGAACGTACAAGATCATATGCATGCAGTGTTTCAGGCATAGACACAGAAACAGCTGATCGATCACTGGAATAAAACTTGACACTTTAAATGTCTCTTATGGTGATAGGTTAATGTTTAATACACATGAGTTGGACTTATCAATTAAAACGTTTTTTTTTTCTCTTTTCATTCATACAATTTAAAAAAAAACTATTTTTGGATAAATAGCATATACTGGCCGGTTTAAACATCTGGCGCTCAGTAATGTAACTTTCATAAGCGTTATTTAGGAGTTATGAAAAACATTATGATTAAACCAATTTGTTTTCCTATTACACCACTAAATTAAAAGAAATTAATGGGTGGCTCAATCCACGTGATATATTTATAATGGTGATCTATTAAATATGGTTTCATAGAGAATTTATCGCGTTTCGCGTTGTTCATTATTTTTTATTCCAATACCCTTCGAAATGTTATTAATTAATACACAAAAAAGACAATTTTTAATTAATTGTCAATTAATTGACAATTTTTAATAATTAATTAATACACAAAAAAGACAATGTTATTAATCAATACACAAAAAAGACAATTTTTGAAAAATCTCACTTTAACCTGAACTTTTAAGAATATTTAAGCTTTCTAAAATAAAAAAAATCAACTAAATGTTGAAGCTACAATATTTGGAGCGTCCAAATTTTTGGTTTCTTCGCAGTAGGCAGAAACAGTGAAATTCGGCATAGGACGCACCAGTCAGTGCGTGCTATGCGGAACAGAGATTAATAGGGAGATGTACAACGCTCCAGTTTTCAGCGTGCCTCGGGAATGGTGCTAAATCGAGGCGGCGAGTTCGGGAATATAATTTTGTGATCATCGCCTCTGTCGAGGTTGCAGATTCCCGTGTAGCCGCGCGAGTCGTAATCATCGCTCAAGTCGGTATCGCAGTCGGCGTGAACATGAATGGGTAGCTCGGCGGGGGGGGAAAGTCTTCGCCCCTCGCAAATCGGGCATACTCGCCATGGCGAACGCACAGTAGGAGAAAAGCCCAAAAACCTGGCCAAAACCCCAAAAAATAAATTTTCGAAATAGGGTCAGTTGAGTAGTCATTCAGGTAGAGGACTAGTAACTGCATTCTATTGTGGAAGGGAAAGCCCTTTAAGTGTATACCTGCGCCGCAGCGTCAGTTGGCAGTTAGTGTTCGTGAAGAGTGTACGTGTCACGCGCTGAACAGACGAAAATAACGCTGACTTCAAAAACCCATAACTTTAAAGTGACGGGTTTAATTTCAATTCTGCAACATGGATACGACTTCTGGAGGTATGTAGAACATGTTTTTACATCGGTTGAATCTAAAGTTTATGTATAAATGATTGAAATGTAGTATAGCCTTCGGCATAAATAAAATTGAATAATTTTGAAAACTTATATTTTCAACGGTCCGAAAAGTTATATATTTTGTCACGCTTTGCAAAGCTCCCAGTCTCGGCCTTTAGTTTAATGTATAAGCTTTCGAAATTTACAAGAGTTACCTGCGGAAAACGTGCGTCTTGTCCGTTATGATTTTTGTCGCATCGTGCGGTAGCCGAGCGTGCACGCGGCACTATTGAGCAGCCTCTGCGCCTCTACCTGAGAATGGGTGAAGTAGCATCATAACGGACAAGACGGCTGTTATACGCTTGAAATAAATTATTTTAATATATATGTATGTGTATATATATATATATATAAATTATCTGTGATTTAATTATGATATATACGTATGCATATATATATATATATATACATATTAAAATCAACCACATAAAAATTTCTTAAATATGAATGAAATGTTATAACATTCAAATAAAATATTTGAATATATATATATATTATATAGTAAGCAAAGCTTTCTTTTAACCAAATCCATGTCAATATTTTCTGTCTAATTTTTTTTAAATTATTTCAATTATTGCGGTTATTTATTTGGTAAAATAATGTACATTGTTCAAGTTTTTGTATTAATTGAAAATTTTATCTTTTCCTTTAACACCAATTTTCTACAATTTTATGTCTTTATTACAGGATCCGGTTACAAAGAATTGGTGCTGACAAGGAAAGAAGTATTTCTGATAATCAGCGAGCATTTATCCGATAAATTCGCTTCCTTGATCGAATTTATGGTAGGTACGTTCCGTATGTATTTTGGAAATAAAAATAATAATTGCGTAGAATACACTGTTCACGTTTATTTTATTATGATGATTTTTTTAAATATATTAATTTATCTATTTAGCAGGATACTCGGCCATTTTGTTTATAACAATTTGCTGTAAGCTCTTTGTTGCAAGTTATAAACAATAGATATCGGATTGGTAATCAGCGACCTTGAAAACCCGTATATACCAATTTTTGTCAACATCTGGTAACTTTTTAACGTTTATGTCGGCCATATTGGATCGGCCATTTTTTTTACGATAATTTGGCTTGCGGATTCGTAATCAGCGACCTTGAAAACCCGTAAATACCAATTTTTGTCGACATCTGGCAACTTTTTAACATTCATGTCAGCCATATTGGATCGGCCATTTTGTTTACGATAATTTGGCTTTCAGATTCGTAATCAGCGACCTTGAAAACCCCTGTAAGCCAATTTTCATTCCCGTCAAAGGTCATTTGAGGTTTTGGCCAGGTTTTTGGGCTTTTCTCTTACTGTGGAACGGTGCGAGGTTTTCCGTCCGATCGAGCTCGACATATTTGTGTGGCCGTACTGCGGATTAGAATATGCATTAAGGGAGATTTCTTCCTTATTGGGTTAACATTTTTTTTCTTTTATCGGAAAAACCTAACGTTTAAGAATGCGTTCAGCAAATTTCAAGTCGATATAAATAAAATTCGCATAGTTATAGGCCATAGAAAAAAAGGAAATTCGGAGCGTTTGGGTTGGCGCCACATTATAAGCCGCAACCGATGCGGGCTAGTCGCGACCTTTGTAAGAGAATGTTATGAGTTCGTTTCGTCTGCATTCGTCTGAAATACCTACCTGATCAATATATATGGATGTGTAAAAGGTCCGTTATGGAAGTAGCTGTCTCTGGAAGCGTCCTCAGTACGATTGTAAACTCGAGGAGTAATGGACGATTTCAAAGTTTTAAAAGCAAGGTATGAAATGTGTAAAGCCAAAAAATTCAATCGCGAGAAAAATGAGCGTCCTGGCCACAAATTAAAAAAAACGACGATTCAGTGGTAATCGACATACCAGTGAAAACGAAACGTTATACGCAAGTACGTCGGCACAAAAACTAAACAATTCGCGTGATACTGAAATCACTATTGATCAAATGTACGGGTACCGCATTATCAATTTTATTTCTGTGTTTTCCACACTTATTTCCTTATTAAGATGCAAGGAATGTGAAAGTGACGTACAGTTTGACGTGAAGGGCAAACAAGGTTTGGGTTACAAACGCTGTGTCGTGTGATTGTGGCTCCACCGAAATTGAATCTAGCCCGAAATGTTAAACAAATCTTTCGAAATCAATCGACAAATCGTGTTTGTAATGCGTTTACTGGGAATTGGATTGCAGGGCATACATATTTTTTGTCGCATGATGGATTTGGGTCAAGGAATGGCTAACAGCACATTTGATGCATGCTTGGAAAATGCGTTGACTGCTGCGAAAACCACGGCCGACGTACTCCTCGGAAAAGCTGCAGAGGAAGAAATTGAAAAAAATGCTGCAGCGGAAATAAGCCATCTCATTCGACTGTTTCAGGCGATGAAACTTGGAGCAGGAGAAATCGTTCGTCGTTGTTTGGCGTAGTCACTCTGATTGGAAAATATTCCAGTAAGATTCTGGACCTTGTTGTGAAATCCAAGTTTTGCCAAGCCTGTAATTACTGGAGTGGCAAAGAGGGCACTGAGGAGTTTGATAGCTGGAACGAAGAACACGAAGGAAATTGTGTTAATTGGAAATGTATTATTAAACGTTTACACGATCCGAGGAGCTTCACGGTGTAAAATATGCCAACTACATAGGCGACGGGGATACGAAAACCTTCAAATCACTTCTGGCAATATGACCGTATGGGGTTGAACTGATCGTGACGAAGAAATAGTGCGTTGGACACGTCTAAAAGTGAATGGGGTCAAGATTAAAATCCGGAAAGAAGGCGACGAAAGGGGTTGGTGGAAACGGTAGTGGCAAATTGATGTATACATTGATTCGTGACTTGACCAATTACTATGTTTTGCCAATTATCAGAAATTCTGATTCGGTGACGGGCATGAAAAATGCGATTTAGGCGACTTTCGATCACAAATGCTCGACAGATGCGAAGCCGAAGCATGACAATTGTCCGCCCGGACTTGACACGTGGTGCAAGTGGAGCCGCGCACAGGCAGTCAACAAATTACATGAATTTAAACACGAACAACCACTTGCGACTGAGGTTCAAAAACTCCTTCATCTGATATACTCAGATCTGTCCAAAAATGATCTGTTGCTACGCTGTTTAGGCGGCCATACACAAAATAATAACGAAAGTTTTAACGCTGTCCTCTGGTGCTTGGCTCCAAAACAAATGTTTTGCTCGAAAAAAATTATCGAACTGGCAGCTTATATTGCCGCATATGTATTCAACTAAGGTATCATCACCACCTACTGCGTATGACGGAAGTGATGAGTATCACAATTGGACCCCTGGAAAATATAATGGCAGGCATAAGAGATATGGTGCGCGTGAGAAAACCTGACGCTACTCATTCCGCAGCATCAAAAAGGCAAGATTGGCCCGAAGACTGGAGCGGATGGCTCAAGAAGAACTTTTCGAAGAAGAGGAAGGTATCCTCTATGCTCCTGGTATAGCAGATTAGGTGTAAGTATGAAACCTTTCATTTTATTCGCACGCAAACTTCGGTTGAACTTTAAATACGCTTTTTCTCGAAACTGTATTTTTCAAGTTTGTGGGAGTGCGTTTTTCTCGAAACTCTATTTTTTAAGTTTGCGGAAGTGCTCCCACACGCCCTAGATGAGCAATCTTTATGAAATTTGGCAGGCACGTGTACAGCAAACGTCTTTATTAGTTGAACTAGAATCATCCAAAAATACCTAAAAGTTTTTCTTTGATAAACAAAAAACTGCGAAAATTTTTGGGAAAAAAACAAACTTCCTTCCGATCGCTCACTATTTGTTTATTTTTCAATTTTACGTCTTGATTCTAGTTTAACTTATACACAATATTGTACAAAGTAAAAAAGATGTTTGATTTTTTCGGTTCAGATCACCTATCCAGGAATTAGGACTTCCGCAAGCAAAGAATATCGTCGCCCGCGCACCGACTTACGTGGCTTCTCCCACTCCCACCACCATGTTTTGTGAAACTGAGAAAAATATTTTGATGTTCAATACAGACCGCTTAGTCAACATACCAAATATCAACATCCTATATTTAATACTTATTGCATAAAAAATTGGTGAAAAATCGAACATTTTCTGGCCCAACAAGGCAGAAACTTCCCTTAAATGAATTTCAAAGTGAAAAACATGTATTGAGATCATTGTTTTCTCTCGGTTCAAAGAGAAATCTTGAGCCTTTGCCGCGGTCGTTTCGGCAATTTTTTTTCAACACTAAATATAGATAAGCGTGTATCATAAATGTTTCTTTATCCTCAATGAGCGTCGTGGATGATTTGGCAGCCTGTCGGATTTACAATGCTTGCGGTCCGGGTTCAATTTTTTATCTATTTTTTTCTTCATTTTATATCCAAAAAATTTTGAATTTCCTCTCGCTTTAGCTACTCTCGCTTATCCAAGCATTATTTATGATATTTAATTCATATATGTTTAATTGAAAAAAAAGACATTGTTACCGGGGACCAAATCCGCCCTCGCTCGCCCCGCCGGAAGCATGGTGAAGTTGCCCAAAACGAGCGGGCGTTTAAGATTTTGGTGCAAACGGTGTTGGAAAACATGATTACAAAATAAATATTTCCCCCAATACGCAAATGAGTTTTTATTATCCCCTTAGAAAATTAATTTAAAAAATTGATGGAAAAAAGTGCCGATACGATCGAGAAAGGCTCAAAGAGAACTTTGAGTATTTCTCGATCGGCATTTTTTTCAACACATTTCACATTGTATAAGTGTGTATATCCAAGGCAGTTTTGCAGTCACAAGAGCCTCGTCGCTGAGATATCAGTGTGTGGCTCACGAACATCTTCGAATATCTCGCGAATGATTTCGAACGTCTTCGAACGTCTCACAAACATCTATTAAACATCTACCGATAAATGTCTTCGAACACCATCGAGCGATTAAATTAATTTATTTTCAATCAAATTCCATACACAAGAAATTTAGTTTCACATTCGAAAGGAATGTTTCATACAGTTGTGCAATCCGCAGATGATGATGATGTAACGAAGTACGGGGTGAGGAGGATACATCAAAATTACATAATGTTACATTTCTTTTCTGTGTACTAATCTTTATGATTCGGCCACGAATTAAACATTTTAAATACATTTTGCAATGCACATTTTTTCATGCTTTCCACAACATAGCGTCGAGTGTCCATCTAATTTACTCAATGCATCCATCTCTTCCGAGTCCACATCCAACGTTTCAATAACTAGATCATTTTTCATTTTTAGTATATCAGCTAGCCATTCTTGTTTTTCATGACTTGTACCATATACGATAGGGCACATGTCGTCTTCCGTTAAACCCTCAACTGCAGCGGTTATTGAACCGTC
Source organism: Ophion obscuratus (assembly GCA_964007375.1). Taxonomy (NCBI): domain Eukaryota; kingdom Metazoa; phylum Arthropoda; class Insecta; order Hymenoptera; family Ichneumonidae; genus Ophion; species Ophion obscuratus. The sequence continues at coordinate 21,373,254 of OZ023319.1, read as the reverse complement.
ATACATGCTATATGGAACGTTTCCATAGGCCCACTGCAGACTATGATGATTTCGAATCGCCGATGATGATTCGTATCGCTCATATTTTGTGAGAAATCTCCAGGGTATGGGACTCGCGAAAATGTAATGGGAGAGTACGCATCCCGCTCACAGAATTGCTACTTCCTTCAAGATAAAGTTCCGTCCAACAATGAATTCTTTCAGATCCATAGACGTGGGCACAGTGATAACGAATATTTTTTAGCGTGATCAGGTCAATGGCAAGATCAAATCATGACTAACGTTGACCTTTAAGAAACTCGTTTTTAAATTATTTATTCGTTCAGCCGATGATTGGGTTTTGATGGTACACACAACAGTTGGATCGACAAATCAGAAGCGACAAAATGATTCTCATCATGAAACAATATTTTATTTAAAAAAAATCATTTAAAAATTTTCAGAGTACAAAAAAATATTTTTTTTCGACAAATCAGAATCGGAAAAATTATTTTCATACAAAAAATCAGATTTTTTGAGAACGAATGTTATTATTATTATTATTATTACTGTTACATTTTTTACAAATATCATTCACAGATTCGTAAAGTTATCAACAAGCGAAGAGTACACACGATTCACGAGTTTTTCCCATCCGTACCACCAGGATATAAAATCACCGCAGTTTGAGTGTTTCTCGCTCATCATCCTTCTTAGATTATGTTAATAATACGTGTTGATAATCATCATCATGATCATCACCATACGCAGTATTGAAAGTATTATCGACATTGGCCTCCTCCTCCTATAAAGCAAATTCCTCTTCCTCGTCTTATAGTATTCGTGATCTGTTCACATTCTCAGTGTCGCGGACTTGGCTCGAATACCTATCGCATGTTTTTTTTCTTCGATAGGTCCGATCAGGGGGGGGGGGGGTACATTTTCGGAAATGTTTAGGTTTACGCGTAAATGTATTTGACCGTTTCTCTCTTTACACACAATCGTTTTTAACACTTTATAATGTTATAGTTTTATAACATTCCATGTAATAGATATCATGGCACCCTGGGAAGAGTGTCCATGGAATCTGGGAATTAGCACTCGTTTGTCATTTCTCCAGCTGAGAGCAATTTTATTTTGCATCGCTGTATAAACAATGTGCTTTTTACTCATGATCAATTGTTGCACCATGACGAGGTTTTCGTGCGCAAACAAGCAATGTTTGAAGTCTTCGCATGTGATGGATTTCAGGGTTGACCGCCGAATACCCTTAGTTCGCTTCTTCACATCGTCACAGTCGAGGATGTTAAACGAGTACAATTTTGCTCCCAAGTCTACAAATTCCATCATAATACGACCATTATTCTCATCCTTCGTCTGATTGTTCGGCGAATAATCAGACGTGTCAAACTTGTCAATGTCACACTTCATCGTTTCATTAATGTCGGACACGCTGATGTGATAAATCAGACTATCAGTGTCCATATACAACAATTTTGCTCGATTCTTAAATCTTTCGAGTATGTAATTGTAGTCAAAATCATAAACCCAGGGCTTAGTTAAATCGAGAATCGAAAGTCCTGTGGATATGGGCTTATTAAATAGAACGCACGCTCTATTGAGCTCGATTATAACAATGTCATTGTCAAATATGGTGCAGCTATGGAATATGGGCTCTTAGCGATCTGCGCTTTCGCTCCCCACCGCCTCTACCACTTTGTTACGAGTCGTACTTCCCGACGTTTCCTCACATTTTCCATTGTTTTACCAAAGACCGGATTGTTCATGATATTGTAAAAAAATGCTCAAAGTCATTGTCAGATTTCATTTCTAATTCCATATTTATATCGATGTATTTTTTTAGGCAAAACGCGCTGTTTGACTGTGAAAATTCTTTGCATTTTTGTGATGCGCAATCCTAATTCCAAGCATTGCTTAAAATTGCGATAATGATTACAAAAGCTACGAAAATTCTTCATTAGCATGAAGTTCACGTGAGTAATTAATATCCAAGAGTGGACGTCGAAATTACGAATCCATTATTATGAATCGCGATAACAAAGATGGACCTGGCACACATACACTTACCCGACAAGTACCCTTGAATAATTATTTCACGCTGACGCTTTAGCGAAAGAGCTCCATCACAACTATCGAACTACAGCCGTTTAAGAATCATGATCTCGGACTCATAGAATTGCTCATGTTGAACTCGATACCATAACGAGTATACCATATGGTCCGTGAAGACAGGAAGTCATTAGCCCATCATTATCCGATTTTTAAATGCTGACTCGAGATTGACCCACTTTAGTTTATCGCGAGCATTGCTCACACCAGCACCGCTTACACCAGCGCTGCTTACACTTGCTCCACGCACGATTTTTGCTCTCAACGACCACAATTTCGCTATTGTCGATTGAATTTTCAGATTTTGAGCGACGTTGAACCCTGGTTTTTTCAATATTTGCCCCAAGAGTTTGACGTGCACGTCACAGAACTTTTGCCACTTTTCAACGTGAGAGAAACTGTTCTTCGCGCCGCTCAACTTATGGATAATTTTATCGCAATCGTCTATGGTCCAGACTGCTCGATTAATCGAAATCAAATACCGATGCAGAACGACTCCCAAATATATTTAAGACGGAATGACACTTCATCGCGGTCGGTATGGTAGAATAATTATAGATAGAGAATTTTCTGAATTCAAGAAAATTTGATGGGCAGACCTCTTAAGACAGCCTCTTAAGACGGAATTACACCTCATCGCGGTCGGCATGGTAGAACAATTATAGATACCCAAAAATCTCTGAAACGGCTCTTCAGATCCCGTCGAAACTTTGCCAAACGACGTCAAATAGATAGACGAATAGCTGTCGGCCCCTCAAATTTTCCGAATTTGAGAAAAAAGATGTAGATTGGCTTATCATCAGCCAATCTAGTTTTTTTTCTTAAATTCAGAAAATTTGAGGGGCCGACAGCTATTCGTCTATCTATTTGACGTCGTTTGGCAAAGTTTCGACGGAATCTGAAGAGCCGTTTCAGAGATTTTTGGGTATCTATAATTGTTCTACCATACCGACCGCGATGAGGTGTCATTCCGTCTTAAGAAAAACATTTCTATACAACCACGCACGTGCGCCTCCGTGTGTGTGTGTGGGTGTGAGTGGGTGTGTGTGTGTGCGCGTGTGCGTGTGTGTGCGTGCGTGCGTGTGTGTATGTGTGTGTGCGTGCGTGCGTGCGTGCGTGCGTGCGTGCGAGTGTGTGTGTGTGTGTGTGTGCGCGCGCGTGCGCGCGCGCGCGCGTGTGTGTGTGCGTGCGGGTATGTGTGTGCGTGTGTGTGTGTGTGCGTGTGCGCCCGCTCGAACGCCGAGATTGTGTACACAAGATCGAGTTCCAAACAGCGAGACGATGGGCGCTCTTTCTCAAGCTTTTCAATCTTGAACTCAAGATGATTTTTTCTTGATATACTTTACTAGTATCCTTCATAATCCATTATGCATCCGTATCTTCAGAGTCTGCGTTCAACGTTTCAATAACTAGATAATTTTTCATATTTAGTATATGAGGTAGCTGTTCTCGATTTTCATGACCCTTAACGTATGCGATAAACTTTTGACCGATGTAGGCCATGCAGACATTTCGTTTGTACGCTGCTGCCAACATCAGCTGGAATGTTGCTGAATTCGCGAATTTCAGGCTGTTACATTTTCTGCCGCGATAGACCATGCATAGATATTTTCTATGCGCTGCTGCCAACATGGTCTCGAATGTTGTCGAATCAACCTCAAGGGCCTTGGTGATCGTTCCGGGCAGAAACACGCTGCGTTCTACGCTGAAAGTCGTTCAAGGTCATTCAAGGTCAGTATCGATGATACAAATCTAAATATCTCGGATCACTACCACATATTTAGTAGTGATCCGAGATATTTAAATTTGTATCATCGATACTGACCTTGAATGACCTTGAACGACTTTGACCCCTCAATGTTTTTTACGCGGCTTGAGATGTTTCACAAGATGGTTGAAAAAAAGTACCATGCCATTTAAAAAAGTAGAGGTGATCTTCACTGTGCGTCAGCGGCTCCACCGAAAAAAAAATTTATCGCATTTGATGACCCCTTCAAACCGTACGAGTTTTGTCTCGAACGTTTTTTTGTGACGTCGATAATTACCGAGTTATTTCAGGTGGCAGAGATAAGAGAGACACCCTATATAATAGCCGCCCGTGTTTCACCTACTTCTCAAACGTCCATTGGTCTCTCGCGGACAATGTTCCAAAGATAATCATCCATAGTCCGAACAAGTGCGTTCCCAGTGTTGTACAATCCCAATGTTGCGAGCGCGACGCTATTCGCAACGTCCGTTTTGAAGGAGAACTCTGAGCAGTGTATATTCTAGTAACCTCTGCCAATAGGAAAAAAAAATAAGAAAAAATGTGAAATACGAGAGCACTGGACACTCGATGCCATGGCTCGCCTTAGCCGGAACTTCGCTCCAAGGAAGCGCGTCCCCCCCCCCCCCCCCCCCCCCCGCATGCCGGCATGATAGACACACATGTTCACTACGCATACGTTTTCGAGTGTATGACGTAGGTGTCCTTTACGGGTATAAAGTTCGATATGTAACAATGTTTTTTAGCTGACGAAAATATGGCGCAAACTCCGAAAAGCAGAAAAAATATAAATCATTAGGGAATGAGAAGTGGAATATGGTGGGAATGTAATAAGAGGAAGACCCCGTACAATAGAATCTACGGCATAATATCAATCTTTAGCCTAGTTAGATAGTATACTAATGGAAAATCAGTGTTTAATTGTCATGTTTATAATCACAACTTTTTTCCGTATGATTCATATCACCTCTCTAAGTTTACATATATTAGTGGTAATATGGGTATTGATAATTCACCAAAAACAAAGTAGATCGCATAAGCAGTTTTTCCACAATTAATTTCCAACATTCTGGACGAGTTTTAGTTGACACTGTATCCCCTTCAACAATTTGTTTTTGTTATGAATAGAGATCCATAGGTAACAGAAATCAAAGCTTAGCTCGGTAATCGGACTGAATAAAATACTCTTCTGAAGCGCATAACGGGATTATATTCGCGAGACTAACGCATCTGTTCGTAACCACGCGGAACAATTTGGTACTCGTAGCTGCGGTCTTATATGAACCTTCATATCCTGCTCCGCCAACCTCCATAAAAATACACTTTGTCATACAAAATGGACCGGAATTAATCGATATATCTGCGAATCCAATGTTCTCAATAATTTCATACAGTATTGACACACATACGAGGGTGGGGTGAACATTTTCCGGCCTGACCAAGAGATGGTGCCACTAGGTCTAGTTTTGGAGCGTCGTCTTACAGTACCATTCCTACCGAGCTTGTATGTACAGTTTCAGTCCAATCGCTACGTTAGTTTGCTTTTTAGAGCACATTTCACGAGACGCTTCCGTTGTTTTCGTAAAAATGGAAAAATTGGAAAAACGTGCTGTCATCAAATACTTCCATTTGAAAGGTTTTACACCAAAACAAATAAAAGAAGAGATGGATTCAGCACTAGGAGAACTCCTCCCCATCATATTCAACTATTAAGCAGTGGGTTTCTGAATTCAAAATGGGTCGTGTGAGCACCTCTGACGAGCCTCGTTCTGGACGGCCCTTTGAAGTCGCAACTTCAGAGATGATTGAAAAAATCCATAAAATAGTGTTGGAAGACCGCAGGTTGAAAGTGCATGAGATAGCTGAGACCTGTAGGATGTCAGCTGAACGTGTGCGAAATATTTTGCAAAACGATTTGAACATGGAAAAGCTGTGTGGAAGGTGGGTGCCGCGTTTGCTAACGCTCGACCAAAAACTGCTTCGAAAAACCATTTCTACCGACAATTTGGCGCTGTATAGGCGGAATCCTAACGAATTTTTGCATCGATTCATAACTGTTCATGAGACATGGGTCCACCACTACACTCCTGAAAATAAAGAACAGTCAAAACAGTGGGTTGGAAAAGGGGAACCAACCCCTAAGAAAGCAAAAACAATTTTATCAGCAAACAAGGTTATGGCTACTTTTTTTGGGATGCGAGAGGAATTATATACATTGATTACCTTGAAAAAGGTAAGACTATCACTGGTCAATACTACGCAGAGTTATTGCAACGTTTAAAGCACGAGGTGCAAATTAAACGACCTCATTTGGCGAAGAAAAAAGTTTTGTTTCATCACGATAACGCACCAGCGCATTCGTCGATTGTTGCCATGTCCAAAATCCACGAATTGAAGTTTGAATTGATGCCGCATCCTCCCTACTCTCCAGACTTAGCCCCCAGCGACTATTACCTGTTTCCTAACTTCAAAAAATGGCTTGGCGGAAAAAGATTTAACAGCAACGAAGAAGTTATCGAAGCTGTAAATCAGTATTTTGAGGAGCTTGACGAATCTACGTTTAAAACTGGTATAACTAAATTAGAACACCGTTATAAGAAATGTATCAGTGTTGATGGAGATTATGTTGAAAAATAAAGCAAAAAAAAATTTTTAAACATCGTTTTTCTTGGTCACGCCGGAAACTTTTCACCCCACCCTCATACAGTATTGACACACACATTTCATACAATATTGACACACACACACACACACACACACACACACACACACACACACACACACACACACACACACACACACACACACACACACACACACACACACACACACACACACACACACACAATTCAGCTTTCAACAATGCCGATTGACTCCCGACAAATTATGGAAGTTATTTTGACCACGGTTGACTTACATACATGTCTAGAACAAATTATTGGTGGCGAAAGTTTTTTTTCTTCAGCCAATTTTAAGAACCAAACTGAGAAATGTTAACATCACCGCATTTTTTTACTCTGTACTCTAGTACTCTGTTAGTTTCTTTTTTAAATATTTTTATCGTAGATTCCATTGTACGGGGTCTTCCCGCTTATTTCATTCCCACCACAATTCACCTCTCATTCCCACCTAGCGGCCGCAGTCCGCTTGCGCTCTGTATCGCATTCACCATGATATTTCTGCGGTGCGTATAGGGAAACTGCGGAAACCCTATACCAAAACAGACGGTCCCCGGTTCGCTTCCTATTGTTGGAGCTAGTCGCGTTTCATCGAAAAATAAATTGCGGGCTACAGGCAAACACACGACACACGTACTAGTCCAGTAAAATTACGGCTCAGAATGGAAAAAAAAAACATAAAATTATGTAGTTTGGGGATTATGAAGGATCGATAGGGGGGTGTATTCTGAGCATACATTCCAATTTGAGGGGTTCTCCGGAGGTCAGCTCAAGGTCATTTCGATGAAAACGCGTTTGATTTGATATCTCGAGAACGGTTAGTGTTAGGCCAAAAATTGTAGAGACCTTTTCTCTTCTAAATTAAATTTACTAACTTTTTTATCTGAAACTTTTTTTTGTATCATCAATACTTTTCAATTTATTACTTCCGAAAGGCAAAAATTTTACTTTTTTTTTCTCCCTATTTTTCATTTTTCGCCATTTTCTCCCCAACCGTTCAATTTTATGGAATTTTACCGCTCATCAAAGTTGTAGATCCTTTAATTATGAACAACTTTTTCCTATAATTTTTTTTTCTAATGCCAATATCTTCGGAGTTATATATTACTTTACCGAGCGAAATCCGCGCCAATGTCGCAATATCATCGATATCAGTGGGTATTCAGTACTTGAAAGAAATATTAAAGTATTCCATGATAATTTATTAGCCAACTTACCTGTATCAAAAGGTGAATCGATTAAACTATTTAAAAATTGTACTTCATTTAAATATTAAATATTGTAATCATTCAAATATCATTTAAATATTGTACTTCTTCAATTTGGGTATTATTTATTCCATACGATGGGATAATAATGTGAATAAGGATTACTGCTTAAAATGTTTTACTACTGCACGAAGTGAAAATGGAAGATTGTTTTATATGCAGCAAAACGTTACGTAAAGGAGAAGTGATTACGGTGCAAAAAAAAAACGGATTCAAACGCTTTATAAAAGCCAGTGTAATATGGGGAGATAAGGAACATGAGCGCATGTTAACACCTCTATCAAGTTTAAGGTAATATTAATTATTTTTCTACCGTTATAAAAAATATTTTTGAGAATTACAAAATTTCACAATAATAATATCACTTCCAGTAGGTGTTTACTCCTGGTATTCATTTTTATTGACAAACGTATATCGAATATGAGGATGCTTTGCCCATATTGCGTCGCAACCAAAAATTGTATCTGATTGAAATATTCGTACTTCGTGATACAATAAAAATGTGGAAAAATTCAGCAACATTTGGCATGCCATAAACAACAATTATCAATAATAATAACAAGTCAGAGATGTGTGCGGCCGTGTGGATGAACAAGTAGATCGTGTGGATTCGGCTTCGGTCCGGCCAATGAAGGGTATTCCAAAGTCAATAATGGAAATACAGGATGTTTTTACGTTTCGGCCCTCGGTTCGGGTCCTCTTCAGAAGTCTTTTTATTCTCGATGTTGTTGATATTTTAAGTCTTTGCCCATATTAGGAAGGTTGTTATGTAGAGCATTATTTATGTTAGTAAATAATGTTTGGTGAAAAACGTATTCAATTGATAAGGATTTTTTTCGTTTATCGGCAATTTTTTTCCTTGTCTATTGAGAATTAGTTTTTGAGAAAATGTTTTCCTCTTTAAATGAGCAGAAACTCGAAATATACAATATTTTTTTTTTTTCCTACATGTTGAGTTTGTGGTCAATGAGGGTTCGAGAGATACTCAAAAATCTCTTATCTTATCTATTTTTTTATCAATAAATGTGTGAAACAGTTTCAATTATTCATTTACTTCTTTTTGTAATCTTTATTCACATTATTATCCCATTGAATGGAATAAGTAATACCCAAATTGAAGAAGTACAATATTTAAATAATATTTGAATGATTACAATATTTAATATGTAAATGAAGTACAATTTTTAAATAGTTTAATCGATTCACCTTTTGATACAGGTAAGTTGGCTAATAAATTATCATGGAATACTTTAATATTTCTTTCAAGTACTGAATACCCACTGATATCGATGATATTGCGACATTGGCGCGGATTTCGCTCGGTAAAGTAATATATAACTCCGAAGATATTGGTATTAGAAAAAAAAGTTATGGGAAAAAGTTGTTCATAATTAAAGGATCTACAACTTTGATAACTAGTAAAATTTCATAAAATTGAACGGTTGGGGAGAAAATGGCGAAAAATGACAAATAGGGAGAAAAAAAAGTAAAATTTTTGCCTTTCGGAAGTAATAAATTGAAAAGTATTGATGATACAAAAAAAAGTTTCAGATAAAAAAGTTAGTAAATTTAATTTAGAAGAGAAAAGGTCTCTACAATTTTTGGCCTAACACTAACCGTTCTCGAGATATCGAATTAAACGCGTTTTCATCGAAATGACCTTGAGCTGACCTCCGGAGAACCCCTCAAATTGGAATGTATGCTCAGAATACACCCCCCTATCGATCCTTCATAATCTCGAAACTACATAATTTTGTGTTTATTTATTTCGGTAATTTGACTGGACTATACGTACCGGTCTGTGTGCGTGACATCCATGTACAACTGGAGCTACGACATGCCCGTTTTTATTTTTTTCCGAAACTACGAGTCTGGGAATCGAATCCTGTCTCGAATCGGAGAATCCTGTCTCGGAATCGAATCGAGTCTGGGAATCGATGGTCTAGTTTAGAGGCAACTCCGCTAATCAGTAGACCAGCACAGCGGTTACTCTGATCGTTTCGAACTATATAATACCACTGTCTGCCTCTACATGCCTACTTCCCTCGTATAGGCAAATAGCACATACTCTGTGTGAATGAGTACATACACGCTTTTCGTAGCAATTATTAACGATTACGTTACCCTTTTGAAATTTGAGTCATTTTTTCACGGAATGCAACGGCTAAGTGTCAAAATGCGGGTTTCTAATATGGGTAACGGCTATTTCCCCCAGATTTGTGATTCGTTCATCCTAGGTATCGTTTTTCAACCTGTTACGAATAAAGTTTTCTGTAGTGAGTACATTTGTAATTTTTTGGTCGAAACAATAAACGTCTGAGAGGATTTGCTTCGTTTTTTAGCAATGTAACGAGGCACAGTGGGGCCAAATCCCAAAAAGCTGCCCAAAAATCGAAAACATAAATTTGGCTGAAAGTCAGTACTCGGGGATTTTTGGGGTCGCTGATTATGAATCCGAAGGCAAAATTTGAAATAAACACGAAATGGGGGAATTGACATGAACCACTTTTATAGAGAGATCGCAAAATATATACATATGTTGTATAATACGATAAAACATACAATCAGTTGATTTAAAGCTCACGCATCGTCATCCGAAGAATAATTTTATTCACAATCAGTTGATTCAACGTTTAAATCGCTGGAGCTTCCTGTTCTTGCTGGTATACGTGGTGCAACTAACAATAGAACTGCTTCTGCGAGCAACGACTTTATGTTTTTTTTTTCGAGGCAATTCGCGCAAACTTGAAATAGATGCATCGGATATTAATAATAAGCATGAAATCATGTCTTCCATTGTTTTGGCTCGGGAACACTTTCTTGCAAAATCTTCACGAAACTTTTTAATGAAAATATTAGTAGACTCTTGAGCGTCTTCAGACATTTATCCTATCGGCAATACCGATGAGTTTATCACTTCTGCGCCATGAATCAATACCTTATGTACCGAAGTTGGCATGTACAACCAGGGATATAACTGCACAAAGTAGCGAGCTGTCTGTAAGGCATAATCTTGAAATTTTATGAAATTGATTTCATGGCCACTCGAAATTGTCTGCAATATGACATGGAAACGCTTAATCAAGTGCTCAGATACTTCCTGTTCAGATACTTCCTTCTCTAGAATTGCGTCGATATTGTTAAAGTCTTTTGAAGTTGCTTTGCATAAATAGCATCGTTGAGTAGACATGTTATGCGTGATAGCATTACAAACTTTACCGTCTACTATGGTGAAAGCAAGTCGGAAAGAAACTCTTATTTCTTTTCCATCTATGATTTTTTTCGAAAGGGACAAGATTACTCTCTTGCTGTTTAATATAATCCATTTCCTCATGAGTGGCTTTAGGACTCTCGTGAAAAAATTGGATCCTAATTAGTCTACGAAAGCGAGGAGTGACGGCCTCGGATTTTTCCATACAACAAGTCAAGCGTTTGTTTCTTGGTCGTCTGATACAAGCTGCAGTGGAGCGATTGAGGTAAAAAAAATATTAGCATCGGACTTGCTTCCATCATCATTGGTGAACTTTTGCTTGTACGTACTTTGGCCAGAAGTGCCATCGCAGCCCCACTTACAAATTAAATTCAAGTTGTTAACATTTTCAGGAGACAAACTTTTGACAACATCCATTTGTGTTAATAATATTCTATCAGCTGTGTCATTCAGGAAAGCCTGCAATTTTACCTCAGGACTATATTCATTGACAGATATATCTAACTTCGGCGGATAACATTTGAGCTTGGCTTGATATGGCAATTTATACGGTGGAAATAAATTACAGCTGTTCTCTTCGCTTCTATTAAGAAGCCCCTGATATTGTGATTTCGATAATTTTATTTCCACTATGAGCGACAGAGCATCGGCAGATAAAGTCGTTTCTTGAATCGCATCTATGGACTCCTCATACTTCTTAGCTTTAGATGAGCTCCCCAATCCCACATCACGGATAATTTTCGCAGCATCTGATTTCCCAGATGAACGAAGGCTCATTTGAGTCGCATACGTCAATTCTTCCATACTATGTCTTGCGCGTAATTCTTCAGTCCTCCTTTCTTTTTGTCCGGTCACTAGACTTTGAAAATTCTGAAGAAGGCGAACCCAAATTATGGGATTTTTATGAAGAGTGTTTAGTTTCTTCGAAAAGAACAAACACGCTCAACCATTCAGAATATTTTTGCAGAAATTTGCCTTCAGTTCTTGATGCTTGCTGCCACTTTTTATGCAAGTCATGCAACACCTTGCGGAGGATAGATTTTGCATTGTCTGATAGAGCAAAGGGGCATTGCAATTTAGCACACATCAAATTTTCGATCACTGCATATGTTTCAGTCGCTTTGTCATTCAAATGGCCTTTTAATATCGAAAAAATACCCTCTCTTGTCCGGCCGCATGCTTCACGTTCATCAGCGACAGATTTAAAAATTGGAAAATATAATATCTATATGGATGGCTAATTCCATAGTCAACCTCGTTACTATTATTTATTCCAAAATATTATTTGAAAAGAAAGAGAGGATATTTATAATAGTGAATTACGTATCATAGAACTCAATACAATGAAGACCGCAAACAAATTCAAGAAAAAGAGCAGAACATTCCGCGTCGTTTATGTACGAAATTCAGAAAACTATGTTTTGCATTGTAAGAACTCGCACCAATGGCACAATGGCAGCTAGAGGCAGCAAGTTTTAATTTTGTTCATTCAATAATAGTTCCATCTACAACATGTGATCGGTCAAGTCGTAGAACTCTATAGAACTCATAAACTTTTCTCTATGTGTTTAAAATTTTGCGTTGTACTCTTCCGTTCATTTTCGTACAAATGATTCGTTTATTGTTATCACATAAACTATTATTATTAATTTTGTGTTACTTAATAATTTTCTACTTACTTGTAGCTGCTGATTCCGTTAAAAAAAAAATGAAATCGATTGATTTTTAGCGATTTGGCGTCTTCTTGAACATAGCGTTGAAATATTTGCTTACTGCACGACGCGTCTAGCTCGATTGAGAGTCCTCTTTGAACTGTACCACAGTAGCAGGTATAAGGGATAGGGCGCGCTAAAGCCTGGAATTCGACCTTGGGACTCTTACCTAACCTAACCCACGACTACAAATTACCGGAACGTAAACTCTATCTTTCTCGACTTTTAGCCAGCTTTTTGGAATTTGGCCGCACTGTGCGACGTCTGTAAAATTTTCAAGTCATTCGAGTCAACCGCTTTGGAGAAACGTGCTGGAAACTTTGCATGGAGATCTGTATTAGCAGAATCATGTGTCATTTCGTTTTAATTTACTTTGTCACCACAAGCAACGCTCATATCCGTCAATCTGGTCATTGAAACAAAAATAAAAATACGAAACAGATAGATGGTAACTAGGATCTTATTATAAGATTTTATCGCAATGTTTTTACATATACACTGATAGTGGCTTTATCATATTATACAAATAATAAGGAAGATGCAATCAAATTATTTTTGTCTTGACATCCCGTTTGGAACATTGACTGCTTACGCACCCTGCTTCAAGATTTTTTTCACACGCAAAGTAAAATGATTTCAATCCTATTTTGCTCGAAATCACGCAGCTTGTCACTTTTCAAACAAATCGGGGATTTTTCGGCAACTTGAGTTGCGATGCTACCCGCGTAGAAATTTCGATGAGGCCAGGTCAGGTTGCCTGACTGCCCTGGTCGGGCCCTAATAAGGCAGCCTGAAAGGGCCCTACGAGGAAATGTAACGTTGTGTCACATATGGGCCTGACCTTGTTGTCTGATCAGAAAGAAATATTTAATATAAATACAACCGTTTCAAATAGAATATGTTTGTTCCATGTCTCACGGCCTACAATGATCTTATTCGTTTCAGCTATTCTTTCTGAATATTAAATATATTTAAATTGAATAAATAAAGATGCGAATCGAATCAATCTTTATTTGCTTACAATATACACTGTAAATCCAAGTATCCTATATGCATAAAATATTTCAAAAATCCAAAATGAAATGAACCACTCAATTTAAGGTTCTACTACAGTGATTTTGTATCATAATTCGTCATACCCTGGCCTGCTGAAATGATTTTGTTCAACGAAAATATTTCGCCTACATGGGTATTGAACCTAGTACCTTCTTACTTATAGTTACGCGCGCTGCCCCTAGGCTACCGAGTGCTTGTAACATCTTTGTCGCAAATATGGCATAAGAGACCAAATGAATTCCTATAATGACTTGTTGTATCACATTAAGTATATCAATTAGTTGATATCATTGTGATAATTAAAGAGTTCTATCGAATAACATGCTATTGATTTTTCAAACTTAACCTTACACACACACACACACACACACACACACACACACACACACACACACACGCACGCACGCACGCACGCACGCGCGCACACGCACACACACACACACACGCACGCACGCGCGCACGCACACACACACACACGCACACACACACACACACACACACACACGCACGCACGCACGCACGCGCGCACACGCACACACACACACACGCACGCGCACGCACACACACACACACACACACACACACACACAAGATACAAGATCTTCTATCACGCATCCGAGTTGCATAACGTTTTTTGCCGTGACAGCCCATCAAACCTTTTTTTTATAGAATTCAGGAATACATCGAAACCCCGAAGCTATGATGCTGTTAAATCGAAGTTTCCATGTGGAAAATAAGAGGTTATGTGCATCTATCGACTGCTGAGGCAGTTATAGGGCAAGCCCATTTATGGCGTAATTAGGGAAAGCCTACTATGGCCTTATCATGAAAAGCCTTAGTAGGGCCTCATTAGGGAAAGCCTAGTATGGCCCTATCATGGAAAGCCTTAGTAGGGCCTATCAGGGCAAGCCTTGGTAGGGACCTATCGGGGAAAGCCTTAATAGGATCTTATCAGGGACGGCCTTAGTAGGGCCATTTTAGTATTGCCTGATCTAGGGCCTAGATACTTCCGGCCCGGCCGGGGCCGGAACAGGATGGCCGTAATCGGTGTTACCCGTATCACACCCCGATCGGGGCCTGATCCTGATCAGGCTAACCCTAAGACATTTCTACGCGGGTAGTTTTCGTTGCACAGGTCACGCTACTATAATTATTAGCAACGCATATTCTCAAAAAGACTTTGGAGAACGTCCCCCGCCCCCGCCTTCAAAATCAGTCCTAGTTTCTAGGTCTGTATGTTAGATTGTGATTCTGATCATTTAACATTAGTTAGACTCAACTGAATATCAGCTAGTTTTAGGATATTTTATGACCAAATCGTAGCCCAAACGGCGATGGGGTAAGGATTTCCTGTACGCAATCCGATGGAAGTGCGAAGATAAAACTTGAATCATTCATAAATGGTATGCCCATTGATTTTGGTCAATGGTAATATAAATATAATTAAGATAACTTCCTTTTTATTCACAAAAAATTGGTTAATTTATTGTACTTGATAAATATATGATGATTTTTTTAACGCGTTGAGCGCTTTGAAGTACCAATTTCTGCATTTTCTTTGCGGCTGTATTTACGAAACTGCTCGTTTAGTGGCTTGAGAACTACTGCAAGTGCAATGCAGCCTTTTCTTACGGGAATAATACAAATTTACGCCTTTTCAGTGTCTTTTACAAAATTTGTGGAATCAATTTCGACACAATAAAACAATTTGGCGAACAATCTATCCGAATTGGGTTGTATTCATTTTTTTCACATATAGAAAGAATGTATTTTTCCATTTTATTTAAAATCTATGTTTTGACTATTTTTGAAACACAACATTTGTTGCATTTTCGTTATATCACAATGTACTAAAATTATAATCGAACTTTTGGATCAGCTGTTCAGAAATATCGTGCTATAAAAATTCGAACTGACAAAGTTCTCTTGTTGCGAATTTCTTCTTCCTTGATCCAAACAATGGGAGAGAAAGGAATGAGCAAGTTGAGGTTTAACCGGCCCATCGACATCAAGGTTGCCAAAGATGAAGTAAAGCGTAGCGGATGTTGTGGTGTGGTCGCGGAAGTAGGAGGCAGAGAGAGAGAGAGAGAGAGAGAGAGAGAGAGAGAGAGAGAGAGAGAGAGAGAGAGAGAGAGAGAGCAGGTGTAATAGAGAGAAGATTCATCGATGCTCGAAAATGTGAGAGGATATTCCCTCGTATGGTTCACTGGGGTCTGAGATGGGAAGTTCTCACGATCCCACCACTGTTCGTCTTTCCGCACAAGAGGAAGCCCTGCGCCTTACTTTCTGAAAAGTTCAGAAGGACTGACACGTGTGGAAATAATAAAACACAAAAAATCACGCTAAACATAAATACGCAGTCTTTATCCAACGAACGTCTGTAGATGGTAGACAATTGAGGAAGTTCTTCTGCAAATACCTTTACGAACAGACTTTCTTAAAAGTATTAAATCCTACTGTATATTCTAGCATATGTTAAAAGAAACACTTTTCCACACTATTAAAGCATAAAAAATACGTTATACTGAACATATAACTCTCTCAGGAATCTGTAACCGTCTATTTGAGCATAACCATAAAACGAAGATGTTTCTTTTTGAAGTTAGTGGCATTGCCACATATCGCTTATAGTAACTGTATAAAACTAGTAATCAAGGATCAGACCATCAAGTTTGCCATGTGCGCGTCACGATGTGCCTGGAATTATCATATATCTTAATGTTGTATGGACACGATAATATTGTGACGTAATAATATGCGTAATGCTGGAACAAATTTGTGCAAGTCATGATGTTTTTCACAAACAGTATTATTTTTGCAATATAAATGGTTGCAACTTATCAACTATAATTATTATTATTACATTCAATTTTTTTTATTCGTATAAATATTGTGTCGACATATTGTTATGGACGTCCAGTTCACATGTGAAAATGATAACAATAAATTTATTCGATATTTGTTTGTTTCTTTCCGGATTCATCCTTTTACCATTGATCATATCCATGGTATTATTCATTTCAGTCCCACATTTCAAATTCGCGCCGCACCCCTCGTGGTGAGGGTGGTTGTTGAAGGGTTGTTGAAGAGAGAGGGAAAATAGTTTAGGACTGAGATTCGAAAGAGTGCTATAACCAGTAAGGTAAATGTCCCAATTATTGAACAGCTAAGGATCTGGGGGATTGAATTCGGTAAGAAAAAAATATAAAATCAAGAAAAACCATCGCTTTCAGGTTCAAATGATACTTTGATATTTTTACTTTCGATAAATCACCCTTTAAATTATTTTTAAATGATTTTAAATGAAAAAAAAGAATAACAATGTGAAGAATGCAAATGTCCCAATTATTGAACACTGGAAGTGCCTATGTCCCTAATATTGAACAGGCATGTCCCAGTTATTGAACACTCTCGAGAATCCTTTTTCCGTTCTAAAAATATTATTTTGGGTACAATATTGAGAAATAAAAGCAAAATGAAACACTTAAATAATCTTTTGTTAATCATGTAAAAATACAAAAATATATATTTAGTCTCTTTTGAAAGATTTTTGGTTCATTCGCATTTGGTTTGTTTTTGCTTTTCAACTCGAACTTTATTTTCTTTTTCTTTTCAGCTTCCTCATATTCTGTTTTTGTTTGAATTCTGTTTTTGTTTTCATATTCTGTTTTTGTTTGATTTTGTCGCAGCTTGGCTCCCTGAAATATCGGAGAGCAAAAAATATTGAACAGTAAGTTCGTATTTTTAGGTTACATTTAGGTTATATTCTCTTTTTACTTTCCTTTTTATGTTTATTGCACGAAAATACAAATGAAAAATATATTTGACGATCTTAGAGTTATTATTAAAAGAATAGAGGTAAGTTTATTCAGGAACTTACAGTTTTTGTTTGAATAAATCCGATTCACACAATCTGTCACACGTTAACTGTCTCGATGTTTTGATGGGTTTAATGACGCCAACTTGGAGAATTCGAGTGTTCAATAATTGGGACATACTGCATTTTCTATGTCCCAATGATCGAACACCGTATTTTTTAACAAATAATTAAATAAAGTTTTTTCATAAAAATTGTAATTTGTAAGAAATTTTCTGAGGAACCTGAAACGCCTTTACTTTTTGAGATGCGACAGTTTTTGAATTTTTTATGCCCTTACGCATGAAGCGGCGCGTCTTAGCAAAAACGATAAGCAGTTACCACGAGACGTCAAAACAAGTCACCGTTGCTGATTAAATAATTTTTTTCTCTATTAATTAAAGCTTTTTTTGCATAAGTAAGGTAACATTTCGATAGCTAAAAGTTCCATATATGTAATGAAATTTTATAAATAAGTAAATGCATGTAGGTGAATGAGAAATAATTAGAATACAAGATAGTGTTCAATAATTGGGACATTTACCTTATACGGAAATTTATATTGCGCTCTTATGGCAGCTTCCATTTTATCTAATCCTCTTTGATAAGACCGTGGTCGAAATCACGATACACATTAAAACGAAGACACTAGTAGCAAGCCATGCTACTCGGAGGCGCTGCGTTCGCCTGGATGTGGCGCTCTTGCGGCTGCGAAGCGCATTTCAAACGCATCTACTGCGGATTTTGACCGGAAAATATTAATCGACCCTAATAAGGGCGTCTGTTTTATGTTTATGACATGGCTGAAAGACTTTATTCAATTCGGCAAACCCACCGAGGGTGGAACAATTTCTAGTCCTGAGTTCGCTCGGAAATTCGGTAATATCATGAGATATTACAACAAGATTACCCAACAAAATGGATAGGAAAAAATCACATTACATCAGTGAAACGTCATTCGATTTTCGATACGTCGCTGCATTTTCGCGTTATGGCGATTCAAAGTAAAACGTCGTTTACTAAAAGCCCATCTTACTGTATAAAGGGTCGCAGCGTGTTCGTCAGTCCATCAGTGGCGTCAAGATGGTGCCGTGGTTCTTGATTAGCAGCAACAAACCAAATGGTTTAAAATTTCAGTTTTGAAGCGATTCAAAGTTCTTGAGATTTCCTAACTCTTTAACGCGGTCAGATAGAGATCCGAAATTCACTGGTTGCAATTTTGAATTATAGTAATTGATAATTTTGTTGAGTTTGTATTAATTTATTCGAATTTAATAAACTGGGTCAATGAAATATATGTTTTTTTTCCTAAAAATAGTTGTACGGGACAGAAGATGTTTTTTGGAAAACGGTGCAACGGCGTCCCATCTCTTCGTCAGCGAAGGCCTGGGGGTTGGCGATACAATCGGTATTCTCGGGGTAATTGGTGATCCAGGACCAAACGGAGACATCGATTTGCGGCTCCAGGAGCATGACAGTCCAGTGACCATTTCATCTCGGTCCAAGAATTTGACCCTTTCGAGCCCTTTGGACAAAGAAGGCCTGGACGGCCCTGCGAGTGTTCTTGTCAACGTTATTTGTGAACGAAAACACACGTTAGATCCGGTCAGTTTGAATTATATTAAACAGAGCTTAAAACTTCCTTTTTTTTTGCTTTATATTATATATTTACTTCAAGAATTGTGCCCCATTTTCCTAGAACTTTAATGAGCTTTAATTATTGCTCAAGTTACTAGAAAATATTTGTTTTTGTTCTATTGATTACTCAAACGTCTAATGCTCGCACCATACCGATATCTCATTCCATCTCTCTTGCACGTAACTCGCGTATGTCTGAATCTTAGAAGCCACCAAATTGATTTTCATGATTTTTGTAGTCACTCTTTTTAAATTTTGCCCTACAAGATAGGATGCCTTCCGTCTTCCATGGAAGCGCTTTATCGCTAACGGCGCAAACCTCACTTGTATGACGCAAAGTGCCCACTGTATACTTTGTATAATAGAAAGTATTTCACAAAATCATAAATATCCATTCAGAATCCGTGCGGGCCAATTTAATTTGTTTGCTTGTCACTTGCAGAGTTTCGTGATTCCAGTAAACATACGAGTGACTGATGCCAATGACAACGCGCCCCAATTCGTCAATGCTCCTTACGTCTTAAATATTTCGGAGGTAAGCAGGGTCGCGCCAGCACTTTTTTCTTTTATACTCTAAATGTTGTAGTAACTTCTGAACGAATTTGTGCATCTCTATCATAAAACAAACAGTAGTCAAATGTAAGTTCTAAGGTTCATATGTGTGTATCAAAGATTGGGGTACTGACAAGGAACATCCCTCAGGTGTCCGCCTCCGATTTTGTTGAAACTCATATATGTGATAGAGCATCGAAAACTTTGAGACACGTATTTTTTTTATCGGCGGAAAAACGGATTTAAGGGGTGAAACCGCCCCTCAAAGAAAGGCGTGTCGAAGCGTGATTTTGCGGTTTCACCTAGAAAAAATCCACCGATCTGAATGAAACAAAAACGATAATTCTTCTAATGAAAAGCGATGAAAAATCCACTATGAAAATGTTAAGAAAAAATTTAATTAGGGAGTAAGCCACCCCTCAATTTGCATTTTTTTCACCCCACACTTAAGAGGGTTGTATGAAAATTAATAAAACAGGTATCATTTTAAGGGGGAATTAAAATTAAAGTTGACGGGTTTTTGCGTTTTGGCAGCATAGCAAGTTTAAGGAGGTAAACCACCCCTAGCATACATTTATTTATCATGGTCGTTTTTTCTTTGTTTAAAGAGTATCCGCTGATTTTAAATATTTCAATAAGCTACAATTTAATGTTTGATCATATTTCAAGATTATTACATTCGTCTTAAGGGGTAACTACCCCTCTGACGAGAAACATCATTGAAGTATCCGCTTTCGATTTCGTTGAAAATCATATATGTGGTAAAGCATTACAAACTATTAAACATGTTTTTTTTTGTATCGGCAGAAACACGGTGTTAGGGGATGAAACCACCCTTCAAAGTTTCTCCCACAAGCAGTCTACCGATCTGAATGAAACAAAATCGAAAATTCCCCTAATATTAAGCTGTGAAAAATCCTCTACAAGAGTGTTTATTAGAAATATAATTAAGACGTAAACCACCCCTCCATTTGCCCTTTTTCACCCCACGCTTAAGAGGGTTGTATGAAAATGAAAAAAACAGGTATCATTTTGAAGGGGAATCAAAATTCAAGTTGACGCGTTGTTGCGTTTCAGCGGGACAGCAAATTTAAGGGAGTAAACCACCCCTAACATAAATTTGTTCATTTCTATTCATTTCAAAAACCAGAAGATTTTGAAAATCCTATTACCTTTGGTTTTAGTGAATCGAACACACATTGTGAAATACCCGGTTGCAATAATTTGGCCATTACCAGATGTGCATGGTGCAAAAAGTCGTGTTTAAAGCATTTTCTTGACGATTATCATTATTGCAGGCATTATGAGCCATGATTGTTGATAGTTGATAGACTAGAAAAAAAAGTATATATCACAAGAAAATGATTTGACGGAATATGACCGATACTTTTCACAAGTACTATTAATTAAATCAGCTGATATGATTCCCAAATGAAATATGTCAAAATATATTAAAAACATGTTCGTTAACCTACTGTAAAACCCTCCGTTTCATTAATATGTTTAATTAAATAAACGGTAAAATAATAAAAATATAGATTCCTCCACAAAACTACGTCGCTGGCTATATTATCGCTTGATCCAGGCGCATCATCGTTCCGAAATATACGAAGTGAGCCTTATAACTTATTCTGGAAATTATTATAATTAATGATATAGTAGAAGTGTATGTTTATTCCTATGGAGATGCTTAATGGACGTGCATATTAAAATCGGAAACGTTTCGACACGAAAATATGAGTCTTATGAGTAAGGGGCAACCCCACTCCCAAAGTACCGCTTCTAAAACTCAAAACGAATATGCCTGCACACACAAACATAAAATTAATATTACCGATGAAATGACAACACTAAACTTCGCTAAACTTCAAACGAAAAGCGATTAAAAGGGGGTAGTTTACCCTTAGAATGTAAAAATTTAAAAACGTAACAATTTAAAAACGCGGGACAATATTTTGTATCCGCGGATACATGTTAAACACAGAAAACACGACGGTGATGAACAAATTTATGTTAGGGGTGGTTTACTCCCTTAAATTTGTTGTCCCGCTGAAACGCAAAAACGCGGAGAAACTCTGAGCGATGGTTTCATCCCCTAACACCGTTTTTATGCCGATACAAAAAAAGATGTTTAATAGTTTGCAATGCTACACCACATGTATGAGTTTCAACGAAATCGAAAGCGGATACTTCAATGATGTTTCTCGTCAGAGGGGTAGTTACCCCTTAAGACGAATGTAATAATTTTGAAATATGTAAAAAAATTAAATTGTAGCTTATAGAAATATTTAAAATCAGCGGATATACTTCAAACAAAGAAAAAACGACCATGATAAATAATTTTATGTTAGGGGTGGTTTACCCCCTTAAATTTGCTATGCCGCCAAAACGCAAAAACCCGTCAACTTTAATTTTAATTACCCTTCAAAATGATACTTGTTTTATTAATCTGCATACAACCCTTTTAAGTGTGGGGTGAAAAAAAAGGCAAATTGAGGGGTGGTTTACCTCCTAATTTAATTTTTTCTTAACATTTTCGTAGTGGATTTTTCATCGCTTTTCATTAGAAGAATTTTCGTTTTTGTTTCATTCAGATCGGTGGATTGCTTCTGGGTGAAATTGCAAAATCACCCCTCGACACGCCTTTCTTTGAGGGGCGGTTTCCCCCCTTAAGTCCGTTTTTCCGCCGATAAAAAAAAATACGTGTCTCAAAGTTTTCGGTGCTCTATCACATATACGAGTTTGAACAAAATCGGAGGCGGACACCTGAGGGATGTTCCTTGTAAGATTGAAAAAAGTACTGTACGACACAAAGAAATGTGAGACACAGGGAACTAGACTACAGGAGTCCCGAATCCCTGTTTATAATTAACCACGAAATTGTAGGAAAATAGGGTTCTGAACAAGCAGCGGGTTTGTTAATCGGGTCCTGTTTGATATATTTTGAATTAGGGCTATTACAATCAACTAAATTGGTTTATTGATTCTTCTTATTTGATTTGCCCGACATTTTCATAAAGTCAAATGTTTTTAATTTATTTCTACTACTGCGTAGATTTATTACAAATGTATATATATATATATATATATATATATATATATATATATATATATATATATATATATATATATATATATATATATATATATATATATATATATATATATATTCAAATCGAAATCTATTTAACGCCGCTGAGGAGTATCCATTTAATTTGCTGCTAAGAATTCAGGGATCTGGTGTTCTTTACACAAGAAAATATTGAGCCGTGTAGACTGAATACGTCAATTTAATATTTTCTCAGTGAATCAACATTTATCTATTTGATTTTTTAGTATAGTGCCCTTATTTTGATTGCACTCTTTTTCTAATCAACCTCCATTTGACATAATCTACTATTAACTTTTTTTATCCAATTCCGCACTTAAAAAATAATTAATTTTCTAATAACGATTTTTCAATCATATTCTGCAATTTTTATTCATTGTAACACGCAACGTTTCATATAGTTGATATTGCAATTCGTTCTATGTGATTTTCGGACGACTTTACGACAGCCAAAAAACTTATTCCAATGTCGAGAAGTTGCGGTTTGGAGTCACGTGACGTAATGCATACGCTGAATGAAGCGCTGTAATTGCTTATTGACATAGAACGTTTTACGGATGCGTTCAGAATAAATTTTTTAAACATAATGGTCACGAAGGCATACAACCCCAAGTAGCAATTTCTAAAAAGTTGTCCAAAAGTCGGCTAAGTGGGTACCAAATGTCCGCCTGGAAGTTGTCTCAAAGTTCAAACCATCCAAAACGATAACTGTTGGACACATGGTAATTTATAGGTAGCTTTCAAGCGGCCGTTTGGTAGCCATTTAGACAACTTCTGGACGACTGTGTGGAAATTGCTACCTTGGACGTTTTGGAATATCAACGACGATATGCATTTGCTTGATGTTCGATTTTGACACACATCGTATCTGATATCTTCAATATTGTTTAAAACCCGTTAAAAATGAAAGCCGCTAAGAAAGTGGCGATTTGAATCTTAGCGGTTCGGGCGTGAAAATTTCGACGCGGCATCCCGTCACGGCGGTAGTGCAGAGCTCGCAGCTTTTTGCTACGAGCCGCGGCTTACTGCCACAGGATGGCGCAGCACTCGTTTCTTATAAGACGGCGATGTCTCGCGCTACTTGACAAAGTCGAGTCCCGATAGACAGATTGCTGCGCGTGTGAAGTGTATTCGCTACGCCAGCCGCGTACAGAAAGAAGTAAGACCGGGTCCACAAATGCGGTCCTACCGGAGCGTTTTTGTGTGTATTCCGTGTGTATCGAACGATACACGCAACTAAATTTAGCGGCCATAGCACGCTTCGTAACATCCGCTCGCTTTGCAGAAGAGCGGTGAAACATTGTTGCATTGAACATTGTATAGAAAAAAGGGTCTCGAATAGATTTCTTGTTCGGACGACCCTCATCGGTGGAATCTTAGTATGATCGAAGTTTTCAGAGACTCGTCCTGTAGAATAGTGGTGACATTTCCCCTTTTTTTAAAATTCATTTAAAAAAATAAGCTCTTCCATCTCGAAGCCACATGCCAAATAACAGATATTATATAGAACCACGGGCCCGTGTTAATATTTGGCAGAAAAAATGTAGCTAGTATTTCCGCCGGTAGACTGCGCGGCGATGTATCGGTGTGCCAAACACAATGGCAGAGGTTCATGGCACGCCGCTCGCGGTTGTCTCTCTCTAGCGTATGCCTATCGGGCTATAATGCTGCCCCGTTTTTATTAATGGCCGACTGACTGACGAAGCATCGGGTGGTTTGGTAGGTGGCAGCGCATCATTTTAAGGGGTGGATGCAGTCAGAATTTTCAAAAAATCGATTTTTTTAAAACATTTTCTTGAAGTATGATGTTTCGCAAATATTCCCTGAAAATTTCAAGTCAATCCGATGAATAGTTTCTGGGATATCTCAAAATTAGTGAAGGGGCGTCGAGTCCCCATGGTAGGTAGCGGCTGACAAACGCGCAACCGATAATACCCGGGAAAGCAGAATGCTTCGAAGACAACAACAAATTGATATTTTGGAAGCTTCTACATCGGCAGAAGCCCTATTGTATGGGCCAGGAATTGATGATTCGATGTAAGTAGTTTTTTAATCAGTATTTCTATACATAAATCAAGTGTAAAATTGGAAATCTCAGAAGTTTTCAAAAATGTACTATTCAAAAACTATAAACTTCAGCAAAATTTTATAAAGAATACTCTCGTTTTGAATTTGCCCACAATATTTAAAAAAAAAATAATTCATCCCGAAAAACTTTAATCTTTTGGAAAATTGTTTTAACAGTTGGCTATAAACAATTGAATGCTCGACTTTTCGGAAAGAATTGTGATATTCGGATAGGGCGGATCAAAATACATAAAAAAGTTAACGAGTGGAAGAGGCGTTACGACAGTGCGTAGAAGGGGGAGCGGAGAGCGGCGCGGCGCTTATAATTGCGGGGGATTTAAATGCAAGAATAGGAAGAGAAACAAGGAATCGTGAGCTGTGAAAGAGAGGGTGGCGAGGGAGGGGTGAGACACTCGCAGCACGCGGTAGTAAACGTAGAGGGAAAGAAACTTCTCGATTTTTGTAAGAGTCTGGGTCTCGCAATATTGAATGGAAGGACGAAAGGAGACTAGGAAGGGATGATAACCTACGTAGGCGGAGGGGGCATGGTCGATGCTGGACCTAATCATCAGGCTCGAGGATGAGGAAGAAGAGGTTGTCAGGAAAATAGAAGTGATACCGAGGACGGTGTCGGATCACTTACCGGTGGTATTTGAACTCGGAGGAGGAGAGGGGCGGATGGAGATAGGAGCAGGACGAAGGAAAAAAGAGGTGTAAGGGGTGAGACTGGCATGGAATGAGGAGGAAGAGGAAGAATTCGTAAAAGAATTAGATAGAGTGTAGCAGATAGAGGAAGGCACAGCAGGGGACTGGGGTAGCCTAAAAAACGCCATTTGGCTAGCGGCGGAAAAGACTGGAATGACGAGAGAAATAAGAAAGGGCGGAGAAGAAAGGGGCTGGTACGATAAAGAGTGTAGGGAACACTCTTCCCCAAACAAGGGTATTGGGAGCACTGAAGAATCTGCAGACATGGAGAAGTGTCACCTATTACAGGAACGAAGAACGATGAATGAGCTATGCAGCAGGAAAAAGAGCGAATGGTTCGAGGAGAGGTGGAAAAAAGTGACAAAGAGTAAAAATATGGAGGAGTGGTGGACCGCGGTAGGGAAATTCCGAATTAAAATAAGGAGGGTGGAGGGCGGAAATAGCAAGGAGGAGTCGATCTTGCACTTCATGAAGTTACTGGGGGGGGAGGAGGGGAGAGGGACCCCGGAAGAGCAATCCTACGAGGAGGAGGTAAGCGGGACAAGTGAGGTAACAACGGACTCGAAACTTGACGAGGACATAAGTAGGGGGAGTTGCAAAAGGCGGTAAAGGGTTTAAAAAATAAAAAAGCGACACGGGAAGAAGGCATGCACGCGGAATTTATTAAGGGGATATTGGGAAGAAGAAAGGATGAGTTGAGAGGGCTATTAAACCAAATATGGGGTGATGGAGAGATGCCGTAGGGATGGGACCTATCAAGGATTTACCCAATCCACAAAGCGGGAGATGAGGATGCGGCGGGCAGCTATAGAGGGGTCTCGCTGCTCGACATCGGATACAAACTGCTAGCGAGTATCCTAGTCAAGCGACTGAATGAGTGGGTAGAGAGAAATGGAGCACTCAGAGAGAGCCAAGTGGGGTTTCGAGCGGGAAGAGGCGCCCGAGACCACGTGTTCGTGTTGAACTCCGTAATAAATAACAGGCTTAAAATTAAGGGAGGGAAGCTGTACGTAGCCTTTGTGGACTTTAGGGCGGCATTTGATATGATCGACCGGAATATGCTGTTCGAAAAACTACGGAGGAAGGGCGTGGGAGGGAAGACGCTGAAAAAGACAAGAGGAATTTATAAGAAGACGAGAAATGAGGTGATTACGGAGGAAGGGGTGACGGAGAGTTTCGAAACGAGGAAAGTGGTAAGAGAGGGCTGCGCTCTTAGCCCGACACTATTTAATATAGCGCTGGACGATGTGGACGAGGCATGGGAAAAGGAGGGAGCGGGGGGAACGGTCATGGGAGGCATAACATTCTATGCGCTTAAATACGCGGACGGCATCGGGGTAATGGCTGAGACCGCGGAAGGGCTGAGAAGGATGATAAAATTGCTGAAAAAATACGTAAGAGAAGCGAAGATGGAGGTGAATGTGAAAAAAAAAAAAAATCATGGTATTCAGAAATGGGGGCGGAAGAAAGAGAAGAGTGAAGTTATAGAAGAGAAAAGAAAGAGGTGGTCAATGATTTCCAATACCTGGGTTATTGGTTCTCAACGCAAAACACGGGGGGGGGGAGAGCGGCATCTGAAAAAGCTGGTGGCAGGAGCCCAAAAAGTGGCAAATGCGGTATGGGGGTTAACGAAGAGGGCGAAGGTACGGCTGCAGCTGTTCGACTCGCTGGTCAAGGCAGAAGCACTGTACGGGGTGTAAGTCTGGGCCTGGAAAAGAAGGAAGGAAATAGAGAAGCTACAGGGGAAACTGGTAAAAATGGCCCTCGGCGTGGCAAGGAACACGCCAAGC
The DNA here is from genome assembly GCA_964007375.1 of Ophion obscuratus. Taxonomy (NCBI): domain Eukaryota; kingdom Metazoa; phylum Arthropoda; class Insecta; order Hymenoptera; family Ichneumonidae; genus Ophion; species Ophion obscuratus. The sequence goes on along the minus strand of OZ023319.1, from coordinate 21,345,738 downwards.
TATCTGTGGAAGCTTGAAGCAGGCAGGAGGAGCGTGGAGATCGAAGCAAGGACAAGGGCAGGAAGTTATACAACTCAAATCCTGAAAATGGAAGAGGGGAGATAGCCGAAGGTATGCTTGAGAGAGGAAATCGGAAATATTCTGGACGGACACCCATCAAGATGGGGGAAGAATTCAAGAAGGCGATGCAAGACGTCGGAGACGGGAGATTGGTCAAACTGGTGTGGTCAAATGCAGAAAACTGGGAAAGGATCGGGAGTTGCTTGATAGAGGGGGTAGGCAGGAAAACGGAACAAGACATGCAAGGAGACTGGGTCAAGGCGGACACGTCGTCCTTCTACGCTTGGTACACGGAAGTTACGGTGGGATGCGAGAGAGAGAAATATTGGAATAAAAAGGGGCTGGCGGGGGAATCGAAGGAACAATGGGCAAGACTGAGGTGCGGAAATGTGGGGAAAGTTGGGAAAAAAGGTTTTAGTAGCTGGGCCTGTGGAATATGCCGGGAAAAGGATGAAAGCCTGGAGCATATCTGGACGTGCGAGATAGCGAGAGGGGAGATAAAGGAAAAATAGGTGAGGGCAGTGGATGCCTGGAGAGGAGGGAGAGAAGGCGAAGAGTTAGAGCGTTGGACGAAAGATACGCTAAGAGGAGAACCGGTGTCGGTAATCTGCGAGTACTTAAGGGCGTTTGCGAAATTAAAAAGGGCAAGAACCGAGGACGATCAAGAGGTGGAGGATTAAAAAGCACAAAACGGCATACAGTGCTTAGGGTGAAATATTGTAATTCTAATGCTAATTTTTAACTTTAATTTTCATTTATTAGCTTATAGGTTAGAGATAAGGATGGAAAGAAGAAGGGTTTTGTAAAAAAAAAGCGTAAGCTGTACAGATGGAATAGAACTACTATAGAATAAAAAAAAGTTTAGCTTCATCCATCGAGCTCAACATTTTACGAACACGTAAAATGTAAACACGTTTTTCTCGACACTATGTTTTTCAAATCGGTGACCACTATAATTCAAAAACCACTTGATGGATTCTGATGAAATATGGTGTGCTTATTGATAGCATTGAAAATTAATCCTTGATCGAAGGATTTTCATTTTTTTTTTTGAAAATGTCTTTTTTTAAACAATAAACGAGCGATTTTTTGTTCGAAAATCGAAAGTGATCCGTCGGAAGTCGCCATTTTGTTAATTTTCTGAAAAAAGGCTTCGATTGAGGACTAGATTTAATTTTACACTAATGATTTTTTTTTTTTTTTTTTAATTTCAGATAATCCAATAAAATGTTATGATGGTCACCGCAAAACACTACATGCCGAAGGGGGTCCGACAAAGATGGCGATATTTTTATAAATAATAAATATTTTTCTTTGAAAATTTGTACAAGTCAAGTTGAAATATAACATAAAAAGTCTGTGTAACCACTTTTGTAAAACAAACTTAATTACTATTAAAAAAAAAGTTAGCGATTATGCTCGATTTTATCGCCTCTGACTGCATCTCACCCCTTAAATACTTCCGGAATCTGACGCTCATTTTGTCGTATCGTGCCTACCATAGAAAAATTGAATTCTCGCTTCATTTTATTCAATCTTTCAATTGATGTAAACCAATGTTCGTATTCGTGTAATGAATTGGTTCACTCAGTTGACGCAAGTAATATGACGGTACACTTTCGCCTCGCTCTACCGGTACTTGGCCAACGTACGGTATGGCGTTATACAGGTAGTGAGTTTTCACGTCCTTCATGGCAAGTATTTTTTATCCCATACCGTGCCAGCTAAGGTTTGGCAAAGACACGTGCTGAGAAACGTCCGCGGAACCCAAGCAATTGTTCGTCAATTGTCAAAAACTGGCTCGACTTATAATTGTTTTGGCAGTTGTTTATAAAGATCTCGCAAATTTCGCAAATCGGAGCAAGTACATCTGCGGCGCGTCTCTCAACCCGAGTCTCTTTATCGTTGAAACAAATCGTTGAAACATGTTGTGACATTCTTGCTTTGCAGAATATTGACCCGACCTCTATCTCTATAGCGCGACTATATCTCAGATAAATGCACTTTGTTATTGTTTTGCACGCCACAAAAGTATAAGACGCCTACGAAGGCCTTTAGTTCGTTTAGAGCATGGGAGGTCAACCTTTTTCAAACCCAATTTCCTCTTTCTTGCTAATTAAAGCAAACAAGCAAGTTTGCTTTTGGTGATATGTACAATCAGAGTTAACATTTATATTCATTTGACCCAGCTCCGAGGGCGATAACACGACCCTCGGCGGGGCGCATGCGGCCCGCGGGCCGTCGGTTTGCCACCCCTGGTTTGGAGTAATGGTTCTTAATGTTGAAAAATCAACGTTGCCTGTTTTCGCTGCGTAGCGTAGTATTGCGGCGTTCGTAAATTTCGAGATAATGTCCAAAATCTCCGCGGAAAACAGAGCTCTCCAGAATTGAAGGAGTCAACTCGATGAGGCAGCTGCACCGATAATTCTAGGCAATATTATTGTTATATTGAACCTGCGGTCTCAAATTTCCGGACGGAAGAGACATTATTTATATTTACTTTTCCCGTAGACGAATTTACGGCGTCGGCTTGCTTTTCCAGTCTCCTTTTCATCCTCCTCTTCATTTTCACTTTCCTCCGCTTCTGAACTTGGAATACTAGCTTCGCTGGAGTCACTGTCAGCCTCTTCTTTCAGATTTTCAAACTTGAGAGCCGGTTTCCCCTCCGGCATAACTTTTTTTAGGGCGGGGTTGGCGGCGATCTTCCCTTTCTAGAAAGTTCCCGATCGAAATCGTTTTGGCTCGGAAACAAAATATTGAGGTTTACAGATGACGTGTTAAAAACCGTATCAGTACATTTCCCCGAAAACACTTCCCCGAATGACACTTCCCCGAATGACATTTCCCCGAAAACACTTCCCCGAAAACATTTCCCCGAATCGACATTTCCCCGAATGACACTTCCCCGAACGGCACTTCCCCGAAAAACAGTTCCCCGAATCGACATTTCCCCGAATGACACTTCCCCGAACGGCACTTTTCCGAAAAACAGTTCCCCGAATCGACATTTCCCCGAACGGCACTTCCCCGAAAAACAGTTCCCCGAATCGACACTTCCCCGAAAAACAGTTCCCCGAATCGACATTTCCCCGAATGACACTTCTCCGAACGGCACTTTCCCGAAAAACAGTTTGTTTGGGTCTGTTTGGGTTCCACGGACCCCACTATTCCAAGCACATCCGAGGTGCCCTGCGCCCACACCAGTGTTCCACGCACTCCACTATTCCCCACGCATATCCCAGGTGCCCTGCGCTCACACCCATTTACGCATTTACTCATTTTGACCCAATTTGACTTTGACTTTAAATAAATAACTTTTTCACTCATTTTTTCTTGTCATCTTATTTACCCTTCGATTAATAATTTTTACCCATTTTGACATTGACTTAAAATAAATAACTTTTTCACTCATTTTCGGGGAAGTGTCGTCCGTGGAAGTGTTCATTCGGGAAAATGTCATTCGGTGAAATGTTTTTCGAGGAAGTGTCATTCGGGGAAGTGTCGATTCGGGGAACTGTTTTTCGGAGAAGAGTCATTCGGGGAAGTGTCATTCGGGGAAATGTCGATTCGGGGAACTGTTTTTCGGGAAAGTGCCGTTCGGGGAAGTGTCATTCGGGGAAATGTCGATTCGGGGAAATGTTTTCGGGGAAGTGTTTTCGGGGAAATGTCATTCGGGGAAGTGTCATTCGGGGAAATGTTTTCGGGGAAAAGTATGAGTACCGTTAAAAACACATGCAAATAAAGATATGTGTTATTAAAATATATATTTTATACGTTAAAAATAACAATCTATTTGAATTATGTATGCCTTTTTAATTATATATATCAAGTAATTCTTGACACGAATAAAAAATATATTCAAAACAGTAGAATCTTAGTAGGCCGACAGAAAAAAAAATTACTTGACACTAATAGATCGTCGTTAAATCAAATAGACTTTCCATAATAGTGCTCATATGTGCATGGATGTGTATATGTTTATGTTGTTTTTAATTCTGACAGTTGATACCCTCAACCGTGATTTACTGAAGTTTGGAGAAGAAGTTTGCTACTGAATTATCTATTCTTTGAATCGCAATATTGAAATTGCGTATATACAAACATGGCTGATGTTTGTATCGCATTGCAAATTAGTCAATATCCTCATTCTATCGCCTTTTTTTATACGATTAACGCAAGAAACCACTTCTGTATCATATTCAGGCATACTCATCTGGTTTTACTTTATTTTGGTTGAACAAGTAAATATTTCCAAGAACAAAATTGTTAATAGCTCACATAACTCGTTAATTTTATTATTTAACATTATGGAAAGAACGGCGGTTATTGAATTTACAATGAGATACCTAAGATATAAGTATTGGTAAGAAGGTGCGCTGTGGCCAAGGGCGCTACTTTAATTTACTACGTGATTCACACCTTGGACACACGGTATATTCTCGACTTTAATCTCATCTGAATTGTTCTCGCACGCCCTCAGCGTTATCGGCTCGCTCACACAGAAGCTATTCCACGGATTGGAATTTACCCGCAGGCTCACACAGGGTCGTTTTTACTGTTTTCTACGCGGTCGCGACGAGTCCTCTCGACCGTAAAGCTTCGTTGCAATCCCCTTGCGCGTCACCTCGCGCCCGTGATTCACCCAGCCCGCTCGCACGCTACGGCGGCCTCCCGCAGGTATTCTTACGTGCTTCGGGTACGCCCGCACGGATTCTCTACTACGTGGCATCCGTGCAACGCTTCGATCGCGCGCGCGTTGTCCCACTTGGCCCGCCTAGGTCCGCGGCAGTTTTACATTGCCGGCGTTTTATAACAAAATATATATTATTCGAAATTGCGTAAGGCATTGCGAATATAGTGAGTGGGCCACGAACGTACGCTAACAGAATGTAACCGACGATTACGAAAGCGCATACGCATTGATTCAGTCTTTCCCTGGTGGTGCGAAACCAGCTTACAAGGAAAGGGCCAGACGTTCAGCACACCGATTTTCTTTAAATTTTTCACAGTTGTCGGAGGCCATTCGGACCATAGTGCAAGCAGTAAGTAGCATTACCCAACGGTTTCTGTGAAAATGAAGGGAGAAGTTTGCGTAAACAGGTTCTGCTATGCCGCTCCGTTTGAACCGTTACCACAAGCCGCCGGTAGCGAAGTAGCGATCGGAAAAAGAAAAAATCCGTATCCGCACTTTTCCATTCTCTACATGTATGCAAATTGACATCCCAATCTATCAATAATTCTCGGAGATACGGTTGAAAAAGTTGCACTTTCGCAATAAACAATATGAAATTTGTTGCTATCTGCATCGTTCTCATCTCCAATGTATAGTACACGAAAAAATAAACATTGTTGCAATTTGAAGTTTTTCATATCTCGTACCGTTAAAACGTTATCGACGAAAAACGAAAAACACCCGAATTTTCGAGGTTGCTTCTCCACCCTTAAAAATCGGGTTCCGCCGATATAAAAAAAAATACATGTCGCCTATTTTTACCCATTCTACAAGCATGCCAAATTTCATCGAAATCGGAGACATCGACCTCGCAACGTTTCCTTGTTAGGGTATTGCCACATATGTAGGCGATACGAAAATTCAATTATTACAATCAATTTACCTTAGTTTAATTATCAAAATTAAACTAAGGTAAATGTCCCAATTATTGAACAGCTAAGGATCTGGGGGATTGAATCCGGTGAGAAAAAAATATAAAATCAAGAAAAAACCATCGATTTCAGGTTCAAATGATACTTTGATATTTTTACTTTCGAAAAATCATCCTTTAAATTATTTTTAAATGATTTTAAATGAGAAAAAAGAATAACAATGTGAAGAATGCAAATGTCCCAATTATTGAACACTGGAAGTGCCTATGTCCCTAATATTGAACAGGCATGTCCCAGTTATTGAACACTCTCGAGAATTCTTTTTCCGTTCTAAAAATATTATTTTGGGTACAATATTGAGAAATAAAAGCAAAATGAAACACTTAAATAATCTTTTGTTAATCATGTAAAAATACAAAAATATATATTTAGTCTCTTTTGAAAGGTTTTTGGTTCATTCGCATTTGGTTTGTTTTTGCTTTTCAACTCGAACTTTATTTTCTTTTTCTTTTCAGCTTCCTCGTTTTCATATTCTGTTTTTGTTTGATTTTGTCGCAGCTTTGCTCCCTGAAATATCGGAGAGCAAAAAATATTGAACAGTAAATTCGTATTTTTAGGTTACATTTCGGTTATATTCTCTTTTTACTTTCCTTTTTATGTTTATTGCACGAAAATACAAATGAAAAATATATTTGACGATCTTAGAGTTATTATTAAAAGAATAGAGGTAAGTTTATTCAGGAACTTACAGTTTTTGTTTGAATAAATCCGATTCACACGATCTGTCACACGTTAACTGTCTCGATGTTTTGATGGGTTTAATGACGCCAACTTGGAAAAATCGAGTGTTCAATAATTGGGACACACTGCATTTTCTATGTCCCAATGATCGAACACCGTATTTTTTAACAAATAATTAAATAAAGTTTTTTCATAAAAATTGTAATTTGTAAGAAATTTTCTGAGGAACCTGAACCGCCTTTACTTTTTGAGATGCGACAGTTTTTGAATTTTTTATGCCCTTACGCATGAAGCGGCGCGTCTTAGCAAAAACGATAAGCAGTTACCACGAGACGTCAAAATGAGTCACCGTTGCTGATTAAATAATTTTTTTCTCTATTAATTAAAGCTTTTTTTGCATAAGTAAGGTAACATTTCGATAGCTAAAAGTTCCATATATGTAATGAAATTTTATAAATAAGTAAATGCATGCAGGTGAATGAGAAATAATTAGAATACAAGATAGTGTTCAATAATTGGGACCTGTTCAATAATTGGGACATTTACCTTACTAGAATTAAAATTTAGAAATTCAACTGGCTCAGTGGACTACGTCACAACTCATCACGATTAAGCGTTTGTCCGATATAATTAAACATTTTAAGAAATTAAACTACTAGAATTAAAATTCAGCAATTAAATTCGCTCAGTGGACTACGTCACAACTCATCACAATTAAGCGTTTGTCCGATATAATTAAACAATCATTGATATATTTACAGCGCAAATATCATAACCGTAAATAATGAATAAAGAAGTATATAGTAAAAGGATGCAATGATGTAAATAATGCACACAATAAAGTCACGAAAAAATGTGTATCTATTGGCGCAAATTTTTTTATCTCGCATCCAGTAATATTCTGTTCCCAGTCACTAGCTGCAAGAAACTAGGTCATGGCTAGGCGAGAAATATTCTACAGTCGTCAGATATTTCTTTCTATCTAGTCACTATCTAATTTTTTGTATTCAGTCATTAGAGTACCAAAGCGTTACAAGGTTGGGTAGTCAATAGCCAAAACGGCGAGCCAATGGTGAATCGAAATTTAACTTGACTAGCTTTTGGCTAGGCGGTGATGAGTTACGCTTTCCACTCGTGGACCTACAACTGTGTGAATCGGTCTCCTGACCGTCTGGCCCTCCTCTTGTTCAGGTACGGATTACGGATTTATGGACGAAATGTTGAGACGTGCGCAGCAGGCCTATCTGCGCTTCGAAGTGTTGAATTTTTCACAACTATTTTATATTCTTTAGTGCTGCCCCCGTCCCCTGGAATGATTATCGGGGGGCTTTCTATAATGATGTTAGATTCCATAGGATAGAAGGGGTCCATGTCAGATTCCGAAGGGCAGGGGGTGCAATGGAATCACCACTAAGAGGGGGGAGGCTGAGGGGCCAGTCGCACTGCTTATAACTGCTATAATATTCTGACCGAACGTTTAAACCCAGAAATTCATCTTTTTAAAGGTAACCGTTGTTGGTACAAGGGTACTACAAGGAGTGCGGGCGGTTGATGCTGATCAACCCGGTGCATATTCAACAGTCCAGTACTCTGTCTTGCCCGGACCTTATTCGGTGAGTTATAAAAAGAATTTTACTATGGTTTCTTTCCAGTGTCCCCAGCAACTATGCATCGATAATCACGCATAATCGGATTTTGTATTGCATATGTTAATGCAGCATATCTGAAGTGATAGCGAAAAGGTTCTGTTGTAGGTGATTCACTATTGTTCATCACGAGATACATATTTGAATACTTCAATACCTGGTCTAAATTTTTTCAGCGTCCCTCTGTATATGTAACACTTTCGGGCTCTACAAACCCTTTCATTTTTACTGTCAATTTCTCACTTCACTTTTTTCAATTCCCAAGAGAATGCCCTCGAAGTGTTCGCTATAGCCACTATTCCCTGATATGCGACGAAGGCGATATACGCGTCGATTTTTTTTTTCATTGAGTTTCAATTGTGTCACCCTCATAAGCCCTCTCATAGCACCCCAGTATAATGACTTAAGTAATTGACAGTATAATCACTTTCGGAGATTTCCGAATACGCACAACGACCGCACGTTGATCACTCTGAATCCTGCATCATTTTGCCCCTTTTTCGTTAATCGCTTCGTTCAGAGATATAGGATATTAAGTTGCGTGCGGCACACTTCTAGTTTTATATAACAACTTATTGCTATTGATTTCCAGGATTACTTCGTTTTCGTAAACGCCTTGGAAGGAACGCTCGTTCTCAGAAAACCGTTGGACTACGAAATCCTCAGCAATTTTTCCGTTGGCATTCGTGCCCAGGTGAGTTAATTCGAATAGCGTTACTATTTTTTTTAGATAAAGCCTTTATATTAATAGAAGGTTCTGCCTTGTTACGCCAAAAAATGTTCGATTATTCACCAATTTTTTATGCGAAACTTATTAAATGTAGAATGTTGATATTTGGTATGTTGACTAAGCGGTCTTGATTGAACATCAAAATATTTTTTACAATTTGACAAAACATGGTGGTGGGAGTGAGAGGAGCCACGTATGTCGGTGCGCGGATGATGACATTCTTTTTCTAAGTCCCTTTTTTCTAATCCCCCTTTCTCTTTCTAATCCCGGACAGGTGATCTAAAGCAAAAAAATCAAACATATTTTTACTTTGTACAATATTGTGTATAAGTTGACCTAGAATCGAGAAGAAAAATTGAAAAATCAACAAATAGTGAGCGATCGGAAGGAATTTTTTTTTCATGATTCTAGGTCAACTTATACACAATATTGTACAAAGTAAAAATATGTTTGATTATTTTTCTTCAGATCACCTGTCCGGGACTTAGGACTTCCGCAAGCGAAGAATGTCATCGCCCGCGCACCGACATACGTGGCTCCTCCCACTCCCACCGGCATATTTTGTCAAACTTTAAAAAATATTTTGATGTTCAATAAGACCGCTTAGTCAACATACCAAATATCTATTCTATATTTAATACTTTTCGCATAAAAAATTGGTGAAAAATCGGACATTTTTTGGCGCAACAAGGCAGAACCTTCCTTTAATGATCGTAAATTTAAAATGTTGGAAGGCGTAGGTAAAACACAATCTCTTTGATTTAGGACCAGGGTAATCCACCACAGTCGTCAGTTACCACCCTCTTCGTAAACGTTGTTGATGCCGATGACCAGAATCCTGCTTTCCTCAACGATCAATATCAAATAACCATTCCGGATCAAACCAAGCCGGTAAGTTGCGGCTCCCGAAAATACGAAGTTTCATTCAAGACCTAGTGGCTAGCGTGCTTATCTCTAAACTTGAACATCGGGAGACCGCGGGTTTGAATCTCAGTCTCGTAGTCTCAGAGAAAAATAAATACGGGCGTGACGTAGTTCCAGTTCGTGTAGGTTTCCGCAGTTTCCCTATACCCATAGCAGAACTGCCATGGTGAATGCGATACAAAGGGGAAAGTCGGCTGCGGCCGCGAGGTGGGAATTATAAGTGGAATATGGTGAAAATGTAATAAGGGGAAAGATTCCGTACAATGAAGACTCCGATTTTAAAAAAAACGTATTTTCATTTATCGGGATAATTATCGACCCGCAGAAGATGAACGAACATTTTGCATAAATAAACTAAATCATTTGATCCATTGTGGACATATTGCAAGAACAACGTTGTTGATCCATGGCTATCGAAAATGATTAAAATCAGTGGACTGAACTTCAAAGAAGAAACTCTGCTATGAACCCAATGCTTTACGGTCCGATAAAATCTGCGGAACAACTTTAGGCAAATTTCTTTATATTTGTTAATGTACGCAATCACATTGTCCATTGAAAAGCACTAGAAGAACAATAACTGAATCAAAATTTTACATGTTTGCAGAATACGGTTTTGAGCGTTGATCCAGCCCCGATCCAAGCTGTTGATCAAGACATTGGTATCAATGCTCCTGTCAGGTACACCTTCCAAGGTGGAGTTTTGCCGTTTCTCAATCTCAATCCCGAAACTGGTGAGGTTACGATGGCCAGGGCGTTAGTGAATTACGAGCTGATGACACCTGCAACTGTTGTACTTAAAGTGAGTTTAATGTTTTTATTCGTTCCGTATTATCAAACAGCGTCTGAGTTACAAGGAAAGTCAGTTTACTCAGCGCCTCCGATTTCGTCTAGACACGTATATACTTAAAGAGCTTGAAAAACTATAGATCACGTGTTTTTTATTATCTGTCGATACGCGGTTTCGAGGGATAAAATCACCGAGTGTTGGAGGTAACAATGCAGTTTCCCATAGAAACAGTTAACCGATTTCAATGGAACAAAAATGGAAATTTTTCTTATTCAAGGAAATAGAAAAGCCACAAGGTATTGAAAAAGGAAAAAATATCTTAACCGGTTGAATCACTACTTCACTTTGATGTTTTCCATCCCATATTTGGAACCTGCGAATCGATATGAATGAAACGGATACTACTTTAGAGGAAAAACAAAATTCAAGTGAACAGGTTTTTGCATTTTAGAACGGAAGCAAGTTTGAGGGGTTAAACTACCCCTTACATATCGATACAATAGTTTTCATATTCAACCGCATTACTGGCAATTCAGACATCTATGTGCATTCGAAATACTCATGTCAATGTGAATGCTTTTTTTCTCAGACAAGATATTACTTGTAATTAAAGGGTTTAACTCGCCACCAAATTTTTCCTCTATTTGTGTATATTAAAAATTATACTATTATTAGGTGTACAAATAAGTTTTAGGACAGTTTTCAAAAAATTCAAGATTTATTAAAAAAGAAGTAAAACACAGTTATTCATCGAAGTAATCTCCATCGCACTAAATGACCTTCAGCCATCTCTCAGGTAACTCGCGGATGCCTTTCGCAAAGAAACTTTCGTCTTGCGAGGTGAGAAATTTAGCGACCCATTTTTCCACTTCTTCAAATGTTTTGAATCGCACGTCAGACAAATCGTTCTGCATTTTCCGGAGTAAATGATAATCGGATCTAAGTCTGGTGAATACGCCGGGTGTGGTACAGCTTCCCATCCAAGCGCTAGTAACGTATCCTTGACCGGTTTACCCACATGAGGCTGCGCGTTGTCATGGAGCAGTTTTACTGGACGTTTTCCTTTACCAGAAAATGGACGTTTCTTCTCAATTTCTTGATTCACTTGCATCAATTGATGACAATAGCGATCGGTAGTAACTGTTTGACCAGGTTTGAGAAGTTCATAATACAGTACGCTTTTGATATCCCACCATATGCACAGCATGACTTTGTTACAATGAACATTGCGCTTTGGCGTGGATGTTGTCGGCTCGCCGGGGTCAACCCAATGATATTTGCGTTTCGGATTATCAAAATAAATCCACTTTTCATCGCCGGTCACAATTTTCCACAAGAAAGACTTTCTATGTTGCTTGTTGTAAAGACTCACACAAATGTTAAGACGGCTGTTTTTATTTTCTTGAGTCAGAAAGTGTGGTACCCACTTTGTTCCTTTTCGAATCTTACCCATTGCTTTTAAACGATAAGAAACAGTTTGTTGAGTAACTCCAAGCTGTTCCGAAAGTTGTTTCTCCGTTTTCATCCAGCAACGCTTGCAGTTCCTGATCGTCCACCTTTACAGGAGACCCCGTGCGTTCACGGTCACTAACGTCGAAATCACCTTCTTTGAATCGCTTATACCAATACTCACATGTACTTTTAGATACAATGTTGTCTCCAAGAACAGAACATATCGATTCACACGCTTTTCTAACGCTTTTTCCTTGATGGAATTCATAGCGAATGCAGTGTCTAATAAATAGCTTATCGGTCTGCATGTTTAATTTACAGAATTTATAGATTATGTTTATGACTCCTTTACGTTTCGATACTACATATCAAGCGCCATCTATGATAAGTGAGCGGGACCTTTGAATTAATTTAGAATAGCTGTTATGATACAAAATCGAAGTGTCCTAAAACTTATTTGTACACCTAATAGTATTAGCTTGCAGCATTTCAATGGATCAACACAAGCTAATTTCACATACGGTCGCACTTTGGCAAAAAACTTATTAGAGAGGTTGACCGTTAGAATTCAATAATAAAAAGATTGTTTTCTTTTTTACGCAGGCAACGCAAATCGATAATCCAGACCGTTACGCCCTCGCAACTGTTGTTATATCCATGGAAGGACTACTGGGTGTCGGACCGACCGCTGGTAATTAACTATGTTGCAGTCATAATTCTTCATTAATTATTCGCCACTAAGGCGACATGGCTTAATGCACGTCTTTTTGAGCTGAACAGGGTGTGTCTATAAAATCGGTACCTACACGCTGTAGTGTGTTAGACTGATCCAAGTACCTTTTGGAGGGAGTTCAAGTTAGATAATTGCCCACCATTACGAAAAGTCTGGAAGGGTAAGTTGCGGATTGGGTGGTGGGTGGCCCAAAAAAAAGCCCTAACCAAGATAGAGCCATTTTTATAGAGTAGTTTGCCCAAGGAATCATAAGTGGAAATTCGGTTCACTACATTCGTATCGGTCAACTGATGCGGTTGGGGGCCATATCTGTTGGCCGGTAAAAATTAATGTTCAGAATCACAACTTGGCTATGAATAAGTTACAACATCAGCCCCACATAACGCGCTACTTGTTTCCTCCTGTTTGATATGTGTTTCTGCTCTATCGCCAGTTAAAAAACGATGCAGCATGAGGTAAATGTTCTTTATTCTCGAACATGATAAAAATTTCAAGAAAGCGCTAGGGTCCACGAATAAAAAACTGAGATTTATTGAAATGAGGACTCTAATGGAATAAATGAAACTTGAAAATGGAAGATAGCATTTGCACGCGTAAACTCGGCAACGATATGGAAAGGTGACGTGTCGAAAACCAAAGGTACAAACGGAACGGATATATGTAACATCTCATTACATTAAACGGATCTCTAGAGAATATTAAAGACGCATCGTCTTGGTATTGTTTGATGTGTTCCTGAAGAGTTCTGGCTTCCAGCTATTTGTTAATAATTACTAAAAATGTTTACCAGCATCTCAACTCTACAAGTGTGATCTGCTGATGGATAGGCGTGAGTTCTAGGTGGATTATGTGTAGAATATTACAGTGTTGCTCTTTTTTCATGTATCCGAAAACAGTTCTGGCTTTTTGCGATTGTCAAATAATTATTATCAATGTTTATCAGCGTTTTAACTATATAAGTGTGATCTACTAATGTATACGCGTGTGTTCTATGTGCATTCTGTCTGGGATATCATAGTGTTGTGTATTGTGGATGGTCTGATGTATTCGAGAAGGATTATGACTTCCAGCTATTGTCAAATAATCATTACCAATTTCTGCAAAATAATTTCACCAACATAAATCAAGTTTCTCAGAATCTAAACTATACAAATGTGATCTGCTAATGGATAAGCGCGAGTTCTAGGTGCCTTCTTTGTGCGGTAGTAATGTTCCAGTATTCTTCGTTGTATTGAAAAAGAGTTCTGGCTTTTAGACATTTTTAAATAATTCTTAACAATTGTTATCAGCATCCCGCCTATACAAGTCGGAACTGCTAATGGTTAGCCGTGAATTCTAGGTGCGTGCTGCGTGAGATATTATAGAGTTAGTATTGTTTGATGTATTCGAGAAGATTTCTGGCGTCAGCGATTAGCAATTAGCTGGAAGCCAGAACTCTTCTCGAATACATACAACAATATTAACACTATAATATCCTACACATAATGCACCTAGAATTCACGCCTACCCATCAGCATATCACACTTCTATTGTTGAGATGCAGATAAACATTTTTAATAATTGTTTCAAAGCAGCTTGAAGTCAGAACTCTTCTCGAATATATCAAACAATACAAAAACTATAATATCCCCAGTGTTGGGCAACATGCAATCTGACTACTGATTCCTAACTACGATTACATTATGTAGTTAATAATAACGATTACTGAATACATGAAGTAGTTATAATAGAAGTGGTTGAATTTCAATGACTAACTACAAAATGCAGATGCAAATCACGATTGTGTTATGTGTGTTAAGATTTACAATGTGTGTGCCACAATCTCATCAGCTGGCAGAACGTATACTCAACGCGCAATAACTTGACTAGCTTTGCATTCAAGCCGATAGTAACAAGCGAATAAATTGTATATAGCTACCTACTATTATTTATATTCTCCATTAAGATTTAACGCGACCACGTGCAATGCGACGTTGCCATTACGTATCAGCTATCTATTGCTAGAGAACGCGAGCGCACCAGCCATTTCTACAGGTTGAGGTGCCGCGTTTGATTTTAGTCGCGCGGCGCAGGAGTATTTAGTCGGTAGATTAAATCGAGCGCAAGAGTAAGGCGTCACGACGACTTACTTGTGTTTGATGCTTCTTGTTATAAATATGGAGAATCACAATTGTTCTTCTATCGACTCCCCGGCTCAGAGCTCAGAGTGTGAGCCACCTACAGAAAAAGTTGACCAAAACCTGCCGTGCATTCTTGATGGAAAAGTCTTCAAACTTTGTGAGGAAGAGTCTACGGATTGTGAAATAATTGGAATGTGTACATTGTCTCTCGAAACGAGTGAAAATATCGGGTACAAAACCCTCAACATCTAACTTCATTACACACCTGAAGCGAAAACACCGGGAAAGCGTACTTAAGGACTACAAAGATCATTGTGATACAGTTAAAAAAAATTAAGCTCAAAGTTCAACGAAAAAAAACAACCTCACAGATACAAAGACAGTCTAAAATATAGAAAGAAGAATAACAAAAACTTAGTGAATTTTTTCATACACTCTATGATACTGTTAAGAGCAATTGGAGATCGGTATTTCAAGGAAACATATGAAAATGCGGGCATGGTTCAAAATGGTTTAAGCCTTATGAATCGAAGATCGTTGGGGCAATTAATTGAAGACTATGACGTCAACGAATCCAATAACATAAAAACTATGCTGCAGAATATATCGTATGTATGCACTACGACGGACATGTGGTCCGGAAAAAAAGACGTTTTATAGGTATAGGGATCACCCCAGATTTGGAAAGAAAATCAATCACGCTGGCATGTCGAAAATACAAAGGGACGCATAGTTGAGATAGAATTGCTTATCTACTAGAAGACATACACGGTGAATTTGGACTTGACTTGCACTATCCTCTGTCACTGACAATGGAAGTAATTTTGTAAAGGCTTTCGAACAGTTTGGTGTAGAAATTCAAGCTTGAGACCTCCCAGTAGACGACGATGAAGACCCAGACGTTAAATACATTTTTGATGCTACTTTAGAAGATACTCAGTCAGAAGTAAGGACCACATTAGATGATATTAGGTCGGGTTACGATAATATGGATGTCGCTAGAATGTCACCTAAACTGCCAGCTCACTTGAGATGTTCTGCTCATAAACTTAATTTATGTGCAACCACCGATGCTGGCAAAGTCCTGTGGAATAAAAATCCCAACATTGCTAAAATGCACGGGCGAGTGCTTATAAAATGTAACAAGTTGTGAAATGTCGCCGGTCATTACATTGATGTCATACATTGATGAATATTCAAAATGCTCTACACCAATAGCAGAGGCATTTGACATTTTGCAAGGTAAAAAAAATGTTTTCTGACTTCCCACTGCCATGCTTACTATCTCTGCGAAGACAGTTAGGAAAATTGCGCAATGAAGTTTTTCAATACTGCAACTCGTTGGCATAAATGCATTTTGGAAGCGTAGAAAACTGTTTTGCTGACCTTTTTGATTTTTTAAACGCAAGAGCACAAAACGCAGCAATTGCCGCAATGTTGTACTCACGATTCAAGGTCAAGTGACATGCGTGTGTTCCTGTAGAACAGCATTCACGACTAAAAACCATTTCTAAAGCAGTCATCGCCAAAGAAATTTCCGAGCCAAGGGTATCTGGTTCTATACTGGAAGATAAAAAAAGAGTAAAGATTTTCTTCAATTTGATAGTTCATCTTCAGATACCGAGGGAAATATATGCTATGTGAAGAAGTCATCATTTCCTGTTGTTTATCGGACGTGAAGCGAGAACTTGGTATGCTCCACAGATATCCAGAAGTGAAGAAAGTTTTTATTAAATACAATAAGCCTCTGCCTTCTTCGGCTCCAGTGGAAAGTCTGTTTTCATATGCGACTGTGTCAAACGAACCTAAATCTCACAAGCTTTCAGATGAAATGTTCGAAAAACGCATGGTTCTAAAGGCCAATCTAAATTAGAAACTTCAAGCTGGTAATCCTCCATGCTTTTGTTTGTGTTTGCCGATTTATTTCATTACAATCAGTTTTTGTAGCATATTTAAGTAGCAAAGCGTTTTAATTTCGCTATGTGTAGACATCTCTTTGCTCATGACTGTACCACAAAAATACATACAAATTGAGTTTTTATGTTATTTACTCGCCGCTTAATCCAGTTAAGAAGGCACTTTAAAAAATTAGGATTATTCCCTGCTTTTCAAAGCCAATTATTTTCTACTTAAGTCAATTTTATCAACTAGCCGATCGCCATTGCGCGAGTCTCAGGTGAAAACTAGTCAGGCAATAATTACTATTTTATACAACTTTGTACATCTTTTTTTATTTAGTATTAGGAAGAGACTCATTCTTATCGTGGAACAAAATATTCTTGGAACCGAAGTAATGAGTATTTACTAACTACTTGATTGATGTAATCAGATTAACGATTACGTAAAGTAATCTGGTTAAATGTCGTGAGGTTATATGGAATCATAACTACTTGTACTTAACTACTTGTATCCGGAATTTGTAATCAGATTAAAAAAAGTAGTTGATTACGCCCAACACTGACCCATCCCCCATTTTCCAGAGGCGTAGGTGTTTCTGCTCTAACTATGTATGATGCGTTTGCCGATTGCATACACTCATGGATGGTCAGCTTGGAATACCGTTGCTAGCTTACACATTGGGAGACTAACACCCGTACCATAGATGTACCTTGAGGAATCCTTATTCTTTATTCTTTGTTCAGAACAAAGAACAAGAAGGCCTTATTTCTTAAAGAACGACTATGAATACGGGTCTCTACTCTACTACTACTACTATTCTATACTCTACGCCCGGTCCTAGGGTTAAAAATTCTTGCTCCAAAATGGCCATTTGCTCCAGAACCATCCGTGAACCAAGAATCGGCCATCGGGTGGTTTAGAGACTTTGGATTGTTTCAGTCCTCCCTTGTGGGTATTTTCATTCCAAAGGTATTGGTCACCAGGAATTTCCTTGGAATTCTATCCTGTTTTAATTAGAATGGGTGCCTTCGTGAGAGCCCTAGGTCAGTATGTCGGCGTCCCACTCATCATCGTTCCGCCGTGCTTGGCAGTCAGTGTCCTGCCCACGAGCATATGTGTCCACTCAATTAGACTCAAGACCGAACTGCCTCTCGGTCTTGCTCACAAGTTGATGCAGGGCAGTGTCGGTCGTCCGCTCTTCAGATATGTATCTACCAAGCGATCCAGCGTTTTTAACAGAAAGGATGTGAGGCTCATAGGTCTGAAGTATTTTGACAGGACGTGCCCGTTTCTGACTTGGGGATAAATACTACGCTTGTCCCCCTCCTCGCGTCCGGTACATGTGTATGGGCTATGCTCGCCCTGAGAATTGTTGTTAGGCATCCTGTGATTTGTCCCAGGCCCTCCTGAAGAAGTGCCGAGAAGATGGCATCAGGCCCTGGCGATTTGAATGGATGGAAGGACTTCACAGCCGAGTCCACTTCTCTGGGATGCACGACCTGCGCCTCCAGATACCATTCACGAGATGCGTACTTGCCCCTCCCTCCTGCTCCCGGCGAGCCTATTTCGCACTCATCACGGACTCCAAAACCAGGGAAGTGTATCTCCATAAGGAGACATAAAGACCTCCATGCCTTCCCCGTACGACCCGTTTGGTCTTTTGAGGCAGCATGGTATCGGCTTGGTGTCTGACTGAGAATTCTGCCGAGTCTGGATGCCTCCGGCGCACCTTCCACACTCGTACAGAACTCCCGCCAGCTTTTCCTCTTCGCTGAAACTATTTCCCTGCTATACTGCGTTGGAGGGCTCTAAAAGTACCCCAGCGCTCAGCCTTTTCAGTTCTTTTTTCCTTGTTGAAGGCTTTTCTTACTTCTGTCCTGAGCTTCTCCAGAGTTTTGTTCCACCATGGTACTCTGGCCTGCTCTCGTCTGAGGCTTAACGGGAGATTAGCCTCGTATACGTCTGGAACAGCATTTCTGAGTTGAGTTGATGCTGCCTCTAACTCTTCTCTGTTGTGGAATCTGGTGCGGATTCTAGGTACCCAGGCCGTCGGAGCGGCCCGGCACCCCTCCCAATCCGTCTTTCTGAGATTGCGGCGTCATTCGGCGGCCTGCACATTTTGGAGGGACATTTATCTCAGATCACAGGATTATCCGCCTGTGATCTGAGAAATTGCGGGTTGAAGTTTACCAGACTCTTTATGATTCGTAAGGCGCAAGCGATGAAGCGACAGAGCGAGTAGCCGAGCGGCCGATACTCTCGTCCGGGCGGCTCGGGTTCAAATCTCGTCAATTTTGTTTTGTTTTCAAATTCCTTGTAATTTTTTCATTATCATTGAATAGATGAGCCATAATTTGACGGTTGATTTTGGTTTTTCTTTGAATGGAGTGACGTGCAGGAAGCGTTTCAATGAAGTACCAGGGAATATAGAAAGTAAATACAATAATCTGCTTTACTACTTGAAAAAATTGTCCAATCAATGTAATTTTCCTGGTTCACACGTACACTCCTTTGAATGATATTCGTTGTAAAAACAATCGAAATATTTAAAGTGTCGGCACAACGAACATTGGATAAATGCTAATTCGCTCGCGTCGCAGTCACATTTTTTCTTTCACAATTCCGCCGGAAAAGCCACTACGTTGACGTTGTTGAAAAATTATTTTTCTGTTGGGTTCAGTTTCGCATCATGCGAGGCATATCTGTAATGAAATTGGACTTGTAGTCTATTGTATGCAAGCTATCCGAAAATTTGCAATAAAAATTGCAAAAATAAAGATGCGTCATTCATGTACCTTATCATGTGTTTATATGCAAGTTTATAACAAGTTCCACGGCCTTGATTTTTAAAGCAAATGGAATTCTGTTGCGTGCGGCTACCTCATTTTCTTCGTTGGATTCCGAAGAAGTACTGTCTTGTTCCATCTTTCTTTTTTTTTTCTTTGCGACGGTTTCTTCACTGCCTGTTCCAAGACCAGCGCTTTCCTCTTCTGCGTTGGAGAATAACACTTCCTGTTCAGTAAACACCATACTTCCGTACATATCCAGAAAGCGCTTGAACAATTCTCTGCTGATTAATGCAGACCGTTCACTGATCTTGGGTCTTTCCGATTCAACTATGAATTCGTGTTTAATCAATAGCTTCCGGAGATATCATATTCCGTCAGCCAATTCTTGTTTTTCTTCCTCGTTGGGTGGAGGCCATAACAGATTATTTCTGTAGACTCCCATCAAATTTTCAATATCATAGTTATTGGATTCACTGGTCACTTGGGAACTCCTTGTACTCACCTCCTTTTCAAAACATCTGCACACTCCGAAAGGACGCGCTCAACTAACGAGGAGCGTCCTTTTTGGCACCGCAAACTTTCAACACTCACATAAAAATCAGGGTACCGCATTCGTGAAATGGCACAATGAATAGTAGAACACCAACGTTCGCGGGCCATTCACGAATTTCCGGTGACTGGAAGGTTTACTCGAACGGCTTACGCGGAATATTCATCAAGTATCCGAATTTTCAAATAATAAAGCAAATTACTGTATTTACTTTCTGTATTCCCTGGTACTTCATTGAAACACTTCCTGCGCGTCACTCCATTGAAAGAAAAACCAATATTAATCGTCAAATTGTGGCTCACGTATACAATAATAATGAAAAAATTACAAGGAATTAGAAAACAAAAAATGATGAGATTTGAACCCGAGCCGCCCGGACGAGAGTCTCGCTCGCTGGCCGTTCGGCTACTCGCTCTATTGCTTCACCGCTTACGCCTTACGAATCATAAAGAGTCTGGTCAACTTGAACTCGCAATTTCTCGGAAACAGGGCCGTGTTGGCACCTAATGCTTTTGGGGTTTGATTAGTACCTACCCACACTATAACCACTCGGAGTCGGTACCCGTAACTCGATGCACCTCCCGGATCGTCCTCTCGTTAGTCCGCCGCGCCCGGCCCCCTTCTAACGGGTGAAAGAACGCGTTCGAGGCGCCGCCGGACGCGAGCCTCAGCCCCACCACCACGTCAAGGTGAAGACCATCGGGGGAGGGGGGGGGGGGTTGTTTTTAGTTACTGCGAAACAAATAATCCAAAAAATTTTATTTCTCCTGTATACCGAAAAATATAAGTTTTTCGATGTCTCCGCTCGCTGCGAAGAAATCTATCTTTTCACCAAAAGAACGAAAGATGTTTGTTTCCTTTCTTCCATAATATAAACGATTTAAGAAAAATACTAGTAGTCTGCAAATCAGCTTTCTCTTTTCACCTTGAGAAATCCGTATATTTTTTTTCCTTTCGACGCCTAAAGCGCTCAAAACTTTTCATTGCGTTTGTTCGATGCAATACAAATTGATATTCCCGACTCGCTATATCTAAAGTTATACGTTTTTTTCCGTAATTGAGCAAACAAATCCGTATTGAACGTTGCACTATTGCAGACTTGTTTCAGTAGTTGCGCTTGATGCGAGGCTGATGGATATTTTTCCCGCCTTTATACCTATGGGTAAACGTTTTTCGTTGTTTTTAAACAATGGAAACGTTATTTTTATTGCTTACACTTTCTATTAGCTGTATATTAGATTCAGTTTTGGAAACCGTACTTGAAAGAGACTTTTCATACGTGAAAATATGGATTTTTTTTACCTATGTTCAATGTAAGACTCCATATTTTCTCCGTATTATTTTTCCCAGAGTAAGTATAAGTTCAATGCACTGCTTGCCGTCCTATTCCAAATTGCGAAGAATTTTTTGTGGTTTGACTATGAGACACGAAGAACCTTTCCAAATTTATTTTTGGCTCTAAAAAGGGCCCGTGTTTTTTTTCGTATTCGATTAATTCTTTGAATCGGAAGGTTTCGACACGGGGAACCTTCGTCCCGCTGCCGCGTCTCTTATTAATATTTCAGGGTATACTTTTCATGGACAAGTAAACTAAACTACACAAAACCAAGTGAATTGGAGATGATATTGTAAGATATAAAATACATATTATTGGATATTGAGTAAATAAATGATCTAAATGCATATCTTACACAGGTAGCCGATTGCCCGTGAAATTTGTTCTAAAGGATTACGAAGCCACCGTACCTGAGAACACTCCGCCTGGGAGTGTTATCCTTACTGCAGGAGTCAATAAAATAGATCCGGTAAGTCACAAACAAAAGTACTCTTATGGCTTGTTTAATTATCACCTCAAATTGCCTTGATGCCGTAATGAGTTAACCTAGAGGACGTCTAGAATTTGTTTAGATGTGAATATTGCGCGCGATAATTAAATCGCGAAAATATGAATCTTCAAAAAGTAAATGAGACGAGAGAGGAGGACGAAACTTCTGGGGAAAATTTGAGCAGCCAAAAAACATGTTAAAATCCCGTACATACTTGCGCACGAACGCGAATGCGGCAGGCCGAGGCCACACCGAAATGACCATTGTGACCTCCCTCACGAGTCGTCCGGTTTGCCTGACCCAGGTCAGAGTCACTGGGCGATTCGGGAAGTACAGCTCCCAGGGCTCCGAGCTCCTTCTAATTCCGGGGTGTAAGCGCCTGAGCCCAAGAAGGATTACTAAGAAGGAAAAAACGAATGTAATCGCTATCGGCCTCCCCAGTGCCGTTGGGGCAAGTTCGCAGGCGTATTATAAGTTCTCTTACCCCGGTAAGGCGGAAGGCCGGGGTGGACACATAGGACCGACCACTGTTGTGGGATTAAAAATGGACAAAAACAAGAACACAAAGCAAACCGGGACGGAAACGGCACCCGACCAAAGCAAACTAACACGGACCAGCAGCGTGACGTCGATCACTTCGGTAGGAAGACGCTCGCGAAGAACTGTGAAGTGTTTACGCGAGGAGCTGCACTTGGACAGCGATTCGGCGGAGTCATCCGGACGCGGATATACTTCCAAGAATTCTGTCCAGGAGAGACACCGCACAGCAGGGGGAACAGGCTGTGGAGGCGACGAAGGCGAGGAAGAACAAGGTGCGAGACGAGTCCGATATTGACGAGGATGAAGCTTTGGCTGGAGCGAACAAAACTCAAGAAATTCATGTTTCAAGAGTCGAACAAGCTGTCAAAACTAATCATAAAGCAGCTCCTATGGCGCATGGCTGAGTACGAGTGTAAATTCTGAAATGAGCACCTCATCGGGAACTCATACTTCCACAAACTGGAATTGGCAGACGTGGAAGCGGGAGCTCTAAAAAAAGAAACTGGCTGAAGCGAAGAAGAAACTGGAGGAGAAGGAGGTAGAGCTGGAGACAGCAAAGCGAAAGCTTCAGGAGAGAGAAAAGGAGGCTCCGCGGTAGACGTACGCGTCTCCCACAAAGCAAAGACAAGTTGGCTCGCCTGGTGGCCCAGGCACATTAAGGCGATATACAAGCCATGCTGTGGTCATCCGACAACAGGGATAGCGACACGATAAAGAGAGATCTCTGTAAGGGACTCCACGGCCTTCGGTCATAACTACGGGTTGTCTCTATGAGGTAAACCCGTAGTCAGGAACTTGTTCTCAGCGTTGTCTCGCAAGAGGGCGTTGAGATGGTAAGAAACGCGGACCTAAACGGAGTCAAACTCTGGGCTGAAGAGCCAAAAAAGATAACGCCAGCAATCGTGATCTGCGACGTCGAGCCAGGACAACATCCAAATGAGATCCAAGTGGACTTCATCACGAAGAACGTGAGACCGGAAACGTCGGAACGCGAAAAGGAGTTGAGGAAGATAGTGGCGGTGCGTCATTTCTACTTCAACAAAGAGAATAAGCATAACAGGAGGCACTGCTGAGGTGCTCGAAAAAGTGCTCAAATTGGGTAAAGTTTACTTCTCCTGGAGTACGTACAGGATATCGGAGTATATTAACATCACGGTTTAAGTGCCTAGCCTACGGGCACTTAGCGAAATAGTACACTTCTCTACACTCGCTCAGTGAGTGCTGCGACAGTAAATACCATAGACGGGACAAATGTGACAAGGTTGGGACACCTCAGTGCGCAAATTGCGTGCGATGCAAGCGGAGAATTGTGGGGCACCAAGTCAGAAACCGAACCTGTCTGGAATATATTCGACAGGTCAAGCTGTATCGAAGTAGACTTGAGCTTCCGTGAGGCTGCCGATGGGCCAAGTGCCATAACTTGAGGGGTCCCCTCACTTTAGACGCTAAAAAGGCTATTTTCATTAATCTTATAATAGGTTTATATTATAGATATTAATATAAAATTTGTTACACTGAATAAATACACTTTCTAAGTACATAAAACAATGTTTTAAATGTATTTATGTAACCCAAACAAACTTTAAACGCGTTTTTCTCGAAACAACGTTTTTCGATGACTTGTTGATAAAATCTTTGAAACTACTGAACCGATCCTTATGAAATTTTAACCACATATTCTTTACAACTATGGATATAGCACATATTAAAGATTTGGTTAAATTTTTATATTTACTTTTTTTGTCAAAAACGGTGAAAAAACACGTTTTTTTTTATTTTTCGAGAAATGCCCGCCGTTTTATTATTTTTGCATATATCACAAATTGTATGATATGCGCTATAGCCATTAACATACTGAATCTGAAACCGTTTGATTTTTTTATTTCGGATTATCTAGGACCGCGTTGAAATTCCGAACTTCAAATGCCCCGACGGTTTCAAATTCCGAATTTTAATGTTCCGAAATTCAAGATGGGGCCGGGTTGAAATTCCGAACTTTTAATGGTCAGAATACTCAAAACTCCGAAATAATACCCCGAAAGATCAAAACTCCGCAAGAATTTTACACGAAAGACCAAAACTCCGCAAGAATTTTACACGAAAGACCAAAACTCCGCAAATCTTAACACCGTCATTATAATTCGGCTATGGAAGTTTTATGTTTGAAAATTTGCAATAAATCGATGAATTATTTCAACAATTGTTTTTATTAAGAAGTGATTTCGCCTCAATTTTGAAAGTTGTCTAGACAATGTTACGCGTTCTACATAATTTACAGTCAACTGTGTAGACTTTCGCTGGCATGATCTTGACATGAGGGCCGGGTTGAAATTCCGAGCTTTGAATGCGCCGACGGTTTAATATTCCTAATTTTTATGTTCCGAAATTACAAGATTCGTCAAGATTATGCCAGTAAAAGTCTACACAGTTGACTGTAAATGAAGTGAAACGTATAACATTGTCTAGACAAATTTCAAAATTGACATAAAATCACTTCGAAATAAAAAAAAATTCTTGACATAATTCGTCGATTTATTGAAATTTCTTAAACTTTTAAAACTTCCATTGCCAAATTATTTCGATGGTGTTCAGATTTTCGGAGTGTTGGTCTTTCCTGTAAAATTCATGCGGAGTTTTGATAATTCGGGGTAGTATATTTTCGGAGTCTTGAGCGTTCTGATCATGCAACGTTCGGAACTTCAACCCGGCCCCGTTCAGATTTTCGGAGTTTTGGACTTTCGGGTAAAATTCTTTCGCAGTTTTGATCTTTCGGGGTAGTATTCTTTCGGAGTTTTAAGCATTCTGATCATTCAAAGTTCGGAATTCTAACCCGGCCCCGATCATCAGCGCAGGCCTACAATTTTTTTAGGACACTTTTTTACTTACCACATTCGTCTATAAGTAGTGACTTAAATAAATTGTTTTTTTAAATGTGTTTCGAAACTGTATTTATTAAAAGTAACATCTTTTATACCAATATCTATAATTTGAACCTTTAACAAAATTCATGAAAATAGCCTTTTTTAGCGCCTGAAGTGAGAAGACCCCAAAAAAAAGACGGAAAATACGAGTGCGTGTGCTACGTTAGTGCATCGATACCCCATCGAGCGTACATTTTTATTCTATTTAAGCCGTTTTAAAGACTTTCGCGTTTAATACATACTGAAAAGGAGACGAGTCCGCCTACTCGAGGCGGGGACGGTAATCCCGACCCGCGAGGGTCGGTGGGCCAAGTGACTCGATCAAGAATTTTAATCCTTTTAATATACCACATAATACAAGCTTGAAGCTTCGAAGTGCGTCGAGGTGGGTATGAGCGCCAGCTCGCATACCACATAATAAACGAGTTTAATAATAATAATAATAATAATAATAATAATGACCATTTTGACAACGGTGACCACAGTTGATGGGTAGACAATCACGTCCAAGCTGAGCACGAATGTCTCTTGGTCGAATATTTGACAGCATTTGGCTCGATCCGAGGCCGTGCGCTGAACGACTCGGGGCAGTTTGCCGCGCTTCGGACCGACGTGCACACGAGCATCATTGTGCGGCCTCGGCGTGCTTCATTCGCGTTCGTGCTCAAGTCTGTACCCGGCTTTAATTGTTTGCCGCTTGCTTGCGTTCCTCAGTTCCTTGCTGAAATTATTTGTGTGTCTGTGTGTGTGTGTATATATATATATATATATATATATATATATATATATATATATATATATATATATATATATAGGCACACTAGGCATTTATATATACACACTAGGCACAAAAATTAAAGGATATGAAAAAATCCGAAATTTTCCGTTGATGTCAAAAGACTGTCATGGTGTGAAAAATGGTCGTAGAGCAAAAACAAAAAAAAGCAAATTTGTGCTTTACGTCTCTAGTTTTGAGAAGCTGGAGTCAAATATTTGTATCCTTGACTATTTTAGAGGAATCACAAAAAAACCATCGGCAAATTTGTTCTCCAAACTTTTGCTCAACATTCGAAAGGTGCAGGGGTTCAAATAAGGTCAATAAATGCCTTTTTGCGATTTTTCGTTTAACTTGGAATAACTGCGCAAATAATGAATAGATAAAGGATAATTTCCATTTTTCTTTTACCTCAAAGTATCCCAAAGAAGCCCACAAAAGTTCAAACCGCTGCAATTTTTTTCATAGTGCTCTGATCGATTGAAATTGCAACTTTTGATGAAGCGTTAATTGAAGGATACATTTTTCTTTATTCATGCATTATTTCAAGATGATTTTTTTGTGAAAGTTGTCCATATTTTCATCCAGAATTTTTCCATGATCAAGAAATCATTGGGTATCTGCAATTTAGCTATCTTTCTCGCACTCATTCATGTCCGTTCGGTGGATGTGAGTCATAGGCTTTAAAATGACATTTAAAAAAATGGTGGATTGAGAAGTTTGGTAAAAATCGAACCATTTTGTTACGAGTACTTAACATTCTGAATATTATAAATAATTAATAATTTAAAAAAAATGGATTTTTTCCTTTCAAAAAAGTCTTCCTTTTTTTTAGTTGTTCAATAATTGACATTTTTTGGTGTTAAAAATATGGATTATTGACAAAAAAAAACATTTTCATTTTGAAAAATGCATAAAAAAAGAAAAATTTATCCTTTAATTGACATTGCAGCAAAAGTTGCAATTTCAATCAGTCGGAGTACTGTGAAAAAAAATCGCAGCAGTTTGAACTTTTGTGGGTTTCTTGGGGATACTTTGAGGTAAAAGAAAAATGAAATGTATCCTTCGTCTCTTCATTATTTGTACAGTTATTCCAAGTTCAACGAAAAATCATAAAAAGGAATTTTTTTACCTTTTTTAAATCAAATTTTCCAAATCGAAAGAAAATCATGAAAAGACAATAAAAGCAACTCATAGCAATTACTCTGAAGTTTTCAGAACCCTCCCTTTATTTTCTGTACGACCATTAGTTCCCGAGCAATTGATTATCAAAGTCAAGTGTCTTTTTTGCTTTGAACTCCGATAACTCGGCGAAAAACCATTGTACAGAGATGTCCGACCGCTCAAACTAAAGGGAAAGAGTCAAGCTAAAAGAGTATTTGAATGAAATTATAAAATCAAATCATTGACGCCTGTGCACCTTTCGAAAGATAAGCAAAACTTTCGAAAAAAAATGTACTCTCGTTTTTTGTATGATTACTGTAAAATGATTACCGATACAAGTATTTTACTTCAGGATTTCAAAACTAGAGACTTGAAGCTTCAATTTTCTTTTTTTTTTGTCTACAACCATTGTTCACACTGTAATAACCTTTTGAAAATCAGTGAAAAATTTCTGATATCCTTTATATCCTTTCATTTTTGTGCCTAATGTATATATAAATTGAGAGTACAAATAAGTCTCCGCCGTTTGACAAAATATGGCCGCACCAGGAGGTTATGGTTGAAATTGTGAGATGTAAAACGTGATATCGTAATGTTGGGCATCTGGCAAGACCATAACCTGAAATATTAGCGGTTTTGTGTCAGCATCATATATTTTTTTTCGTGCGAAAATGTCGAGTTTTGAGCCGAATAAGCGTCATTGGCGGCAACTTTTGCATTTGGCACGAATCTGCCTCCAATAATGCTTCCAATTCCGCGTCTCCGTCTCAACATTCCGCTACGTTCTTTGTCTTCGACGTCGAACTCACCGTTCTTAAACTTTTGAAACCACTTACGACAACTTCTCTCACTTAAAGCAGCCTCACCATATGCTTCTACAAGCAATCGATGCGCCTCAGTTGCAGATTTCTTCAAATTAAAGAAGTAAATAAGAGTTATAAAGTTCCCACAAATGAAGCTTATTCGGATCAAAATTTGACATTTTGATGCGGATATAAAATTGCTAATATTTCAAGGTTATGGTCTTGAGAGATGTCCAACCTTACGATATGACGTTTTACATCTGACAAAAGATGGCCCCACCGGGAGGTTATAGTTGATTCCAAATAAGAGACTATAGGAAATGTTATGTAATCCAAATAAGTGTTGGAAGTACACTCTTGAGGGATCTTGCTGGTCAATTTAATTAGAGATGTAAGGATGTAACCTCAATCTATGTAAGGACAAAAAATGGGAACCGACACTCTAATATAAAAATCTACATGTGCAAACTTACTGCTAGATTGACAATAAGTACAAGTTGAATCGTGTAGGTTACTGCTTTTCAAATGTAAACAAAATTAATTAATCGTCCACGAGTCCATTTATCCACAAAGCGGGGAATGTTTTGCAAACCATGTTGCTGCTATTATTAAAAAAAAAAAACTATTCTTAACCATCGGCCTCAAGAAAAATAGTGTGTGCAGAGATTCCAATACATGACCTATTCCCAAATCAGATTGCTCATTAAATGGCGATATTTCTAGAAACTGAAATTTTGGCTGGAGGGTGCAGCTGAAGATTTGGAACGATTCTCTATTACTCACACCGGCGAGCTCATCTTAAAAGGAACACTCGATTATGAAAGAAGAATTCAGCATAGTTTTTTAGTACATGTGGCTGACGACAAGCACGTAAGTAGTAGATTTCTACTAAAATTGTAGTAATTGGTCATTGCGATACAAAATGCGCATTAGTAATAAGATAGTTGGAGATCTGGTTCCAAATCAGAGACCATAGGAAATGTTATGCAATGCAGATTTTTTATGACAATGAAGTTGCTTTGTTTAGTAAGTACATAACAAATTGATCTGTATTTAATAAATCATAAAAAATAAGGAAATATGTTAATGAGATTTTGGGAGTGATATATTAAAAAAGGGATGAATGGAGTTTTCATCAGAGGTGAATGGAGTAAAATTACATATAGTTATAATATTACAGAGAATTGAGTCCACTGATTATCCACAATTAAATTTGCCTTCATTAAATAATTAGCTTCTGATTTTGCTCGAATAAATCAACTGAGTAGTTCCATAATAATAGCTGTGAATTAATGTTAAATGATGGAATTCCAAGGTACGTGGAAAAGTTTTCCAAATTTTGCCCATGTCGAAAAAAATCTGATTTCATCTTGGATAAAGAAAATTAATATGATTATGTTAATTTTCCTTATCCGTACACGCCAACGTTTAGACGTTAATTAATAAACTAATGTTGGCGCGTATACGGATAAGGAAAATTAACATAATCATATCCGTATTCACGCTATCTTTTGAACATTAATTGATTAATTAAAGTCTGAACCTTGGCGTGTATATGGATTCCTGTATTCACACTTCACCCAAACAAACCCAACAAACTCGCTGTAGCACAAGAAATTAGGATGAGATATTAGGCGCAAGCCGCACAGAAGATACGTCGGGCGAAGACGCGCGCGGTCTTTCATACAAAGTACAATGAAGACCGCCGCGTCTTAGAATATCTTTTTTGACACAAACATTACCACTGAAGTACTGGCCGTGTTGAATTCGGTGGGAATCAATATAACAGTTCATAATATATTGAAAAGTAATGATTTTTTGAAAAATTCGTATAACGCTACAATTGTCCGAAACATCGTGATTCAATTTTGTATGCCCATTAGAAAAGCGTCTGTTTTGAATTCAGCCCAATTTTTGTGCTGGGCTTCTTTCTGTCTAAAAAATTAGCACTCAAAGAATTGTTCGATTCGTTTTTTTCTGAGAACAGGCAAAAAATCTACATAAGAGTTTAAAATAGGATCAAGAAAATTGGCCTCCGTATAATCTATTTTGAGCGTTTGCGAAGTTTATACAGAATCGGGTGAGTGTTTTCCCCTGTCCACCTAAAAAACCTGAAGCTATTATTATTTCTCTATGTAGTGGCAAATGTATTGTATTTTTTATTTCTTTTTTAACCTTCCCTCTGTACAGGGTCGTCCCCCCTTAATACATTCCCCACCATAGTCCACTTTATATCTCCACTTGCGGCCGCAGCCAACTTCCCCCTCTGTATCGCATTCACCATGACATTTCTACTATGGGTATAGAGAAACTGCGGAAAACTTATACCAATACAGCCGGTCCCAGGTTCGCTTCCCAGTTTCGAAACTACCCGTGTAGAAATTTGAGTCGGGAAAAAGTACTGCCCCTGATCTGCCTTCTCGACATAATATCAGGCTCTGGTCGGGCCTTCCACCCTGGAATAGGTTCGCAATGTAACGGGTCTAAGGTTAGGTCCCGATCCGCTGTTCCATTTCTTGGGAACTGATCAGGAACGGGCCGGGGAAGAAGCAGTAAATGACCAGGAAATATCGATAAAACCAACCTCAAAATTACTTTTGTTGATATATAGAGGACAAGAAAAATGAAAAAAATTAACGTCGGCGTCGTACTATAGATATTAATAATTCACTGTGATAATCTCATTACATTTATTGTAATTATATCCTCCACCATATCAGCATATAATTTTCGTTGACCATCATAATTGATTCTACATGATAGCATTGTCAGGCGTAGATTATTTTTAAAGAAAATAATATGATGGTAAAACGGAGTATACAATTACAATAAATGTAATCATATTATTACATTCAATTATTAATATCTCTGATGACGCAAAAAGTATTATTTAATAATAGGTTGGGATTTAATATTCAGGAAATGTCAACGTTCTCCCCAGGAAAAGGTTTTGTGGTATTCCTAGTCTGTTCCACAAAAGAGCCCGGGTAGGTAAATCGGACGAGGCAAGCCAGGCCTGGACCAAACGTCAAGTCGGGAATGCCTGGTCACATTTCTGCACGGGTAGTCGCGTTTCGTCGAGAAATAAATCACAGGGTACAGCCATACACACACGACACACGCG
Organism: Ophion obscuratus; assembly: GCA_964007375.1. Lineage (NCBI taxonomy): Eukaryota > Metazoa > Arthropoda > Insecta > Hymenoptera > Ichneumonidae > Ophion > Ophion obscuratus. The sequence continues at coordinate 21,314,547 of OZ023319.1, read as the reverse complement.
TACTGCTCAGTTTGTGTGCGATTCGTGTAGAAGTGGAGCTATGTCCCGCCCGTATTTATTTTTTTCCGAGACTACGAGATTGCGACTCGAACCCGCGACCTGCCGATGTACTGGTTCAGAGGCAAGCACGCTAACCACTAGACCAGCACACCGGTTATAAATACAAATGTATTGTATTTGTATTAATCATGTATATGAGCTTCTTTGTGGGCCTTCGCGGAGCGTCATTTTTCATACAACACATCTTGCTCTTTAATAATTTCATAATTACGCAAAATCGGTTTGAAATTTGAGGGGCGATGGGGGGCGAACGAGGCTGCATCGCCAAAGATGCTCCGCAGGTTTTCACTTTGGAGATGAAAAGAAGCTTTGCTTGAAAACTCAGCGCAATTATCCGAGGTTTATGATTTTAGAAAGCGTATACTAGATTTCACACACAATAAACATAAACACCACTAGGACAGATTTGATTAAATTTTATCAAAATCCCCGGAAGCATTCAGATTTTATAATATTATAAACATTAGTGTATATGAAAAAATGCAGTGAACGCTCTAGCTTACTGTTTTTGCTTATTTTGAAGATAGTGGGTTGAGATATTATACACAAATGCAAAATCATTGACGACGGATTGACATTGAATTTCACTTGCGTATACCCGAGGTATTTGTATGTACATTTTTTACGAAGTAAAAAAAAAGGTTCTCCCAAATTCCGAGATATCGGACGGTTTTTTCCTAAATCAAGTATTACAGAGATGTTTTCTTGAAAAAAATGGAAATTGAAACCTGCACGTTGCTTCCTTCTGATTTTATTACGCTCACAGAGCTTTCTCTATGAGATAACCCCCGTTCAAAACCCATCTTTTCACGGCGAAAACCTTGTGAGCGAAATAAAACGATTTTTCAGAACCTTGCATCGATAACTTTGTATTAACATCGATTTGTTTCGATCCTAGAATCACACAGCGCGAGTGAATGTGTCCGTCGAAGACATAAACGAGTGGGAGCCGAGATTTCGTCATCCCAGATACGAATTTCACGCTCGTACTTTGAGGGACGGATCGATAGTCGGTGAGTCAAAATGTTTTGTTTTCGTCCGCGATGAATCTGAAGGCGAAAAATGCAATGTTAAGCAATATGAGGAATTCGAGCACTGGGGTGAATGGTCGGGAGAGTAAATAAAAATCGTTGAATTGTTGAAAACGCAGGTAGACTAGAAGCTGCCGATGGCGATCGAGGCGATAGGGTGACGCTGTCGTTAAGAGGTCCCGATTCGAGGTAAGCTGTGATGAGAATGCTAATAATATTTTCTTGTGTAATCGGTACTATTGAAATTTTATCATTAATATACATTTAAAAAACCTCACAAACACCGAACTCCTTTGCTCTTTTGCGGAATTTTAGTCAAGCCTTTTATTTCAATTTGCTTTCTTTATTTATACCAAAAACATTGAAATCAATATTCCCGGCGTACCTTCTGTACAAATTGGTTTATTAATACGAGTACATGTAAGTTACTTAACTACACTCGAGTAAATCGGAGCTGCCCCTCTGCGCTAGTGGAGGGTACGGGCTCACTGTACGCGTCGACAGTCATTTGCCATCGCCGCTAATCTTCTTCGGCGCTCTCGTAACTATTTCGATCACTCGGTGCTGTACTTTAAAGGCTTTATGAGCCCTTTCTTCTGATTGCCGTTTTCCTCCGACTCTGGTAATTTTTTCCGTACATGCTGATATTCTTGTGAAATTTTGATTTTTCAACTCTGCTCGTACAAAATTTTCCTTATTGTTGTTAAAGCCGATACCCCTAGAGGTTTCGAAAGAGCATCTCAATCGCCTTTTAACGACACCTGGATTTGAACTTTTACTATCCCATCCCGTCTACTTTTACGGTACTGACTGAGCTTCAGTTGCGTTGCGATCGAAAACTCATTGTCAGTAAAGTTACCTCCCGGTTGGTAGACGGCGCGAAGCCAGTGTACGGCTAAGCGGTTAACGGACCGCGTCCCCATTTTGTCGGTCTATTACTGTAAATTATTTAATAGACGAAAGAATAGTGTATAATCATACGAGAATGGCGAAAGAATAGTGTATAATCGTACGAGAATGGCCATTTTCAAGGTCGTTCGAGATACACGATAACGGCGAACTCATACTTCGTTCCGGTGGTCATTTTAACGGGAGTTTAGCGAGACTGGTTGCCATTGCTTCGGATTCCGGAAAACCACCGCGGTAAGCCATTTTTAGCATTATTTTATCTACGTGGAGACTAGAGTGCAGAGGTCCAAACTCTATGTAAAAGTTCTAGCAAACGGCTCTGAAATGCAAAAATATGAAGCATCCATCGTTGACATTACCGTTTGTTCGACTGCCGAAGGATCGCTATATTTTATTTTATTCATTGTTTCTAGATACGCGATTACATGCACTTCATATGATGTGATAGACGTTATGAGTTTGCTAACTCTTTTGCTAATGTTTTAAAGCTGACATGAATTTTACCAAAAGTTACATCGCATATTTTCCCCGTTCTATACTCACGATTCTTCCTCGCAACTACATGACACATTTGGATTTTGTAAAGTGCTCTTGTTACTTGACGCTGAAAATCAGCAATTCCACCTTATTAAAAAACATCCACGTTGCTGTTAACAGTGAACCTACAATTTCATATACCACATACCTTCATGTCGGAGAGTTTTTCTCGTTTTATAATTTCAACATTACCATTTAATTGAATAGCATATACACTAATATGTTTTTCTAACCGTAATACATTGAGGTTAATTCGATTTGATCAAGCCCTAAGCTTCAATAGGGCTTGATCAGTAGAGGTCAGTAGAGGGAGTTTGACGCCTTGAACTCTAGTCTTCCTTCTTATATCTAAGAAAAGTCGCAGGCACCAAGGCCATATAAGGAAATAGAATTATTACAACGTCCTAGCGCAAAATAAACCAGAGGAAACAAAGAGTCACTTGTCTTAATAAGTTGTTTGTTTCATTTGTTACTTGAATACGAACAAAAATCATAAATCTTCACTTTCATTGCTTTAAGGTAATCCTATTGCCAGGCTTTAATCCGTAGGATTTTCATTTTTTTAGCTTAACTGAATATATTAATAATTGTCCCTGTAACATTTTAGGGTCGATTATCGACCTAATTACAGAGAAAAAATTAAAATTGCGTATTTTGTGAAGGAATTCTAAGACAACATACAAAAAGTGTATATAATAGTGGGAATCCGTCGGGTCTTTACAAATAATCATGCTCTCAGAAAAAATTACGCTTATTGACCTACTTTTTATGTAATCTCAATTATAATTTGAACTTCCGGTATTGGATTTATTACCACTTGTTACGATAAAGAAACGTGGCAGCAAGGCAACAGCTCACTTTAGTCCTAACCTCATACCATTCATTCGGAATTCCACACATATTTCATTTTCGCCGACAAATTTTCCACGCTTTTCACCAGTCGTGGCCAGAATACAATGCTTTACATTTCCCGCTTCTGACATTGTTTTTACAAATCGATGTTAAAAAGCACGAAGGTTCAACTCGCCTGTTTGAGTAAAAAGAGACGGAGATAGAACCAATGTTGCCAAATATCAAAGCTAGTAATACTGCGCGAATCGTTGCAGTAACTATTTTTTCACATTTCATTAAACAGTTTACACATGGAAAGTTTTAGGTATTGCAAATTATTTTTTTTGCATTTGTTAAAAATATAAATTGTACAAGTATGATCAGTGTTATGACTAGTGTGAAGCGATAGGATTACCTTAAAAAGAAAGGATTGCTTGTTGTATTTGCTGTTTTTATCTCACAATTTATCGCTGCACTACATTCACTAAATCGACGCAAAATACGTACGCCTCATCCCATCTCATTTTAAGCAGCAGTAGCAAAAAACACTTTATTATATTCCATTTTTTGGTTAATGCCCGCATTTTTCTTAGACTTTGCAATATCGTGTTTTTTAATTACCTTCCCACAATACCATTTTCCCAACGCGACATTCGATAATTCTCTGAATCGTGCATAATTCTATTTGGCAATTCCATACATAATAAATAAGCCAAGTACATTTGAAAAATGGGCCGAAAGCTTGACACTTTTAGACCCGAATTCAGTTTTTTTTTACTAAATAAATTGCCAAGAATTTTTGCAGTCGCAAACGTATATTTTTTAGGCAAATTTAAGAATTTCGTCACAAAATGATACGAAAAAAGACGCGAAAAAGGGATAATCTATTCAGTAGAAAATGTTTCATGTGATCGATTTGTCCATTAATGTGATCTTGATGTATTTTTCCAATGTTCCTCTGAACGTCATTTCGAGCTTCAGCGATTCCGTCCCTTGCACTTTTATCCCACATTTGTTACTTACCTTTTTCGTCTTTCTGACAAACCCGCAAGATTATTGCCCGCAGCTACCCTTTCCTCATGCTTGACGGCATTTGTTTTGCAGGATGGCCACTACTGTCGGTGCAACAATACTTATACAGTTTATTCGCTTAAAAAAGAGTGACAATATTTGTCTCACTGAAGAAGAATGAAACACCTGAACGTGCGCGAGTCGCGCAGTGATGTGCATTGAGTGGGCATTACAACATTTATTCTATTTTTTTTTTTTCGTGTAGTACTAGCATGATACCTGTGATCGTGCATTTACCGAGTTCAGGATCCTTACCGATTGCAGCACGGGCCGCTCCAGCATGGCTTGGTAGCAGCGTTCTACTCATCGCTATTTTTGGAGCCGTCTTGGGTCTTCTAGGAGTCGTCATCCTAATCCTCATTCTTTACATTTATAAGCAGTACGTAAGGCCTTAATAATTTTACTACTGATACTTTCGTAACGTGGTAAAAAGTGGTATGGGCTGAGCTTGCTTACTATCTGGTATTCAAATTATGTTGAAGATTGCATCGTTCTTCTTTTTAATTGTTAACATTTTGTTTACCCTTCTATGCTGTGAAAGTCCCTCAAACTTTGTTAATGATCCTCATTACGGATTTTTAAACGCATTAATATTTTTTCAAAAATATTATTATTTTCGGGCGAGAATTAAAAGTAAACGGTTTTAAAGAGACGAACAATAGGTGTAACTACATTTTCAAAGGAGCTTTACTTTATATAACGGCTTGTTGATTTGTCCACCTCCATCGTCGGTTCATAGATGAACAAAAAATATTCTCGCGCTCTACCTCATCCTTTTCAATGCACTTTACGGTTAGCCTAAAACTATTAAGGAAATGTAGCACACGCTCCGACCGCTTCGGAAATGAGATCCCCCTTTTCTCCTAAACGATACAACTAATTGGGATGGAATATGTTGTGTACACGTAAGATCCTTGCACCAAGAACTAGAGGCTCGGCATTTTCTCGTATTAAAAAAATTACAGAGTGTATTTACCATGGGATAAATGGTGAATTACTAACTAATGCTCCGAATTTATGGAAATTTGAGGAACGTAAGCCCAGATAGACAAACGTGCCGTAAACATTGACGTGTCAGCATCATAGCTGCAAGATGGCAACATGGGGCCGCACACTGTGGCACCATTATGTTGTGTTTTGCTTCCGATTTGGGCTGCAAATTCGCGATGCAGTACGTGGTTTGGCGAAATAAATGTGTAGTGCCAAGATAGCAAGTTTGCAGCAAAAATACACAACAATAACCTGCTGCAGCGACGTCTCGCGGTATGTCGAAGAGTCGAGTCCCGGTAGGCGACGATTGCTGCGCGTGTATTCGCTACGCAAGCCGTCGACAGAAAGAAGTAACATGCTCGCACGAGAACGAAAACACATATTATCGAACGATACACACAACTAAATTTAGCGACCAGAGCACGCTTCATAGCATGCGCTCGCTCTACAGAAGAGCGGTGAAACATTGTTGCATTGAACATTATATGGACTGATTGTCTGTAATGGAATCGATTTCATTTTTCGACGACGATCATCGGAGGAATTCTGATAACGGTTGTACTTTCTAGCAAATGCGGTTGCTAGAGACCCGTTCTGTGGATGGCTTGTCACATTTTACCACCCTTGTTTAATTAATTTGAGCAAATAAGCTCGAGCACGATTGATATTCTCGATGCAGCTTATCGTCGATGAATTCGATTTCGACCAAATTCTCGAGCAAGCGTGATGGCCAAATACTCACTTCGCGAAAGACTGGTAAAAGTTTACAAGCAATGCCTGTTGTTTAAGCAAACACGTTTGGCATTTTTTTCTCGGCCGGGATTTATCTTCGGCAGGTTCTCCGCGGGTCGAATGCTCTAGCAATGGAGATCGCTAGAGTCTCGCTCTATAGAAGAGCGGTGGAATTCTGCGATCATGAATTCCTTAAACCAATGGGCTTGAATCGATTTCTTTTTTCGACGACAGTCATTGGTGGAAACTTCATTACTGTTGATTCTCCTGGCAAACAGGGTTTACTAGGGACTCGTCTTTCCATCCTTTTTTAATTAATTTAAACAAATAAGCTCGAGCACCATTTTTAATTGCGATGCCGCTTATCGTCGACAAATTCAATCTCTGCCAAAATCTCGAACGAACGAGATTGCTTAAGATTTACTCTACAAAAGAGTGGTAACATTTTACAATGTTCATTGTTTAAACAAATGCGTTTGGCATTTTCATCTCTGCTAGTGTTCATCGTCCGCAGGTTCTCCGAGGATCAAGTTCTCGATCAATGAAGGAAAAAAACAAATTGGCTCGAATCGATTTCTTTTGTCGACGACGGTCATCAGTGGAAATTTTGTTACGGTTGAACTTCCTAGCGAACGGGGTTTGCTAGAGACTCGTCTTTTGGAAGGGTGCTGGCAATTTCCCATTCTTTTTTAATTAAGCTAAACAAATAAGCTCGATCACTATTTGTAATTTCGATGCTGCTTACCGTCGACTAATTCGACCTCTGCCAAAATCTCGATAGACCGAGATCGCTCGAGATTCACTGTACAAAAGAGTTGTAAAATTTTGCAATGCTCATTGTCTAAACAAATGCTTTCGGCATTCTTCTCTCTGCTATGGCTTATCTTCGGCAGGTTGTTTGCGGCCGACCAAATTTGCGAGCGAACGAGATCGACCGAGCCTCACTGTGCGAAAGAGTGGACATTTTGTATAATCACTGCTAAAAAAAATACGTTTAGAATGTTTTCTCTCTGCCGGGATTTATCTTCGGCAGGTTTCTCCAAGGATCGAATTTTCTAACAATGACGATCACAGGAGGCTCGATCTACAGAAAAGCGGTGAAATTTTACGATCGAGAATTGTCTAAGGGAGGACACGACTGTAAAATATTCGAAACACTCGTTTTTTTTGGAAACACTTTTAGAAAAGCTTTTGAACCTAAAAACTATAATACATATTCGTTTATAGATGAAAAAAAAAAACCGTTTTAAAGTTGTGTTCGAGCTATTTTTTAAGGGAGTCTCCGTGCGCTGAAAAGCGTCTTCGGCGATGCCATGCCGGTAGGCGCAGTTCTCAACTCTTGTAACCCATTATCTTTGGGGACAAAGTCACCGACTAAAAATATTTTTATTTTCGACCAATAGGTGGCATTAGATTACGGAAAAAAACTTCTTCAGCTGTAGCGTCTATGAAACCGTTCACTTCAAAGACATTTTTCTCATAACCATGTTTTTCAAATCAATTGGTTGTTCCCTTAGGGAGAGTTGTTATTTCAAAATTTCGAAGTGGTCGGGGACGTGTAGCACATGGCCTTAATTCAACCAAATAGAAAAACGTTTGACTCTACGAAAATTCTATTGATAATTAAGTGGATTCAACTGAACTATTTTTTAACAGATGAAACCGAATCACAGATTTATTAGGAATAGATAAAATATTTAGTTATTAGACGATATTAAATAGATCTTCATCTAAATACATTAATATACTTAAAATAAATAATTCCAATAATGAAATGCAGGACGAAAAATTTGGTTTCACAAAAAATCTTAATTCTATCGCGGTGTTGTGACGGCTAAATTGGGTTTTGCATTATCGGTAGCTGGAAAGCAATGTAATGTCATGCTTTTGCAAAAGATATAAGTAACATCACATTTGCGTATTTGTTTAAATACGATTTTTTCACCAGGTAAGTTAATTAAGTAATAAATGGAGGGAAAAATAATTTGTACTTAATTTTTTTTATTTAACAAAATGGATACATAATCTCTATAATCATTATCTCACCATTGTCAAGGTGAAACCGTTAATATATTTAATAAAACGTCTCACAAATTACGTAACACATATCTTATATTATCATTTGTAAAAAATATTAATCTATATCATTATACTTAAAATAAAAAAATAATATATAGTATAATATTAATCCGGTGCGTTGGCCTAGTGGTTAGCGTGCTGGCCAGCGTATCGGGAGGCCGCAGGTTCGAGTCCCAGTCGTATCACTTTCGTCGTGAAATGTTTTTGTTCGACATTTCTCAGCGAAAGACGACTACTTCCGGGACTGGGAGGTGAACTTGGGACCGGCTGTATCGGTATAGAATTTCCGCAGTTTCCCCATGTCCATGGCAGATATGTCATGGCAAATACGATACAGAGGGGGAAATCGGCTGCCGCCGCGAGATAGGCAGGGGGTGGCATGGCGGAAGGGCGGAGTAGTTGTGGAATGGTCGATATAAGGAGGGGGGTAGAAGACAGTAGAGGGTGGAGGTAGAAGGGAGATGTAGAAAACGAAGATGAGGTGGATTGGAGCTCGTAAAAAGGGGAAGAGCCTGTACGGCTGGAACAAACCAATTTAAATATATATATATATATATATATATATATATATATTGCCATTGTCGCGAGGTGATGAGGGCCGTTATTAGGCGAGATCACCCTCGTCCTTTTTGGGATCCGCTGGTATAGAGCAGAGGAGCGACGACTTATCGCGACACCGGGTGCGACATGGCCGGTAAATCCATTGCCGTTCGATCCCGGCCTCGCTCTTCGATCCTGTCCCTGGGTAACGGCAAGAATGCGCCGTTCGCTCACGAAGTACAAAAAAAAAATAATGTTGAAAAGGTTAATAAAATAAATTACGCTAGGCCGGGCCCTGGGAAATCGCTTAAGGGGATTCCTGGACGGCGGGAGGCACCCTTCCAAGCGCCGAGCCTGAGCCACCTTCAATCTTTGGTGACGTGCGAAATTGCCACGTCTCAATATATAGTATTATATTCATTAAAAAACTTATATAACTAATTTTAGGATGATGAATCAGTTAACAGTGTGAACAGAAAACTGTCACATACGGAAGAGACGTGAGTATTATATTTTCGTTTCCTTCTTTGTTGCCTACGCCAGAGTAAAAAGGGGTAGTGCGTGGGAAGGAATAAAATGAAGGACTTGACGCAAGGTTTCGGTACTGAGGAATAAGTCGACAGAATTGGTGTACGATTGACACTATGTTATTTATTATAAGATTACTAGGCGGGATAAAGCGATCAGGACTACAATGAATCATACAAGAAGAAAAAGGTAGTCAGCTTACATTGGTTATGTGTTTGACGCTCGGTCGGTCGCTCGGTCGCTCGGTCGCGTGGATGTTTGTTGTCGCTCGCCTTATGGCGGGGTCCCACGGCCCGGCATATCACAGGTCGCGCCAGGCCTTGGCACGCCTGTCGAGGCCTGCACGAACAATCGCACGCCGCGTCGAGTAATTCCCACGGCGTGTGTCGGCCCGAATCGGCCTGTTGTGTTCGCCATTCCAACACGCCAATAGATACGGAGCGCATGGCTGCGTGTGCAGCCACCGTGGTTTTAGTAGTTCTTGGTTTATATGCGACGTCCAAAAATGTTGCCATAGTGTTGTAGAATGACCATTCCGGTTTATAAATATCATCGGTGCCACTGCTCATTTTCATAGAATTCTTGATTTTCCCTTTTAATTTCCTGTGTGTCGACGTCAAGTTCTCTTTTTTAATTCCGTGATAGGTATTGTTCCATCTTTTCAATTACTTTTTATCCGTAACCACGCGTCATGGACATGGCTCTTATTTTTATGTGGGCGCGACGAATCATTCCAAAGCTTTTATTCATTTTCGTAAAGATTTACAAACTCGACTGGTAGTTCGTTTGTCCACTCTATTGTACGGCCGCAGAGGAAATGAACGGGAACCGATGCGCCCATGCAGGCCACGACAGGCTCCGCGCGCACGCCTTTGAACTTACCAACTCCCGATTAATCGGACGGACGATGGCAGTCCAGCACAGGCCACAACAGGCCTGACCGTTCCCACGACCTGCCAGCGTGTCCTAGCGTGGCCTGGCCTGCCAGAACACGGACCGTGGGACCCCAGCTTTACAAGGGCCTTCGCTCTTGGCCTGGTGCGCGCGCTGGTACAATAGCTGGTAAGGCGCTCGCATGATTTTACGCTGGTCGTGTGTATACTCGATGTGTTTACTACGACGAGCACTACGCGCGGATAGAAATATGAACGGGGTGCGAGGTCGATAAATTGACACTAATATTTACGGACCGATGATAGAAATTATACAAGTGTAAAATAAAACTGTTGTGACTCGAAAAATAAAGAGTGCGAGTATATGGATCGATAGAAGACCGTTTCGTATAAAAGTTAATTGGAGGTATTCTTTAGGCTGTTGGATTACGACTCGATAGAAGACTTGAGTCGATGGTAGGTGACGGGAGACCCTTCGTGGTTCGCATGCAAAATTTTTGAGTGAGTGCAAAGCAATCTTTGGTTCCTCTTTGGATTAATTCTCTGAGAATTAATGGTGCTGATAGAAGGGGCAAATTTGCTTTGTTAACGGAACGCGCATGAGGTGTGTAGCCGAAATTCGCATTGAGTCGTTCGCGATAACGCGGCGACCGTTTGATTCAGACGGCCCGGATGTTTTCATACTCCGCTCTGGTTACCGGATCGCATTACCGGGTGCAGACTTCTCTTTGTCTCAATGCGGATGCCAGCGTAAAGTTTTGTAGTTAGTTCTTGATGGTTTTTTTTTCGAGCTGCGGCCTTTCGTGGAATATTTGCCCTGGACCATGTTCTTGTTGAAAGCTGAGCGAGTAGGTGGAGCTCGACCTCTGCGTTACTCGAGTTGATACTTGGGTTTACGCCTTCTCGGAGCGTATGTGCCCAAACTCGTTCTTCGTAAAACCTCACTAAGACAAAGATCGTTGGGCATAGGGTATCGCACGTGTTTTCTAGCGACGTAACAAAACATATGAGATAATATTAGAGTTGCGCAAAATAAAATAACATGGATTAATTTTTTTACAAATTAAAATATATATTGCGTATTTGTGAGACGTTTTATTATATTAAAGGTTTTGCCTTGATGATGGTAAAATATTGATTATAAAGTAGTAGTAGTAGTTTATTCCTCTTGTACAGCTTTTGCTTTTTTTACATCCTCCCGACTCTCGCCTTATCTTCTAATTCTTATATCTAAATCACAATTCTTAAACTTAAACTTAACCTAACCTTAAAGGCTACGCGATATATTAACTCTGCTACGTTCTTCTCCTTTCCCTTATTCCTCGCACGTTACCTCCTCACTGTCCCCTTCCTCCCCTTCTCGGCGCTCCTCGGCTTTTGCCTTTTTTAATTTTGCGAATGCCCTAAGGTATTCGCAGAGTACCGTTCTCGGTTTTCCCCTCAGCGTATCCTTTGTCCATTGCTCCAACTCCTCGCCCACTCTTCCTCCCCTCAACTCATCCACCCCCCTCACCCAGACTTCCTTCATCCCGTTTCTCGCTGTTTCACACTTCCAGATATGTTCCAGACCTTCCTCCTCCTCCAAGCATATTTCACAGGTCCAGTTACCGAACCCTCTTTTTCCAACTTTCCCCACATTTCCGCATCTCAGTCTTGCCCACTGCTCCTTCACTTCTCCCCCCGTTTCTTTATCATTCCAATACTCCGCTCGCTCGCACCCCACCTTTATCTCCTTGTACCATGGGCAGAAGGAGGAACAATCCGCTTTAACCCAGTCTCCCTGCATGTCCTGTTCCCTTTTCCTTTCTGTCCCCTCCTTTAGCCATGTCCCTATCCTTTCCCAGCTTCCTGCGCTTGACCATATCCCGTCTATCACCCTTCCATCTCCCACCTCCCCCATCGCCTTCTTCAGCTCCTTCCCCCACCTTGATGGGTGCCCATTCAGGACATTCCTCATTTCCTCTCTGAGGCAAATCTTTGGCCACCTCCCGTCTTTCATTTTCAAAATTTGGATCAAATAATCTCCCGCCCTTCTCCGTGCCTCCACTTCCACGCTCCTCCTGCCTGCTTCCAGCTTCCAGAGATAGCTGGGCGTATTTTTTGCCACTCCCAGCGCCATTTTCACCAGTTTTCCCTGCAGTTTCTCTATCTCTTCCCTTCTCTTCCATCCCCAAATCTCGACTCCGTATAGCGCTCCCGCTTTGACCAGTGAGTCAAACAGCTGTAGCCGTTCCTTCAAGCCATTTACCTTTGCCCTTTTCATTACCCCCCATACCGCATTCGCCGCTTCTTGCGCTCCTGCCACCAACTTTTTTATATGTACGCCTCCCGTGTTTCGCGTCGAAAACCAATACCCGAGGTATTTAAACTCGCTGACCACTTCAATCTTTTCCCCCCTGTAACTCCATTCCTCCCCTTTTTTCCTCCCGCCACCATTCCTAAACACCATGATTTTTGTCTTTTTCGCATTTACCTCCATCTTTGCTCCCTCCACAAATTTCTCCAGTCGCCCTATCATTTTCCTTAAACCTTCCGCTTTGATTATGAAGTATATGAATTGATTTTATTCGAAACATTTTTTTACCCACAAATTATTTTTCCCTCGTTTTATTATCTGGCGAAAAAATGTACTGCTATTTTCTTATAAAAGCGTGACTTCACATTGCTGTCCAGCTGCCGGTAATGAAAAAAACACAAGTTAGCCGTTATAATACCGCAATTAGGTTGCGTTGTTTATGCCGAGGAGGAAGTGTTATAGCGTGTTTCAAATATGCTGGCGACGGACCATTACAGTATGTCCCAAATATTCCAGACATTTTTCGATGCAATGTGTAGCCAATCTGTTAAGTCTATGATAAAATCACATACCTTGTTTTTGCCGCTAACGGAACGTCACAGCGTGCCTCCAATGTACCCTCAATATCCTCTATTTTCATACTGGAATATGAACTCGAGCATTCATGCAAGGATACACAATGGCATGTTGCTTGAACACAGCTTAATGTGGCTGCAAAAGATGGCTCTTCGCCATCGAAACTTGTCAACGCGTTGTCAAAAAAATTTCTATCTGCGAAGATCTAGACCGTGTAAAACACCTATTATGAGTTTTGTTTAAAATGATATTATGGGAAAAAACGAGAACAGAGGTTTCCCAATTTTTTACATAAATTCAGCAAAAATGTACTAACGAAGCTCAAAATATTATCGGAGATCGCGAAAATCTAGTTTATCTGTTTTCTCACTGGCGGTGCTCAGCTCGCATTCTTCGTGTTCGCCGACAGCGCTCGATCCTTCCCGGATAGCAATTTCCTTTGTGACAGTCCTTTGTCAGAAGCAGCACCAAAAACGTCGAACATTTCATTCGATTTGAATGAAAATTCGTGATTGGGTGTTCCGCTATTTCTCTGCCAAGGTTTTATATATATTGTCGGGTCCAAGTCTTTGCCGTTGGAAAGTTCTTTAACACAGTAGCATTGTGAACACGTCAAAAAAGGGATTCGAGGAAGCATTCGCAGTGCTGACAAGGGGACGTTATAGGCTGTCACGCACGGATTTTGATAAGTCTCAGATATGTTGTAGAGGGACCTATCCTGAATACCTGAGTAAAGGTATTCCTGGACCTGGACCTCGAGCGTCAGAGCCGGGAACCTCGCCCACTGGGCCACGCCCGCTCGTTCGACAAAGGTGCAACCGTATCGGTACAGTAGCTACTAGTAGCTACGAGCTAAACTTTCGAATGGTTTTTCTCGAAAACTAAAGAGCGTTGTATAAAATCCCTTTACTCAGGTACTCAGCGTAGGTCCCTCTACAACATATCTGAGACTTATCAAAATCCGTGAGTGACAGCCTGTAAGGTCCCCTTGTATGCGTAAACCCGTCGGACTTCAGACAACTCCAACACTCCGCACCGAATTTGCTTTTTCGTAGAAAAACAATTAAAAAAACAATTGTTGCACGCCACCGTAGAATTTTCGACATTTTATTCGTTGAATTCAAGCTGTCACTTTCTCGACTCACCGATTTCGAGCCAACTCGAAATACATACGTCGTCTGCAGAGAATGCGTCCTGAGCGCCTTGCTGGAATTCGCGGGAAATAATTGTAAGTCTCGCCAACATCGTGCGAGATTTGCTCGAAATTATCAGCAATTACCTACTAATTGTAGATACCCACGAATTTCCTGAAATATTCGAAGGAATGAGATGATTGAGGTGCCAAAATACGTGTTTTTAACGTGGCCATGCGGCTCTTCTCCCCATCCGAGTCGTGGCATTAGCCAAACTTTGTATTTTATGTCATTTTAATCACGGCGTCAGCATGGTAATACAATCTACTAGATTTTTTTTCGTTTCAAGAAATTTGATGAGAAGACAGCCGGTCGTCTATCAATTTGACATTGTCTGGTCAAATTTCGTAAAATTCGGAAGAGCCGTTTAGGAAATCCGAGGGTATCTACTATTTCGATCTGCCATACCGACAGCGATGGGGTACCATTCCCTCTTAAGTGTACAGCGCAAGTGCAAGTGATATGAGTAGCTATGCATAGCGTGCGTGTAAGCAGGAACCTTGCACTGCGTTCAACGAGAGAACGACAAACTTCCGAACCTAAATTCGTTCGTTGCGGTCAGATCCCGCCTTCTCTTCACCGTCTGTACTTAGTTTTTTTTTAACTGACCCTCCTTACCTAGTCTACAGTACTAGACCCTATTATACTCTATATCTACCTACTGTAGTACTATGTACCCATGCTTTGATAAAAAAGTATTTATGTACTAATTTCACTATAAAATCCTTATTTGACTGGTTAATTAAAAAAAAATAAGTAGTAGGTAAAACATAATAACAAAAATTATTTACAATTTCATATAGATTCACGATCCCCAAAAGTATTGGCGCCTCACGTGGCCTAAGGCAGAAGTTCAAATAGTATTTGAACTTTGTCAAAATACATTCATAACAATGGACACCATTTAAAAAACAAAAAATTTCTTGAGATTCTGCTGTCATCCAGGATGCAAGATGGATAATAAAAGTGAACTGTCGTTCAATAAGCGACCTAAGGATAAAGACTTTAAAGAAAAGTGGTTGTTGGCTCTGCATATGATTCTCTTTCGGCCATCAAGGTGCGTTTGTAGTCACTCCACAAGATTTTTTCTTTCCAAGTTTGTATTTTTATAAATAATAAATTGAGCAATATTAAAAATTATTTCTGTTATATACAATGTCTTTGTAAATATAATTTCAGACGTTCCTTGTAAAAAGTATGCTCTGAAAAATAGAATCATTCCTTCTCGAAACCTGCGAGTGACTCCTATAACCTTAAAAAATCTACATCCAGAGCTGACACAGCTAAAAATACGCAAAATAAAGTATTCACTGCAGTAGCATCTTTACAATCTACAATGGAGGTAAATCTAATAGCAGACTTGCATGAAATCAAGAACGAAGTAATTGTTTAGGTTTGACGCTATACTTTGACCGGCCACATTGAAACATCGCTGCGCCATCTCTGGGACGTGCAAATTTCGAATTATCAAGTTCAACGGAAATTTCGAACTTGCGTTACATTTCCAGCGAACTAACGCTTTAACGGTTAACGAATTCAACTTTTTGAATAGCGTAATAATGATTAACGAAGTTAATTTTTGGATTAACTCTGCCCACTTTTGCATATTTCGTCCAGCATGTTTCGTCTTAATCTTTTTTTGAACCATGTGGGTATATCTTTTCCTGGTCTTTCGCCCCTCCATGTATCCACTTTCTTCAACTAATCATTCTTCATTCCCTTTCTACCCTTCTCGCATCTCTAAATATCCTCCAAACTCTCTTTTTAATCTCTGCAGATTTCACACGATCAGTTTAAATAACCCTTTTTCCCTGCTTCTCCGAAGTTCTCGCAACTCTATCAAGCACATTCCTTCTAGTCGCTTCTTCCTCCGCCCGCAGTCCAGTATTTTTCTCCTTTCATCCCTATTTTTATATCTTTACTATATTTCGCAGAATGGAGACTATTATACTAATTATATATTATATTAACCCAATGAAAATAGTTGAAGGACCAACCAAATTTCCGGAATTTTTTTAATGAATTGCAATGCGCTGTAGATGGTTGTACAGGAACGAAAAAAAAGCATTTTAAAGTTTGAAGTTTTCAGTTTACGGTTTTTGAAGAAAAAAATAATTGATTGGCCGTTATCGAAAAATCATAAGAACAATAGAATTCTGCTTTAACTTTCATACAGTTTGCAGCCCTGAATATTTGTTTTCACTATATTTTCTTTCACAAATCTTTAAATTAATTTTTTCTCTCTTAAATATGATCGGCTGGAGAGCTCTGCACGATGATTTGTCACCAAGTTGTTAGCTATGAAAACAAAAAATGACACTTTCGACTCTGATGTGTGATTATTCATTAAGTAATTATCGTACTGAATTTGGTACAGAAAATCGTACATTGATAAATCGATGTAATTTAAATGTTGGAGATATCCAATTTCTCAATCTCGAGATAAATAATTGGCATTAACATAGTTTTATCTGGGTCCAGCACTATAAATGTATTCATTCTGCAATGTTTCTATAGCAAAAGACCTAAGAATGGAAGTTCCGTCAGCTCAGTGGGTACTGGATACCGAGAAAAGTCACCTGTTCCCGCGGCGTTGAGTTCCACGCCTCAAGTACTGGGAGCGAGTATTCTGGAAGATGTCCTCGAGAGCCCCAGAAATCATCCACTTCGCACCAACGACGTGGATAATCCGGTCTTTGGCGGGGACAATGATCGCTCGTACGATCCCACGGTCAAAAGTAAGCTCGCACTCACCTTAGAAAGCTTTGACCTATTCAGAAATAAGTATTCATAGCCATTGAGTATTTCTGTTGAAGCCGAAGGCAAAAACTCCAATTTGGCCTCGACCACGCGTCTGGTACATCCGATTTTATTTTACGGAGTATAGATGTTTTTTTCAACACATTGCGTCAAAAAGTCATACAGCGTGGTGTCAAATGCTCTACATGAGAGTATATTCAAACGCGCAGTACAAGATGTGCGTTAAGTCCATAATCGAATTAAATTTTCGGTTGAGGAATGTCGGATATAACAAAAGGATACTTCCTCGAAATTTCAGTAATTTAGTATGGTACTGAACAATAAGTTGCATCGAAAGAAAGACTAGACATTTTTGTTACTTAAGGGCAAGTACAAGGTCAACTTTCGCTCATCAATTTTCAAAGCGAGCTTTCTCATCGGTGGTTACTTTTTTTTTTAGGAAAAAGGAACATCAGGCCCTCGAGAATTTCCTGACGCAAAGCTAAACGATTTTTTTGCCCTAGACGCTAGTCACTTCTGAGAAATCTGTGTCCGAAAATTTCAGCTATCACTCCCGCAATCATATGTCACGTGGTGCATGTTCTACTTTGCCTTAAGGCGCAGTGTCACATAGACCTTGCAGCCGTTCGTGCGGAATAGATAGGTGATTTGCAGATTCTTAGTATTCTCGGAGACGGCTGATATTACAGGAAAAAAAGAAACACCTTCCGTCTTGTTGAACTACGAACAACGTTTTTCACTCCGCTTTCCCGAAACGTGTCCAGAAGAAAACCTGGCCGACGAATTTTTGCCAACTGGGCGGGTTACACATGTCCTTAACTAAATTAAGGCATGGCTCACACGTCCAGTCGGTAAAAATCCTACTGCCAAGTTCTGTCGCAGACGGACCATATTTCGAGCAAACGGAGAGAAAAACGTTGTTCGTCGTTTAACAGAGTGGAAGGTGTTTCTTTTCTCTTTTCCAAAGAATCAACCATTCGGGAGAACACTGGGAATCTGTAAATCAGCTATCTGTCTCGCACTCGTAGCTGCTCGGTCGGTGTGACACATGACCGTAATGCGTGATTTTGAATTGTGCAATATCGTCGTGTTTTTCGCGAAATCATTAGAACAAAAATGATGAGTTCGGAATTTGGTCACTGGCGCGAATTCTAAATTAAGAAGGTATGTTTATGATATCCTAATTAATAATCGTTGCTGAAATATATTTGAGAAAATTCGTCACTGAAAATTGTAAGAGGCATTGGTACATTTGCTTTCTCTGATAGAAGGAAGCGTACTTCATGCCAATAATTCATTAAACCCCACCCGTAACTAAATTCAGTCAGTAACTTAACAACCGTAGCGCCATAATATTTCTCTCGTTCTCGTGTATGCCGGCTTCTATTCTCTATATCGTGGAGTTATAGAGAAGTCCGAACTCCAATGGGGGCTAGTGAGAAACGTGTTCCCGAAAATGCGGAAAACTGGCTTGCGTGTCGATTGAATGGATCCATCTACATAATAATATATTGGTCAACAAGTGAGATAGTCACCGACAAGTGGGATAGTCCCCTATCCCCATAGTCATGCACTACAGCCGTGTGAAAGTATAATATTTAATCTACAATATTTCAGCAAGATATTCTTTATTTCGAAAATATTTATTTCCAAAGACTGGTGGTTCGAAAAAAAGAAAAGAAACACCTTCCACTTTGTTGAACGACTAACAACGCCTTTGTTTACCCGAAATGTGATCCGCCTAAAATAAAACTTGCCCGTACAATTGTTACCGACTGAACGTGTAACCCATGTCTCGAAGGGGTATGCATAACCTTGGAATTTCCAAAAATTGATTTTTGGTTTGTCTTATTTTCTTATTGCGTAGAGTCTTAACTTTGATTTGCCTCAAAGATATTGTAAAAATTCAAAAAATTAAGAGTAACCCAAAGAAGGCACACATTCGCTAGGATGTAACACTATGTACTATCTGTGTGCGAAAGATCGACCTCATCACCCCAATGCCTGAGACGAAATAAAATCTTGAAAATCGATCTCGTTTTTTAACTTCAAGATCATGCATACCCCTTAAGACTACATATCACACGCTGTGAAATTTCGACTCTATAGCAGGATTCGTAGTTTTAGCTAAGAGCCCATGGAAGCTAGATCCAGGAGCCTAAACTCGGCATTTTGAGTGATGCCCGAAAATAAAGGGAACAGGGATGGCGCTATGATCGCGCGAAGGGTTGTGGTGCTAGCTTTACTCAAAAATAGACAGAGCGCGAAAATGAAGTCACTTTGAATTTTGTTTTCGTGATTTTAACGTCAAAAAGAAATCTATTTCTGGAGCGAAAAAGGTTAGCCTTTTTGTAATACTTTAATAATAATATAATAATACTTTAAATTGATAATGTTTGTATGTGTGTGAACTCTCGCCTGTTACTCGCATTATTGATGATATTCAATTCATATACACCACCGGCGAAAAGCTTCCGGACAAAAGTTTAAAAGAGTGCCGGAACGGTTTTCATGCCATTTCACCGGTAGTTGACCTAGGCCAATTTAATAAAAGACATTTTAAAGAGGAGGGATTTATCTTCTTTAGGCTTTCGAAATATTTTACGATTTTTTTTACAATTAGCACCCGGTTTTGAAAACGACCATTTTGCGTCGTTTTTTGTTCCTTTTTGAGTGGACCCCGTTTGCAGTAAAAAAAAATGTTTACGCATTTCTTCGACCGAAATCATAAAGCAGAAAGCCTAAGCTTCAGTTTCGTTTTTTTGTAAATTTTCTACGATTTTGTTTCTAACAATATTTCGTTTTTGTGAAAAAAATATATAATTTGAAAATTGCCGCGGAGTACGAAAACGATGAGATTTACGTCAAAACCTCCAGATAGCAAAAAAGTTGCATTGCTTCTTGTCAGTGCACGAAAATTTTTTCGTATTTTTTTTTTCATCTATTTCCGGTCAAAGCTCGATTGATCTGTATACCATAGCAATAATATAATTGAATTTTTTACTTCCATATTAAACTTTGGTGTCGTCGAAAGAACCTCCTCTCTCCGACAGCACGTACTTCACGACACGAAGCATCCTCTCCACAAGTTTTTAGAAAATCTCTCGGGGTATTTCTTTCCAAGATTTTTGTAGCAAATCCCATAGATTTTCGGCGGATGAATGAGTGACTTTGCGCATTGCCGATCCATTTCATCCCACATCAGTTCTATGGAATTGAGATCGGGAGATTGAGGAGGCCATTGCATAATTCGAATCGAAGCACTTTTTTGCTTCGATTCAAGATACTTCGAGTAGAGTTTTGCAGTATGTTTTGAGTCGTTGTCTTGTTGGAAAACGAACACCTTTCCGATCAGTCGCTTTCCAGAAGGCACAGCGTGGTTTTTAAAAATGGCGTGATATGCCTCTTGGTCCAGGATTCCCTTGGTTCGGTAGAGGTCCCCTGCACCAGCATACGAAAAACACCCCCACACCGTTACAAAACCGCCGCCGTGTATAAGGTAGTTCTGTAGTTTTAGTCAAATCTTAGGAATTGGCTGAAATCTAAGTGTGGTGTAGATATGACCTTCATAGACTGATGCTCAAAAATTCAATTCGATGCACCGCTTAATTCATGAGCTAATTGCAATTGAATATGGGTATTTTTGTACACGATCCCCATACTTAACACGTAAACCGATAGGAGTTTGCCCGCATTTCTCGATATAGGTTCTAAACGGATCTTAAGATTTCAAAATAAAAACACACGTGTACGCAGTCCTATTGTGGGATTGCTTTTTAAAAAAATGACAAACTTTGACCGTATAGTTTCGGAGATATTGACTTATGAAAAGTGGTAATTTTATTCCACACCAAACTCGGGCTCAACCATCTGTAACGGAATGGCAACAGTGTACACTGCAGCCAGCTGATCGGCGCGTGGTCTGAGAACTCGAAGCGTGTTTTTTCCCCCGAGTTCTAGTAATTCTGAGGCGGATGTCAAAAAAATGTATTCTGCAAACAAATTTCATTTGTTCAATTTGGAGCTCAAAGGTTTTATGACCAGACGTTTCTAGGGAATGTCACATTGTGCGTTCTGTTCGGTTTTTTTCCGCGACGCTCGAAGCTTGGCCCAGTCTTTTGCTGAACTAAATACCACTCCAACGACTTGTCCAATTTGCTTTGAAAGAACTTCTATTCCGTGTTCCCTGTATTTCGAAATGACAGGCAATGAAAAATGCGAAAATTTCTATCCCACTTAGAATACAATGTCTACATATATATCTATATAAGGTATACGGTAGGGTGGCACAAATTTGAGCTCTATTTTTCTTCCTTTTTCTCACCATCCAATTATCTACTTTAAAGAGAAAAAAATTGTTGCAAAAGCTGCGAGCGGTCAATAAATATTCAGATGTCGCTCAATCCTCCCGAAAATTCTGATTTTCATTAAAGAATCGTTTTTTTTCGTCCACTTTTCGCCCATGAATTTTACGCTTTATAATTTTTGAATTGAGCTCACGAAAGCTCTAGCCGGCCACAGAATATTTAGTGCTCGCTCAAGAGCTTCGAAATTTCCAATTACCGCGATTTTTTTTCTCCTCTCACTCATAAATTGAACAATTTATAAAATTTTCAGAACAATTAATCCTTTTTCTTTGGAAACGAAATTTTTTAATCGACCTCACATTTCTAGCCCGATAAAATGAGGGACCTATAATTTTGTTTACAGACAAGAGCTTTAGAGAATTATTTTATGAGAACAAAGATTATAATTGTTGGGTTAGTAGTGTGAGGTAAAATTGAACAATCTGTTTGTAAAGAAAAACGATTAATTGTTTTGGACATTTTACAAAGCGCCAAGTTGAAGAGTGAGTATAGTAAAAAAAATTGGCCAGAATTGGAAATTTTGAAGCTCTTGAGTGTCCGCTAAATATTCATTGACCAGCTAGAGCTTTCGCGAGCTGAATCTAAAAATTACAAAGTGTACAATTCATGGGTGAGAAGTGGACGAAAAGAAATCGATTTTTTAATGAAAATTAGAATCGAAGGTCAGTCTGGTGAATGGGATACCATCGATGCAGGTGAGCCCGTACAGCGAAGGCCAACCAAATAATGGTAAATTGACAGTGAAGTGCAGTTCGGTGAATGTAATGTCCATTCGAAGTGCATTGCTTATGAGATAACTTGCACCGATAGAATTATTTTCACTTAACTGAACTACGCAGTCAACTACGTTATCATTACTCGGTTAACCTACGCTGTCCGGGCTAATCGGCACTGTTGGCATCACATTTACCGGATTGAACTACGCTGTCAGCTTACTATTATTTGGTTGGCATACGCTGTCTCTCTTTCTGCTCTGACAAAGGAGCATTCCCTACTCATCATCACCGATTTCGCTCAAATTTATAGGACATCCAGGGCTTGGCTAGAAATGAAAGTACCCGAAGTGGGAACTCCAGATGGCCAAGCGTTTAGAAAATAAAAATGTTGACGCGGCTCTCGCACTGTATAAGCCATTTACGTTAGTATGTTTGCCAAGCAGCGGTTGGCGTAGCGGTAAGAGCTCGGACTAGTAATTCAATGGTCGTGGATTCACCTCCCCGTGTGGGGACTTTTTTTTCTTTTTCTATCTTTTTCTCAATTTTTATATTATTTATTTTCCAATTAAGCAAAGAGATGAATAATTTATTTTATTATTTTATTTATACGCAAAAGGCATATA
Organism: Ophion obscuratus; assembly: GCA_964007375.1. Classification (NCBI taxonomy): domain Eukaryota; kingdom Metazoa; phylum Arthropoda; class Insecta; order Hymenoptera; family Ichneumonidae; genus Ophion; species Ophion obscuratus. The sequence continues at coordinate 21,291,815 of OZ023319.1, read as the reverse complement.
GGACGTCATTTTTTAATGAGCGCATAATCGTAGAAAATTTGGAGTTGCGAACTTTCCCGACGTGTTCTAACAGGAATTCTTCTTCTTTGTCCTTTATTGGCTATTTCCCCTTCTTGGTGAATGTGCCATAAATGTGAATAGTCGTTTCACAATAAGATTCGTTTCCATTTGAAGGTCGCTCCTGGCGGGTGTACATGAACAATAGATTCATGGCGCAGGTAGAAAAAAGATGACCCTGTCCGTTAGGGACGACGCTAGCTAGGGAGCTCATCCGTTTGCTAGCTCTTGGCCAAGTAACTTGAATTGTGCGAGAATACTGTGAGAATATTCTAGAAGATATCGACATTTTTGTGAGATAAAATTGTGAGGAAAGTATTGGGCAAAAATCGAAAATGTCGGACAAAAGTAAAACTATTGATATGCCTGGAATATGGACGGAAAAAGAACAGGAGCCAAACGATAGCATCCGATTGTTCATCATCAATTATCCTCTCCAATATTTAGTAACATGTTACGTTACGCGTGGTTCGCTTCTAAACTTTGCGATGAGAGAGAATGCTTTATGAATGTCAATCAAGTATGTTTTTTTTATAGAGACGTTGAAACAACGATGTGGTTGTAAAAATGCGACGTTTATAACGTGTGCTAGATGCAGAAATAATTATTGTTTCCCCTGTTTCTACTATAAATAACATCCCGACACATGTAAATCATCGAATGTCAACGAATAAAGTTTCGAATTTTCATGTACAAAGTCTTTTCGTATGCGCTTTAATTACAAAGTTGTTGAAAAGTCCGTAATCCCAATTTTTTACCTTTTCTATGCCTTTTGCGTATAAATAAATTAATAAAATAAATTATTCACCTCTTTGCTTAATAAGAAAATGAATAATATAAAAATTGAGAAAAAGATAGAAAAAGAAAAAAAAGTCTCCACACGGGAAGTCGAACGCACGACCATCGAATTACTAGTCCGAACTCTTACCGCTACGCCAACCGCTGCTTGGCAAACATGCTAACGTAAATGGCTTATACGGTGCGAGAGCCGCGTCAACATTTTTATTTTCTAAACGCTTGGCCATCTGGAGTTCCCACTTCGGGTACTTTCATTTCTAGCCAAGCCCTGCATGTCCTATAAATTTGAGCGAAATCGGTGATGACGAGTAGTGAATACCCTCTTGTGAGAAAGGAGACGGACCAAGTAAAGGAAAATAAAAGCTATAGACAAAACAAATATAAATCTACTTACACAGTGCTAGCATCAACACGTGCCTTTCCTCAGAAGCTTCGAGTCGTTCCTCGCTGAGAGGATCTGTTTCGGATCTGTCAACTGTATCATATGATAAATATTTTAACCAATGCATATCTAATTTGGCGTATGGTTAATTTACAGTCAGATTTAATCTAAATTATATTTATAAATTTAAGAATTGTAAGTCTTTGAAAAAAATGAATTCTTATACTAACCTGCTGCTGTATTATTTTGTCACGGTCCCACACGACTCCTATCCCTAAAACCCATTCTCACGCCCTTATATCAACCGTTTCCCACAGCTCTCACCTAAACCTAATCTTCCTTCCCAGAAATCCTCTTCAGCAATTCTCTCTCTCTCTCCTCTCTCCTGAGTCCCATTGTTCCGGAGCCCACGCGGTTCACCATACTCGCGCGTGGCATCCCCTCCACCTTCCTTAGGCCCCACCGCTCATCCTTTCCTTCTGCTGGACCTGGAGCCAGCAGTCTATCCTCAAACCTCGAACTGTAGCAACGTGCACTCACTCGCCTATTTCCATCAGTAATGAAAGTCTCAATCTCAAACGTTTTCGTCTCGTTAGTAGTCCCCCGCGCAATCCTATATCATCCGCTCGGACCATTACAATTTCTTCGTTTTTTTCCTCTTATTTGGAGCCCGCCATTCACGCATACGCAGTCGTCGCACAATTTTCTTCCGATTTTGTTTGTCCATCTTATTCACAACGTACACGTTATATGTAAAAATGTATAAAGTTATTAATAATATGTCCCGTATAACGTGCCTAACCTCAAGATGAGGTTAGGCACATTTTTTTCGCCAAACTGTAGAAGTCCAGTTACGTGATGATTGCTTGAAGTTAGCTGGATTAGGCGAATTGAAGTAAGCCGTAAGTCCAGTTGCTTGACATCGCCTGAAGCTAGCAGGGTTAGGCGAATTGAAGTAAGCCGCAAGTCCGGTTGCTCGACCACCGCCTGACCCCCGTCTGATCAGGCAAATTAAGACATACCTTAAGTAAGTCCTTCGTTATACAACGTGATCAGGCGCGGATCAAATATCAGGCCAGCCTGACAATATTTCTACTCGAGATGTCGATCACAGGTTTTTCTTTTTTGACTATGAGCATTTTGTGGTAGTATGTCACTTCTGATGTTGTGAGGTGACTAAGAAATGTTTTGTTTAAGTCGGAATAATTAAATACGTTTACACGATAGTACTTGTAATATTAGAATGTATTTAGCAGTACGACCGATCTCTTCGCGTGATTCACTAAGACTGGCCGTACTGCCGACCAATACTTTCATACAGTGTGTTAGGGGTAAGGGGATAGGGGTATTGATTATCCCTATAAAAATTCACAGGACACGACGATACTAGAAAGCCGCACTCTTTATTCGCTACGGAGGGGGGAAGAGAACTGGCTCCACGCGTGAGAGGCGGGAAACCTTACAGTGTAGCACGGGGGGGTTAATACTTTACAATTAATCCTAATTATAAATATATATATATATATATATATATATATATATATATATTGCGCGCATTAACTTAACGACTGGACACGTCTGTCCGATTCAGGACTATTAACGAAAAGGCCACGCAGGCTACTTAGAATGTCCGGCACACACAGACCACGTTTCGCATTACGCCGCTTTGAGTCTCGCTCCGACGCCCCACGCAGTACGTATCTGCTCTGGTTAGATCTCGCAACGACTGCCGTCTGTTCTCGTGTCTCGTGTGCTGAGACTCGGTGACGCCGCTCCGGGTTCACCTCGCGCCCGTGTTGCTGACCGCAACCTGCGACTACTCCTCGTTAGAGCGCGCCACGGTTGGTCGCGGGAAATTCGCTCTTTTCCCAGACCGTCTTTAACAAATGAGATCATACATATTTCGAGAACATTCGACGGTCGTTCAGTCACAGTAGTCAGGATAACATAATATCTCCTCGCCTGTACGTTAGTAATAACATTTTTCACGATACTGTATTCATACCAACAATTACTTCACATAATCTTGAACTTTATTATAACACTGGTACTTAAACATGGTTTAAGGTTCGACAGGTTAGCTGTCTATGTCCGCCATTCGGTTCCAATGCCCTATACATACGTAATATATATATAGTATATTTCCTCCAACAGATAGCAGCACTGCCCTTAATTGACACGATTTTGGGGGCCCGCTGAAATGCCGAATTCGGATTCCTTCTCTACAGTCTCCATACATATCCTACATATGGACCATATGCTCTATATGCAAGGCTTAGGGCCTAGGTGAGGACTAGTAGGCCGTTGCCGTATCGTTCCTGTAAGCAATTGTCCAAAATAAAGGGAACAATTCTACATTCCTACGGTACATACAATATTCATCAATATTTCAGAAAATAATAGGTCTTATCAAAACTTGGTTTCATCAAATTTGAGTACTATATGTAAAAGTTTGTTCGGGACCCCGCTCGAGCCCCTATAAAATACGTTCCTTTATGTGAGGAACAGCTCAATGAAGCTTATTCAAAAATAAAAGAAATATTAACATTGGATGTTTCAGGTGTCACATCATCAATATCAATTTCTCGGTACAACAGGCATAAAGTGGGTCCTATACTAAACGCCCCAGCATTGTCTGCGACTTCGAATATCCCCAACATAGGGGGACTCGTTCAAAACATGAATGATCTCAGTGCCCGAACGAATCTTGATGCTGGATCTCAACATTCATCCAACTACTCCGGGGAACCCCCTGATTCGTTGGTACCAACGTGGCCTGCTGGTTCACCATCGAGAAGAGTAAAAAAACTTTCCTGGGACGACGATGACAGGGTAATTCATCGTTTTTCTCGTTCAAATGAATGGTCCAAACAATCGTTACTTCTGTTACTTCTTAAAACAACAATATTAACACTGTCCTAGTGACTATAAAAAATGCAAACAACGCAATAGTTACTATGCATTACCAATTCCGTCAGTTGGCACGAGAAAAATACACACTCAAAGTATATTTATATTCAACGAAACTTTTAAATTGCCTCACCATTGTAAAGATGGCAGTGGATTGCATTATTGCAGTTTTCTCACAAAATTTGGAGAGGTCAAAACGAATTCCCACATGTATGCCAGTTGATATATAACAAGGCTCATTGTCGTTTAGACAGTTCTTCTGACAAATAAAACTATAGATTTTGGGCATTGAAACCTCAACCAAATATTATTATGAAAAAAAAATTTCGTGCAAATACAATGCGATGGAGTTCCAATACCATGTATTCATCACTATTTCAAATATATTGCGAACTTTTAGACTACTCTGTACAAGTATAGTGGGTTCTTTGATGAAACTTGAAATTTAACAATAGGTCTTATTTCTTTCTGTATTACACGTCGTCGTGCACTACTTTACTAAAAATAAGTGGATTACCGCATATAATGCAGGAAGCTGGTTTTAGTGTAATTTTTGTCAGATTACGATGAAAATATGTTGGGAACCTTCAAAAATGTTGAAAAATCACATTTATACGAAAATTTTCGGAAGTATTTGTGGATTATTTTTTTTTGTTCCCGCGCTAGCTCCAACAAAGGCCGTAGTAGGGTACATGGTCAGGTTTTTCCTGCTCGCATTCAGTTGATATTGGAGGGGTGAACTGTTATTGTTGTAGGACTTATTTATCCTGAATTTCATACTAAACAAAACATTTCAACAAATTGAGTTGCTGTCCTACAACTCTTTTCTGCAACATAGAGTGGTGTTAAAAATTGAAGGACCACTAACATTGTCGTACGGCTTTATTCATTTTTGAAGAGCTGTACATTCGCGAACAATGATCGTTATGTATTTATAAGAATCGCGATTTGAAGCTCGAACCTTCCTGTTTTGGAATGACTATAAGTTTTTTTACCCTTAGGAAAATCTTTTTTTCTAAAAACATATAAACGGAAAGAAGTTTGCATTCACTTTTGCGCTTTGCCCGGATTAAAGAACTCTTTCACTATAATAAGCTAAAATAATGTTTGTAAGCCCGGCATTTGCTTCCCATCATTCTTCTGTAAATTTCCGTTTAACCGATTTTCACCTAGATGTTTGCCATGAAATATTCCTGACGTGCAATCCATATGGAAATTATAAGAAAAATAAACATTTTTCTCAAATCGTGATTCGACGTTGAAGGAATTAAGGGATCATTGAAGTGTTCACGGTTTTTTTAAGTTAAAAGTACCCTCAAATTATGTACAAATCCCGAAACGTTCACATTTTCGTTTCTTTGGTTCTTATAACATAAACAAATTCAGAATTCATTTAAAAAAATCGAAAAACAAAATATGTTTTCGATAGAAAAAGCAAAAAGATTTTTTCCAACGATTTGTTTTCAAACTCTCTTTCTTTCAATTATAGAATGTTTTTATCCTATAAGAATCGAAATAAAACATATCGAAAAAGTCGTACTGTTATTGCCGAGGTCGGAGAACAAATTGTGGTGCGTGGGAAAGAAAACATGTGGACCAAACCGAAGTGATCTAACGCTCGTAATAATTTATTAGTACTAAATTGGAAAAATAAAAACCGAAAGTTGACAAGAGGTGGTACCCATGAAGCGGTATAACATAAATAATAATCGCATAGTAACGCAAAACTCGTGAAGCTACGGGATGTCGCATTGCAATTTTTCTCGTATACAGGCCAACCTAGTATGGTATTACAGGGTAGGTATCCGGTAGATAAGGCAGATCTGAGTTGATCCCAATGCCTCATTTCCAACACTCCCCCTCGATGTGACGGCCGTTAGTGTCATCGCTAGTCGATGTTTCGGTCCAAGTACGCCTTTCGTAAGGTAATCCGCAGCCCTTTTCATCGTGACAATGTGCTGAATAACGATAATCCCTTCATCGAGCGCCTCTCGCACGAAATTATGTCATACGCCAATATGTTTTATGCGGGCATGGAAGACGGGATTTTCTGCGAGCTTTTTGGCACCGTTGTTGTCGCAGAAAAAGTTATCGTTGTCCCCTTATCAACTCCAATCTCATTCGGAAACCGTTGAAGGAAGTGAGCCTTCTTGGCAGCTTCCGCCAACGCCATGTACTCGGCCTTGGTGGATGGAGGTACAACCGTGTTCTGTTTCCGGGATGCCCACGATATTGAACACTCGATCAACGTGAAGACGTAATCTGTGTACGATCGTCGACAGATTGAGGAGTTCCCCCAATGAGTGTCTACGTATCCTTTCATCTTGCCGTCCGTCTTTGCGGAGGCCACGACGTTCGGATCAGGGATTTTCTTCAAATCTTGTATACTTTTAGTAGTCCATTAGGACAACATAATGTGCAAGTAGCAAGGCGTACAACTTAGGTGTTTTCGAGAAAATCGCAAGAGAAGTCTTACGAAACCAATATCTACCGGTGCGTAGCGACACTGAGCATGAGACGGCGGCGGTCAAGTGGTTAACATTCAATGTCCGTAATCGCTGGATCGCTGTATCGAGTCCCGCTCATGTGATTTTGTTTTCCAACACTGATCATATTCTTTCATATATATTACAATTCAAAGGTAATATAATGAAAAAATACGTGTATTTGCATGAATCTTTATCAATTTTCAATACAATTTTCAATGACTGCACCCCTCGGACATTGCTGGGTACCGGAAATTGGACAATCACTGCTACTCCATCACTCGTCTTACGCCCTTTTCAGAGACTTGATACCCCAAATAGTTGGTTTGAGTTCGCAAAAATTAACACTTATCAATTCGAATCCCCAGCTTGTTCTGAACAGCAATTTTAATGTCTTACTCAACACTTGCAAGCGTTCTGTAATTGTTCGAGTCGCAATTAAAAAATCATCTACGACTACCGCTCCCGTCTTATTGAGGTCTGCTAGAACATTGTTAACATATCTTTGAAATGTTTATGGGGCTGTCTCTGAGCCGACCGGCATTTTGCAATACTCAAATTAGCCGAGAGGAGTAACGAATTCGGTATATTTAATCAACTCCTCGGCTATAGGTGTACATGATGAAATCCGTCTCGTAAATCGAGTATGCTGAAAAATCTTTTTCCGCTCAGCGCGTCCAACCAGTCCTCGATCAGGGGCATAGAATAGTTATCACGCGTAAGAACTTTATTTAGTGTACGATAATCTACGAAAAGCCTCAGCTCCCCACTTTTCTTTTTTACCAATACTATCGGCAAAGCATAATTGGATTTACTTGGACGTATTCTTGGTTCGCGAGTAGGTAGTCTAGAATCTTGCGCAATATCTCCTTTTCTGTGAACGAAAGACGGCGCGGCGCATAATGGAAGAGTTTTGAATCCTTTAACATTAAAATCAATTTCGCTTGAATCTTGAGTCCTGTTAGGCGCTCAGATTTTTCATAATCGTTTTGAAATATCATACAAACCGCATGATGTGCTTCCGCTAAAACTTCCGGGTTTATATTCAATGCATCACACGCATGATCTGCACAAGCTAAATCGATACTCACTATTTCTTTAACTGCTGTCTCTACAGGTGCGTTGCCGGGAACTGCTAGTTTAACGCCAAACACGTGTATTACGTCTCGTCCTATCACGGCCCAACTGCGCATTATTTCGTTCAGAACAATGTGAAGATTCATATTCGGGCGAGTAATGCAGTCAAACGTGTCGGTAACCGATGCAGTGCCTTTGACATCGAGTTTCGTGTTATTGCTACCATTATAGCTGTTCAGCAATTTGCAACATGTATACGTCCGAATACATGTTGCCGATACCCGAAGGAATAAATGCTGCCATACCCGAAGGAATTATCACCATTGCCACAAAGCTTATAGGGCTACCGGTGTCAAACAAGGCTTTCAGCAAAACATTATGAGCTTCTTCTGCCTCGCCGAATCGAAATTCAACGACCTTCCAGAATCCGTCGCTGTAGCGTAAACCTGAGTCGAAATGTTCAGCCTATTGTGCCCCTCCAGATCCTCACAGTGGAAGGAGATAAAGGCAGTAAAGTAACTTCGTATTCAATATAAAATGAGCTCCTACTTAACACCTAGAACGGGAACAAATTTCCCATTTCTCCACTTGCAGGCGCTAAGGAGGACGTCGATTGCCACACGTATACACGCACACGCATACACTCTATTACGCATATAGAAATACATATGCCTGAATACGCGCATGCGTAGACATACGTATATACCTGCACATATGCATGCCTAAGCAAGCAGCAACACACGCGTACTAGTACCTATGCGTATGCATGCGTGTCTGCGATAGGGATCCGCGTATACATGCATACGTGAGGGCAATTCCTATCAAAAATATTGTAACTGTTTGCCCAAGATCCATTTCTTCCATTTTGGAGAGTTGCTGGAGCTGGAGGGGCAAGTTTGAAGCGAATGCAAAAAGTTCACCGGGTGGAGATAATGGAACGGTCATTGGAATAGTAGGCCTGTACGGCGAACGCGCAGTCCTACCTAGTCCAACGCATGACGGTTACTGAAAACTATCAGACCCGATCCTTCGAATGTGACCATCCCCACCCTCGTTTCGTCGAAACAGCCAAGTGCGCGATAGGTCCAAACGTAATCAAAAGAGGAGCTGAAACGACTTCAGCTAGGTAAGGTAGGAGTATAAGGGCCTATGCAGAAGGTAAGCGACAAAGGAAGAGCATGTTAGGACCCATAGTAGGACTTCTGGCAGCAAAAGAGGAGCTGCAACCACTTCAGCTAGGTTAGGTAGGAGTATAAGGGCCTATGCAGGAGGTAAGCAGCAAAGGAAGAGCAAGTTAGGAGCCCATAGTAGGACTTCTAGCAGTAAACAGACTCAAGTGAAGTTGACATAGGATCAAAGGCCTTTAAAATATGCTGAAAACCTGCGAGGTCTCAGAAAGTGAACGAATGGACGCACAGACAGACCGACATAAGTACTTTAAACAATGTTCTCGAAAATGAACTTTTATTTTGATTTTCTTGAAACAAACTAATTTTTTATCATTCTAGAGGATGTAATGTTACTTTTATAAGGAATAGATTAATGTTAACGTTTGCAAATCGAAGAAACTTGCGACGTATTTTAATACAAATTTATTTTATTTTTCGTTATACTTCTTATCAACGTTAAATTAAATTTTCTAGAATAATGAAAAAACAATTTTATTTCAAGAAAATAAGAAATAAAAATGTAGGTTTATGAGAGAAAAAAACTAAGTGTTTTTCAGAGAAAAACATGCTAAATGCCACGGTTATGAGTTCAGGCGGTTGCCCGCTACGTTAATGGCGGCTCATGCTAATAGCCGAATCGAAAGGGCATAAAGCCGTTTCTGCAGCTCCTCCCTCTGTATTTTCGAAAACGGTTGAGTGTCGCAACTTACTGCTCGCACAGTGTATGATTCTAATCAAACTCGCAACTGTGTGAAGTTTTAAAAAAATCGCTGTCCTGAACGTCTAACCTTTCTTTTTTTCTACATGGATGTCTTCGTATGGGCATGTGAATCAAACAACCTCTTTGAGTAGTACTCAGGTTTCTCGTTGGCACCATCGTTCGATCATACAGTAAAATCTCGATTAGCCGGACTAATTGAGACCAGGGGGAGTCGAAAAAAATGAAAATCCGAATAATCCATTTTATGGTAAACAAAATGGATCAAAGTTGTGTCAACATAAAATCACAATTTTATTAATACGTATTTGTATTTGCACTAATAAACATCCTAATATTATGTAATTACTATTAACATACTAATGTTATGTGGAACCCGTCGTCCGCCACGCACCTGCGAGTTCGGACTCTCGTTCTGTAGCCCTCATTAGGGCTACAGAACGAGAGTCCGGATAATTAGGATTCTACTGTATAAGAGTTACTGTATACCTGTCCCGATTGGGCCAAAGAACTGAGGATCACGTTTCGCCTGGTTTTCAATCGTTATATCGAAAGCGCTAAGAGTGGGGCTTGGCGAGTTCATAGTTTATTCATTTTTGTTTGTGCCTTATTAAATATCATTACTCTATAAGCATTATACAGGGTGTCCCAGAAATAACGTACGCCCTTCTAGCATCTGGTAGGGGAAAACATTCTCAGACCAAATGTCCTCAGTCATTTTTTAATCAGACGCATAGATAATTAATTATGAATTAAAATAAATAGCCAATCAAGTGCGCGCTACAGCGGAAAGGCAGCGTAGCGGGGAGGAATAGGGGAATGCGTTTTAATTGCGTGCGCCTGAAAATGTGTGCGGAGGGAAAATTCCGAAAGCATGTGTGCAAGTGTGTGTGTGTGTGCGTGCGTGCGTGTGTGCATGCAAATGTGTGTGTTCTAGTGTGAGTGTACGTTCGCACACGCGCACTCGTCTATAATCATTTTTTTAACTTTATGATTAGAATAACTCAGTTTTAGAAGAATAGGACTTCATAAGAATGTACCCTTTGAATATGAACTAAATTCGAGCGGACGCAGCCCAAGTATATGCTTATCCTGCCACGGTATTTGGAAACATGAGAATCGAATTGTTTACACATGGACCTCACAACTCAAGCATCGTCCGTATTGGATTCAACAATAATTGGTGGTTCATATTTCATAAAATATTGAAATTGTTAAATTAGAAAATTGAGCGAATGTGTCAATGTAATCAAATTTTGAGATATCGCGCCAAGTCATTTTGCGTAGAGTATCATCGATGACTGTTGGGCTTTGTATTTGGCTACAATCGCCCTAACAGCTTGGATTCTGGAAAAAAAATCACATTTCCAGAATCTGGTGTGACTGCTTTACCTTTTACAAATTTCATAATATGTTGTATGGCGATTTTTGTTATTGCACCATAGAGTATAATAAAGGCACGGTTAAGAAAGATAATTGTTTAAATTCATAACTTGTACATTGATTGCTTATTATTGTGTTTCGTTTACAAAGCGTTCTTTGTGAGGACGCCACATAAATCCTGAGTTGAAATTCACTCAGCGTGATTCTATACGACATATATTGTTTATTTACAGACGGATGACAGTATCAACGTTGGGGCCAACTCACGTCCAGGGGTCAGTAGTACCGAAAATGAGAAGCTCAATCTGACGGTGTACTTCTAAATGCAACTCTGCATACTTATCAACGAATTATATCGGTACAAATCCATGCTGTAACGCACATTACGTTTATAAAATGAGTAATACTGCATCTAAATAAATGTTCGATGAAATCAGTTAGAGCGTTGGCGAAAAATTGAGGTAGGGTAATTGCGGTCAGTGGGTCAGTGGCCATCACGGGCGAGTGGAACGATTAGCGGAAAGCCGTTTTCTCCATACCTTCGAAATTACCGATTACCTTTATGACCGATAAAAAGTATCAAGTGGCTCGAAAAATGGGGAATCGGTTCGGCAAATCAATGCAGACAAATTCTTTACCGCAATGTACGGACGTAACATGAATAATTGAGTTACAGCGTAATAAATTTAAAAAAAAAAACAAATTTCTTATGACTTCCATGAACAACGGCATTAATAATGAAAATAATAAACGAAAAAAAAATTGGTTTATTACTACTTAGCGAAAGTTTCGAAGTTCCTATAAATTTCAGTTATAACCGTCCATCGAGAAATACTTGCTAACGTTTCGTCCGATTTTGTTACAGATGCTATGCTGAACTTGTTTGTTTCTGCACCATTCGCTACACGAAAAAATATTTTATTGGCTGTTTTTGTAGTATTTCCACACTTACGCATATAGCGATAGCCTTTTGTCGTAAAGTAGTTAATGTTTCATTTTTAAGTGACAACCCGCACTGATAAAGACAACAACAAAAATCTTTTTTAAGGGCAATCGAATTTGTTTGTATATTCACCTGTCGCTAAAATACTTGTTTATAATTCTGAATACTGAAAAACTAATAATTGTTTGAGGAAGCTCTCTTTTTTGTGGCGATACAGACAAGTAATGTCGCTATGTGTTTTTGATGCTTATCGTCATCACGAGGTTTGACACTGAATTGTAGCGACAAGAGCTTTGGATAGGTTCAGCAACTTCTGAGCGTTCGTGCAGCAATTTAAAACTGCCATTTTTAGATTACTAATTTAATTATGATTTTGCTTGAATTATTATAAAAAAAAAGATTCATAGAATGTAGAAGAAATTTCACCCATTGACAATAATTTCCAAGAATTTCATTGAATTATTAAGGCGGTCATCCCATGTGACGGGTCCTAAAAATCGAAAAAAAAAATGTCCACGAATTGCAAAACATGTGTCCGTGTTATATGGACCCGGCATAGCAGACTAATGGTGAGTCAACATTTTCTTTGCGTAAATCGTACTTGAACTTTTAAACGTGTCTTTCTCAGTGTATTTTTCAAATTGGCTTCCATGATATCTCAAAAACTATTAAACGGATTTCGCTCAATTTTTTATGATATACTCAGCACATCTATTGATCTCACCCGAAACAGAATATTTCTGATGTCTGTCACAGTTTTTTTATGCTGAAAGGGTCGAAAAAAAATGACAAAACTTAGAACTTGACTTTTAAAACCGTGCCAAAGATTCGATTTTCGAAGTTTTTACTTTACTCTAGTTCCGGCGATAGCTTCAGGCCCACAAATTGAATTGCGCTTTAATTTTTTTTATTTCGGTGAGCAAAACCTCCTGAATCATGGCAGCCGTCAACCCATCTTTTTATACATGAGTGTCTTCCGAACGGTGTAAAGTGGATTCAACCCGTTATTTTTGTTTGGTGAAATTATGAGGGGCTGTAAAAATGTTAATCAATGTCTAGTAAAAATTCAAAAAAGTGTGTTTTAATGGTTCAAGAAAAAATGCCCAAAAAAGTGAAAAAAATAGCTGTCACTTTTAGAAAATTTCTCTTCCATGAAGCTGTTCGGTGAAAAAAAAGTGCCGTTTCCCATAAAATGTTCAGTTCAGTCTCATATTAAAACAAAATGTTTTCAAGTGTTTCTCAAATTAAACGAAATAATTCGTAAGCTGATTATAATACAGTACTATAGAAAGCATGTTGTTTCTTACTTGGGAAAATACACTCGGGGGGCAGACGGTTTTAATTAATGTTATCGCGGCTGAAAAGCACATTCTTTATTTGAGATGAGTCTGCATTAATGTCATGTTGTTTTGTTGGCGCATTCGATAGTGCCTATGCTTCGATTACATTGACGCGGCCGATTTTTAAGTCATTGTCGCGCCAACACTATCTGTCCAATTTGGTCAAAAAAATGTTGAAACATTTTTAACCTTAGTTAAAACCAACCAACGAACCATTATCCGTTCGTTGGTAATGTGTAATGAAAACATAGTTATTATCTGTTACTGTGATAATAACTATGTTTTCAATGTGTTATTTCAAAGCAAAGAAGCTTTTGATCAATGATTACATTTTTTTGTAGTAATGGGTAGTCATTTTCGATATTTTTACTCATTACCGACATGATGAATGATTTATCGAGGATTCATTGCCGAATTGATAAATAATAGATCACAATATATCACATTCGGAAGGGACGTGAGCGTAATATTTTTTGTTTCCCTCTTTGTTGCCCACGTCTGGCACAATAACACGGGTTGAGGGTAAAAAGGGATAGTGCGTGGGAAAGAACATAATTCAGGAATTGACGCGATCTATCGGTATTAACGAATAATTCGACAAGCTCATATAAATTTAACTGACGTTTTATTACAAATGGGTAGTCGGGTTTGAATGTGAATTAATAATAACAGAAGAGTAAAGGGACAATACAGAAAAATAACAGAATTATGTGGTTCGCTTACATTTCTTGGTGTTCGCTCGTAAAGATGTCGGTAGACTCTCTTATAAATATGGGCCTTCGCTCGTGGCCAGATGCGCCCGCTGTTGGAGTACGTCGGTGACACGCGCACAAGATTTTTGTTTAACGTAAATATAAATATATATGACAGAGAGAGCCACTTGAAGCTCTGTGCGATCTTAGAACGCGAGAAACGGATTTGATTTTTCTACGCGAACTGTGGGTCGCAGTTATACATTGAATGAATTCGAAAGAAAGACAATAAGATTGCTCGTACGGAGATCGGAATTAAGACACGCTAAAAGAACTTGATTCGAAGTTGGTTGACGGGAGGACTAAGCTCTGAATTTGATGAAGATTGTCGGGAGACTGAGCTCTGAATTCGATGGATGTTGTCGGGAGACTGACTTCAGGAAGGAAGTCTTTCTTGATATGAAAAGTAGGAGGGGTTCAATAGTGGGAGAAGGAACCTTAAGGAGAGTGCGGTCATCCAGTTCTTCAGGGATAGGTTCATTAGTCATGAATATATCGGTTGAGGGGCGTGATTTGTCGCGGTATGGTGTGCGAAGAGTTTACAGAATCGTTAGTCACGTGCGTGCCTTTAAGCCAGGGCATCGGTTCTGATTATTATGCGTATGAAAAAAAGGAGACCTTTGTCCCGTGTTTCGGCAAAAAAGCGCACGGCATATAGAGTTCGATATCTGAGACCTAAGCATGCGCATGGTTTGTCTTATGTCAATGTATGGCTATGGTGACTTCTCATATCAAGAAGTTTATATATCGGAATACGCTGCGAGACCGGATGTCTTAATTTTTAGCCAGAGTTATAAATTCGTCGGAGCCGTCTGGCTATGTTATGTTTAAATAATGTAGGGTCGAGGCTTTTAAATGTTTATTGCGATAAGACTCTGTGTATCTTGTTAAAAGCCAAAGTGATAGGGAAATTCGATGACTAACGGCGCTGCTATCGTGCTGTGGTTCGAATATGCGTGTGGAACGTACGCACGTTCCTTTTATGCTATTATTCGTCTTATTCTTAGATTTATACATTTAATAAGCGTATGATGACAAATGAGGATATTGGGAATAACCGACAGAAGACACCTCCTGCACATTTGCTAGGATGTAACATGAGGTTTCGGTACTAAGGCATAATTCAACAGAATTGGCGTACGATTGACACTGTTATTTATAACAGGATTACTAGGTGGGTTAAAGCGACCAGTGCTACGATGAATGATACAAGAAGAAAAGGCATAGTCAGCTTACATTGGTTGTGTGTTAGACGCTCGCTCGCGTTACAAGGGCCTTCGCACTTTCCCTGGTGCGCTCGCTGGTACAATCGCTAGTAAGGCGCTCGCAGAATTTTACGTTGGTCGTGTGTATATCCGTTGTGTTTACTACGACGGGCACTGCGCGTGGACAGAAATATGAACGGAGCGCGAGGTCGATGAGTTGAGATTCATATTTACGGACCGATGATAGAAATTATACAATTGTAGAATAAAACTTTTGTGACTCGAAAAATGAACGCTGTTCGTATGAAAGTTAATTGGAGATATTCGTAGGCTTCTGAATTAAGACTTGATAGAAAACGTTGATTCGATATTGGTTGACGGGAGACTGAGCTCTGAATTTGATGAAGATTGCCGGGAGACTGGCATTGAGACTCGACAGAAGAACTTGATTGGATGGTAGTTGATGCGAGACTGAGCTCTGAATTTGATGAAGATTGCCAGGAGGGCTTGATTGGGATTGAGATTCGATAGAAGAACTTGATCCGATGGTGGTTGACGGGCGACTGCTTCGACCTTTTGCACACTGACCCTTCTTGGTTCGGATGCAAATTTTTTGAGTTAGTGGGAAACAATGTTTGGTTTCTCTGCTTAGAAATAATGGCGCTGATGGAAATGGCAATTTCGCTTCGTTAACGTAACGCGCATAAGGTGTGTAGCCAAAAATCGTGCTGGGTCGTTTGCGATAGCGCGGCGACAGTTTGATTCGGACGGCCCGGATGTTTTCATACTACGCTCTGGTTACCGGGTCGAATCATGCACGCTTCTCTTTCTCTCCATGCGGATGGCCAGCGTAAGGTTTTTTGGAGTCTGTTGATTGAGATGCTACTTCATTTTCGCGCTGTGGCTTTTCGTGGAATATTCGCCTGAGATCTTATTCTTGTTGAAAGTCAATGCGATAGGAAAAGTCGATAACTGGCGATGCTGGAATCGTGCACATTTCGCTGTGGTTTGAATATGCTCGCGGAACGTACGCAAGATCCGTTGTTAGGCTGTTACGCGTTTTATTCTTAGATTAATACATTTAGTAAGCTTATGACGGCAAACAAGTATATTGGGAACTACCGAAAGGACACCTAGATAAGAGAAGGTACATTCGCTAGGATGTAACACCTCCCCGGTTGGAGATTAAGCGTCCCGCTAAATTACTATGAATGTTCCAAAGTTTATCTCAATATCGTCATCAGCCTATTCTTAAACGGTTGCAGTGTCGGTAGGTAAAATCTTTGGGTTAGAATATTATGTAGACTATAAAAAAGCGACTATAAAAAATGAGCGAAAGGCTCGTGAATAAGCATTACTCACTGCCCGATTAAAAAAGCGCTTGACGCTAGGCAACCCCTGCGACACCCGTGCAGCACCTTGCGAGGGAGAAAGCAGTTCGCTCAGGCGCAACTACTTTCTCACAAGCGCTCGCATGGGGCTAGGCTGCATATAAGGGCGACGCCGGACCACGGATTGCAGAGAATAATCATGATTCCGAGTGATGAATGAGTGATCATTGATCATGCGTTCGTCAGTGATTAGAGATTGATCGCTGGAGCTCATTCGATTCATTCGAGAGTCCGATTCCTGACATAGAGATCACAGATCGCTACGGTCTGTCTGCAGAAATCAGAACGAAGCTACACCTGCAAGCCATCAAAATTATGAAGGGTCACCACTAAACTTCTCCAGAGCGACGGTAATGATCTATCCAAAAACCAAAGATCACTTCGACAACTTGACGAAGCTGCTCGTCTCGTGGAAGTTGGCGTACCACACGTACACAACAACAAACCAGAAACAGAAAAAGTTTGTCATCAAAGGACTGCCAGCACTCGAGGAAAGCGACGTCTTCGACGACCTAACAGAAAGCGGATACAAACCAGTCAAGGTCAGGAAAATGAAGCCAGGGCCGAAGAGCAACCCGGAATACCCGATGTACTTCGTATCATTCGACGCGCCGACAAACACAAAGCAGCTGTGGAGCATTAGATACATATACTCCGTAAGGATCAAGTGGAACAAATATAGAAACCCCAAGAAATTTTCGCAATGCTACCGGTGCTAAGGTTTCAACCATGGCACAAGTTACTGCTACCGGGAACCTAGATGCGTAAAGTGCACAAAAAATCATCTAACAAAGGACTGCGACAAGCTGCCTGACGTACAACCACAGTGTACTAACTGTATAGGGGAACATCCAGCAAACTCCGTGGAATGCGCTGTCTACAAGCAGCACCTTGACAGGGCCATAACGCGCAGGCATGCTAAAATTTCAAATACTCCGCAACGGGCTCCAACGATGACAACGCTACTAGTGAGCGCTGCGTTCCCACCCCCCCCCCCCCCCCCACCCCCCCCCCAACACCAACAAGCAGACGAACAGACGCAACAGCACCAGCACAATGCAGAGCCGAGGCTACGACCGAGAATACCAACGGCAGCCGAGGTAATTCAAAATACTAACTTAAATAACAATGACATGTCCTCTGAGACATCCAGACCGACATACACTGCAAATGTCAATCGACGCGAAAATAAAGACTGAAATACATTCGGTAATATTATAAAAGAAATCACGCTACTAAAATCTCAATGCGATTTCACACAAATGCTTAGCATGTTCAAAGAGCTATATGTCCGCTTATCAGAATGCAAAAACCATATAGCAAAATCCGAAATATTCTACACAGTAATTTTTAAATATGTATAGGGCACCACAAAATACAACTAATAGTCTGATCATTGCGCATTGGAATGCGAATGATCATTGCGCATTGGAATGCGAATGATTGAGGGCTCCAAATTGGCACTTGACACAACCTCATTTGAAGCCCTTGCTATCAAACGCAAAAATAATTTGATGATCGCGTCGGTGTATGCACCTCCACAAACAAAAATAGGAACGACAGATCTAAATAAAATATTCAGAACGGCAACCTCAGTAATTGCAATCGGTGATTATAACTCGACACACAGTAACTGGCACTGCTCAAGAAGCAACACAAACGGCAATATCATTTTCACCTACACTAGCTCATCCCGAATATCGGTACTAGCGCCAGACTCATACACTCTCTATCCATATAGCAATACACCCCCGAGTGTAGTTGATTTCGCCTTAACAAAAAATATAAATTATATTAGTATCGAAATCATTAACGATCTTGATTCTGATCATTTGCCAGTTCTAGCTACAGTTAACGACACGCAGCTTGAGAAAAAAAACACAAGGGAAACCTTACACTATAAAAAAGCCAACTGGGAAAAATTCAAAACATCCGTCGACGAAAACATTGATCTAACGACAATCTCAACATCAAAAACAGACATCAACATCTGTGTGGACAGCCTTAGTAACGCGATAAAAGCAATTGCCACTGCTATTCCTGCCAATAAATCCTCAACTAAAGCCCTAACTCTTCCGAGTGAAATTAGTACCTGCATCAGAGTAAGAAATAAAGCACGTAGAATGTACCAAACTACGGGCAGAGACTACTATAGAATCATTAGAAATCAACTCTCAACTGGAATAAACAAACGAATAAGAGAACTTGCAAACCACGAATGGGAAACAAAACTTAAAAGCCTAAACATCAAAGACAACTCAATCGGGAAAATGGCGAAAGCCTTTACCAAATAAACTGCCAATGTAATCCCGACGCTCCATAGTACTCGAGGTCTGGCAACTAGTGGCGAAGAAAAAGCAAATGTACTCGCCAACATTTTTGAGAAAGTTCACCACCTCACCGAAAACATGGGCTGTGATAACCATCATCGTATTATTAACATAGAATATAGAAATATCCTAGCCAAAGAAATCGATGTAAATAACATAAATTACGCAGCACCAAAAGAAATCGCGAAAGCTACAAAAAGAACGAGAGCAAAAAAAGCTCCTGGCCCGGATCACGTACAAAATATAGTACTCAAACACCTGTCGCGTAAAGCACTAGTGCAACTCACAAATATTATAAATAGTAGCTTCAAACTCTCATACTTTCCAAAAAACTGGAAGCACGCAAACGTACTAGCTTTTCATAAACCAGGTAACGACAAACTTTTTCTACGAAACTATCGACCAATCAGCCTTCTCCCGACTCTCAGTACAATGTTCGAATGCTTCATCTTAAATAGTCTAAAAACTCATGAAAAAATTAACAAGCAGCTAATTCCACAACAATTTGGATTCCGAGAGGGCCATAATACGGTGCAACAACTAGCGAGGCTAACAAGCCACATAAGCACGGACTTTAACGTAAATAAAGCAACAGCAGTAGCATTGTTTCACATAAAAAAGTCTTCGATACCGTATGGCACAAAGGGCTTATATTTAAATTGAGTAAACTGAACATTCCTACATATCTAATCAAAGTCATCCAGCAATATTTATCAAATAGAACATTCGTAGTAACCGCTAACGGCAAACCATCCGAAACTCAGAATACCGCAGCCGGAATGCCACAAGGCTCGATCCTAGGTCCGGTATTTTTTCTGCACTATATTAACGATATCCCCACGACGCCAAACACGCAGTTAGCTCTCTTCGCCAATGACGCGACCATATACTCCAGCTCATGGAGTAAAAGGGTTGCGCAAGCATATATCCAAAAACACACTGAAAAAGTCATTAAACACTAATATCTGGAAAATAAAAATTAACGAAGCAAAAACAGAACTCGTAATATTCAGTACAAAAAGTAAAAAAGAAAAAAGGATATTCGCCCCTTCTATATAGGGAAAGAACTCGTCAAACCAAAAAGGGCCGCCAAATACCTCGGAGTCGTACTGGACGACAAACTAAAGTATACGTCCCACGTGGACAGCATTAAAACAAAAGCGACGAAAATGGAAGGGATATTACACCACCTCATCAACAAAAAAAAGGACTCTTAGTATCAAAAACAAACTATTACTATACAACTCAATGATAAAGCCTATGATACTATACGCCGCACCCATCTGGGGCAACACATTTAAGACAAATGTCAAAAAACTGGAGACAATCCAAAATAAAATCCTAAGAGGCATAACCAGAGCAGGATGGTATACCAGAAACAGAAAAATAAGATCCGAAATGAACGTTAAAGACATCTACTGTGAAATCCTCGAACGTAGAAAACAATTCTACACAACACAAACTACAAACCTGCCAATTCTAAGCGGCATCGGTTCAATCACGATAGCGAATGCTCCGTATACAATAAAACATAAACTACCGCACCATCTCTTGCTGCGCTGAGACTACGTACATATGTAGATAGATAACTAGACGCTAATGTAGTTGATAGGAAACAAGCAAAACAACACTAAGGGATTTTTTTCAAATCATTACCCGAGCTAAGTATATCAGCCTGCAAAATAGCAATGAGAAAAGTAAAAATAAGACGAATAAACACAAAAATACGCTAGTAAGTTCCCAGGAACAGGCATAGCAAATGTATACCTATGTTATTAAAAAAATTGACAAATATTTTTTGTAACTCGCCATGTTTTAAATAAAGACCTTTTAAAACTGAAAACTGAACACGGATTTCAGACAAGCTCGGTCGAAGATCTCACGTACCACGTCAGATACCACTTCGCAACTTTCTCGCTTTTTCGAACTCCCAGCACGCTTATGCGGTGGAGACCTCTTAAAAACAACCCATAGGAACGAAGTCTCGCCAAGAGAAAGGCCACCTCGCAGAGATCAACCTCCACAGCATGGAGACTCGTGCGGGTCGAACTGCCACTCCGCGGCCTGCCTGGATGCCTAACGAGGCCCCATCGGCGCCTGCTAACACCGGGAGACGCTCGAGTGAGACGACTCACCTCGCCACTCTGGTACTTGATCTGCCCACCGCTGCTCTCACCACTGTCCAGCCCGCCGCACAGTAGGAGAAAAGCTCAAAAACCTGGCCAAAACCTCAAATGACCTTTGACGGGAATGAAAATTGGCTTACAGGGGTTTTCAAGGTCGCTGATTACGAATCTGAAAGCCAAATTATCCCAAACAAAATGGCCGATCCAATATGGCTGACATGAATGTTAAAAAGTTGCCAGATGTCGACAAAAATTGGTATTTACGGGTTTTCAAGGTCGCTGATTACGAATCCGCAAGCCAAATTATCGTAAAAAAATGGCCGATCCAATATGGCCGACATGAACGTTAAAAAGTTACCAGATGTTGACAAAAATTGGTATATACGGGTTTTCAAGGTCGCTGATTACCAATCCGATATCTATTGTTTATAACTTGCAACAAAGAGCTTACAGCAAATTGTTATAAACAAAATGGCCGAGTATCCTGCTAAATAGATAAATTAATATATTTAAAAAAATCATAATAAAATAAACGTGAACAGTGTATTCTACGCAATTATTATTTTTATTTCCAAAATACATACGGAACGTTTCAAAAATAGAAAATTTTATTCTTAATCAAAATCGTAATCGGAGTCGGAGTCGGAGTCAGAATCATTATCCGAGTTTGTATCTATTACAACTCCCGGCACGGCTTCAATCTCGGCGCAAAATTCGTCTGCTGCAGCAGTCACTTTAGGAGCGATCAACATCGCTACAGCTTCCGGCGACAAACTCTTCAGCTTCTTCTGTGGTAGTCTTCTGACACTTGAAATGTACGGATCAGAAGTAACTAAGAGCCGATGAAAAACATCTTCCATAGTTTTAACCCTGGAACTTTTTCGCGCAAAATCTTCTCGATATCGTTTGATGTCTTTGTTTCGAGCTTCCTGAGCATCTTCGGATAATTGGCCGATTGGTAATAGAGCATGAGTTATTATCACTGGACCATGAATTAATAGTTTGTGCACCGAAGTAGGCATGGAGTACCAAGGGTATAATGCAACGGTCTTTCTTGCCGTTTCAATAGCATACTGTTCAAATCATTCACAGTTTATCTCGTGGCCACACGATATAACTTGTAGGATTACGTACAAGCGTTTAATAACTTCTTCGTTGACCCCCGTTATCGCAGCGGAAACCGTCGAATTTTCAAAGAATCGCCGAGCTGTGTTGCCATCATTGCTGCTGCCGTATCCAGGCTTTGGGCGATCGATATTTAGACCCAATTGCTTCTTGAATCCTTCTTGAATGGCCCTCTTGCGTTCCTGGGTAATTTTTTTTTCTTCGGCACTTCGAGCTTGCCATTTTTTAATGCCGAGTTTGTAAGACACGTGTAAGCAATACTCGAAGCACCGTATCCACGCATGCAGCGTCGACAATCCGAACTTCAAATTTGTTTCATTGATTTCCCTTTGCAATACAGTGTCGATGGCATTAAAATCTTTGCTGGCTGCTCCACACAAATAGCACCGTTGAGCAGATTTCGTCAATGATACAGCGTTGCAAACTTTACCATCTATCATGGTGAACAACAACTTGTACATTACGGAGATTTCTTTTCCATCTATTACACTTTCGAATGGACGAAGTGACTTTATTTGTTCTTCAACAATTTGGACTTCATTAAGTGTTGACTCTGTGTCTTCGCGTAGAAACAGTAGTCTAAGCGGTCTACAAAATCGTGGAGACGAGGGTCTGGGGTTCTTCCAAACAACTATTTCTTCCTTCGATTGTTGATCATAACACACGAGTTGTAACGGCACGACTGAAGTAAAGAATACATGCGCATCAGATTTGCTGTCATCACTGAACGTCTGCTTATATTCACTTTGCCCAGAACTTCCATCGCAACCCCACTTGCAAATCAAGTCCATTTTACGAACATTATCTGGAGTCAATCTTTGAATGAGTACATTTTGGACGAGTAAAATACGTTCAACTGTATGATCTAATAGTGCCTGTAGTTGGACTTCTGCACTACTCTCTGTAATCCTGATTGCATCACGTGGTGGATAACAACGCTTTTTTGCTTTCATCACTTTTTCGTAAGACGGATATAGCTTACAGTTATTTTCCTTCCCTAATCTTCTCATTCCCTGGTAAGTACTCTTGGAGAATTTATATTCAATCATAGCGGAAAGTGCAGCCTCTTCGGATAAAGTAATTTCATCCGTTGCTGAGTAAGCTTTACGATACTTGGAAGCTCTTAAAGGACTCGTCATTGTTACGTCCTTAATAACTTTTGCGGCGTCGGATTGTCCTGAAGAGCGAAGGCTCATCTGAGTAGCGTATGCTAACTCGACCGAGTTGAACGATGTACGAATATCTTGGGTCTTCCTTCGTTTAGATCTTTCACTGGACATTGTAAACTCAAGGGACGGGCGGCCGCCCGTATTACCCGGGCTTGTTACTACAGTGTCTGTAGGTGCGGCAAAACATACCTGCTTGCTAAGCCATTCACCGTTATTCTTGAAAAATACACAGGATTTTCTGTGAGCTTGTTGCCACCTCGTTCTCATTTGATTGAAGAGTATCGAAAAAGTCTGTTTCGAGTCCTCAGGCACTACAACTGTACGTCCGGTGTCCTTGGAAATTTTTTCTACCATAAATTCGATCAAGGAAGCGAATTTATCGGATAAATGCTCGCTGATTATCAGAAATACTTCTTTCCTTGTCAGCACCAATTCTTTGTAACCGGATCCTGTAATAAAGACATAAAATTGTAGAAAATTGGTGTTAAAGGAAAAGATAAAATTTTCAATTAATACAAAAACTTGAACAATGTACATTATTTTACCAAATAAATAACCGCAATAATTGAAATAATTTTAAAAAAATTAGACAGAAAATATTGACATGGATTTGGTTAAAAGAAAGCTTTGCTTACTATATAATATATATATATTCAAATATTTTATTTGAATGTTATAACATTTCATTCATATTTAAGAAATTTTTATGTGGTTGATTTTAATATGTATATATATATATGCATACGTATATATCATAATTAAATCACAGAAAATTTATATATATATATATACACATACATATATATTAAAATAATTTATTTCAAGCGTATAACAGCCGTCTTGTCCGTTATGATGCTACTTCACCCATTCTCAGGTAGAGGCGCAGAGGCTGCTCAATAGTGCCGCGTGCACGCTCGGCTACCGCACGATGCGAAAAAAATCATAACGGACAAGACGCACGTTTTCCGCAGGTAACTCTTGTAAATTTCGAAAGCTTATACATTAAACTAAAGGCCGAGACTAGGAGCTTTGCAAAATGTGACAAAATATATAACTTTTCGGACCGTTGAAAATATAAGTTTTCAAAATTATTCAATTTTATTTATGCCGAAGGCTATACTACATTTCAATCATTTATACATAAACTTTAGATTCAACCGATGTAAAAACATGTTCTACATACCTCCAGAAGTCGTATCCATGTTGCAGAATTGAAATTAAACCCGTCACTTTAAAGTTATGGGTTTTTGAAGTCAGCGTTATTTTCGTCTGTTCAGCGCGTGACACGTACACTCTTCACGAACACTAACTGCCAACTGACGCTGCGGCGCAGGTATACACTTAAAGGGCTTTCCCTTCCACAATAGAATGCAGTTACTACTCCTCTACCTGAATGACTACTCAACTGACCCTATTTCGAAAATTTATTTTTTGGGGTTTTGGCCAGGTTTTTGGGCTTTTCTCCTACTGTGCGCCGGCTAAGAAAGCGGACAGGAGCACTCAGACGCAGTGCAGCCAAATCGCGCGTAAAAGTTGCCCCCTCTCTAGTCTCTTAAGCCCCCATCACACAATCATAATAGCGCGTGTCCGTGAGCGAGCGACGCTCGGCATCTTCGAAAAGAGCCGAGCGCGGTCGAAGTGTCCTGACCGGATAGGCTTTACGTGTTGTTTTTATTGACCGGAAAATAAGTGGCAACTATTCCAGACCGAAGTGGAATCCAGACCGAAACACTTGAAGGATGTATTTATTGAAAATGAAAGAAATATTTAAGAAACAGTGCTTCTTTTGCAATTCCTTATTTCCGCTTCGAAAAATTTTAATGCATGTCCCAAGAAACATTTTCAATAATTTCTATTTTGCAGTTTCCGAAACGGTTTGCGTTGGTAAATTAAAAAAAAACACCTCTTTTCCGACCTTTAAGCGAAGGACTCTCGAGTAGGATAAATTAAAATAATTCTGTAACTTTGTTTTATGTTTTCCAGCCTGGAAAGTATTTGTTGTAACGATCCCAATCATTTTTCATTTTTTTCAGGTTCCCGGCTTCAACGCAGGTTTTATCGTCCATGAAAAAATAGATTTTTTTTCAATTTCACCGTTTTTATAAGTTTACAAGTAGAGCACGTCGCGTATGGTCGCGTGAATCAGCGGTTATGTTTGGGTTTTGTTTACTTTTGAAATCTATTGCCGTCTCTCTCACACAGCCTGCATCACTCTATAGCAGCGATCCTCATGGTCATGAGTTGAAACAGTCGGTGCTTCAATAAGAGGCCATCCCCCACCACTGAAATTTTGAGCGAGTTTCGAGACCTGTATGTAAGACCGTAGATGGGGGCTTAAGAGACTAGAGAGGGGGTAACCTTTACGCGCGATCTGGCTGCACTGGATACACCCTTTAGGGGCGGTGAGAGACGGTGTGTGTGCGCGCGCGCGCGCGCGCGCGCGTGTGTGTGTGTGTGTGTGTGTGTGTGTGTGTGTGTGTGTGTGTGTGTGTGTGTGTGTGTGTGTGTGTGTGTGAGAGTCACTGGGAATAAGACCTTCGAAAACTTTACGTTACAAAGTTTCGAGACGTCACTCAGAAACCGTTTAAAAAACTAGCCCGCTGTCAAATGGGAAAAATTCGGAAAGCGTTATCCAGTAAAAAAATATTCACTTTCGGCAATGCCGCGCTCACGGCCCCGCAAATTTGGCGCTTACAGTATTTGGGAGAAAGAAAAAGAACTGCGACGACCGAAATTTAGATATAACGTTGAAGTTTGCATCGTTGGAATGCAACGAAAATTAATTATTTTCGATGGCTCAATTATTTTTGGCCAACATACTCAGCGAAAATCGCTCAAACGTTTTTATGTATTCTAATTGGGAACGTGCGACCTTAATTTGCAAAATAAAAGACTGGATAATAATAGAAATAAAGGAATGAAAAATGGAGAAAAAAGATCAATGCATTCCAAGCAAGCAAATTTCAACGTCGTATTTAGATGTGGATATAGCGTTGAGTTTCGTCTTGGCATTTTTTCTTCGGAATTAATATTTCGATGAATTTTCGAGTGTCCGATTTTAGCGGCCCATCGAGACATCATTTCTATAAGATTACCTGTATTCTAAAATGATTATTGTAAGATTATTATTATTATCAGATGACGAGGTGGTTCGAGGGTCGGAGGAGTAAACAAAATCGCGCATTTTTTTATCGATGCGACCAATTTGGTTTTTGTCAGCTAAAAATACTATTCGCCGAGCACGAAGCACGATTAAGGCCTTAGGCCACAGTACCAGGTATAAAATCATGTGCGAATTTAACTATTTTTTTCGTGTGAAAAAGTGATTCACTCATAAAATTAATTACACATCTATTTCGTATGAATATCAAACTGTTAGATTTTTTTTCGATGTACAAAATGGCCGACTACTCGAAACTTCTCGAAACAGCTGTTTTCCAATTGGCGTGACAAATAACTTCAACAATTTTCACTCGATTTACATCAAATTTAAAAGTTTTGTTCCTAATTGCGTTTTGCTGAGAAGTACTTCCGGAATTTCTAATTAATCGAAAACTTTTCATTGTATGAGCAGTTTATGAGCAGTTATAACGAAATTTTTCACTGAAAATTCATTTCTTAACTTTAAATACCTTTAACTTTTGAATAAAACAATATTTTTTAAATTCCGTACGTACTTCTCTAGGTATTCTAATGTAGATTGGCGAGAATTTTTGTTGTTTGTTCTAGGTCAAAAATTGTGGATGCTAAACGTCACGCCTATTAGTCGACGATTTAGTACATGGAAAAAAAATTATTTTCTAACAACTTGATATTCATACTAAATAGAAGTGTAATAAATTTTATGAGTGAATCACTTTTTTATACGAAAAAAAAAAGTTAAATGCGCACATCATTTTATACCCGTTACTTTGGCCTAAGGCTTTAAGCATACACATAGTACGCTTATTTGTATTATATTTTTTTTCTCACGATGCGCGGTACGTATCGGAAGGGGGCAACACGAGGTTGTATGTAGAAAAAAAAGGTCACACGCCAATAGGAGACGGAGAATCAATCGTACAGACTCTGTTCGGATCGTATCGCGTTATGTTGGTCCCGCGCGTGCTTAGAACGAATCTAAAGTAAATTTACACATATATATATATATATGTGTGTGTGTGTGTACGTGCGTGCGTGCGCGCGCGCGCGCGTGTGTGTGTGTGTGTGTGTGTGTGTGTGTGTGTGTGTGTGTGTGTGTGTGTGTGTGTGTGTGTGTGTGTGTGTGTGTGTGGAGACGTACAGCACGGACGACTCATTGTTTACGTTGGTTGGCTCTGTTAGCGGACGATCATCAGAATATGCGTGTGTACGTCATCAGCAGCGGGATATCCCTCGGAGGTTTATTCATCGCGATATTGAGACACATTGTCGCATGCACACACCCAGCGCGTTCGCGGCAGCGAGGCATCTCGCGCGTTTCGAATTTACGATAAATTTACGTCACGTTAGTGTCGCGCTCGAAAGGGAGCGAAGAAAAACGCGAGCATGCTTGTCGATCAGCGGTAAATCATCGACTGCCTGGCAGCGTAGGCGCCGGTAGTCCGCGAACAGCACGTGGCGCCATCAAACGGCGCTCAGTCGCAACAACGCGCACTACGCTCAAATCTGCCGTTCGGACACGGTCTTACATAGCTCCGTGAACTTGGCGATACGACTTTGACCTTTCGATGTTTTTTAAATTTGAATCGTTTGTGAGGCGTTTGTGGTTGACTGTGAGATCAATTAAAACGTTTGTGAGACCGGTATTCACTCGAAAAATGAGAATTGAAAATTAGTGGTAATTTGGCAGATTGACTTTGAGTTTTCTATGTTTTTTTTTTCAATCGATTGTGGGTCGTTTGTGGTTGATTGTGAGATCAATTAAAACGTTTGTGAGACCGTAATTTGCTCGAAAAATGAGAATTGAAAACTGTCGATAAGTTACCGACCCGACTACCGGTGAGTGAGTAACTTGACTTTGTCTTTTCGATGTTTTTTAAAAATTGAATCGTTTGTGGGACGTTTGTGGTTGATTGTGAGATCAATTAAAACATTTGTGAGACCGTTATTGACTCGAAAAATGAGATCTGAAAATTAGTGGTAAGTTGGCAGATTGACTTTGACTTTTCGATGTTTTATTTTATTCGATTGTGGGTTGTTTGTGGTTGATTGTGAGATCAATGAAAACGTTTGTGAGACCGTTATTCACTCGAAAAATGAGAATTGAAAATTAATGGTAAGTTGGCAGATTGACTTTGACTTTAGTATGTTTTTTTAAAAATCGATTGTAGATCGTTTGTGGTTGATTGTGAGATCAATTAAAACGTTTGTGAGACCGTTATTTACTCGAAAAATGGAAATTGAAAATTAGTGGTAAGTTGGCAGATTGACTTTGACTTTTCACTGTGTTTTTTTCTTTTCAATTGATTGTGGCTCCTTTGTGGTTAATTGTGAGATCAATTAAAACGTTTGTGATACCGTTATTTACTTGAAAAATGAGAAATGAAAATTGTTGGTAAGTTACTGACCGGACTACCGGTGAACGAGCCACTCGTCGTTACCTTTCCGATGTTTTTTAAACTTGAATCATTCGTTCGGGTTTGTTAGTGGTTGACTATCAGATGAACTGACACATTTTGTGAAATTAAGTGTTTCGATGTGAGATCCCTTGGTAGCTAACGAATGATTTTCTCCCTCAATTTCGTTCTAATGACCCACAATTCAAGGATAACTGAGTTACTACTCCCAATTGATTATGTTTCGTTTGAGACTTTAGAACGAGACTGGTGAAGAAAACATAACAGAATTGCATTATCACTACGTTGTATTCCGTTGGATCCATCCACGACCAATTACGGCCCTGTATCGGATGCGCCTAGATGTAGATGGTTATTTGGCCGGTGTAATTAATGAATTAACTATCAAACGTTACAATGAGGCTACCAAACACGACCAATTGGTTATCTTTCGTTAAAGACTTGGAAGAATTAGATCGGTGAAGATAATATAACGGAATCGCATTATCACTAGTTTGTATTCCGTTGGATCCATCCACGACCAATTACGGCCCTTTATCGCATGCGCTTAGACGTAGATGGTTTTTTGGTCGGTGTAATTAATGAATTAACTACGAAAGGTTACAATCACGACCAAACGATTACCTTTCGTTTAATACTTCTAAGAATGAGATTAGTGAAGAAAACATAACGGGATCGCATTATCACTACTTCGTATTCCGTTGGATCCATCCATGACCAATTACGGCCCTCTATCGCATGGGTCTAAACGCAGATGGTTTGTGTAATTAATGAATTGACTACCAAACGTTACAATGAGGATATCAATCACGACCAATAGAGTATCTTTCATTTAAGACTTATAAGAATGAGATCGGTGAAGACAACATAATAGAATCGCATTATCACGACGATTGTATTCCATTGGATCCATCAATGACGAATAATACCCCACGATCACATGCGCATAGACGTATATGGTTTTTCGATCGGCGTAATTAAGGAACTAACTGCCAAACGATTTTGCATCGCTTTAACCCCATATTAAGAACTATCAATAAAAAATACACAGAACTCCAGAACTATGTCAGCGGCAGCCAGAATTGATTTTTTTCCCCCTCGACGGAGCAGCAGACTGATGGCGCGATGGAATGCTTTGAGCGAACCTACATTTTTTTCGGAAAAATGAATTATTTATTGGAGTTCTGGTTGCCCCCGCGAGAGTTCTGTTAAATTTATTGACAACTTTTCCTCGTCAGACAAATATCTACAACGGTACAGTCGAGTTAGTTTTGTGAAGTTGCCCCACTCCCCCTTAGAAAAAAACGTCACCAACAGCAGAACTATCAATAAATAGTACATAGAACTCCAGAACTATCAATAAAACGTACATAGAACTCCAGAACTATCAATGAAAAATACAAAGAACTCCAGAACTATGTGAGAGGCAACCCGAACTGATTTTCTTGTTGTTCTTCTGGATGAGCAGTAGTTTGATGTCGCAATGGAATTCTTTGGATGGTGGTAGATTTTTTTTTGGAGAATCGAATTTTTTTGGGAGTTCTGGTTGCCCCCGCAAGAGTTCTCTCAGATGTCTTTCCATCTTTTCCTCTTCAGACAAATATTTACAACGGTACACTCGCGTAAACTTTGGGAAGTTGCCCCCCCCCCCCCTAACGACAAAAAACTCATTACTAACAACAGAACTGTGAATAAAAAATACACAGAACTCCAGAACTATGTCAGCGGCAGCCAGAACTGATTTTTTCCCCCCTCGACTGAGCAGCAGACTGATGGCACGATGGAATGCTTTGAGCGAAACTACATTTTTTTCAGAAAAATGAATTATTTATTGGAGTTCTGGTTGCCCCCGCAAGAGTTCTGTTAAATTTCTTGACAACTTTTCCTCGTCAGACAAATATTTACAACGGTACACTCGAATTAGTTTTGTGAAGTTGCCCCCCCCCCCCCCCTTAGAAAAAAACGTTACTATCAACAGAACTATCAATAAATAGTACATAGAACTCCAGAACTATCAATAAAAAGTACATAGAACTCCAGAACTATCAATGAAAAATACAAAGAACTTCAGAACTATGTGAGAGGCATCCCGAACTGATTTTCTTGTTGTTTTTCTGGATGAGCAGTAGTTTGATGGCGCAATGGAATTCTTTGGGTGGTGGTAAATTTTTTTTTGGAGAATTGAAATTTTTTTGGGAGTTCTGGTTGCCCCCGCAATAGTTCTCTTAAATGTCTTTCCATCTTTTCCTCTTCAGCGAAATATTTACAATGGTACACTCGCGTAAACTTTGGGAAGTTGTCCCCCCCCCCTAACGACCAAAAAAATCATTACTAACAACAGAACTGTGAATAAAAAATACACAGAACTCCAGAACAGCTTTCAGTTCTTTAGCAAGCGCTTTTTTTCTTGCAAACTTTCCTTTGTATCGCATTTGGGTTGACATTTTCACGCTTTTTTAAATTTATATAAAATCTTTCGCGAAAGACGGATCGTAGGAAGTTCAACGCTATGACTGCAGGAAAACGCGCTGTTGCCAAGATTACAGCGCCGCTCTCTACACGAGTATGAGACCTATTTATGCATGAGGTGCGAATGATTGGGAAATATAGAGAGGGTACAAGCTCCGTCAAAAATTTACAACCAACAGCATCGTATAGGCATTGGATGTATATACTATACGCGTCGACCGAAACTTTTGGCTCATACGTGTACCTACAGAACTACCTTAAGGAATTAAAAATGGTTTGCCGACAGCGATTGAAAAAAAGTAAACTTACTTGAGCAACAATCTCTCCCTCACCATCGCAGTTTATCACAAAATGTTTTTCACAAACATACCGCGTTGGTTTCAACTCGACTCCGGAAATCGTTGCTTGCCACTTTTTGAAAAGTTCGGTGTCTTTTGACACTTTTAAGCCCGGTTCCACAATTTTCGGTTATCCGAGTTACCAGAGTTTAGCCAGCTCAGCGTGGTTCCGATTGATCCAGTCGCCCTTAAACTTCGGTTAACTCGGTTAACCGAGAGTTGTGGAACCGGGCCTAAATATCTGTCGGTGGTGGCGAAAAGAAAGAAAAGCTTAGATACTAAGCGGCCCACTCGCCGCTAATCAAATACGACCGTTGTTTCAAGACCTGAATATAACACCGTGCGTTCGGGTAATACGAGGAGCGATAGCCAATGACAGCTAGACTACGACGGGTACGACAGAAAGACCCTAGTGAAGTAGAGCTTTCATTGGAAATCGCTCGATTCGGACGGGAATCCGACTACACGTCTAGATGCGCTGAAACGAAATGCGCCGTCATTCCAACATGGAGTCTCCGGTCTCTTCCTCTCCCCCCTTCCTTCTCTTCTTGTCAATTGTTCTTCACTCGTCATCGCGCTCAGTCTTCGGGCGAGTACCTTTCCCTCTGCGAAAGACTTACGATCGTCGTTCTCAACACTTTGTCGCTTTTATTTCCCACGAAATCGTTCATTAGAGAGAGTAAAAAGATGTCGGGCGGTGCGCTTTTCAGTAACAACGCGACACGCGGCTCCAGCAAGTATCTCGTCGAGTTCAAAGCCGGCAAAATGACGATGAAGGGAAAAATGGTGTATCCGGACACTCGGAAGGGCCAAGTTTACGTCTATCAGTCGGACGACTCGCTCATGCACTTTTGTTGGAAAGATCGCACCACAGGCGTCGTCGAAGACGTCAGTAAAATACTCCGCTCCTTTTTTTTCTCGAAATGTGACATTTTTTTGCAAAAATAAGACAAGGGAACGTTTCTTCTCCAGGATCTGATCATCTTTCCGGACGATTGCGAATTCAAGCACGTCCCTCAGTGCGAGACGGGCAGAGTGTATTTGCTGCGCTTCAAGTCGACCAGCCGGAGGTTCTTCTTCTGGCTTCAAGTGAGAGGAATTGCCATTTTTTTACCGTTTCCTACGAGGTGAAGTGCCGAAGCGTGTGCGCCGACTGCATCAACCGGAAATGGTACTCAGGGGAGCAATGACTGGGCAATATGGCGGCTCGGCTAGAATTGCCCAGGAGCATCTTCGGCGTACAATTCCTCTAGCAAACTATGCACTTTTGCAGCTATTTGCTTTGTCAGGAAATAACGGCGCACGACTTGCCGCAAATGTGACCTAATTGTGCCAAAACTTGCCATTGTGAAGACAGGGATATTACAATATATGCGGCCCACAATTCTGACCATGCAGCCTTCACATTTGACCCGAAATAAGACTTTAAGAATGGTATAAAACGAAATTCGACCCTTGATCCTTACAATGCGGCAACAAAATCAGTTTAGTGCGCTTTATTACCGGGAACAGTTATTTCTCCACGAAGTGATTATTAGATAAAATAACTTTTCTGTTATTTTAACACTGAAATGTGCCTATGTTTTTCAGTAACTCGGACAGAAGTTGTCTCAGGTGTAATTTCAAAATTTTTCCAGACTGGGACAGCATATGTCCCTTCAGGTGTGAAAGGGTTAAGGGGTTTTAAGTTTATATGAGACAACATATTTTTTTTGTCAGGTTTATTTGAAACTTCGCATCAATGCACTAAAATAAGAATAATTATACATGTATTTAAGCAACTTCCAAAATTTAACGTTTAAGGGGGTTGAACAAGAGTGTTAACGTTTGTATGAGAAAACATTTTTCGACCAGATTTACTTGAAACTTACCAAATTTATTTTATATATAACACTATATGTCTTCCTCGTTGTTGGGTGCGTGTAGACCCGTCATGTAGTACTTTTGACCCCTTAACTGCGTTTGTTTGGGTTTACATGAATACACCAAGCAAACCCAAACATGAGGCGATCCATGTCACTTCGGCCAGTAAAATAAAAAAATCCATAAATCATTTTGAAAAATCGAGTTACTTTATTGAAAAATATTCGGAGTGTCGAAATTAAAAAAAAAAAATTCTGATATTTTTTCTCATTGATTACCATTTTTTTACATTTTTCCATTCAAATGGCTGTATCTTTGGCAGGATTTGACGTATTTACATTCGTAAAAAGCGATAACGTGCGTCTTTTTATGGCCTTCCAGAAAAAAGATTATTTAGATTTTATTGAGCAAGTCGAACGTCCGTTTCAGGGCAAAATATGCAAAAATATTTTTTTCTCACGGAAAGACACTCGTTATTTTATTTTTTTAAAGTTCCCCGAATTGTGAATACGAAAAACGGATTTTTGGTATTTTTTATATTATGGGATTCCTAAACATGGTGAAGGAACAGCTATTTAAAAAAAAAAATTATTTTTTAATTAATATTCGATTGAAGAGTGTGGAGCCTGGTAAACATACAGCGAGTGCTCCACACTCTTCAATCGAATATTAATAAAAAATGAAAAAAATAGCTGTTACTTCACGGTGTTTAGGAATCCCATAATATAAGAAATACCAAAAATCCGGTTTTCGTATTCACAATTCGGGGAAATTTAAAAAAATAAACAACGAGTGTCTTTCCTTGAGAGACAATATATTTCTGCATTTTTTACCCTGAAACGGACGTGCTCAATAAAATCTAAATTAATTTTTTTCTAGAAGGCCATAAAAAGACGCATATTTTCGTTTTTTACGAATGTAAATACGTCAAATCCTGCCGAAGATACAGCCATTTGAATGAAAAAATGTTAAAAAATGGTAATCAACGAGAAAAAAAGTCAGAATTTTTTTTTTTTCGACACGGTGAATATTTTTTAATAAAATACCTCGATTTTTTAAAATTATTTGTGGATTTTTTTTTTACTGGCTGAGGTGACATGGATCGCCTCATATGTGTAATGATTTGTATAGAAGTGTATTTATGCCAAGTTTCCAACAAAGCTGACCAAAAAGTTTGTTGTCTGATATAAACTTCAAAACCCCCGTATCACTCCCTTAAGGATCGAATTTCGATTTTTAAGACTCTGGAAAAGAGTCTTATTTTGGGTCAAATATAAAGACTGCGTGGCCAGAATGAGAGGCCACAGATATCGTAATACTGCCGTGAAGACAATTGCAGTACATAATGTTAACACGTCGGACAAATGTCACCTATGGCGTTTTAGCGAAATTCTATGGACCTACGATGTTGAAGTTCGCATAGTTGGAATGCAACGATACATTTTCTTATTTCCCAAACTTACTCAAGCACATTCAAGCTACAAAAATGACGGACATATATTTTGGATTCCTTTTTAGTGATCTATGCACTAAATCTGTAAAATATTTTGCATAATAATGGAAATGAGAATATTAAAAAGAATTTTCCTTGCATTCCAACGATGGAAAGTTCAACCCAATATGGACCTACGATCATGTGTATCGCCAACTTCTAATTCGAGACAATAACGCACCTAACGCCACCTACCGCCGAACCGAAAGAAAGTAATGAGCGATCCAACGCTCACTCTTAAGGGGCTATAACAGTGTGAACACTGAGAATTCGGGTGATTTTCGAGAATTTTTTGGAAGAAAAGTACTTAAGGCAGGATTCTACTTTGAAACCATGAAAAAAACGCTATTTTCGTGAATTTTTTCTGAGAATACTATTAAAGATATCGATATGGGGTTTAAACTGTTCAATAAATACACTCTTTAAGTACATAAAAGAATGTTTTAAATGTATTTTATTAATTTTTTCTACACGTAAAATATGTTTAAAGCCAACGCCTCGAAAAGCAGGTACCGTTGCCGTGGTCGTGAAATCTTCCCGACGGATGGTCTGAAACAAAAAAATCAAATAGTTTCATGTTCAGTATGTCTTCAGGAACCGACCTAACTAGAATATTTCATATACGTGCAAAATTAACAAAATGGCGGCTAAAATACGAAAAAAATGCGTTTTTTGGGTCTTTTTTTGCAATAAAAAAATTGTTCTAATCAAAATTTTAAGTTGATTGTAGTTAGGTCGGTTGGTACACACATATAGAATATGTGTTCCAAATTTCATAAGGATCGGTTCAGTACTTTTTGAGTTATCACGACTACGGTACTTGAAAATGTCGTTACGAGAAAAACGCGTTTAAAGTTTTGGTGAGTCCGGGCCGCACGCCGGGCGGGTCACAATAGCGCGCTCAGGTAGGTGCGTTCGAAAGGCGAAAAAGGATAGTTAGACAGCTTGGAACTTTATACAATTTTGACCGAACATTCTTGAACATATTTACTTTCGAAAAATGTAAAAAAAAAAAAAAAATTTTCAAAGTTTCAAAGTAGAATCCTGCCTTAATTAAATGTTTCGGAAAATTAAGAATATATTTGGCTATATTTGACCTATATTACATAATTTTTTCATACAAAAATATTGAGATCCAAGCGACTTATGCGCTGCCTTCGAAAGCGCAAAAAAAAGTTCCTCCACTGCTGACATGATACCGGCCGATTGAGTAGCTGAAACCGAAAAAGGAAAAAAATGTCGTTAAACTGGAAGGTATTTCCTGTACAATGACGTAGGATTTTCGAAAAATATCAAAATCTAACAAAATGGCGTAGTTATGAAAAAATGTCTGTTTTCTTGCCTATAAAATGGCCGTTTTTTTCCATGCCAAATCGTCAATTTTCATCCAATCAAAAATATCCTACGTCATTGTGGAGTAAATATATTCAAGAGTACTCAGTTTAAATTTCAACTCAATCAGAGTTGGGCGTAATTCTATTTATAAATACGAAGACGAATTTATTCACATCGTGATTTTCATGTGAATATAAATACAAATTTATTCATACTTTACTTATTTGTATTCACATGCATGCATACAAATACAATTGTATTCACAAATATTCTGAATATACAAATAAATTTACAGAAAAATTGTGAATGTTCACAAAAAAGGTGAATATTTACTACAAAATCCTGTGAATTAAAAAAAATTAACGTCAAAATCTGTGAATGCACAGCAATTTGTATTCACAAAAAATTGTAAATACAAAAAAAATCACAAAATAAGTTGTGATTTTTTTCGTATTTAAGACAAATTAAAATCAAATGCACAATGGTTAGATCAACATTTACACCAAAAGTGAGTTCTTACGTATTTTGAGAGAAAACATTGCGTCGAGGCAAAGAAATTTTTGCAAAAAAAGTTGTGAGTTTCAAATATTACGTTATAAATATGAAAAATTCACAAAATGAGTGAATTTCCTCAAATTGAAGAAAATTCAAATCGAATTCACGACAATTATATTAAAATTTACACCACAAGTGAGTCCTTACGTATTTTGAGAGAAAACATTGTGTTGAACTCACCAAGTAAGAACTCACTGTTGGTGTAAATTTTAATCTAATCATTGTGAATTTGATTTTAATATGTCTTAAATACGAAAAAATTCACAACTTATTTTGTGAATTTGTTCGTATTTACAATTTTTTGAATACATTATTTGCATTCACAGATTTTTATGTGATTTTTTTTAATTCACAGGATTTTTTGTAAATATTCCCAATTTCTTCTGTGAATTTATTTGTATGTTCAGAATATTTGTGAATACAATTGTATTTTTATGCATGCATGTCAATGCAAATAAATTCGTATTCGTATTTATAAATAGAATTACGCCCAACTCTGAAGTCAATCGGATAATTGCTCTTTGAGTTACAATGTCAGCAAATTTGAAAAATCTCATTTCGAGAAAAAAAAGCGTTTAAAGATTTAACTATCGATTTTTGCAAGATAAAATGATATTAATATAAATGATAATAATATTCTTGAAAGTATAAACTGTTGAAAAAGGCAAAAAAAATTGATTTTTTGGAAGTGTCACACTGGTATAGCCCCTTAACGCAAGCCGCGAATTCATTTTCTCCGCAGGATCTGAAGACTGACAAGGACAAGGAACATTGCAGAAAGATAAACGAAGTTTTGAACAATCCTCCGACGCCGGGCTCTCAGCGCGGTGGTGGGGCCAATCACGAGGGCGATTTGCACAATCTCTTGAACAACATGTCACAGCAACAGTTGATGCAACTGTTCGGAGGCGTAGGTCAAATCGGCGGCTTGGGCAGCCTCCTGGGGACTATGAACAGGCCGCACGGCGCGAGAACCACGACCGCCACCACTGGCACCTCGACCCCCGTCACCACTTCCGCCGCTAGACCACCCGCTGCACAGACTCCCGCACCTACGACCGTCACCGAGGCACCTAAACCTGCAGGTTCGTCGAAACACGGACCGCGTGTTCTTCGCACTTTTTCACCATTTTTGGACGATTAGTGTGGGAATCGTTATGTTTTTTTGCCCTCTTTTTCAGACTTACCCACCTATCCGGAACTACCTGGCTGGGAAACTATGGCTCAGGTAATACATCTCGTCGAGTATATTGCGAAATTCGTGTGGCGAAGCGAAATATTTTTTTTCGTAGATCGAGTGTGCCTTTCGGTGTATAGACACTGAGGTGACTGGTCGCTTTTCGTTTCATTTCACCATTAATATCTGTTACAGTTAAAAGTCAATTTCACATTAAACTCGTTTTCCCTAATAAAAAATGGAGTTTACCGATGAATAAATTTAAATGTTAGCTAAAACTCGTCTTAAGGGGCTACATCTACCAAGAGGCCCGAAAAAATGGCCAAATTCTGAATACTTTCTGGGACACGGTTGGCAAAGAAACGCATTTTTTTCAACACGAAGGTACATATATTGAGAGCCTACAAAAAATCACCAAAAAATACAGGAAAACAACAAAAACATGGCTGCCGGCAGATGATGACATTTTTTCGCGACATATAGCAGTGGATACTCCACCTTAAGGGGTTAAAGACCACAGTAACGTGTATAAAATCATGTGCGAATTTAACAATTTTGTTTCGTATGAAAAAGTGAGTCACTCATAAAATTAAATACACATCTATTTAGTATGAATATCAAGCTGTTGAAAAATATATAATTTTTTTCGATGCACAAAATGGCCGACTACTAATATTTTCTTTTATCTTTTTTTAGGCGCTCCGCGGCGTGATATTTGGCATCCACAATTTTTTACCTAGAACAAAAAACAAAAATTCTCGTCAATCTACATTAGAATACCTAGAGAAGTACGTACGGAATTTAAAAAATAATGTTTTATTCAAAAGTTGTAGGTATTGAAACTTAAGAAATGAATTTTCAGTGAAAAATTTCGTTATAACTGCTCATAAACTGCTCATAAAATGAAAAGTTTTCGATTAATCAGAAATTCCGTACATACTTCTCTGCAAAATGCAATTAGGAACATAACTTTTAAATTTGATGTAAATCGAGTGAAAATTGTTGAAGTTATTTGTCACGTCTATTGGAAAAAAGCTGTTTCCAGAAGTTCCGAGTAGTCGGCCATTTTGTACATCGAAAAATAACTATATATTTTCTAACAGCTTGATATTCATACTAAATAGTTGTGTAACTAATTTTACGAGTGATTCACTTCTTCATACGAAAAAAAATTGTTAAATCGCACATGATTTTAAACCCGTTACTGTGATCCCTTAAGGGATCATCACAGTGTAACGGGTCGAAAAATAGCTGATTTTCGCGATTTTTTTTTCGTTGGCTAAAATACGCTAATCAGTCTGACTTTTTTTATGGCAAATCAAAGCACTTATGAAGAACAGAAGATATATTTTTAAACGGTTATTTCTATTCGTTGTACATTTTTTTAACGCTTGAAAATGTCTTCGAAAAAAAGGAGTCCTCACGGTGGGGGTAAATATTATGGGAAACAGCATTTGTAAAAAGATTATTAATCAGTATGAAAGCCGTTATCTTGCTATGGAGGTTTTTTTAAAATAAAAATTGATGAAATGGCGATGGTCTGAAGAAGAAATAACGAATTTAGATTATTTTTCGACAGTTTTTCGACAAAAAAATATGCAGATTTAAAAAAGCTTCCATAGCAAGATAAAGAATGGCGTGAAGAATATTGTGTCAACATTTGAGACGGATAGCTTGAAAACTCTTCCTTTGAGAGTGTACACCGTTTTGAAAAACAACATTCACGCCGCCGCTCGAATCACTTTTTCTAAGAAAGGCTGTAGCGACCGAAATTATTCGAATTTCGCGCCAAAAATTGAGCAACGTGTTTATAACCTTGTATACTATTGGATGATGCAACAACAAAAAATCGATTTTTTGAAAATCTTACACTGTGATGATCCCTTAAAGTTTGAAGTATGGTGCTGCTGAGACTCGTTCGGCCGACTCGTAGAAGCTGTAGCTCATTCAATTTCAGGAATATTTTAATGACATTTTCGGGGAATATTATTATAAAAATATTAAATTATTACCCGAGGAATCTTATTATAAAAATATTGAATTATTATTCGGGGAATATTATTATAAAAATATTAAATTAGTATTCGGGGAATATGATTTTAAAAATATTGAATTATTATTCGGGGAATATTATTATAAAAATATCTCAGAAAAATTCAACTTTTTGAACCACCTAGGTAGATGTAGCCTGTTAACTAGGAATCAGTCAAAACTATTTCCGAACAAGCTCAAACTTTGGTTTGTTCCGGCTTGTTCCCAAAAACTAGATATAACAAAATAAATCAGTTAAGGGCTTAGGCTACTGCGATGATTTGAAAATCAAAGTGATTGAAAAAAATTAACTCGAAGGAATAAGTAAGATGACTTGAAAAATCGTTTGGACATTTATTTGGATGGGTATTAACAAAGTTATGTAGCAAATTTCATTTAAAAAATATTAGTTACTGAAGAAATTATAAATAATCTCGTGAAAGATCTTTGAACGTGAATGGCTCAACGGTCTACTTGATTTTGGCCGCACGATCGATATGAAACGAAACAAAAACAAATTTTTTCCTTAAAATAGATAATATTGGCCAAGAGTCGACCGAGCTTTTTGTTGTTATCGTGTTGCAAACGTCAAACATTGACCTTTTCTTCGATTTTTTAAAGGAAAAATGCCATTATCATTGTTAATAACTAATGAAAGAAAATGTTAAGAAGAAAATCGTCCATCAAGACTAAACTACTATTACACTGAATAAGTGTGCCAAATTTCAAGTTAATCCGTTCATTAGATGTCGAGAAATCGTGTACACCGTTTTGAAAAACCTAGTTTCGAGAAAAAAACGCGTTTAAAGTTTAACTAGCAGTTCTATAGTTGTAATTATAAGTTTACCTTCAATTCGTAAGTTCTGCACCATGTGTTGGACCTTCCTCTTCGATTCGAGTTTCTTAAAGCAACGAACGAGTGTTCGTCATTTTCACAGTAGCCTAACGCCTTAAAACTTTATCCAAATGAGGTCAAAGTTTACGTTCGTTTGGGTTTGTTTACGTTTCTAAAGATAAATTCTAGTTTTCACTAAAAAAAACTAGTTGGAACGAAGGCGTTCAGGCAGAACTAGTTTCTACCAAGTAAAAAGCGTTTAAATTGAAAACAGGTTTTAACTGTAACATATCCATGTGCAATGAAGGGAAAGAAAGAAAAAAGATGAAGACCAATGAGCTTGAGCTGCGTAGCGCTATACACAAGGTGTCCCTTTTCGTTGGCACAACGAAATATGCTGAAGGGGATGCACATTGGGAGAAAAAGTTGCGATCAAAAGTTTCAAGCAACAAAAGCAATGGTGTAATTTGTTTTTTATTTAGTTTCAATTGTCAAGGTTATTTCAAGATAAACATTACTTTTTATATGGAAACCATCGTTTTTTTTTTGCAGAATCATTATTTCCGTAACAAAATAGGTAACTTTTGTCCGAAACTTTTTTCCGTTTGACTTCAATTTCCACAAATCGCGATAAAGAAATTTATTCCACGAAATATTAATATTTAATCAAATTGTACTAAATCGAAAAAAGTTTAAGACAAAAGTTACCTATCTCGTTACCCAACAAACGATGCCAAAAAAATCCCTATTTCCCAGTCGAACAACTAAAAGTGACCTTGAAATGACCTTGAAAATTGTCACCCAGGAGAAAAGATCGAACACCACAATTTTCGTTGCTTGGAACTGTGAAACTTTTGTTGGAAATATTTTTTCCTAAAACGCATCCCTCTCGACATATTTAATTGTACGATGTCAAAGCTTGCAACGTTAGAGTGCAACGAAAATTCTTTTTTATTTTGTTTTTTCCTCACTTTCATCATCATCTAAAATCTTTTCTTACATATTTAGGCTGAAAGTCTTTAATAAGCATCCTGAAAAACGTTGAGTGATTTTCGTGAGCTAAATGTGCTAGAAAAATTGGGCTACGAAACTTTCGTTGCATTCCAACGATGGAAACTTCAATATCATTTAATTGTGCCAACTTGAGCGATACACCCTGTATATGTCTCAAGCTTTTCTTTTCCTCATTGGCCCGATCACTTCGTCCTAGCGGCGGAGGTTTTTTTGTCGCCGGCGATTCCGTTCCGAAAAAAGTCCATAGATTGAGTTTTTTTATTAACAAAAAGGTTCCCCCCTTAAGGGGGGCACTCCATACAAAACGCCAAATTTCCGTCGATTTTCATGATTTTTTTTAGAGTAAGGAATGTACATATCTTATCAGGGTCATAGGTACTTTTTATTACACAATTCTAGTTTTCAAAACGATTTTGTTGCTTGAAATAAGTTAGAAATGGCGGAGGTATAACCGCCGAATGCGGTGTACACTCCAGCACCTCGTAGGATTATCTGAAACTGTCTGCGCAACAAAAATTGATTAGTATATAAATGTGGTCACTTGATGGACTATTAATGTCGGGAAATCGTTTCAAACTTTGACCCAGCTAAAAATATGTTTATTTTTATAATTTTTAGTCGGGCTTAGGTTCGTCAATGGCACATAAGTATAATAAAAACGTGTGCCAAATACGAGCTTGATCGGTCGAATAGTTTTTGGATAATCGAGTACACCGATTTTCAACCGATTAAAAAAAAAGTTTCGAAATAATCGCTTTTAAGGGGTCTTCTCATTTTAGAGGCTAAAAAAGGCTATTTTTATGATTTTTTCATAGGTTTATATTGTAGATATTGATATAAAAGTTTTTACACTTAATAAATACACTTTCGAAATACATTTGAGAAAAATGTATTAATTTAAGTCACTAAAGACGAAAATGGTAGTTAAAAAATATCCTAAAAACATTGTGGGTCTGCGCTAATGATGAAATCTCGGAGATGGATCACCCGAAACAAAAAAATCAAACGGTTTTAGTATGTTACGGCTATAGCGCATATCATACGATTTTTCATATATGCAAAAATAACAAAATGGCGGACATTTTTTGAAAAAAAAAAAACAAAAAAACGTGTTCTTTCACTGGTTTTGGAAAAATAAGTAAATATAACATTTAAAAAAAATCCTTGATATGCGCTATAGCTATAGTTGTAAAGAATATGTGGTTAAAATTTCATAAGGATCGGTTCAGTAGTTACGAAGATTTTATCAACAAGCCGTCGACAAACGTTGTTTCGAGAAAAACGCCTTTAAAGTTTGTTTGAATTACACAAATACATACATTTAAGAAAAAATGTATGTCGAAAGTGTATTTATTAAGTGTAACAACTTTTATATCAATATCTATAATATAAACGTATCAAAAAAATTCATAAAAACAGCCTTTTTTCAGCGTCTAAAGTAAGAAGACCCCTTACAGTTTCGGCAAGGGAAAAACGTATGATTCTGTGACTTACCGACTAGTCAACTATTCCAACACCATATAATAGTCCTTCAGCTTTCTCGTGATACTATATTTCTATGGGCACAGAAGCGTTTTTAACGGCCATTTTTGAATAGACGACTCACCTCTCCACATGGTGCCTATACCAGCGCGTAGGGCTCCAAACGGAGCGGAGGTTAGTCACGATTAAAGGCTCTCGGGACGTTATTTTCGAGAATTGACCAAAATCACTTACTGCATGGTATTCTACAGATTTCAAACTATAAATTTGGGCAATAAAAAATGCATTTTTCTGAAGCATCTAAATGGAGTGCCCCCTTAAAGAAAAAGCCTCGCGAACTCGAGTCTCTCTCTCTCTCTCTCTCTCTCTCTCTCTCTCTCTCTCCCCGTCCCCTTCGTTCTCCTCTCGCTCATGATCGTCTACGACCGGAAGTAGCCTACACTGAGAAAAAAAATCATTGACCCAATATCATTGGTGTTATTTAATGAAATTTCGTTGATTTAATTGTAAAATTGTTGATGTAAATAATCAGATTTATTAATCCAAACAAAATGCTATTGACTTTAATAACATGATAAAATTAAAAGTTTTTTCTTCATTGAAAATATTTATTGTTGGCCGAAAACAATATTATTGAAACTATCTAAAAAATTATCGCGATCAAATTATATAATTTTGAATGCATTTTCTGCAGCGAACAAAAAAAACGTTTCAATTCATATCATGAATATTGTTAATTCGAATACACAAGAAAAATTGAATTTCGCTCGTTTGATTCAGATAAAATTTCTATTAAGTAAATATGTTATTTTTTTTTTTTTCACCATATCCGATATTGATTTCCAAGTACATTATTCGTTAAAATATTAATATTTTATTTTTATTGAAAAAATATTAAGCAAATGTCTGAATTGGTTAAAAAATCATGCGAAAATAAAATTTGTTTCTTGCGCAGTTGGTTGAAAAAATTCAACCAAATCATGGCCGAGCGCCACCGAAATTATAGGTGTGAGGAAACCCGTAGTTCTCGGAGTAACCGCTAAAAGCCGCACGCGCGCTCATTTCTTGTAAGCGTAGCGCGAACTGAAAATCTACTTAAACGTCGGAGAAACTCTAAAGAGAATCGTAAGATCGAAGTGTAGTATCTGTTC
The DNA here is from genome assembly GCA_964007375.1 of Ophion obscuratus. Lineage (NCBI taxonomy): Eukaryota > Metazoa > Arthropoda > Insecta > Hymenoptera > Ichneumonidae > Ophion > Ophion obscuratus. Next base: position 21,247,154 of record OZ023319.1, on the reverse strand, counting down.
TTACAGTTGAATATCTGATATTCTCTCCATGGATATTCCATTGGATATCTGATATTCTCTCCATGGATATTCCATTGAATATCTGATATTCTCTCCACTATTTTCGTGGATGATCATTCTAATGCTCACTGTTTATCTAAGATCTAAAACAAATTGAAAAACTTACGTCCCACGGCATATTCGTTTCGATGCAGTAACGACATCATTAATTCTATTGATTATATTTTTGTACGAAATAAAAAATGTTGTAGCAACTGCTTAATTATTTAATCCATACATCTACGGATTGTATATAGAATGATTTCAATAGAATATAACTTTATTTGAAAGATAATGTAGATATTCGGATAACAGAAGAGCTTTTTTAAATAAAATAATAAGTTATTTAAATCAATCACATTTTCCAATATTTTATAGTATTCTAACAATCTCATATATTGGTGGCACTCCGCAGCAGCACATTTATTTGGATCAACCAATATATTTTTTTGATTCAACTGGTTTTTTTTTCTCAGTGTCGGGTGTAAATTCACCTATCGGCAAAAGTCCGCGTTTGCAAGTGAATCAAACCCCTCATTTTATTCAGGCTTCGAAAAGAGCGTCGAAAGTTTGATGTCGTTGGACGGTGAGGAGGATGAGTGGGGGGGGGGGGCGTAGCTCGTTTTCCGTTGTTCTCGGTCGGCTAAAGCAAAGCTTATTTACCGGCAGAGGGGAGTAGCAAGCGAGCTGACGAATTCCATCCCGGCTGCGATAACGTCGACGGAAAGTCTGGAGAGGATAATGAGCGGTCACTTGCCACCCGGGGACAACCTCTTGACGACGCTATCGTCCCCCCAGTTCTCCCAGGCGCTATCAATGTTCTGGTCTGCTTTGCAGTCGGGCCAGGCGAGCCCAGTAATACGTCAGTTCGGGCTGGGCCCGGATGCGGTTAACGCGGCGGCGAGCGGTAACCTCGAGGCTTTCGTGACCGCCCTCGAGACCGACGTCAAGGCCGGTGGACAGTCGACCAACGTTGGACAGCAACAAACAGCGGCTCCTCAGCAACGTCAGAAAGAAACAACAACAACGACGACAACGACGACGGCGAGCAGCGACGAAGACAAGAGCAAGAAACAATCGCCATCGGGTGGCCCGACGAGCGGTGGAAAGTCCGCCAAGAAGGACAACGACGACGACGACGAGGGAATGGCCCTCGATTGAACGTCGCCACGGAATTCCCAAATCCATCACCCCCTCCCGCCCCTCCATCCTTACTATTCGCGAAACGAAACTCTTGTTCTTTCTTTCGTTCTTTGTATACACCGAACTGGAAAATATTCGTCGTTCCTAAACGTCCGAGAATCTATGCGCGCGCGTGTGGTTTGTGTGTGTGTAGGTGAGTGTCAAAATATCGGAAGCGATACTGCCGAGGCAAATTGTGCTCCACTTGTGCACCTTGCGAGAATTTTCGTCCCGGCTCTCAGGCTAGCGTGAGCCCCAGATTTAACAACGTCTCGGGTCCTTCAGACCTATATATACAGTGGGTAAAAAAAGTATTTGTCCACGTCGTCTTTTTCAAATAATCCTACGAAAAAAAATTAAATGCTTTATTAAGTTTCTATGTTCGATAGCTTATCCTAAATATACGTCGTGCCAGTTTACAAAAATAAAGCCAAATTAACAATAGTTCCCTGTGGGATGTACAAATACTTTTTTACCCACTGCATATGTGCGAAATATGAAGCAACTTGGGCGGTAGTTATATGTGTATATCTAAGATTGAAACATCCGAATCCGAAAAGGAGAAAAAAAAACATTTTTGCGCGTATGTGAAATTAACCGTTTTAAAAGATAAAGGTTCGAAAGGATGATTCTACACGCTACTTGTATATATAGTGTCCGCAAAAGTACTATTTTTCTAAAAAGAAACGTTTTTCCTTCTTTTTTTGGAGGATATATATGAGGTATTCCACGTGAATCCGGTGAACTTTTTCCCTGATCCCCGCCAATTCGATTTTTTTTAAATCTGATTCCATTGACTCTAAACGACACCCTGATTTTTTTACATGGTCCGAAACAACCCTTAGTATAAAAAAAACGACCAAATGGTTATTCAAAAATGGTCGAAAAAATTGATTGTGGGTATTAAAATATTTAAGTATCCGCCCGAAGTAAGCGGTTCTTGAATTTGTCGGATTTTTTGTAACGTTAATCGCTCAGAATCCACAGAAAAAATCACACTTCCACTGCGGATGATAGATTGAACATTTTTACATATAAGTACGCATTTTTGGGAATTTTTTCATATTTTTAAATCTGTGCGTTTTTTTCGGAGAATTTTTTTTTACGAAGGGTTGTTACGAAAAAGGGTGAAAAAAATTCAGGATATCTTTTAGGGTCAATGGAATAAAAAAATTAATCGAATTGGCGGGGGTCAGGGAAAAAGTCCACCGAAATCACGTGAAATACCTCATATATATATGTAGCATGTAAAATTATCCGTTTTTATTGAAGAATAAAGATTAAAAGTAATAATTTTACATGCTATATGTATATATAGTTTCCGCAAAGGTATTCATTTTTTTTTAAATCCTTTTTTTCTTTTATTGGCGGATGTTTTTATCTTGATATACATATATATATAAATGTGACAATTAAAAAGTCGCCATGTGTTTTCTGAGGCTCAGGCGAAGATTTCACGGCCGAGAAAAAAATAGTATTTAATGGTTTCTCCAAGTCCTCTTTGAAAAAAAAAATACACCGTATTTTTGTGATGATTAGTATTTGCCCGAAAAAATTGAGCAATCTGGGAAAAAATCCAAATTCCATTTTGAGTTGGGCAGAATGACGATAAATTTATTCCGAAAACGAAACATTCTAAAAAAAATCTTGAAAATTTGATAATCTAATTTCTCGATGAGGGGATGCGCAGAAAAAGTTTTTCAGGAGCTTTTCGTATTCGAAGTTGAGTTTTTCTTCGTTCTGCCGTATTAGAAGTGAAATTTTCATTTTTTCTGACAATTACGACTCGTCACGAAAATACGCTGTATTCTTTTTTTGTTCGAAGAGGGCTTGAAGAATGATCGAAAATAATATTCGCAAATATGCGCAAGAGGCTTAAGGGACACATGGCCACCTTGCAATTGTCACCCTGCCTAATATACAAATTCCATAATTACGTTTGGGGCCTCGGGTTATCCTACTTTCTCCGATTCTCCAGTTCCGCAAAAATGGATGCAATTGTCCGGAACTTTCGATCCCGAGAGCACGGGCAAATTCTCATTTGGCGCGAAACTTTACGAATGCAGCCGGGTGGAGGAACGTCGCAGCACGTACGAACGAATTTCGCCTTATAACAACGCGGACGAATTTAATTCCGTCTTATCGACGCGAGATCCGTTTAGTATTATTCCATACATCGATATTTGTACGTGAACGCACGAGTCTCGACGCGTCAATAAAAATGAATTTGGCAAAGTATCGTGAGTTTTATTGTTGTTTTTTGTTGTCGATGGAGGCGGCCCTGGATTGGCAAGTTATTTTTATCGCAATCATTAGAAATTCGTTTGGGTTCGTTAGGGCCTGTTTAGGTAAGTACTGGCTACAGTGCTCGCAAAAAAATATTTTTTTGCCATTCAAATTCTTTTTCCATCTCGCTAAAAAAAATTGCCAAAAAGCAACGAAAAAAATCCCAATTTTGAAGGGTGTATTTCAGCGTCTAGGGGGGCTCTGCAGATGGAAAAAAATACGTGTCGAATATTTTTCACGAAATTTATAAATATGCCAAGTGTATCAAAATCGGGGGGGATTGTAGGAAGCAAAAAGTAAACAGGAAAACCTCGCTCGGTTTTGTTGTAGAACGAATTTAAAAACCTTTTTTCTTCATTTTCTCTTCCGTTTTGTGTTTTTTGTTTTGTTGTAAAAAAACTTACGGTTTTGTTGTAGAAAAAATTGAAAAAAATACTGTTTAATTTTGTGTTTTTTTTTTATTTCGCATTTTTCTTTGCATTGTCTGAAAATAATTTTTCATTAATTTTCTTTGTTACAGTTTTGTTGTAGCACGAATTTAAAAACCTGTTTTTCCTCTTGTTTCGTGTTTCTTTAGTTTCGTTGGAAAAAAGAAAAAACGCGCGCGATTTTGTTGTAGAAAGAATTTTTAAGAAACGCTTTTTCTTCATTTTTAATTTCATGTTTTTTTTCTATATTTTTAATTTCTTTCACGTTGTATGGAGAGAATTTTCATTAATTTTTTGTTTTTGTAGAAATAATTTTTCCTCAGTAGAAAAATCTCTGACCTTCAAGCGCAATTTTTTCTACAAACTTATTCTAAAAAACGTTTTTTTTCCTTTGTTTCGTTACTTTTTCAATTTTTTACATTGTCGGGAAAGATTTGTCCATTAGTCTTTTTTTACTATATTTCCCTTGCTGTCGATTGAAAATGGGACGTTTTTTTTTAATTGTAGAATTGTCCAAATCGCATTTATAAAAATATTTATAATTATCACACATAATGTACAAAATTGCCCACGCATCGAAAATTACATGTAATAATTTTCAAAAACCTCGGCCAATTTGTATCGTGCATTATTAATAATGATTATAAAAATTCAATATTAACAATAACAGCATGCTGCTAGACCGCAGCGCCTGGCGATCTTGGTACTACATTGGCCGCAAGCGACCTTGAACTAGATACTTCTAGGCGACCCCGTCGTACACCTTATATATATATATATATATATATATATATATATATATATATATATACACATATATATATAAGGTGTGTAAGAACTATATATATATATATATATATATATATATATATATATATATAGTTCTTACACACCATATAGTTCTTCCGAATGGACGAAATTGCAAAGAAATAAACTCCCTTGCATACGTCCTTTTCCGACGTCCACGGCTCACCGGTCGCCTCAAACTCTCAAGAAAAAAGAAAAAACAAACAAAACGTGACAACAGCGGCACCCTATACCGCTGACCTTGCACCCTATCGAGGCGCGCGCGTGATGCGATTGATTATCCAAAGGTAGTATGAGCGAGAAACCCGGGTAAGATGTCGTACGCATGCCTGAGGCGCAAAACGTCCCAACGGCGGGAACGCTCGGGGCGAATCGCGCGTCATTGTTTACGACGCACAAGCAAGGCATTGGCCGAGCCATATTAATCGATATATAAGTATTGCACCGCGAGCGACGTTCGTACGAGGCGCTTGGCGGGTCGCGCGAAAGAAAAAAAAACATTGCACACGAATTACGCCAAGAGCGAAGAGATAAACATTCGTCGCTTTTTATCTATGGCTGTAGGAAGATGGTGAGTGGGAAAAAATGTCCAGCTACATTTCGACAAATCTCCGGGGTGGTTTCCAAAAGTGTGACGCGTCTTGTTGCGCTCTACCTCCAACGAACTAATTGTCGTCGTATTATTTTGCAAAGCGAATAAAAACAATATTCGCGAGAGCGAAGCGCCTGCGTGCGAATCTCCCTCGCGAACGTACACGGCGTGCGGGGCGAGTGCGCGTGCGCGAATCGCACAAGTAGCGGAGGCGGCGACGGCGGGAGAGCGGCAGCGGTGGGGGGCAAACGTCGAGCGAGAGAGTCGCCTCGCGACTTCCGTGCTGATACTCGGTGAATTTCGGCTCGGGAAAAGAAATAATAATAACAAATAATCTTATGCTCAGCGTGAGAGTGAGATAGAGATAGCGTTGGTGCGAGTGCCGCTGAGGCGTTTAACCGTGGCGTCGTCGCGCGATTACATTATAACGCGATTATGCGTCGCGTGAGGACGCCGCAGCCGCTGTCGCGCGCGATCGGTACAGCAGCCGGGTGCATTCGCTAAATAAGCGCGGGTCAATTCGCCTCGAACGTTCCATTGTTGTGACAGCGAGCTACGATGCCCCGGTACGAAACGAGAGTGAGAGAGAGAGAGAGAGAAAGAGATTGGGAATTTCGCGGGTGTATCGGAGACGCGCGTTCGGCGTATACGCGGACTCGCGGGCATGCATGCGGGAGGATACAGTCGTATGTAACGCGCGCGGAAGGGCGGAGGGGGGGACGTGTAAAATGGCAACCTTAACACCCGGTCATTGTTTTCATCCAACTGGCAAAACGCCCCCGCGAAAAAAAGAATCTTTAAATCTCATACTTGTCGATTTCTAACGGCATTTCCGGTACACGGGTCGCAACGTATCGCAATGTCAACACGCAGTTCGTGCTCGCGCGTTTCTTATCCGCAAACAGGCACACGGACGCCTCGCGAAATGTTTTTCTCCATGCCGATCTACAAATCAGTGCGGCAAAATCCACCGAAAATAAAAAACAAACCAAAGTCAATTGACAATATTAAAAAATAAAGATATCGTATTTCAAAAGATCGAAAAAATCTTTTGAAATATCAGATCTCCATTGTTTGCTGTCGAATTATCTTTTTCTATCTTATCTTTACCTCATTGCTGGAATGAACAGTTCCTATTTTTCCGCACTTTTCAATTTTCTTTCGTACGAGAGCGAGACGGATAAACGTGTGCGTCTTGCGTTACGTCGAGCGATGCATCGTTTTAATTATTGACATAGGGGAGCTTGCGATGGTGACGCAATAGAATGAAATTCGTTATCAATTCGGAAATTACGTATGAGCGTTGTACTCGCTAAATATCGTTTTGATACTCTTTTTTTGGGTTGAATGAAACGGAGTTACACCGATAAGAATTAAGAAGAAAACAAAAAAAAGCTCAGTTGCTGCTTCGAACGAACGGATAAAAACGTGAGAGTAGAGGATAAAATGCAGGAAGTGTTGAGGCCCGGACGTCGGTTCCGCGTATTGCCATTATTATTATTATTATTGATCATTATTATTATTGCTTAAAAATATTATCTATTTTTATTTGTGGATACTATTATTATTATTGTTATTATTGGATACTATCTAATCATTTTTTATACTATTATATTTTTTTAAATAAACTTTATTGCTCCGGGCAACGCATTTCCTCAGTTTGCCCTGGGAAACATTCACCTATTATTATTATTATTATTATTATTAATTATTATTCATCATCATTATTATTTTTACATAATTAAAAATTATTTTTTAATACTATTATTATTAAATATTTTCAAAAATATTGTTATTATTATTATCTTTATTATTATTTTAATAATATTGTTGCTGTTGTCATGTTATAACTTTTATTGATGAAGTTACAGCCATTTATATGAAATACGGAATCAATTTTTTTTTTCGAACTATTTATTTCTTTCTACCGAAAAAAACACGCAGGATTTTTATACAACGATTATATATAACTATTACATTTTAGATGTTATATCGTGTGGTAATTTATTTATTATAATCCAATATAATATAGTGGATGTATAATAATTAAACAATATTATTCTGAATTACTAGGTTTTATGTTCGATAGGTGGATAAACCCACAATCGCAATGACGTTGAAGTTTGCATCGTTGGAATGCAACGAAAATCGTTTTTCTTCGTCCACTTTTCACCCATGAATTTTACGCTTTATAATTTTTAAATTAACCTCGCGAAAGCTCCAGCCGGCCAATGAATATTTACTTAGTGGTCGCTCAGGGTTTTCGAAATTTACAATTTTCGCCAAAAAATAAATCTCGCATGAACTATAATTTCTTGTAGCATAAATACAAAATAAATAGCGAAGTGTTACATTTTCTGAATAATTTATTATAATAATTTGTAACAAACACCAATTAGACGATATGTGTTATTATGTATTATTATGTATTATTGTATTGTGCCGTCGCTCGTCACAGAGTACAGCTGGGATTGGTCCGCAGTTTGACTAACGAGACCAACTGTGGGACGCATTACGATGCGCGGAAAACAGCTGCCATTTCAGTTTTACGAATAAAACGACCTATAACGTTGTTTAGGGACAAAAGCTTCGAAGAATTATTTTATGAGAACGGAGATTATAATTCTTGGGTTAGAAGTGTGAAGTAAATTTGTAAAATCTGTTTCTAGAGAAAAAATAATTGATTGATTTGGAAAATGTACAAAGCGTTAAATTGATGAGTGAGAGGAGTAAAAAAAATTGGCGAAAATTGGAAATTTCGAAGCTCTTGAGCGACCACTGAATATTCATTGGCCGGCTAGAACTTTTGCGAGGTTAATTTAAAAATTACAAATTCATGGGTGAGAAGTGGACGAAAAAAATGAAAATTTGCATTTTTAGGAGGCTTGAGCGATCTCTAAATATTTTTTGACCGCTCGCAGCTTTCGCGACAATTTTTCTTCTTAAAACAAGATAATTGTATGGTGAGAAAAAAGAAAAAAAATAGAGCTCAACTTTATGCCAACCTAATATGAGGCATTCCACGTGAATCCGGTGGACTTTTTCCCTGACCCCCGCCGATTCGATTAATTTATTTTTATCTGATTCTATTGAGTCTAAAAGACACCCTGATTTTTTTTTACATTTTTCGAAACCCTTAGTAAAAAAAATTTCTCCGAAGAAAGTCCCGATTTAGAAAATCTGAAAAAATTCCCAAAAATGCGTGATTGTATGTAAAAATGTTCAAGCTATCACCCGCAGTGAAAGTATGATTTTTTCTGTGCTTTCTGAGCGATTAACGTTACAAAAAATCCGAAAAAATCAAGGATCGCTTACTTCGGGCGGATACTTAAATATTTTGATACCCACAATGAATTTTTCGGATTTTTTTAACGCTGCGGCTAGCCGTCCGGTTATCGGACGAATAAGCGTGTTATTCGTCCGGATAGCGGCTCGGTTGACGCTGCATAACGCCCCGACCAAACAAACCCAAACAAACCCACACAAAATTATACATTTTTTGTTCGGACGAATACTTGTAAATTATTCGTCCAGATAGATTGTTTAACAATTTGACACATTCTATCCGGACGATTATATATATGTTATTTGTCCGGATCCTAGCTGACATGAATCACAATAATATGTACGTCTACTGAAAAATACGGCGTGATCTGCGCCGCTATTCGGACGAATAACATACGCTTAATCGTCCGATATCCGGACGGGGAGACACTCCGTTTCTTTAAGAGGGAATGATACCTCATCGCGGTCGGTATGGTAGAACAATTATAGATTTCCAAAAATCTCGAAAACGGCTCTTCAGATCCCGTCGAAACTTTACCAAACGACGTCAAATAGATAGACGAACAGCTGTCTTCCCCACAAATTTTCTGAATTTGAGAAAAAAAACTAGATTGGCTTATGATAAGCCAATCTACATTTTTTTTCTCAAATTCAGAAAATTTGAGGGGAAGACAGCTGTTCGTCTATCTATTTGACGTCGTTTGGTAAAGTTTCGACGGGATCTGAAGAGCCGTTTTCGACATTTTTGGGAATCTATAATTGTTCTACCATACCGACCGCGATGAGGTATCATTCCCTCTTAAACGTTAATCGCTCAGAAAGCACAGAAAAAATCATATTCCCACTGCGGGTGATAGCTTGAAATTTTTTTTACCAAGGGTTGTTTCGAAAAATGTAAAAAAAATCAGGGTGTTTTTAGAGTCAATGGAATCAGATTTTAAAAAATCAATCGAATTGGCGGATATCAGGGAAAAAGTCCACCGAATTCACGTGGCATACCTCGTGTGCGTGTGTGTGTGCGCGCGTGCGTGCGTGTGCGTGCGTGCGTGCGTGTGCGCGCGTGCGTGTGTGCGCGCGTGCGTGCGTGTGCGTGCGTGCGTGTGTGCGTGCGCGCGCGCGCGTGTGTGTGTGTGTGTGTATAGAGTGTGCCTCTTATCTCTGCCACCCGAAATAGCTCGGTAATCATCGACGTCACACGGTACGGTGTACATTGTGAAGGGGGCCATCAAATGCGACCAATTTTTTTTTTATTTCGGTAGAGGCGCTGGCGCACAGTGAAGGTCACCTCCACTTTTTCAAATGGAATGGTAAATTTTTTTCAACCATCTTGTGGAGCACCTCATGCCGCATAAAAAATGAGGGGGTCAAAGTCGTTCAAGGTCATTTAAGGTCATCTATTAAAATGAAATACAAATCTGAATATTTCGATATTTAGATTTGTATTTCAGATATTTGTATTTCAGATATTCAGATATTGTATTAGAGATATTTACATTTTTATAATCAACACTGACCTTGAATGACCTTGAAAGACTTTGACCCCCAAATGTTTTTTATGCGGCGTGAGGTGCTCTACAAGATGGTTGAAAAAAAATGTACCTTTCCATTTAAAAAAAGTGGAGATGACCTTCACTGTGCTTCAGCGCCTCCACCAAAATAAGCAAAAAAGGTCGCATCTGATGGCACCCTTCACACCGTACAACTTTTGTCTGGAACAATTTTTCGTGACGTCGATAATTACCGAGTTATTTCGGGTGGCAGAGATAAGAGGGACACCCTGTATATAATGTGTCTATAGATCTAATCCAAATGACGATGAAGTTTGGGGGAAATTACAATTTCCGTGGCGGCGAGGTATGAAAGTGGATTTCGATGGACTTTTTCACAAGGAAAAAGATTCTGCTGTTCTGAAATCGATACCTCGATTAGTTTTCTACATAACGTTGTTTTTTTTTTCTCTCAAAACTGAATCGCGAAAGTATCGCCTAAATGTAATGAAAAAGTACATCAAGTTGTTTCGTGGGAATCTTTAATAAAAAGGTAAAAGTATCGCCTGAATATAATTTAAAAAGATCAAATTCTTCCTTTTCATGGAAATCTTTAGTAAAAGGCGGGAGTATCACGCACACATAATGAAAAAAAGTACATCAGATTGTTCCTCTTCATGGAAATCTTCAGTAAAAGGCGAAAGCATCGCACATCCGAGATGCCTCGCGCCCACACAAGTGTCGCGCGCACCCCACGATTCCACACCCACATCCGAGGTGCCTCGCGCTCACACCAGTATGCTGCCCATCTGGGGAAAAAATTTATACGAAGACGATATAAAATAAAATTTATTAAAAATTACGGAATGTTGTTCTTTTTTCCCTTGATCAATATCTCGAAAACTAATCTAAATATCGGTTTAAATCCAGCAGAATCTTTTTCCGCGTGAATCACTCTATCGGAGTCCGCTTTCATATTTTGACGCCACGGAAATCGTAATCGTGTCAATGTTTGCATCCACGGAATGCAACGATATTTTTTTCTTTCCATTTTCCATTTATTTATTTTTATCATCAACCAAAGCCTTGATTTCGCAAATTGAGGCTGTGAGTCTCTAATTGCGTTAATGTTTGTATCGTTGGAAGGTAACGAAAGTTCCTTACATTTTAATTTCCATATGTTATTTATTTTTTGTAGTTTTGTATAGTCGATCGCTAAATGAGGATCTTAAAAAATGGTTGAAAGATTTGTGTAGGCGAAATATGCTAAGATAAATTAGAGAAATTACGAAATATCAATTTTCATTGCATTCCGAAGATGCAAACTTAAACCTCATAATCTATACATATAAAAGAACATTTTCTTACTCATTCGTGAAAATCGTGCCAAAACCGCTGAAACTAATTACATGAAATTTGGACAGTAGGTTACTTTTGCGATGTCAGCACCCACTTAGAAGGGATTTTTCGAAATTCAACCCTTAAGAGGAGAAAAGGGGTGGAAAATTATGTATGGAAATGGAAAAAAAAATCTGGTCGGATTTACTTGAAATTTGGCATTCGTGCTTCTTGATACAATTAATGAAACGCGTATTTCAGCGTTTATAGAAATTCAACCCCTAAGGGGAAGAAGAGGGTGGGAAAGTTCGTACGTTCCAAAAAAATCTGGTCCGAAGATTTACTTGAAACTTAGTATTAAAGCTATTTGACACAATTAATAAAACACGTATTTTAACGTTTTTCGATATTCAACACCTAAACGGAAGGGGGTGGCAGAGTTTGTACGGAAAATTTAAAAAATCTATACATTTAAAATTCATCAACGTCGAGCCAAAATCGCTGACGCTAATTATATGAAATTCGGATAGAAGGGATTTTTCGAAATCCAACCCTTAAGGGGAGAAAAGAGGTGGAAAATTATGTATGGAAATGGAAAAAAAAATCTGGTCGGATTTACTTGAAATTTGGTATTCGTGCTTTTTGACACAATTGATGAAACACGTATTTCACCGTTTTTACAAATGCAACCCCTAAGGGGAGAAAGAGGATGGCAAAGTTTGTACGTTGAAAAAAAATCTGGTCCGAAGATTTACTTGAAACTTAGTATTAAAGCTTTTCGACACAATTAATAACACGTATTTTAGCTTTTTTCGAAATTCAACCTCTAAACGGAAGGGGGTGGCAAAGTTTGTACGGAAAATTGAAAAAGTCGGGTCAAATTTACTTGAAACTTTGTATTACTGCTGCTAGATACAATTAATGAAAAAGGGGTAGCAAAGTTTGTATGGTAAAAGAAATATCTGTTCAGATTTACTTGAATTTTAGTATTATCGCTCTAGCACAATTCTACGTGTTCCTTAAGGCCTTAGGCCACAGTAACGGGTATAACATCATATGCGAATTTAACAATTTTTTTTGTATGAAAAAGTGACTCAGTGATAAAATTAATTACACATCTATTTAGTATGAATATCAAGCTGATAGATTTTTTTTTATTTTCGATGTTGTAGAAAATGGTCAACTACTAGTATTTTCTTTTATCTTTTTTTAGGCACTCCGCGGCGTGACATTTAGCATCCACAATTGTTTACCTTGAACAAAAAACAGAAAAAAAAATTCTCGTCAATCTACATTAGAATACCTAGGGAAGTACGCACGGAATTAAAAAAATATTGTTTTATTCAAAAGTTGTAGGTATTTGAACTTAAGAAATGAATTTTCAATGAAAAATTTAGTTATAACTGCTCATAAACTGCTCATAAAATGAAAAGTTTTCGATTCATCAGAAATTTCGTACGTACTTCTCTGCGAAATGCAATTAGGAACATAACTTTGAAATGTGAAGTAAATCGAGTGAAAATTGTTGAAGTTATTTGTCACACCAATTGGAAAAAGCTGTTTCTAGTAGTCGGCCACTATGTACATTGAAAAAAAAATTCTAACAGCTTGATATTCATACTAAATAGATGTGTATTTAATTTTATGAGTGAATCACTTTTTCATACAAAAAAATTGTTAAATTCGCACACGATTTTATACCCGTTACTGTGGCCTAAGGCCTTAATGATACACTTCGAGAGCACATTTCATTAAGGCAGGATATACATTTACGACGATCAAAAAATCGATTTCTTTTTTTTCCGTAAACGATATGCAGAATATTTTCCCAAAGTTTCAAAGCGAAATTCGAAAAACTTCAAACGTTACAGCCCGTCAACGCTGTGCCTCGCCGCTCGGATTCGGAGCGGGCGTGAACTTTAAACGCGTTTTTTTCAAAACTGCATTATCGCAATTGGCGTGCAGGATTACTCAAAAACTATTAAGCCGATTAAGTTGAAACTTGGTAGAAATATTGATAATATCGGTACCTTCTACTTGACGAGAATTGTTTTTGGAAAATCGAAAAAAAAAGACTACTTTTTTAATCCACGTTTTACAGAAATGCTGCGTGAAATGTTGATTTTTTTTGTAAATGCGTGCCATTTTTTAAATTTGCATTTTTTCATTTTAATTATCGTCACATAGAAACTATACATGTTTTAACTGAAAAAATGTTTGAACGTTTTTGCAAATCAAAGTCTACGGGAAGCTGGACTGCTCGCCGATTCGCAACTCCCGCGGCAACCTTGCTGTAACACTGCCACAGCTGCGTAATTTTGATGATGAATTAACGGGTTACCCCCACTTGTAGCGCAAAAAAGGCCTTTTTCATGAATTTTTTTAAAGAAAACTACAAAACTTTTTTAATCGATCAATATACCATCTTAAAGAACACATCTTGAAGAACTTTCAGTAATTTTTTTATTGAAAAATATTACATTCTTTAGTGGCAAATGGCCGTCAATGAAATAATGTTTTTATATACACGGTTTGCGGTGACCAACATTGCGGCGAAGTGGATCATCTGACAAAAAAAATGCGGATGGATTTAGTCAAATATAAGTATAAACTAGTCTTTAATCGAAGGATTTTAAAAAATATTCATTTTTCACAAAATGGCGGAAAGGTTAATGGTTCGATTTTAACGAAAAAAACGGCCGTTTTTTTGCTATAAAACGGCTATTTTTTTTCGAAAAAAAAAATCGAACGATTAAAGACTACATTTGTATGTATTAAATAAGCCTGCAAAATTTCAAGAAGATCGGTTCATTAGTGTTCGAGTAATCTTGGTCACCGACTTCAGAAATGCCATTTTGAGAAAAACGCGTTTAAAGTTTCAATTTCAGCTTACACGAAGAACGGGTTCTTCTCTTTCAACGCTCATATCTCAGTCAATTTTGTTCGGATCGACTTGAAATTTTCAGGCCATATTTTCAGATACTTATACTTCAAAAAAATGCAATAAAAAAATTATCGATTTTTTCAAAATCGCAAGTGGGGGTAACCCCTTAATTAAAAAAATAGTTTTGTATACTTAAATATACTATTACAGTATACCTAAAGTTTGATAATTGTAGAATAATTATTTCTTAGTTTAAAAAATTCCTCAATATGGCTTATTTTTTTCCTGTCTATATGTATATCCCACCTTAAGGAGCATTCGACCCAAGTCTACGCGAGCGAAGCCGCGGGCGCAAAGTCTCTTACAAGAATACGTAAAAGCGTTTGACCAATATCCACAGCCGAACCGGCAAAATAAAATTAGTAGACTAAAAAAAACAACAACAAAAATTCGTTGCATTCCAACGATGCAAACTTCAACGTCGTAAAGAAATGTTTAAAAATCATTTTTCAAGTCTTCTTCGAAAAAAAAGTATATCCTATTTTTCATGCCGAGTAACAATTTGCCAGAATAAATTGAGCATTCGTGAAAGAAGTAACAATTCAGTTTTGAGTTTAGCAGGATGAAGATAATTGAATTGCGAATACGAGAGACTCGTGAAGAACTTTTTTTTGTGCATCCCGTAATCGAGAAAAAACAATTATCAAAGATTCAAAGTTGATAAACGCGCAAGAAAGTGGGTACATTTTTTACGGGGACCGGTTGGCGTACCTTGAGTACGCGCACATACGTACGTACTTGCGTGAGTGACTCGCCGTCCGACCGATCGTATAAAACGAGTTTTCTCGCTGCCAACTTATTTTATATTATTTCTTTCAACTTTTTTCACCTCCCCGTCTGCCGCGCCAAATACACACATATTCTCGCACGAAAACCTGCAATATATGACGTTGAAGTTTGTATCGTTGGAATGCAATGATTTATTTTTCCCCAAATTACGTTTGACGGATTTGAGTTACGAAAATTACGCAAACATTTTCTAAGGAGCTGATTCTTTAGATAAGTGACTTTCCCGAAAAACTGTTGTTTTCAAACAAACCCAATATAGGTATCGAAACGTCAAAAAATGCCGTATTTTACCAGGCGTTTTCGCGAACTTCAAAACCCCATATAGTACAGTCGTGCTGTTGCTGAAAAACTCCGTAATCGGAAAAAAATAGAAAGCTAGTTTTTTGACAGGTGATTTTGTAGGTGCCGCGGGTGCTAAATCCAAGTTTGCCTAAAAATCGGGGTGTAAGTTTTTTTTTTTAAGGAGATGAAAGGGGATGGGGATGGATTATGGCCAAATTACAAACCCTACCCCGTACAGAAATTTTGACCGGGATACCCTATGTCCGATCAAATCCCGATCAGGATTTGTCATGGATTTCCCAAAACCGGTATCCCGGTTAGAATCCAACTTGCATCAGTATCGGCATATGTACGACGACGATGGCATCATTTTGAAAATTTTGGCGTCACGTGTATTTTCTGTATTACTATGGAATTCCTATCTATAGATAGGAATTTCTGTCTATAGATTCCTATCTATAAAATTCCTATCTATAGATAGGAATTACACAGTAATACCGAAAATACACGTGATGCCAAAATTTTCAAAATTATGCCATCGTCGTCGTACATATTCCGATACTGATGCAAGTTGGATTCTAACCGGGATACCGGTTTTGGGGAATAAGTCTCTGTTTATACCCACCGACATGTCGGTGGGTATAAACATGGATTTAAGACAAATTAAAATCAAATTCACAATGATTAGATTAAAATTTACACCAACCGTGAGTTCTTACGTATTTCGAGAGAAAACATTTCGTCGAGGCAAAGAAATTTTTGCAAAAAATGTTGTGAGTTTCAAATATTACATTATAAATATGAGAAAAATCACAAAATGAGTTGAGAATTTTCTCAAGTTGAAGAAAATAAAAATCGAATTCACGACAGTTATATTAAAATTTACACCACAAGTGTAAACGTATTTTGAGAGAAAACATTGTGTTGAGGCAAAGAAATGTTCGCACAAAAAGTTATGTGCAAAAATTTCTTTGCCTCGAGGCAATGTTTTCTCTCAAAATACGTACGAACTCACTTTTGGCGCAAAATTTAATCTAATCATTTTGAATTTGATTTTAATTTGTCTTAAATACGAAAAAATTCACAACTAATTTTGTGAATTTTTTTGTATTTATAATTTCTTGTCAATACATTTGTATTCACAGATTTTGATGTGAATTTTTTTTAATTCACATCAAAATCTCGCGATGAGCGCGATCTGCCATTTGAATCTTTGGACAATTTTTTTTTATTGATAGTTTAATGCACCAAAACTTTATAAATGTTATTTATGTTTATAATAAATTTAATATGTCATAATTCCATTTTTGACATTTTATTTCAGCCTGTATTCACCCGTGATCCTTCCCAGATTCCTCAATGATTCCATGGGTAATCTATTTAGAGTCATTAAAGGATCCGGTTCTGGATCCCTAATGGAATCCAGTTTACGGATCTTACATTTAGTCTTCGAATCTGATCCGATATCGGACTAGATCCCGACTGGGAGCCCGGGATACAAGTCAGAATCCAGCTGTATCCCTGCCAAAATTTCTGCACGGGACTAGGTCAGCGCCGTGAGACAAAATGTGCAGAAAAATCCGGGCTTTAGTTTAGTCCACAGCGCCGAAGTCGTGAAAGTTCATTTTTTGGGTGAAAAAGTGGAGTGAAATTTCGAAAAATCAGTTTTAATTTGATAATTCTTTAGAAAAAATTCGCACACTTTTTGTTCAAATAGAAACGTTGTAGCCCTCGAAAAGACGCGTCGATCAAGTATTTCATCATCACTCTCCGATAACATATTCACCCCCGAAAAAATGGTTAAAATACAACAAAAAATGGTTTATGGATTAACTCAAAAACAATCGATTTTTCGGGTATGGTTCAAATGTACGGAATGCAGAGAATAGTTTTCTCTATATTTTCGTTTCTATGGACCACCCTTGAATTTTGATTTTCCAAAACCCCTCTCGGCGGTTGAAAATTCAAAATGAAATTCTGGGAAAACTATTGACCGCACGAATTCGCCGCCGCGGAAGAATTTGTAGCTTGAACACTCAGCTACATTTTTGTCCACCGCGCCAAACTCGTATCTTTCTATTTTCGGTCGATAGTTTTCCCCGAATTTCATTTTGAATTTTAAACCCCTGAGAGGGCTTAGGAAAAGCCAAATTCAAGGGTGGCTCATAGGAACGAGAATATCGAGAAAATTATTCTCTACATTTCGTACATTTAAACCATCCCCGAAAAATGGATTGTTTGTGAGTTATTCAAAAAACAATTTTTTTTATACTTCAACAATTCTTTTGGCGGTGAAGATATTATTGGAGAAGGATGATCAAATACTCGATCGATGCATCTTTCCAAGGGCTACAAAGTTCCCTTTTGAACAAAAATTGTATGGATTTTTCCTAAAGAGTTATCGAATGAAAACGGATTTTTCAAAATTTCACCCCCAAAAACAACTTCCACGACTTCGGCGCTGTGGACAAGAATTAAGCCCGGATTTTTCTGAACATTTTGACTTCCGGCGCCGACGTCGTGGGGTTTGTAGTTTGGCATTAATCCACCCCATCCCCTTAAAAATCCTACACCCCGATTTTTAGGCAAACTTGGATTTGGCACCCGCGGTACCTACAAAATCACCTGTAAAAAAAACTAGCCTTCTTCTAATTTTGTCCAATTCCAATATACAGCACGACTGTAGTAATAATTTTTTATAAGGGGGGGGGGGTGAATTTCAGTTTCCCCCGAATGAATATCAACATTCATAACCCAATAAATGAGAAAATAGCAAACAAAAAAAAGTTAGGGTCATTTTTCGGAATAGTCACTTATCTAACGAATTACCCTTTAGGATTCTTATTCAGCGATCTACAACAAATTAATTTATTCATATTATTCAAAATCAAGCAAAGCTTGAATTTGGATAATAATGAAAATAAAAAATTGAAAAGAATTTCCGTCGCATTCCAACGATGCAAACTTCAACCCCATTGCAATATTCCTCGTTGGCTTTTATTCGCGATCTCTTTTTCTCTGCTTCCTTTCTTGCTTCGTTATTGCCCGCGCGAATGGGAAGGAAAGAGAAAAGTCACGCAAAGACGCCTTGGAGTGTGGGTGTGAAAAGTGAAGGAAAAATGAAGGAACGTGAATAAATAATAATGATAAATTGGAGGCATGTGCGGGGAGCGAAAAAAAAATATCACTTGGATCAAGGGAAATTGTGCGTTAACGGAGAGGCGAGTGGCAACTAAATGTTGAGATGGAGAACCGAAATATTTGGAAACTTTCGGAACTTTATCCCCCATCGCGGGATAAAGTTCCTAAAAGAGGATACCGCCAATTTATTCGGAATTTCGTATATCCCGGTATTTTGACTCGCTGATCACGAATATGATAGTGAAAATACCCGCAAATTTAATTTTCAAGGTCAAAACTCACAAAAACTGATTTTGTGAAAGTTTTTCCATTTTATTTTCATAAATGTTGATCTTAGAGAAAAATGTCTCCGACAAAAGTTGTACCATGTGCGAAGATTGGTCTTTTATGTTCTATACAGGTTTTGTCTAAAAACATTATGTTTCGAGAAAATTGGGATAATGCTCCATTAAGTACATTTTGCTAAACTTCATTAGTGTCGATCTTATCTACGTACGCAATTTATCGCGAGAATATTGTAGTTTAGTCTTTAAGGTACAGTTTGGTCTCCAAAGCCCAACAAATCCAAACAAAAAAGCACAAAATAAGAAAAATACAAAAAAAGCGAAGAATAAACAGTTATTTGTAAAGTACGAATATTTTCGTTTTAATATAAGGTAACAAACATGAGAAAGCCAATGTCAAGTAATTTTTGTAAATGAAAAGCATTTCTGTAAACACCCTTAAGGGGCTATACTAGTGTGAACGCTGAAAATTTGGATGATTTTCGGGAATTGTTTGGAAGAAAAGTACTCATCTGAATGTTTCTGAAAATTAAGACTATATTTGGCTATATTTGACCTATATTACATAATTTTTTCATGGAAAAATGTTGACATCCAAGCGACTCATGCGCTGCCTTCGGAGGCGCAAAAAGAATGCCTCCACTGGTGACATGATTCCGGCCGATTGAGTAACTGAAACCGAAAAAGGAAAAAACGTCGTTATACTGGAAGGTATTTCCTGTACGATGACGTAGGATTTTCGAAAAATATCAAAATCTAACAAAATGGCGTAATTATGAAAAACAAGTCTGTTTTCTTGCCTATAAAAAGGTCGTTTTTTTTCAATGCCAAATCGTCAATTTTCATCCAATCAAAAATATCCTAGGTCATTGTAGAGTAAATATATTCAAGAGTACTCAGTTCAAATTTCAAGTCAATCGGATAATTGCTCTTTGAGTTACAATGTCAGCAAATTTGAAAAATCTCCTTTCGAGAAAAACGCGTTTAAAGATTTAACTATCGATTTTTGCAAGATGAAATGATATCGATATAAATGATGATAATTATATTCTTGAAAGTATAAACTGTCAAAAAAGGCAAATAAAATCGATTTTTTGAAAGTGTCACACTGGTATGGCCCCTTAAAAGGGGTATACAGGGAATAAAATACTACTAGATAAACATAAAATAAAGAAACAAAAACTGAAAAAAATACAATGATAAAAAAATAAGACAAATAAAATTAATGAACCTGAAATAAATATAATAAATAATTATAAATAAGAATGATTGTTTTAATATAATGATATTAATAATGATGGAAATATATATAATGTGACAGCTCCGCTGATCTCTCTCGTCTGGTCGGACCCAAGCGTGTGGACGCCGCAGCACGACGGGGGCACTGCCATGGACATGTAGAAAATTTTCTCGCCGGATGCGCGCAGTGACTAACCGTTAACGTGTCATCCGCGTACACCCGAAGTTCCCAGTGTCGTACACAAAACACGCGCCTAGCGCTCGAACTTTGTTTATTATTCATCCAGGCGCACGTCAATTCCTTTCTCCTCCTCTTCTTCTCTTCGATTTAGCATATCAATAATATTTATAATCATTAATAATCGTTACGTAACAGCAACGACAATAACGACGGTAATATTCATACTGATAATAGATATATTAGCAATTTCAATAGCAGCGATAATAACAAATAATAATAACAATAATAACAATATCAGGTGTATAAATTAATTGGGTGCTCTTTATAAATCTTTTTTGTTAACTCCAGAGGCACCAAATTAGGTTGTACACCTAATAGGCACAATAACAACATAATATTAATCACAATTGAATTAAGGGGTTAAGCCACAGTAACGGGTATAAAACCATGTGCGAATTTAACAAATTTTTTTCGTATGAAAAAGTGATTCACTCATATAATTCTATTCGCATCTATTTAGTATGAATATCAAACTGTTAGAAAATATATATATATTTTTTTTTCGATGTACAAAATGGCCGACTACTCAGAACTTTTCGAATCAGCTTTTTTCCAATGGGTGTGACAAATAACTTCAACAATTTTCACTCGATTCACTTTTAATTTAAATATCATGTTCCTAATTGCATTTAGCAGAGTAGTACGTACGGAATTTCTGATTAATCGAAAACTTTTCATTTTAAGAGCAGTTATAACGAAATTTTTCACTCAAAATTCATTTCTTAAGTTCAAGTACCTATAACTTTTGAATATAACAATATTTTTAAAATTCCGTACGTACTTCTCCAGGTATTCTAATGTAGATCGACGAGAATTTTTGTTTTTTGTTCTAGGTAAAAAATTGTGAATGCTAAACGTCACGCCGCGGAGCGCCTAAAAAAAAGATAACAACAGAAAATATTAGTAGTCGGCCATTTTGTACATCAAAAAAAAAATTCTGACAGCCTGATATTCATACTAAATAAATGTGTAATTAATTTTATGATTGAACCACTTTTTCATGCGAAAAAGAATTGTTAAATTCGCACATGATTTTATACCCGTTACTGTGGCCTAAGGCCTTAAGGAAAAGAGAGAAATGTCATATGGTGATAAGAGAAAGAGTATGCAGAGTGGAAAATAAGTTAAGGTATTTGTAAGAGAAAAAAATAGCATTTTGTAAAAAACTTGTTAAAAAAGTTGTGCAGATAAAATTCGATTTTATAGTAATAACAATGATATTAATGATCGTTAAATAACAACAACATCCATTGTTATCATAGATAGAATAGAAATTTTAATGGCGGTGATATAACTACCGCAATAACAACATGATAATAATAATAGCACTTTAAAGGGTTTAGGCTACTGGGACGATCCGAAATTCTGGGTTATTAAAAAAAAATTGGAAGGGATAAGTAAGACGGTTAAAAAATCAGTTAGAGATTTATTTGTATGTCCATTAACAAAGTTGTGTACCCAATTTTATTGAAAAATATTAATAATTAAAGAAGTGATAAACAGTCTCATGAAGGCCCTTCGAACGTGAGGGGTTCAACGGTGTACTTGATTTAAGCCATCCGGTTGATCCGAAAGAAAAAAACCAACTTTTTTCTTAAAATAGATAATACTGGCTGAGACTTGACCGACTTTTTTGTTGTTATCGTCCTTCAATCATAAAAAAACAAATTGGGATTTTTTGTTTTTCCGAGGAAAAATGTCATTGTTAATAACTAAAGAAAAAATAATGTTAAGAAGAAAATCGTCGGTCAAGACTAAACGACTATTACACTGAGTAGGTGTACTAATTTTCAAGTCAATCCATTCGTTAGATGTCGAGCAATCGGGTACACCGTTAAAAAAAAACAAAGTTTCGAGAAAAACGGGTTTCAAGTTTGACGAGCACTTCTATCATTATAATCATACGTTTACCTTCAATCTGGGATCCCTACACCATCCGTTGGACCATCCCATTCAATTTGAGTTGCCTCAAGCGATGATCGAGAGATTTGAAATTTTCAATGTATCCTAACCCCTTAATAGCAAAGATAGTACTAATAATATTCGTAATAATAATATCAATAATCGTATTGTAGCAACAACAACATTATGATAATAATCAACAACTACTGACAATAATAATAACGATAACAAGCAATAATAACAGAAGATGATAATAATACTAATTACTCATAACAATAATAATAATGACAGGAGGAACAGCGTAGCGATAATGTTCATAACAATGATATCAATAATCGTATCATAACAGAATATTAATAATACATCATTACTGATGACAACAATAACAATAACAAAAGACGAGGATGCTGATAATGATAATAATAATAATCACCAATAGCAATCATCATAAATAATGACGATTATTATAGTTATTATTCATTACTATTCTTTACTATATAATTACTATTATTATAGTAATTATTTATTATCGATAATAATAATAACAAAGGATAATGATGATAATAACAATAATAATCCGAATAATAACACAAAATAATTACCATTAGCAAAAATAATAAATAACTACTAATAACAATAATAACAATAACGCGCAATAATAGCAAATGATGATGGCGGTGATGATAATAACAATAAACACGATCGTATTACGTCGCACCGCGAGGCACGTGGTCCGATGGACGGCCCCCCCGATCGTTCGCCTCCATTGTTTCTCGTGGCCGGCGGGATTCCGCGATCTATATGCACAAGTACGCACAACACGGACAAACACACGCGCGCTCTCTCACGAATCAGGCGAGAAATGTACACAGGGGTGGCGAAAAAGTCTCCGGCGTGTAAACCTCGAAGAGAAAAAAAACCAAATAGAAAAGAATATGAAAATATGCTCGCCTGTGCTGTTCTCGAATAACCCGCACGCATATGCTGATACGCACAGAGCGCAAAGATACGAGCACTCGCGCTACAGCACGCAAGTACGAGCGTTGGATATGCAGAAACGCATACGCGTGGAAAAATTTTGCCAGCGGAAATGAATACGTGTGTGTACGTATACAGGGTGTCCTGTTATGAATGGATAATCCTGCATCTGTCGATGGGCCTGATCATGTCCTACTATATACTGGAATTTCAGTTTAGACTGAAGTCCTACGGTTTAAACTGAAGACCACTGAAGTTTAGACTGAATACTACTGAAGTTTAGACTGAAGTCTTATGGTTCAGAATGAAGACTACTGAAGTTTAGACTGAAGTCCTACGGTTTGGACTGAAGACTACTGAAGTTTATACTGGAGTCCTACGGTTCAGACTGAAGACTACTGAAGTCTAGACTAAAGTCCTACGGTTCAGACTGAAGACTACTGAAGTTTCGACTGAAGTCCTACGGTTCAGACTATAGACTACTGAAGTTTAGACTGAAGTCCTACGGTTCAGACTATAGACTACTGAAGTTTAGACTGAAGTCCTACGGTTTAGACTGAAGACTACTTAAGACTGGAGTCCTATGGTTCAGACTAAAGACTACTGAAGTTTAGACTGAAGTCCTACGGTTTAGACTGAAGACTACTTAGACTGGAGTCCTACCGTTCAGACTGAAGACTACTGAAGTTTAGACTGAAGTCCTACGGTTCAGACTTAAGGCTACTAAAGTTTGGACTGAAGTCCTACCCCTCAGACTGAAGACCACTGAAGTTTAGACTGAAGTCCTAAGATTTGGACTGAAGACTACTGAAGTCCTACGGTTTAGACTGAAGAATACTGAAGTTTGGACTGAAATCCTACGGTTTAGACTGAAGACTATTGAAGTTTGTACTGGAGTCCTACGGTTCAGACTGAAGACTACTGAAGTCTAGACTGAAGTCTTACGGTTCAGACTGAAGACTACTGAAGTTTCGACTGAAGTCCTACGGTTCAGACTATAGACTACTGAAGTTTAGACTGAAGTCCTACGGTTCAGACTATAGACTACTGAAGTTTAGACTGAAGTCCTACGGTTTAGACTGAAGACTACTTAAGACTGGAGTCCTATGGTTCAGACTAAAGACTACTGAAGTTTAGACTGAAGTCCTACGGTTTAGACTGAAGACTACTTAGACTGGAGTCCTACCGTTCAGACTGAAGACTACTGAAGTTTAGACTGAAGTCCTACGGTTCAGACTTAAGGCTACTGAAGTTTGGACTGAAGTCCTACCATTCAGACTGAAGACCACTGAAGTTTAGACTGAAGTCCTAAGATTTGGACTGAAGACTACTGAAGTCCTACGGTTTAGACTGAAGAATACTGAAGTTTGGACTGAAATCCTACGGTTTAGACTGAAGACTACTGAAGTTTAGACGGGAGTCCTACGGTTTATACTGAAGACTACTGAAGTTTAGACTGAAGACTACCGAAGTTTAGACTGAAGTCCTACGGCTTAGACTGAATACTACTGAAGTTGAGACTGAAGACTACTGAAGTTTAGACTGAAGTCCTACAGTTTAGATTGAAGACTACTGAAGTTTAGACTGAAGTCCTACGGTTTTCGAGATAAAAATCATCTGTTTTTGGTTTTTCGCGT
This sequence comes from Ophion obscuratus, assembly GCA_964007375.1. NCBI lineage: Eukaryota > Metazoa > Arthropoda > Insecta > Hymenoptera > Ichneumonidae > Ophion > Ophion obscuratus. The sequence goes on along the minus strand of OZ023319.1, from coordinate 21,222,273 downwards.
GCCATTACTACAAGTGATCACTTTTTTTTGGTAATTATGCAGTTTGAGGACTTTTTCGAATAACGACGGGAAGGTTTTTTTCACAGTGAACTTGTTTATTCCATTATATCGAATAATATTCCGTCGGGGGAGGCTGACACCGTCCATTAATTCCATAAGTTACGGCGTTTTAAAGTTCGCGCAAACACGTGATAAAATAGGACATTTTTAAATATTTCGACGCCTATATTGGGAGTGGGGGTTGGGGGCATTTTTTAAAAAAGCCTTTCTAAATGCACCTATACTGGATGTGGAGAGTTGGGCATTTATAAAAGATGCGTTCTTAAATACCCCTGCCCCCCCTCTGTTTTCCCGGGGCGCGCCCCCTGCGGGGTCCAGGGGCAGAGCCCCTTTCGGGGTTGGGGGGGGGGGGCGCCCCCTCAAAGACACTAAACTTAGTTTTTGAATATATTCAAATGAACTACAATTGTACTACGTTGATAATTTTTGGGGCCCGAATAACAACCCAAACTAACCATAACAATGACTGCGGGGGGAGGGAGAAGTGACCGTCGCGATTTCTCTTCGGCGTTGTATTCAGGTTCTTTTATAAATCCCACTACTTCCCACCCCTAATATAGGCGTCGAAATATTTAAAAATGCCCTATTTTATTAATGGCATTGAAGTTTGCATCGTTGGAACGCAACGAAATTTTTTTTCTTCCGTTGTTTCTTAATTTTCATTATTAACAAAATAATTTTATTGCCAATTTGTGTTGTAGATTTTTTGTCAGGATCCTGAAAAGGCCTCAAAGGAATTTTTCTGTCCCACCCCAGCGAATAAATATTTTGGCAATCCTTAAAAATGAATTTCCGTTGCGTTCCAACGACGCAAACTTCAACTCCACTTTTATTACGTGTTTCCGGGAACTTCAAAACCCCATAACCCATGGAATTAATAGAAAATGTCAGCCTCCCCCCATGGAATATCAATAGTGGTGACCAATAAAAACAGCTCGTGGCAAAAAAATCCCTCGTTTTTCGAAAAAAGTTATAAATTGCATAATTACCTTTTTCCCCCGTTTTTTAAAAAATACTCTGGTTATTTGTTTTACAGTACTACCTCTCTAAGAGAGCCCTCGCTAAGAGAGAATTTCCCCGCCGTTCCGCTTGAGCGCATTTTATGGCTTCCCCCACCTAGCTCGAGCTGTCCAGTGTACCCGAGGCCTCTCGAGTTTGTCGCGCACAACTCGATAAGAGATCGCGAGCGATTTCAGAAAATCGCACGTCGCACGATTGTCAAATGGATAATATTCCTTTGTATAATAATATATACGTTTAAGCCGTAAAGTCGGAGAAAAAAACATGCACCATAATTAAATTTCAAGTAGTAATTTAATGCAAGTAAAATATATTTTAATAGACATTAACACAGCATAGAATATTATTGATATTGATAAAAATTATCGAGGCTACATTATACTAGAGATATGTTTATGAGTAGTAGTAATAAATGCAAATATCGTACAGCATATACAATATGTATGTATCATAACATATATACTATACATCAGAGTATAGAGTCCTGTTGACGTCCGCAAGAATCGTAGAGACGGCTTCATTTTCGTGATCTGCTGATGTGCTGGGCTGATCACCAATTTTGTTGTTGCAATAATATTGCAACAACAAAATATACCAAACAGCAGAATAAAAAAACGCGAAGAAAAAGAAAGATTTACACATCAATATTCAATGAGATATACTTACGCATGAAACGACGAAACGCCAGTACACTTTCCGCAACTCGTTTACAGTTTTCTCAACACTTTCGTTCGCGCTCTCTTATCGAGTTCGAGTGGAGAAACACATACACGCTACCACATGCGCGATTTTCGAGCGCGCTAACCTAGCGGTGGGGGAAGGCTTCGGCGGCGAATTTCTCGAGAATTTCTTCCCCTAACCGCCCTAGACCGCTCTCTTAGAGAGGTAGTACTGTATCTAGAAAAGTCTTTTTAACCTTAAATGTTAGGGAAGCATTATGAAAAAAGATCTTATGCAAAATTTTCATACAAACCAATTCTTAGTTATTAATTATTAGTTATTGTCGATTCGTATCAATTTTAGAAATGGCATGTGAAAAACCAAAAACAGATGATTTTTTTTTTTTTCAAAAAATAACATAAAGCCTAACATTTCAGCATAGAGTAGGACATGATCTGACGTATCGAGAGTTGCAGGATTATCCATTCATAACGGGACACCCTGTGTGTATAAGTGAGTGAACATACAGGGTGTGCAATTGCGAGCAAAACGCTTTTTTTCTTCAAATTGTCGCGCGACAAAAGGTGGCCAAGATATTCGCGTTCAAAGTCCAAGCAGTGCAGAATGACACGGTAGCTGCTCACGAGCGGAACGAGCCAGCCGGATCGAGCTCAGCTTCGAATCCACCTTCGGACGAGTGATTTTTTTTTGGTTTAAAATAATGAACGGTGACTCGCTTTGCGAATCGATTTCAATAGTTATCGTTTATTATCAAAGGTGTAGAGAAACAAAATCGCGATTAAGTGTCGTACAGCCGCCATTTTTAAATACTAAAAAAAATCCGAAAATTTAAATTTGTAACAATGTGTACGTAAAATTGTAATTGTGTAGAATAAAAAATTCAAATTTTTTTTACATTTCGCTCATCTTTGGCTGGCTAGAGGGATCTTCCCCATTAAGGGGCCAGATAGCTTTAGGCGAGGAAAAAATTGCTGATTTTCATTACTTTCTTTTTCTTTTTAAGGAAAGTTTTCTTTGTCATTTTTGAGAATTAGAATATGTTTATTACTATTTTTTGCTGTTACCTGATTCAGATTAACCTGAAAAAAAAACCAACAAAGATTCTTCTTTCATTAACACTCATACGCAGAATATGAACCGAGAAAAAGTGAAATATGTTGAAAATCTATGAAATTGTACGCGTTTAAACAAAAAGATTGAAATTTTCGAAAAAATGGCCACACTTTGCAATAAAAAAATACTTCTTTTTGTTTCAAAAACTTTTCGGGTCATGCTTTAGACAGTAGGGTTAAAAAGATTTATACCAAATTTCATTAGAATCGGTCGATTAGTTTTTTAACTACGTCACGTCAGTTTTGAAGATGCAGTTTAGAAGATCGCGCCATCCCTTGCCATTTTTAAAGATTAATTTAACAAAAAATACCATATAACAGCCAAAAGTAGTATTAAGTTGGCAAGAATATCTTTGCGTTTTATCACCAAAAATAAAATAAAAAAGCAGTCTTGAAACGAATGATTAATTTTATTCTTTGATTCTTTGAATGATTAATTTTGATAGAATAAAATTAATCATTCGTTTCAAGTCTCCTTTTTAATTTTATTTTTGGTCATGAAACGCAAAGACTTTCTGGCCAACCTAATAACATATCCTAATTTCTTTCTGTCTAACCTAAAAACATGTCCTAATTTTCAAAAGTAGTGAAATTTTTTTTCCTCTTAACAAAAAATTATGAAAATCATTAAACTTTTTCCTCGCCTAAAGATACCTCCCCCCGTTAAGCCATCATCACAGTGTAACGGGTCGAAAAATTGCTGATTTTCGCGATTTTTTTTCCGATGGTTAAAATACGCTAATCAGTTCAATTTTTTAATGTTAAATCAAAGCACTCATGAAGAACAGAAAATATTTTCTAAACGTTGATTCTTTACTTTTTTATTAACAGTTGAAAATGTCCTCGAAAAAAAGGAGTACTCACGGTGCACACGGTTGTGGCCGTAAATATTATCTGAAACAAAATTAGTACAAAGATTATTAATCAGTATGAAAGTCGCTATCTTGCTTTGGAGGTCTTCGAAAATGAAAATTGACAAAATGGCGGCGGTTGGGAAAAAAATCGAATGTAGCCAATCTTTTTCCACAGTTTTTCGTGAAAAAAATGAAATTTTCGAAAAAAGCTTCCATACCAAGATAAAGAATGGCTCGAACCGTTTTAAAAAACGACATTTCGGGAAAAAAAACACGTCCGTCCGCGCCACGTTCCACGCAGCTGGTCGAATCCCTTTTTCTGAGGTTGCCGTAGCAACCGGAATAATTCGAATTTCGGCCCAAAAATTGAACAGCGTATAACCGTCTATACTATCGGATACAGCCAAAAAAGCCGATTTTTTTTAAACTTCACACTGTGACGATCCTTCAAGGGGCTGTACCAGTGTGAATGCTAAAAATTTGGGTGATTTTCGGGATTTTTTTGGAAGAAAAGTACTCAATTCAATGTTTCGAAAAATTAAGAACATATTTGGCTATATTTAATCTATATTAAGGTAAATGTCCCAATTATTGAACAGGTCCCAATTATTGAACACTATCTTGTATTTTTATTATTTCTCATTCACCTGCATGCATTTACGTATTTATAAAAATTTCATTACATATATGGAACTTTTAGCTATCGAAATGTTACCTTACTTGTGCAAAAAAGCTTTAATTGATAGAGCAAAAATTATTTAATCAGCAACGGTGACCCGATTTGACGTATCGTGGTAACTGCTTATCGTTTTTGCTAAGACGCGCCGCTTCATGTGTAAGGGCATACAAAATTTAAAAACTGTCGCATCTCAAAAAGTAAAGGCGTTTCAGGTTCCTCAGAAAATGTCTTACAAATAACAATTTTTATGAAATTTTTTTATTTAATTATTTGTTAAAAAATACGGTGTTCGATCATTGGGACATAGAAAATGCAGTGTGTCCCAATTATTGAACACTCAAATTCTCCAAGATGGCGTCATTAAACCCATCAAAACATCGAGACAGTTAACGTGTGACAGATCGTGTGAATCGGATTTATTCAAACAAAAACTGTAAATTCCTGAATAAACTTACCTTTATTATTTTAATAATAACTCTAAGATCGTCAAATATATTTTTCATTTGTATTTTCGTGCAATAAACATAAAAAGGAAAGTAAAAAGAGAATATAACCTAAATGTAACTTAAAAATACGTTCATTATTTTTTGCTCTCCGATATTTCAGGGAGCCAAACTGCGACAAAATCAAACAAACACAGAACATAAAAACGAGGAAGCTGAAAATAAAAATAAAATGAAGTTCGAGTCGAAAAGCAGAAATAAACCAAATGCGAATGAACCAAAAACCTGTCAAAAGAGTCTATATATATATTTTTGTATTTTTACATGATCAACAAAAGATTATTTGTGTTTCATTTTGCTTTTATCTCTTAATATTGTACCCGAAATAATATTTTCAGAACGAAAAGAGATCTCTCGAGAGTGTTCAATAACTGGGACATGCCTGTTCAATATTAGGGACACAGGCACTTCCAGTGTTCAATAATTGGGACATTTGCATGCTTCACATTGTTATTCTTTTTTTTCATTTGAAATCATTTAAAAATACTTTAAAGGGTGATTTTTCGAAAGTAAAAATATCAAAGTATCATTTGAACCTGAAAGCGATGGTTTTTTCTTGATTTTATATTTTTTCTCACCGAATTCAATCCCCCAGATCCTTAGCTGTTCAATAATTGGGACATTTACCTTACGTAATTTTTTTCATAGAAAAATATTGACATCCAAGCGACTTATGCGCTGCCTTCGGAGGTGCCAAAAAAATAGTTCCTCCGCTGCTGACATGATTCCGGCCGACTGAGTAGCTGAAACCGAAAAAGCAAAAAATGTCGTTAAACTGAAAGGTATTTCCTGTACAATGACGTAGGATTTTCGAAAAACATCAAAATCCGAAAAAATGGCCTAGTTACGAAAAAAAGTATGTTTTCTTGCCTATAAAATGTTCGTTTTTTTCACGCCAAATCGTCAATTTTCATTCAATCAAAAATATCCTACGTCATTATAGAGTAAATATATTTAACGGTACTCAGTTCAAATTTCAAGTCAATCGGATAATTGCTCTTTGAGTTACAATGTCAGCAAATTTGAAAAATCTCATTTCGAGAAAAACGCGTTTAAAGATTTAACTATCGATTTTTGCAACATAAAATGATATTGATATAAATTATATTAATGATAATGATATTCATGAAAGTATAAACTGTCGAAAAAGGCAAAAAAATGTCGTTGTTTTGAAAGTGTCACACTAGTATAGCCCTTTAAAAGCCAGCGAGGAAAGTCCGATAGTTTTGAATCACCCTGTACATAGGAAGAATAATACACGAACGTGTGAGCCCCACGGTGTTCAGTCGTCTCGCGACCGCCGTCGCGGCAGGTTGTTTGTTTCCGCGATCGTGCGCGCGCGCCTCCACCTCAACCGTGCACAATGCGACTATCGGTCTCTCCGCTCACTCGCCGCTCTGCGCCTTCGCGACATTTACTCTTTTTTCTTTCGCCGAAGAATGTGCAAGCGCGCGAACTTCCAGTCACGCGAGCAGCCCCGCTCGTCGTTTTCCACCTAACGACGAATTTCCCGGGCTCGTGCGCGCCACGCTGACATCGTACCGCGCAGCGCGGAATAATAGCAACGAGGGTGCGCGATATATTTGTCTTCGTTGTTTCTTTTTTTCGTTTTTTTTTTCCCCTCTTGTTCACCCGTCACGCGTTATTCGCGTATTTCAGAAGCGTCGCGTCTCTTTTCGCCGCACGGGGAGACGAGGTAGCCCCGGACATGTAGTGCAACGTTCTTCGCGATTCGGAAAATTTTTAACAATCGTCGCAATAATAACGATAGAAAGAACGGACGGACGGTTGGCGGAACTTCGGAGATAAGCGTTTCTGAGGAGTGAAGTTTACCGAGAACGCCGAGGATCGACGATCCTTAACGCGAAACTGTTTTTTTTGTGGGTGTGCGTGTATATATAAATATACACGAGTGTTCATGAGTCCAACGATTACTTATCCCTGAGCGAATGCGACACCGCATCCATCGGGTAAGTCCTCGTTTTCGTTACTTTTTTAAACTTTAATTCATAGTAATGATAATGATTGATAGTAATAATAATTATTATTATTAATAGTAACAATAATAAGAATTATTCTTATTATTATTTATTCTCCAATCCTTAGGCGAGTAATAACAATAACGATAGATATTAATAATAATGACAGTGATGATTATTATTAATAATAATTAGTAATTATAATCATTATTATTAATAGTCAAAATAATAATAACTATTGTTGTTATTATTTATCCTCTAATCTTAGGCGAGTAATAATGATAGTGATGATTATTTTTAACAATGGTAATGTTAATTATGTAATGTTAATCATGGTAACGTAATTATAATAATTATTAATAACAATGACAACTCAGGCGACAACAGTCTGTGAGACAAGTCTCGGACGGCTGCCATTTTGAAATATTTTTAAAAAATTGAATATTACACGTTGTAATAATATGTAGATATGTGAAATTTCAATTAGTTATATCGATAATAATGATTACAATTGTCATTAATAATAATGATGATACCGATGATGAAGTTTATTATTATATTAGCCGATTAACAATAATGACGATTGTGATAATTATTAACAACAATAATGAGGAATATTATTTAGTCTTCAATCCTTAGGGTCGACAACTCGCGATACTTCGGCGCAATCTTGCGCCAAATCATCAACTATTCCTTTTTCAATATTTTATTTTTTTAAACGCAGAAGGGAAGGTGGGCAATATTATTGAGATTTTTAAAGGGACGCCGATGTCGAATATTTGAGTTGAACGTCCGTGCACCAGAGAATCGGAAGAATATGGGGCCGTCTATGGACGGGTATTCCACAGCTTTTCCGTAGTCTCGTGAAATGTCGTGTAGCTTAAGGAGTTTCGATACGGGCCATACAATGTTGCCATGCTGAAACCATGTTAAAAACATGAAAAATTTCAAAAAGTTTAGAATTTTATAAAATTTGGTGAACATATTCTTTAGTGTCAAATTTGACGATACAATTTTGTTCAGATTTTTCTTCTGCACAGTTATCGAGTAAGTTAACACTAAAGTTCACGTGTATAAGCATAGCGTTTCCATATATAAGTATAGGTATACATTGCGGGCATAAGAAATCTGCTTTAATGCTCAATTACTCGATAACTAAGAAGAAGAAAATTTTGAAAAAAATTGTGTTTTCGCACTTGATGTTGAAGAACATTATCACCAAATGTGATCAATTTCTTAACATTTTGACTTTTGTAGCGAAACTCCTTAAGGGGTTATGTACAGTCAGGAGGCCCAAAAAGATCGATTTTTCAAGAATTTTTCTTGAGAAGACCTTTAAATCTATTAACGTAAAAATGTGTATACATATTATGGTAACTTTTAACTGTATTTTAACATTTTTTATTTGTAAAAATAATTATTTCGAAAGCTGCTATAGCTGATCTCTTCGAGCACCTAAAAAAGGCGTCTTGCGGTGAGCACGATATCTCTGGACTGGATCATCTAAAACGCAAAAACCAAAAATATTTCGTTAATATAATGGATTATCTTGTAATTGATCGAAGAAATACGCAAAATAATAATATTTGACAAAATGGCGGCTCCTAAAAAAATCGATTTTTGACAAAAATTTAAGTCTTAAATTATTTATAAAATGGAAAATATTTATCAGTGAGAAAAAACCTTCTATTGATTACGAAAAAATCTACTTGAAAAGATTGTGTTGAAATTTGAGACGATCGGTTCAGCCGTTTCCGAGAAATCTTGCTCACCGACTTTAAGGGGCTGTACCCGTGTGAACGCTGAAAATTTGGCTGATTTTCGGGATTTTTTTGGAAAAAAAGTACTCAATTAAATGTTTCGGAAAATAACGAATATATTTGGCTATATTTGACCTATATTACATAATTTTTTCATAGAAAAATATTGACATCCAAGCGACTGGTTCGCTGCCTTCGGAGGCGCCAAAAAAAGTTCCTCCACTGCTGCCATGATTCCGGCCGATTGAGTAGCTGAAACCGAAAAGGAAAAAATGTCATTAAACTGGAAGGGATTTCCTGTACAATGACGTAGGATTTTCGAAAAAATATCAAAATCTAACAAAATGGCGTAGTTATGAAAAAAAATCTGTTCTCTTGCCTATAAAATGATCGTTTCTTTTTTTTTTTCAATGCCAAATCGTCAGTTTTCATCCAATCAAAAATATCCTACGTCATTGTAGAGTAAATATATTCAAGAGTACTCGGTTCAAATTTGAAGTCAATCGGGTAATTGCTCTTCGAGATACAGTGTCTGCCAATTTGAAAAATCTAATTTCCAGAAAAACGCGTTTAAAGATTTAACTATCGATTTTTGCAAGATAAAATGATTAGAGATACGACCTTGAAATTTTTACAGGACATTCTTGAAAGTATAAACTGTCGAAAAAGGCAAAAAATCGATTTTTTGAAAGTGTCACACTGGCCCCTTAAAACACTAGGAAACAAACTAAAAAAATCGCAGTAAAACAACAACGAGCAAATTGAAACGAACCAAAAACATTAAACAAGACTCAAAAAATTGCACCAAAAAGAAAACCAAACGAATTTATTTAAAAAAAAACAATCAATCAAACCGGAACAACCTGAAAAAATTGCAGTAAAAAACAACAAACAAACCGAAATAAACTTAATCGAAGAAAAAAATCAACCAAACCCAAAAAAATGCACCAAAAGGAAACAAACTAACTCAAACGACTTCAACGAGCAGAAAATATCGCTCCAAATAAATCCAAACAGGGCCTTTAAGGGGAGGGTAGGGGTTTCAGCGCGAAAAAAAATACTTTTTTGCGAATTCTCTTCGTCTATATGGATAGAGTAAATTTATTGAAACCTTTTGTACATTGTTAAGTGTCATTTCAAGAACATTCCGTGCAATTTGTACGCGAAAATATCCACAAACAAGCCGGTGACAAATCTTTTCCAAGAACGCCTTTGGATAAATACGATTTGCGATGTTCACTGTATCTCAGCTAGAAATTATCTGAAATCAAGTACCACTCAAATTTAGTCAAAGTATCATCAAATCCTCCCCCCAACGGTCTTTGATAATTTTGTTTTTTCATTTCGAAATTTTTGGTGGTCATGTAAAGTGAAATTTTCTCAGTTCAAATTTCAAGTCAATCGGGTAATTGCTCTTCGAGATACAGTGTCTGCAAATTTGAAAAATCTCAATTCGAGAAAAAACGCGTTTAAAGATGTAACTATCGATTTTTGCAAGATAAAATGATATTGATATAAACTATATAAATGATAATGATATTTTCAAAAGTATAAACTGTCGAAAAAGGCAAAAAAAATCGATTTTTTTTAAATGTCACACTGGTATAACCCCTTAAAACACACAGTTTCGAGAAAGACGCATTCAAAGTTTCAAAAGCCCTTTCGAACGCTCCGACACGTCATGACAAATGTGCGTGTAACTTCGAGAATATTCGCCGCATTGACAAGAAATGTTCTGTGTGTGTACTTAAATATATGCAAATTACGAAAAGTAATTTAAAAAAATCGATTTTTCGCAAGTTTCAACTGTATGTATCCCCTTAAGGCGGGGGCCTGAGTTGGAAGGTCCAAAAAAGCCTTAGGCGTGATCTGAACGTACCAGACGAATTTAGGTTTGGACGCGTGTCGTTCTTTCGTTAAGGAGTAAGGCCACTGTAACGGCCCAAAAAAAAAGGTTTTTTCACTAATTTTTTGCTCCCGAAATTGAAGGTATTTGAAAAAAAACTTTTAATGGTGTTATCGGGCATACATTAAACTTTATTATAAAATTTTTTTACAGTAAAAAAAAAACAAAATGGCGGTTCCACAGCTATCTTCCCGGGACATGTTTTGCTTCCAGGGCACCGCGGCACGCAGCACCACTGGTGCACTTTTGAATCTAGAACAAAAAAACACCATTAATCTAGAGGGCTATAGCTAGAGAATGTCGATCGGATTTTAAAAAGTATCAATTTTTGTGGATTTGGCGTGCGTTTGAAAAAAAAAATTAATTTTTGACGAAAAAAACGGCAAGTTTTTTGTTAATAAAAAATCAGTAAATCAAGTTCTTGAAAATTCCGATCGACATTCTCAAGATAATGTAAATGTTCACATCTGGTTAAAATTTCAAGTAAAAAAAATGAAAATTGTTCGAGTTATGCTGCGTGCCATTTTGAAAAACCATGTTTCGAGAAAAACGCGTTTAAAGTTTTGCGAATCGTTTTTTATTGGAAAAAATTTAAAAAAGAAGTTTTGGAGAAACTTAAACTATTTTTTATTTTAAACTTAAACTATTTTTTAAGCCAATAAAAAAAAATCGATTTTTCAAAAAATTTACAGTGGCCTTACCCCTTAAACGCAGTATAGTAAGAAACTGTTCGGATAACTTCACCAGTGTGAATAAATTGGCTGGAATGTTTTTGTTTCTTTTATTTTTTTGAGGCCAACTGGTCGGCGTTTACGATATACATATGCCCAAAAAATTCTTCATAATTGTTTCGTGTTTAATTAGAGCAGCTGAGTTATATACAGGGTGTCCTGTTATGAATGGATAATCCTGCAACTGTTGATAGGTCAGATCGTGTCTTACTATATGCTGGAATTTCTGTTTCGTAAAAGGCCCACAGTTTTCGCGATTCTGGGCTCTGTGTTATTATTTTTAAAATCTTCTTGTGATTTATCGCATGTAATTTCTGCAAATGATATAAATCGACAATAACCGAGTTACTTTTTTTAAGTAATTGGCGTGATATGCGTAGTAAATTTTTTTGACCCCGCGGGGCTATCAAATTCAGATGTTCGAATTGGTTTGTATGAAAATTCCGCGTAAGATCTTTTTTTCACCAAGTTTCCTTAACATTTAAGGTTAAAAAGAAAAAAAAACTGGTAAAAAAAAGTTACCATTTGTAGAAATAGCGTGCGAAAAACCAAAATCAAATGATTTTTATCTTGAAAACCGTGGGACTTTTACTAAACTGGAATTCCAGCATACAGCAGGCCATGATCTGAACTATATTCAACAGTTTGTCTTTTCAACACAACTGCTTCAAGTGAAAATAAAATGATTATTGCGAATTCCCTGGTCTTAGCTGAGAAGTTTATAAACGAGCCTAGTTTTTTTAGATTCTCTTTATCAACTCTTTAAGGAGGTACGGTGATGACCATGTTAGTAAACTTAGAGTCTATTTCACGCCACAATACCGCCACGTTTTAGATATATGTATATGGCCTATTTTTCGAGAAATATTTTTTAACTATTGAATTTCGAGTTTCCTATTATTTGTATAATATGGAAACAACCGTAATAATCTACTACTCGACTTCAGTAGTATGCCATATCGTTGACGTTTAGCATCATCGCATTTTCGGTGGCTGTCATCGGTTCCGAGCGCCCGGCTTATTATTTTTTGTAGCCGGTTAACATGGAGAATGAAAATACCGTGGAAGTTTATCGAGGAGTAACGGGATTGTACCTGAAGTCCAGTTTAGAGACAAATGTAGATTCTGACGGACAAGAATTAGAAAATGAAAAGACAATATTGCGATTGCAAATAAAAAAACGTCGCGGTGAAGTTAACCTCAATGTCCAATGTCCAATCTGTCCAAAGTCAAAACATATTTCATCGATTGTTATGTTATTTTTCTCTTTCCCAATTTTCCGTACGTTCTCCGTACAATTTCCGTACAATTTTCCGTAAGTTTATTTTATATGACGGTTCTCCCATGCTGAATTTTTATTAGGTGTACAAATAACTTTTAGGACAGTTTAAAAAAAATTCAAGATTTATTAAAAAAGAAGTAAAACACAGTTATTCATCGAAGTAATCTCCATTGCACTGAATGACCTTCAGCCATCTCTCAGGTAACTCGCGGATGCCTTTCGCAAAGAAACTTTCGTCTTGCGAGGTGAGAAATTTAGCGACCCATTTTTCCACTTCTTCAAATGTTTTGAATCGCACGTCAGACAAATCGTTCTGCATTTTCCGGAATAAATGATAATCGGATGGGGCTAAGTCTGGTGAATACGCCGGGTGTGGTACAGCTTCCCATCCAAGCGCTAGTAACGTATCCTTGACCGGTTTACCCACATGAGGCTGCGCGTTGTCATGGAGCAGTTTTACTGGACGTTTTCCTTTACCAGAAAATGGACGTTTCTTCTCAATTTCTTGATTCACTTGCATCAATTGATGACAATAGCGATCGGTAGTAACTGTTTGACCAGGTTTGAGAAGTTCATAATACAGTACGCTTTTCATATCCCACCATATGCACAGCATGACTTTGTTACAATGAACATTGCGCTTTGGCGTGGATGTTGTCGGCTCGCCGGGGTCAACCCAATGATATTTGCGTTTCGGATTATCAAAATAAATCCACTTTCCATCGCCGGTGACAATTTTCCACAAGAAAGACTTTCTATGTTGCTTGTTGTAAAGACTCACACAAATGTTAAGACGGCTGTTTTTATTTTCTTGAGTCAGAAAGTGTGGTACCCACTTTGTTCCTTTTCGAATCTTACCCATTGCTTTTAAACGATAAGAAACAGTTTGTTGAGTTACTCCAAGCTGTTCCGAAAGTTGTTTCTTCGTCTGACAAGAGTTTTCATCCAGCAACGCTTGCAGTTCCTGATCGTCCACCTTTACAGGAGGCCCCGTGCGTTCACGGTCACTAACGTCGAAATCACCTTCTTTGAATCGCTTATACCAATACTCACATGTACTTTTAGATACAATGTTGTCTCCAAAAACAGAACATATTGATTCACACGCTTTCCTAACACTTTTTCCTTGATGGAATTCATAGCGAATGCAGTGTCTAATAAATAGCTTATCGGTCTGCATGTTTAATTTACAGAATTTATAGGTTATGTTTATGACTCCTTTACGTTTCGATACTACATATCAAGCGCCATCTGTGATAAGTGAGCGGGACCTTTGAATTAATTTAGAATAGCTGTTATGATACAAAATCGAAGTGTCCTAAAACTTATTTGTACACCTAATATATAGATGCGTTGTATAGGTACATGTCGCCAGAAAAATTGAGATGCCTTTGCTGTACGTAAAAGAACTTCAAGTAAATATCGACGAAAGGCCCTTTATAATCCATTAAAAAATGTACAACTTCACACAATCATATTTTTAATTCGTGTTGAAAATATCCGATAGACGAATCGAATTTGCGCGGGTATCCGGCGTTGCCACACTTCAAGCAAGACGGCTACTGTTACGTCACGAGACGTCTCCCTCTCTAAATACTTTGGTTTTATCGCGACTTTATTTCTAAATTTATTGCTTATTTCTGCGGTGAGCTTTTCAATTCAAGGTGCCTTATTGATCACAACGAATCAACGAACGCAACCGTCAGTTTTTTTTACGTGTGTCTTGGCTCCAAGTAGTACAAAAAAATCGATATATGAGAGGACAGGCACATTTTGTCGTCCACGTGTGACTAATTCACCAACTTTAACAGTTAATAACTCGGAAACTGTACGGTAAATCTCGTGGAAACTCCACATACGCATGGACAAAGGTCTCGACAATGCTAGTAAAAAAAATCGGGCTTTTATCTTGGACTCGCTCCAATCACCGTACCTCCTTAATCAAGCCCAAAAAGTTCTCGAAAATTGTTCCATGTGTAATCGAAGCAGCTAAATATACATACATACATGTGTGTGTGTGTGTGTGTGTGTGTCACGAATTATCGAGGCGTCGAGCTCACGTATACAAGATCGACGACTCTTCGTTTTAAGCTCCTCCGTCCGGTATTCTTGGCGAAATGTCGCGATGCAGTTATATCCATTCCTGAATGTTCGTTGGACCGTTATCGTGCAACAAGTTGAGAGAGAGAGAGCGAGCGAGCGAGAGTGGTAGAGAGAGATTGAGAAAAGAGAAGATAGAGAGAGAAAAAAACGATCGCGTGGGGTGAGGGCGAAGAAAAAGACGTTGGGAGCGGGAGGGAAAGCGCGCCTGCAAGAAGAGGTCTGCGTGCAGCAGCAGTCGCACGCTTTCTCGCGAATTCAGCGCCCCCTCTCTCTTTTTTCCATGACTCCACTCGCTTTTCTCTCTTTTCGTACTCTCACTTCTCTCTTTCTCCCTCTCTCCCTTTTCTCACTTTTCGTACTCTCAATTCTCTCTCTCGCTCGCTCTCTCCTTCGCACACACTCTCTTTAATCTGGCCTTCCCTCCTTCCTTTCTTCTTCATATTCATTCTCTTTTCCTTGTTTCGCGGTCGTTCGGCTCTCTTGAGCACACCGAGTCCCAAGGTCCCGCGGTTCGTTCGAGGTTAAGCCCTCGCTCGTCGGTGCGCACCGCTTCGCGCTTGCTCTTTTCTCCGACGTTACAAGTATACGTACGAATAATACCGCGCGTTTCTTTCGTACGCCCCCCTCCCGCAATCCCCCGGCCACCATACCGCCCTCTACTGCCATCCTCCGACGCCCACGTGACAAATGGCCGTTTCGTTTTTTTCCCTTTTCAATCTACCGCATTTAGGTACAAGCTAGACTGGATAGATGATCGATACGGTAATTGTTACTTGTTGGTACGATGCGGGGACGGCACAGACGTTGCTTTTGTTTGCGGCGCATGGGGACGTGGAGTTACCGGAGGTTACACCGATTCGTACGTCAAAGAGGTCTTGAAACAGGTCTTGAAAGGACGGTCGTATTTGATAGGCGGCAAGTGGGCCGCTTAGTGTCCAAGTCTTTGTTTCGCATCGTCGCCACCGTGTGTCGTTGCGATCGGGGAATGTGATGAGACTAACCTAAACCGATTGTAAAATGTTTCGTCGTGTAGGCGAATGTGCGTATAACAGTTGAAAATCGTTACGCGGTTGAAAAAAAAAGTTGGATATGCCTGAATAACTGTTATTGACAATTTAAGGTAGTTCTGTAGTTTTGGTCGAATCTTAGGAATTGGCTGAAATCTAAGTATAGTGTAGATGTAACCTTCGTGGACTGATGCCCAAAAATTCAATTCGATTCACCGTTTAGTTCATGAGATGATTGCAATTGAATACGGGTGTTTTTGTACGCGATCCCTATAGGCCTCCGAAGTAACTCTAGTGGCGCAGCCCTTGCGGCGAGTTTTGGCAAAACTTGGATTGGTTTTCGTCTGCTAGTGCAGTATGCCGGTCGCCATTTAAATTAGGTGTTTGCGTGAATGACAGCACCGCGTGCGATGTTTACGTTGTAAAAACAGCGTTGCACGTCATATTTGGGATTGTTGACGCGTGTTTGAGGAAGAAGTTTTCCCATCACAGTCCTTCTCTCACCAGCAACAATTTCGCGAACTTCCGATACATGATGACTATCGAAAGTTTTCTGCATATATTACAACATCCTTTATATAAATTTCCGATGCAAACAATAATTTTGTTGTACGGCAGAAAAAAATTTGTGTGCAGCCAATGTACGCAATTTCATGAATATTTTCTTCGTCACATACCTATAGATATGCTTTTAGGGCGAAAGGAAGTCATGAGGATACATTGAAATCCGCAAGTATTCGTTATTAGTCCCATCACACTATTTTATTTTATTTACAAGCACATTCCATTCACAATGTGAGATCTACAATCGATGATGCTTGCTCAAGCCTAGCGCTTTCGTGTTTGTGCCGGTTTGACTTACACGGAAAAAAAGAAATAGTACAAAATACAGGGGCTTCACAGTTCGCATTGGACTCGAGCGATTGCACAGCGATATTACCTGAAACACAGTGCT
Source organism: Ophion obscuratus (assembly GCA_964007375.1). Classification (NCBI taxonomy): domain Eukaryota; kingdom Metazoa; phylum Arthropoda; class Insecta; order Hymenoptera; family Ichneumonidae; genus Ophion; species Ophion obscuratus. Next base: position 21,205,641 of record OZ023319.1, on the reverse strand, counting down.
CAAAATACAGTGTGCTCAAAGTAAATTATTACAGCTCCTATACTGTCCTCTTTGGACTCGAACCGCTCTACTGTATCTTTTACTGGAACACACAGTCCAAAATACAGTGCAGTCAAAAGTAAATTTTGACAGTTCAACACTGTAATATAAATGTAACAACAAAACTTGTAATTTGACAGTTGGTAAATCTGTATTATGTACACTGAATGCGCCAGTTATATCGACAGAGTTTATGTAGGTGTTTTAACAGTGGAGTCCTCTGATCTAGAAACTGGTTAGCAACAGATATAGTTTCAGTTTTGAACCGTTGCTTTTTACAGTGTGAACACGGGAAACGTTCTTGTTTGAACCTGTAATTCAAACTTCATGAACCCCGAAATTTAATAGTGCCACAACTCGTATATTATACAAAATTAGGGGTAAAAATAACATTAGATAGCGCTGAAAGAACAATTGAAGCGCTGAAAGAACTGCCAGTCCTTTGTGTCCTGGTCGCGCCACGCTCGAGACAAGTCCTAACCAGTGAATACCGTTCACAACGTCACACTGTAAATTTGATTATAAAAATGAAGTAAAAAAATTCGGCGAAACCTTTGCTTACAATGTATATTGTAAGCAATGTAATATATATATATATATATATATATATATATATATATATATATATATATGTATCAAGAATATAATAAAGTGAATGAGCACACAAAAAAAGTTTATCCATAAAAGAAGTTTGAGAAAAATATGTAGAAAATATTACAAAATCAGTCACATACACAGGAACGTACCTTTTTGTAAATAATTCTCTCTTTTTATAATTTCTTGAATTATGTCGCACAAATTTCAACGTTCGCATCCTATAGACCACGCACTACTAACTGGCAATCCTTTGTGTCCTGGCCTCGTGCCTCATGTGCAGACAGTATAAAAAACAGTGATCGCATTTAAATTTTACAGTTGAATATTTTTACTGAAATCACTGATGTATTCACAATATCAAACTGCAAATAAACCAGTGTAACTGTAAAAATCTCAGAGTGCACAGATAACGTCACAAACTGTCGAAAGAAGAGTAAAACTACCGTGCCACACTGTGAAATTTAATGAATCACTCTGTACTCAAAACAATGCACACTGTAACCCTTGCAGTTTGCGTACAGTATAAAATGCATTCACAATATCAAACTGCAAATAAACCAGTGTAACTGTAAAAATCTCAGAGTGCACAGATAACGTCACAAACTGTCGAAAGAAGAGTAAAACTACCGTGCCACACTGTGAAATTTAATGAATCACTCTGTACTCAAAACAATGCACACTGTAATCCTTGCAGTTTGCGTACAGTATAAAAATCAGTGATCTCATGTAAATTTTACAGTTGAATATTTTTACTGAAATCACTGATTTATTCACAATACCAAACTGTAAATAAATCAGTGTAACTGTAAAAATCTCAGAGTGCACAGATTACGTCACGAACTGTCGAAAGAAGAGTAAAACTACCGTGCCACACTGTACAATTTAATGAATCACTCTGTACTCAATACAATGTACACTTTAACCCTTGCAGTTTACGTACAGTATAAAAATCAGTGATCTCATGTAAATTTTACAGTTGAATATTTTTACTGAAGACACTGATGTATTCGCAATACCGAACTGTAAATAAGCCAGTGTAAATGTAAAAATCTCAGTATGTACAGGAAAATTCATCATTTTTGTAGGATAGGATTGACATTACTCTGTTTTACTGTAAAATGAAGTATGGCACCCTGTTTTTCATGCTGTTTATACTGTGATTTTCGCTGTTTCTTTTTTTCCGTGTAAGAGGGAATGATACCTCATCGCGGTCGGTATGGCAGAACAATTATAGATTCCCAAAAATCTCGAAAACGGCTCTTCAGATCCCGTCGAAACTTTGCCAAACGACGTCAAATAGATAGACAAACAGCTGTCTTACCGTCAAATTTTCTGAATTTGGGAAAAAAAATGTAGATTGGCTTATCATAAGCCAATCTAGTTTTTTTTCTCAAATTCAGAAAATTTGAGGGGAACACAGCTGTTCGTCTATCTATTTGACGTCGTTTGGCAAAGTTACGAAGGGATCTGAAGAGCCGTTTTCGAGATTTTTGGGAATCTATAATTGTTCTACCATATCGACCGCGATAAGGTGTCATTCCCTCTTAACCGCCATGCGCCAATCCAAGTTTTGCCATCGGCAGCCGTTGCGCGGCGCCACCACGAAAGTTACTTCGGAGGCCTATACCGAGCACGTAAACCGATAGTAGTTTGCTCGCATTTGTCGATATAAGTAGGTCCTAAACGGATCTTGGGATTTCAAAATAAAAACACACGTTTACGCAGTACTATTGTGGGATTGATTTTGAAAAAAAATTACAAACTTTGATCGTTTAGTTTCGGCGATATCGACTTATGAAAAGTGGTAATTTTATTCCACACCGAACTCGGGCCCGCTGTTGCCAACGGAATGGCAACAGTGTACGCTGCAGCCAGCTGATCGGCGCGTGGTCTCGGCATAGTTCATTTGTTATTAACAATTATCCCGCTTCAGATCCCGTCGAAACTTTGCCAAACGACGTCAAATAGATAGACAAACAGCTGTCTTCCCGTCAAATTCAGAAAATTTGACGGGAAGACAGCTGTTTGTCTATCTATTTGACGTCGTTTGGCAAAGTTTCGACGGGATCTGAAGAGCCGTTTTCGAGATTTTTGGGAATCTATAATTGTTCTACCATATCGACCGCGATAAGGTGTCATTCCCTCTTAACCGCCATGCGCCAATCCAAGTTTTGCCACCGGCAGCCGTTGCGCGGCGCCACCACGAAAGTTACTTCGGAGGCCTATACCGAACACGTAAACCGATAGTAGTTTGCTCGCATTTGTCGATATAAGTAGGTCCTAAACGGATCTTGGGATTTCAAAATAAAAACACACGTTTACGCAGTACTATTGTGGGATTGATTTTGAAAAAAATTACAAACTTTGATCGTTTAGTTTAGGCATAGTTCATTTGTTATTAACAATTATCCGACGATTGTTTAGGCAAATTTTTGGAAAGTGAAAAATTTGCCTAAAAAATCGTCCGATAATTGTTAATACCAAAATGACTATGCAATATAAAAAACTCACGCACTTCCATAAACAATGTATTTTTCAAGATATATTCAAAATTTCAAGTGAATCGATTGAAAATTGTATGAGTTATTTTTCCGGCCAACTTAAAAAATGTAGTTTTGAGATAAACGCTGCACAGCCGCCATTTTGAAATTGATCGCTTCAAAAAAATGTTTGTATACAGTCACTGATATGTATGATAAACACCCTTTTTTGTAATCTCGATACATTTTGTAGTTTTTCTGAAAAAAAAATCCCCAAAAAGCCTCTTTTTCGACTGCTAGAGTGGCCCAACCCCTCAACGAACGAAGTAGGGAAAACACTTAAGGTTGTTATGGCGTTTAGCCGTCAGGGGTGAAATACGAGGAGAGCGCCCTATGCTTACTCACGGAGCCGATTGACTGTTACCAACTGTTAGCTTTCAAATAATCGTCATATTAAACGTACGTTTTCGAACTATTTTTCTACATCTAATTGTAAAAATATGCATTTTTGAACATTCGGTGATTACATTAAGTGTTTTCATTACTTTGTATAATTATTTTTTATAACTTTTTCTCGCTCAGTTAACGCGAAACGAATTGGCAACGTCGTAAATCGTGATATATCATAATGCCCAGGTTGGCAGAAGTGTCACGAAGAGACCCATGTGCCCCGTTCGTAACCTCAATATCGGCCCAAGGAGCTGGCAAAAATGAATATCGGTCCGAGTAAAAAAAATTCCGCTGCAAAGAAAAAGTGTGTACTAAAGCTGTCTATAATCTCAAAGAAATCAGAAACTTTAATAATTTTCCGATATTATTTTTAAAAATGTATGTATGAATAAAATCCCCGTTATTTTGTCTTTGCCTAGAAATGTCTAGAAATGTATAATTTCTAAACATAGTTATCAAATGAATATTAAGTAATTATTACTAATTAAGAGAATAAGTACCAATAATATTCGTTGTTAATTATCCTGACCGAGTAGTTTGAGGTTCCCGGGCATAATTCCCGAATGCCGATAAGATAGGTAGCATTTTTTTATGTCTACGACGTTGCCATGATTGCACAGTCTAATATTTTGTGTGCCTAATTTTCGCACTAATTCGCTATCTGAAACATTAATAATTTTATAACGGTACTGTGAATCCTCATTTTCACGGTACCAAGGGTTAGTCCGATAATTAGTCGAACGGTACCTATTTTTTCAGCTCCGCGGTACAATTCACTTAGCAGATATTAACAATGTACTGAAAAATGATCGGGAGTTTTCCATAAGCGTAATGTAATTAACCCACGGAATACGTCGGGTTGCCGATTTTTTTTTTTCCTAAAAAATGGTAAGGTAAATGTCCCAATTATTGAACAGGTCCCAATTATTGAACACTATCTTGTATTCTAATTATTTCTCATTCACCTGCATGCATTTACTTATTTATAAACTTTCATTGCATATATGGAACTTTTAGCTATGGAAATGTTACCTTACTTGTGCAAAAAAGCTTTAATTAATAGAGAAAAAAATTATTTAATCAGCAACGGTGACTCGTTTTGACGTCTCGTGGTAACTGCTTATCGTTTTTGCTAAGACGCGCCGCTTCATGCGTAAGGGCATAAAAAATTCAAAAACTGTCGCATCTCAAAAAGTAAAGGCGTTTCAGGTTCCTCAGAAAATTTCTTACAAATTACAATTTTTATGAAAAAACTTTATTTAATTATTTGTTAAAAAATACGGTGTTCGATCATTGGGACATAGAAAATGCAGTGTGTCCCAATTATTGAACACTCGAATTCTCCAAGTTGGCGTCATTAAACCCATCAAAACATCGAGACAGTTAACGTGTGACAGATCGTGTGAATCGGATTTATTCAAACAAAAACTGTAAGTTCCTGAATAAACTTACCTCTATTCTTTTAATAACAACTCTAAGATCGTCAAATATATTTTTCATTTGTATTTTCGTGCAATAAACATAAAAAGGAAAGTAAAAAGAGAATATAACCTAAATGTAACCTAAAAATACGAATTTACTGTTCAATATTTTTTGCTCTCCGATATTTCAGGGAGCCAAGCTGCGACAAAATCAAACAAAAACAGCAAATGAAAACGAGGAAGCTGAAAATAAAAATAAAATAAAGTTCGAGTTGAAAAGCAAAAACAAACCAAATGCGAAGAACCAAAAACCTTTCAAAAGAGACTAAATATATATTTTTGTATTTTTACATGATTAACAAAAGATTATTTAAGTGTTTCATTTTGCGTTTATTTCTCAATATTGTACCCAAAATAATATTTTTAGAACGGAAAAAGAATTCTCGAGAGTGTTCAATGACTGGGACATGCCTGTTCAATATTAGGGACATAAGCACTTCCAGTGTTCAATAATTGGGACATTTGCATTCTTCACATTGTTATTCTTTTTTTTCATTTAAAATCATTTAAAAATAATTTAAAGGGTGATTTTTCGAAAGTAAAAATATCAAAGTATCATTTGAACCTGAAAGCGATGGTTTTTTCTTGATTTTATATTTTTTTCTCACCGAATTCAATCCCCCAGATCCTTAGCTGTTCAATAATTGGGACATTTACCTTACTGTGGATCGTATTCAAACTGCACAGGACGAACAGCAAAGAGGTTATAAAGGTCCAGAAAAACCTTCAGCCCTGTGGTAACATGTTGACTCAAGCCTATAACAACCTTAATTTTGTGACGCGACATTCCTAACACTGTAATCACGGTTTACCCAGTTTTGTATTAAGGCCTTAGGCCACGGTAACGGGTATAAAATCATGCACGAATTTAACAATTTTTTTTCGTATGAAAAAATGATTCAGTCATAAAATTAATTACACATCTATTTAGTATGAATATCAAGCTGTTAAAAAAAATATATATTTTTTTTGTCGATTTACAAAATGGCCGATTACTCGAAACTTCTCAAAAGAGGTTTTTGCAATTGGCGTGACAAATAATTTCAACAATTTTCACTCGATTTATTTTAAATTTAAAAGTTATGTTTCTAATTGCATTTCGCAGGGAAGTACTTACGGAATTTCTGATTAATCGAAAAGTTTTCATTTTATGAGCAGTTATAACGAAATTTTTCACTGAAAATTCATTTCTTAAGTTCAAATACCTACAACTTTTGAATAAAATAATATTTTTTTAATTCCGCACGTACTTCGCTAGGTATTCTAATGTAGATTGACGAGAATGTTTGTTTTTTGTTCCAGGTAAAAAATTTTGGATGCTAAATGTCACGCCGCGGAGCGCCTAAAAAAAAGATAACAAAAGAAAATATTAAAAGTCGGCCATTTTGTACATCGTAAAAAATTCTAACAGCTTGATATTTATGCTAAATAGATGTGTAATTAATTTTACGAGTGAATCACTTTTTCATACGAAAAAAAATTGTCAAATTTGCACATGATTTTATACCCGTTACTGTGGCCTAAGGCCTTAAAACCTCAATACTATTTTAGTCCCTGCAGCCCTGTAACTGGTGTTTACGAGGTATCATGTGTATTACCAAATGCATAGGGGTTCAACTCGAACATTGAAAATCTCTGAATCTATGTTGTAAAACTCATTGGTTTTAGACGGTCAATGCACCGCCGATTAATCCTTCGGCGATATCAATTTCAATCAAATCTGAGTATTTCGATTCCAGTCTCGAAACTCCTTAACGTTTTTAGCGGAACTTCAAAGCACGTATATGTAAATCCAAATTTATAATAATTTTCTAGCGTCTTCCATTATCAGCACAATACAAAATAATTGATAATTAAAAAAGTACCAATCTCAATCGTTTACATCCGTGAATTATTTTCTTTCTTTTTCAAAACATTTACGATTTTCCGTGCTTCCGTTCTCGGCATTACAGCAATTGCGTTACGAAAAACGTTTTCAGCATAATTTTCATAGACGAATTGGTCCAGTCATAGCGTCTTTGAATTTTTAGTTTTTGTAGGCGTAATATCGTCGCGGTCACTTTTTACTTTGTGGTCTGGCTATCACTGTACCCGGTCGGTAACTCTGTAGAGAGAGATTCGCGGTCGGTGGCTCTCTACTCCTGTAGTTATCCGTTGCTTGTCCAGGTTCTGTAAGGTCGGCAAGATAGGAAGAGGCAGGGAAAAGAATATGTTTGCGTTTCGTCTCGGGTACAGTGACAGATTCATCAGTAGGACTGTGTCACTGTACCCTGCCCTAGGCGTGCTGGGTGTTAAGGATCTAGGGGAAAGACGGTTTATATATTGGAACGCATGCCCCTGCGACCGCTTGTGAGAAACGCTGGAACGATGTAGCCGCGTAGCGGTGAGATGGTGGAACTAGCAGGACCGCCACAACTCGTTATCGGAGCGACGCCAGTGGTGAAGTTTTGTACCAGAACTTTTCACTACTCCGCGGGCGTTCCTACCCCTTCACCTGTGAGGTTCGGACTCCGGCACTGTAGCTGTCCCGCTTAGCTCGACGCGCGCCCACGTACAGATAGTTCCTCGAACGAAGTGACAGATGGCGTGGCGCCCCCGCAACGTCAACGAGCGCACAATCTCGCTCGTTGCAATTCTACCCCATTTTTTTTGCTTTCTGTTTTCCTTTTACGAAGTCTTTTCTTCTAAGACCGCGACGTTTGGCGGCCTACGCAAATGACTTAACGCAATTGGGGGGTGTCCGGCCAGGCGTTACGGTCTACGGACGTGGGGGGCGGGGGTCAAAGTTTGCGTTACGTCACGCTTTTAGAACTGCCAGAAATATTTTAGAACTGCCAATAGTTCTTCGTGTTCAAGTCTTGAATTTAAAACTCGCGCGCAATTTTACCACGGAAAGTTATCCGCTTTCCATATGAAATGTCACTTAAGGGGAGAAGCTCTTGCACAGTAGCTTTCTCACTTTTCGAAGCAAAGTTTGAAAAAAAAATTGTTTTGTTTTTTATAATTCTTGAAAGTACATATATTGAAAAATATGTCGGCAACGTTTTTATTCTCAAGTTCGAAAATTGACGGAGTTACAGTCACTTTAGTAAGAACAGGTACGGTAACCGGTTAGTTGTATCCTACAGTTGGGGCATCGATTACAATAGATGCAGTGCAGGCTCTTATTATTTTGTGGAATGTAATGAAGATGAAGAATCGTCATATCGCCCGCGACTAGATACTTTAATGTTAGTATCAATATTCTAAAAAAAACACAACTTTATATCAAGAAAAACGGAACGGAAATATTGAACGCGTTTTTCTTGAAACTAGTTTTTTCGACCTTGTCCCAGCGACTACTCAAAAACTTTTGAACCCATTTTCAATTTTTTAATACATTTTTGTCATCGCTGTAAATAAGGTTGTACGCAGCCGATTTTTCAAATTTTAATAATTACTATTTTGAAAGACTGCCTGACTACAAAAACGGGCCTTGAAAATAGAAAAAATGTCCGCCCTGTCGGGATTTTGTAAAAAAAAAATACCAAAATAAAAAAACGACTACGCATGACGATAACTACGTTTGTATAGATATCGATAAATTGTTGACTTTTTATTTACAGATAACCTTTCATAAAGATATCTATGGGACAATGGAAGGACATTTTTTTTCGTCGTAAAATGTAGGCAAATATCTCGGTCAATTTTAAAGATTTTTTTCATAAAAATTGGTATAAAACTAGACGAATATATAGTGCATAAAATGAGTATAAACCCGATTCTTTCATAATAAGTTATATCTATGAAAAGAAATTTCAATTATTGACGACAAAGCACCCGTTACGTAACGGAATAGAAGGGGGGGTCAAGGCCAGGACCCCCCAACGTAAGAGGACCAGGCCTTATGGTCCTCTTACGTTGGGGGGGGGGGGGGGGGGGGGGTAAAAAGGGAAATTTGGCGTTACGTAATTTGTGTAAGCCCCTTTTGTTGCGGCTCTGGTCGGGATATACTTCCGGAGAATTTTAACCCCGATAAAAAGCGATAATCGTGTGACGATGAAAGATAAAGAGAGAGAGAGAAAGATTGATTGATTGATTGATTGATTGATTGTATTGGAATCTTCGAAATCACTTCCTTACGGTACTGATGGATACGGCATCTTTCCCCAATGCCTGACACAAATAATCTCCTCAGCTTCGGCAGTAATATTTTTTGCAATTCGAACGCGAAAAGCAATACGCCATTTTGCTCTCTCCGCTCACGATGTATATTTTGAGGTTGTGTTAAGCTGTTGGTCCGGACAAGTAGTCTACTAGGTTGGTATTATATGACACCATACCTGGAGGACATGTTTTTTCGTTCAAATATTCAATAAAGCTGTTTTTAATCTCAGGTCGAGAACTTATTTGTAACCTAATGTTATCATGTTATTATTATCATCATAATATTATAACTATTATCATATTATGATTATTATTATAATATATAATAATAATAATAATCGAGTTTTATTTGCACAACTGGCTTCACAAGTTTTTTTACAAAAAGTTTTCGATTATTACAATATTACAATTATAATCATTACAGTAACAACAATAAAACGACAACAACCGAAAAAAAACCCAAACTCAAATATTACAACGTTATTATTGTTATCATAATATTACAATTGTTATAATAATAACAGTAACAACAATAAAACGACAAAAACCTATACAAACCCAGACAAAAATCCAAACTCAAAACAAACCCAAAAAGAATAGCAATAAAAATCGATAAAATTTTATTATTATTATTGTTATCGTGGTCTTTGCTTGTTGCCATTGTGACTATCGTCATCAATATTAACCTGGGCATATCTCACAGCCACGTTCCATTCACTTGAAATATTACCGTGATTTTTCTGTGCATCGCTTTTTGAATTACTTCCACGGGGGCCGGGTTGAAATTCCGAACTTTAAATGATCAGAACGCTCAAAACTCCGAAAATATACTACCCCGAAAGATCAAAACTCCAAAAGGATTTTACACGAAAGACCAAAACTCCGAAAATCTGAACACCGTCAAAATAATTCAGCTATGGAAGTTTTAAAAGTTCCAAAATATTTAATAAATCGACGAATTATTTCAAGATTTTTTAAAAATGAAGAAGTGATTTTACGTCAATTTTGAAATTTGTCTAGACTTCGCTGGCATAATCTTGACGAACCTTGTAATTTTGGAACATTAAAATTAGGAAGTTTAAACCGTCGGCGCATTGAAAGTTCGAAATTTCAACCCGGCCCTCACGTCAAGATCATGCCAGCGAAAGTCTACACAGTTGACTGTAAATGATCTAGAACGTATAACATTGTCTAGACAAATTTCAAAATAGCCGCAAAATCACTTCTCAATAAAAAAAAATCTTGAAATAATTCGTCGATTTATTCAAAATTTTGAAACTTTTGAAACTTTCATAGCCGAATTATTTTGACGGTGTTAAGATTTTCGGTGTTTTGGTCTTTCGTGTAAAATTCTTTCGGGGTAAGGTAAATGTCCCAATTATTGAACAGCTAAGGATCTGGGGGATTGAATTCGATGAGAAAAAAATATAAAATCAAGAAAAAACCATCGCTTTCAGGTTCAAATGATACTTTGATAACTTTACTTTCGAAAAATCACCCTTTAAAGTATTTTTAAATGATTTCAAATGAAAAAAAAGAATAACAATGTGAAGCATGCAAATGTCCCAATTATTGAACACTGGAAGTGCCTGTGTCCCTAATATTGAACAGGCATGTCCCAGTTATTGAACACTCTCGAGAATTCTCTTTTCGTTCTGAAAATATTATTTCGGGTACAATATTAAGAGATAAAAGCAAAATGAAACACTTAAATAATCTTTTGTTGATCATGTAAAAATACAAAAATATATATATAGACTCTTTTGACAGGTTTTTGGTTCATTCGCATTTGGTTTATTTTTGCTTTTCGACTCGAACTTCATTTTATTTTTATTTTCAGCTTCCTCGTTTTTATGTCCTTTGTTTGTTTGATTTTGTCGCAGTTTGGCTCCCTGAAATATCGGAGAGCAAAAAATAATGAACAGTACATTCGTATTTTTAAGTTACATTTAGGTTATATTCTCTTTTTACTTTCCTTTTTATGTTTATTGCCCGAAAATACAAATAAAAAATATATTTGACGATCTTAGAGTTATTATTAAAAGAATAAAGGTAAGTTTATTCAGGAACTTACAGTTTTTGTTTGAATAAATCCGATTCACACGATCTGTCACACGTTAACTGTCTCGATGTTTTGATGGGTTTAATGACGCCATCTTGGAGAATTTGAGTGTTCAATAATTGGGACACACTGCATTTTCTATGTCCCAATGATCGAACACCGTATTTTTTAACAAATAATTAAATAAAAAAATTTCATAAAAATTGTTATTTGTAAGAATTTTTCTTAGGAACCTGAAACGCCTTTACTTTTTCAGATGCGACAGTTTTTGAATTTTGTATGCCCTTACGCATGAAGCGGCGCGTCTTAGCAAAATCGATAAGGTTACCACGATACGTCAAATCGGGTCACCGTTGCTGATTAAATAATTTTTGCTCTATCAATTAAAGCTTTTTTTGCACAAGTAAGGTAACATTTCGATAGCTAAAAGTTCCATATACGTAATGAAATTTTTATAAATACGTAAATGCATGCAGTTGAATGAGAAATAATAAAAATACAAAATAGTGTTCCATAATTGGGACCTGTTCAATAATTGGGACATTTACCTTACTATTCTTTCGGAGCTTTGAGCGTTCTCAACATTCAAAGTTCAGATATTCAACCCGGCCCCTTTTCACGTGCGGACCATTTTTTAAAATAACGACACAACGATGAAAAAAGCTTTCGACGAAGTGAAGAAATTTTCGTCGTCCCGAGAACGGTGACTCAGTTCACAGTTCTACCGGGCGGATGAATTATTTTTTCTCGCGCTTTTTCTCGTCACTTGAATTTCCATTTGCCATCTTTCTCTCTCGCTCTCTCTCTCTCTCTCTCTCTCTCTCTCTCTCTCTCTCTCTCTCTCTCTCTCTCTCTCTCTCTCTCTCTCTCTCTCTCTCTCTCTCTCTCTCTCGCGCGCGCGCGCACTTTCGCAACTGCATATAGCCTCGAACTCTTTTTTTTCTCGTATGCTCCGTCTCTCTTTCTCGCTATACGAAAGCAAAGACCAATGACCAGCCGGTAAATGCATCTCGCGAGACGCGGCTCGAGTTTCGTGTGCTTTTTTTTCGTTCCCTTGAGTATTTTGTTAATTTTTTTTTTTTTATATATATATTTGCCAGTCGTTCTGTATATAGTTCCTTTTTCATTCTCGCGTTTCTTCTGACGCTGTAGCGCGCGGCGCGATCCCTTTTTTCTTCTTCCTCTTCGTTAGATTGGAAGGAAAGAATGGCGATAACGCGCTAGGCTCGAGAGCTCTCTTATCACGAGCCCGGTGACCGATATTGAAGGAAAACAATGTTCGTTCTTTTATTTCTTTCTTCGTCCGCTCCTTGTATTTATCGTAGCTTCAATTGCGGAGAAACTACGATGAAAAAGATTTTTTTTTTCCCCCATAGTTACGGACACCGATCCGTATCTATCGTTCGATCGAACGAGCCTTACGAGAAATGACAGAGGATCGAGATTTTGATCTCGTCGATAAAGTTATCGCGTTAATTCAATTTTTTCTTCGATCCTGCTATTCGAGTGTTATTTTTATTGTGATATTGAATTATTTTTATTATTTTTATTTTGATGGAAAATTATGATTATTTTTATTGTGATGTAAAATCTTCGGCTGGGCGAAGAATCTTGACGAGCGTTTTTTTTTTAATTACTATATTGAGATAAATTTTGTTCAGTATTGTAACATTTTTAGTAGAGGTGAGGAAGGTAATTTGGAATATCATTTTGTTTTAAGCCTGCTTTTTTTTTTGTAAGGTGTAAACAAATAAAACCTTCATAAAATTGAAGCAATATTCATAAACTATGAATCTGTAAGCTATCAAAAATAACTAAACATCGTTACTGGGCACAATTTTAGTTTGAACGCAAAATTGAAAAATTCCGTTTTCGAGATGGGCTGCAGGTATTGTAGAATAGGAGTATTCCAAAATATATTCACCGTGCTCAACTTAGTTATGTAGGCTATTATTGTTAAGCTATTGTTCAAGGCCTTCGGCCACAGTAACGGGTATAAAATTATGTGCGAGTTTAACCTTTTCTTTCGTATGAAAAAGTGATTCACCCATAAAATGAATTACACATCTATTTAGTATGAATATCAAGCTGTTAGAATTTTTTTTCGATCTACAAAATAGCCGACTACTAATATTTCCTTTTATCTTTTTTTTAGGCGCTTCGCGGCGTGACATTTAGCATCCACAATTTTTTACCTAGAAAAAAAACAAAAATTCTCGTCAATCTACATGATGATACCTAGAGAAGTACGTACGGAATTTGAAAAATATTGTTTTATTCAAAAGTTGTGGGTATTTGAACTTAAGAGCGCGGTAAAGTTAATTCGGCGAAAAAAAGGCATGTTTTTAAGATTTTTTTTGGCGTAACGAATAGTGTTCGTTTATTGAAAATTTTACATATAATAAAGTAACATTTGAACAACATTCTCCCAAATTTGCATTGCAAAATATTCAAAATTGAGCGAGTGAATATTAAACCCCGGAGGCGCCTCGAAAAAAAGTTGGTTTGCGGTGTGCACCATAACTCGCAACAGAATCATCTGAAACAAAAAAATCAAAATGCATTTGTTAAAGGAGATGTTTCTCGAGGTAATGACGGGAGGATTTTTTTTTCTCGATTTTTCGATTTTTCGTAGCTCTTGGGAGCCAAAAACCCGATTTTCGCTAACAAAAATCGGCTAATTTGTTGTTGAAAAATTAGTAATTATTTAAAAAAAAAAAAGCTCTCGACAATACCTGGTGAATTATGTGAAGAAGTACTGTGCAACATTTCAAAGCGAATGGTCCAGTAGATTTTGAGTTATCGTGCACACAGACTTCAAATATGACAAGTCTCAGAAAAAGGGTTTGGAAAACGCAGAAGAGTTTGGTCGCTTAGCGCTCATTGCACATAAGTTTGAGAACACTTCTCGATTGCATAAAAATTTTAACACAATATTCTTGATATATTATGCATTCATTTAAAAAATTAAAAAAAAGTCGGTTTACTGACGATAGTTGAACGTGACAACGTCATAAGAAAATACTGATGGAATGGTTTCATTTTTCAAAAGAAAATTTTTATTTTGCTTGTTTGATAGATATTTTGTATGGATATAGAGAAGGAGGTAAATGGAAATCACAATTGAATTGATCAAGTTACATTTATTTGTACGCATAAATACAATTATGTCAATTTTTATTTATTTTTGTTTACAATGTACATATTTTTTACAAGTATGAATGTGCTTTGAGCAATTGTTTTACAACTTTTATTTTTTCATAAAATTCTTCGTTCAGAAAATCATTTTAAATTTACAAAATACTTGAATAAAATTTATTGTTTAAATTTCTACTCGACTGTTAAAATTTAATTTTTTATTTTATTATTTTATAATAATAAATTTTGTATTGACATTATTTCTTTCAGCAAGTAAACTGAATAAAAGTTGTTGTTCAATTAGTTACTTAATTATTTTTGCAAATTTAATTGTAATTTGTTGTAAAAAAGTAATAATTTTGAATAATTTATTATAAGAATAAACTGTGATTAAATTATTGTTCATAAATCTTAAATTTAAAATTAAAAATTTGGAAAAATCATTAACATTTTTGTAACTCTAGCTTTTAAAAAGCCCGCCTCAATGTGTTTGATATAGGAGAAAATTGTTCCCTTTGACGGCTGGCTGGTCCAACCTGTCATTTCAGACACGTTGTTATGATATGTGGAAGATTTAACATTTATGTTTTAATTTTTTGAAATCATAGCTACGCTCGATAATTATTTCGATCGAATAGTAAAGCAATTGATTTTTACTCATCGTGAAATAGTTCTGTTAACTTATTGTTATAGTTTTGTCAATTATAGCATAACCTACAATCGCTGCACTAGCGGACCGATGCTATTTATTTTAATGATGAAAGCACGAATATTCGACAATATATCACTGAACATATATTTAATATCGAAAGAATCATTACCTTTATCGCCGCAATTATCGTTGCTATAAACAATTGACACCACATTCACTTTTCACTGCACTTCATACTTGACGAAAACATGTACATGTATTATTGTATAGCAGCTGTCCACGCGGACGCATCGCTCATGGCCTCTGCACACTGCGCGCGATGGGCGACAAGCGATGAGCGATATCCAATGAGAGCTCGAGTATGACGGAAATGCTCTATGAGAGTGACGTTGCCATTGGATATCGCTCATCGCTCGTCGCTCGTCGCTCGCAGTGTGCAGAGGCCATCACTCAAGTAGGAGAGAGACAGATGTCGAACGCTGCCGAACGCTGCCGAACGCGGAGGCCGATTGTGCCTCTTCTTTGTCGCTCGTTCCGCGCTCTCGCTTACACTTCAAGCCTTAGATGGAACGCCTCAGAGCGAGGTAACGGCGATGAGTCATGCTTTTTCGTGCGTGCAGCCGGCTCCATCGAATTATAAGACGTTGTCACGTCAAAAATAAAAATAAAATTTAATACTTTACCCCGCCCTTAAGAAATGAATGTTCAGTGAAAAATTTCGTTATAACTGCTCATAAAATGAAAAGTTTTCGATTAATCGGAAATTCCGTACGTACTTCTCAGCGAAATGCAATTAGGAAAATAACTTTTAAATTTGAAGTAAATCGAGTGAAAATTGTTGAAGTTATTTGTCACGCCAATTGGAAAAAGGCTGTTTCGAGAAGTTTCGAGTAGTCGACCATTTTGTACATAAAAAAATATATATTTCCTAACAGTTTTATATTCATACTAAATAGAATTAATTTTATGAGTGAATCACTTTTTCATACGAAAAAATGGTTAAATTCGCACATGATTTTATACCCATTACTGTGGCCTAAGGCCTTAAACGATAGCTTAACAATAATAGCCTACATAACTAAGTTAAGGTCGGTGAATATATTTTGGAATACGAAGAAAACGTAAGACATATGATTATTTCTATAATCAGCTTTAATCAATTTTTAATCAGTTTTAACAATGAAATTAATGGATCATTTGCAAAAATTGCAAACATAGGATCCACCCTCATAGGCGGCACATTCAGCGTGCACCCAAATCTCACACATAAACGCATTCTTCCCCCCCCCCCCCTCCTCTCTTTATTATACTCTTTACTATAGTTCCCTTCACAGAAAATACACTTTGCATCAGCTGCAGGGAGTCTTCCACCAAATGAAGTTTCTAGTTCTCCTGACGTATTTGACTTACGACTGTCATAAGAGTTGGAAGATTCCAAACTTTCAGTGTCATCATCATCGCTTTCGATAAGTCTTCGTTTCTTGGTCTTTTTATCGTTTCTTTTTCCTACCTTGTCGTATTTTCCTTTTAGCCTTCTTCATTTCTGTTGTATTTTTTGTCTGTTTGCCTTTTCCTTTATTTCGAGTGTTTTATTTTGCCTGTCTTTTTAATTAAGATTTTCTGATCTGACTTTTTCTGTTTTTTTTAGGTTCTGTTTTTTCTGTTTCGGCATAATCTGTAAATAAAACGAGTTCTCTAAATTGTTGAAAAATACCATCGTACCAACAGAGAGACTTTTTCTTTTATATATTAGTCAGATGGACCTACATCTAGTTACAAAGCTGATGGTAATTTGGAATATTCCAAATTATCGTCAGATCGGGTATTCCAAATTAGCAACTAGACGTGGTCGGGCATGAGCTCAATTTTTTTGGTTATAAATATCCAAATCTTTGAGATCAAAGCGATATGCAAAGTTTATGATCGATTTTACAGTACCCATAAAGCTAAACAACATAATCATATGGCAGTTTAATTATTTGAACTCATTATACACGTACCTCGAAAGTTTTCAAAAACAGTCCTTCGCAATTCCAGCTCTGCTCTACATCTTAGAAAAGTCACGAACGAACTGGTGAACAAATCGACAAGTGATGCCGTTTTTTTTAACATTTCACGGCCATAAAACCGAGATGGCCCTACTAGTTTCCCTGAAACGCTGCTATTCCAAATTACCAGCAGTATTCCAAATATCCTTCGTTTTCTCTATATATGTATGCACACACGCTGAAAATGTAATAATTGTATTTTACAATTATATTTAATACTACTATTCAATATATAACTTTTTGGTATTAGGCTTTATAACTTTGGTATTAGAATATATAACGTTTTGGTATAACTATTTGGTAGACGTGCATACAGTAAAAGTTTGATAACATTGAGGGGTCTGCTTGGAGCCCAAAAAACAATAACATTTTTGATATTTTTGTTTGATAAGAGCATTGGGATGACGAGGTCGAGATTTTACACCCAATTGATACGTAGTCTTGCCAAATTTGAGTTTTTTTTTAAATTGAAAAATATTGATAAACAATGAAGCTGTAATTGTATAAAGAAATTGCCGCCTTTAAAAAAAATTGTCGCATGGTCAATCGGTATAGGTGATTCTGGCAACTAGACTCGTCTCCAATGAAAAATAAAAGAAACGTACTTTTACTATCATTATCAAACTTTTGTTTGTCCGGATGCATCTTCTAAACTTTGAAAATTACGAAAATGGAAAGCCGTGGAAAAAAATAGTCCGATTTTCGACGAAAAAAACGGGTTTAACCATTATTTTATGAATGATGGATGAACATTTGGAAAAATCATTCGGTCATACGATGGAAAATGTAATAAACTGTCCGGATTTCAAGTGAACCAGACGGATAGATTTCGAGACACGATTTTCACCTTTTCGTGAAACATTGTGCTGGAGAAAAAGGCGAAAGAAAAAAGGATTTTCTTTTGCCTCATCTCACAAAAATCGTCATAACTCGCTCAAATTGTCGAGCTTTTACAAAATCTCTATTGCAAATTCAAGTCAAGACCATAAAACTAAGCAATTTAAAAGCTATAAAACTAAGCGATTTTCAATATGTAATGATTGTGCATACCTCTTAATGGGTTACACCTAGCTTGTCCCCGAAAAAATGGTAATTTTCGGGAATTGTCTCAGGGATAATGTGTGCAGTTAAATTTTTTTTACTTTAAAGCGTATGGTTCTAAGTATGGTTTACAATTTATTTATTGAAAAGTATTTATAAATGTGATAGATACTATGGTTTGTGACGCGATCTGTTTGAAAGAGGCGGTCCATAAATTACGTCATTTTAAAATAGGGGGGGGGGGGGGGGGAGTCTGATCGTTGGATGACGGTAACGATGATTGGATTATGACGATAGGATGGATAGGATGATTTTGGGGGGGGTTAAAAATCAGCCAAAATCAATGACGTAATATATGGACGGCCCCAAAGACATTCTTCGCGGTGACCACTGCTGCTCGCAATCAAATCATCCGAAATAAACAAAATCAAACGCATTTAGTTTTTGCATGAAATTATCTAGTGCTTGGACTTTATAAAATATTGATTTTTCCAAAATCCAAATGAAAAAAAAAAGTTTGTTGGCATTTGGAAAAATAAATTTGAATTTTTTTAAATTCCAAATTTGGACAAATGGATTTTTGGCATTTGGAATTTTCCAAACAGGATTTTATAAAATATTGATTTTTCCACAATCTAAATCTGGAAAAAAGGATTTTTGGTATTTGGCAATAGGAATTTGAATTTTTGCAACACGTATATTATAAAATATTGATTTTTCCAAAAAACGGCCGCGGTCCAAAGTGAAAGTATCGATTTGCGGCGAATTCGGCTCTTGGTTCAAGCACCGCTTTTTTATATGTAAAAAAAGCCAGCAAAACTTGAAGTCGATTGATGCAATGATTTTTGAGATATCGTGAAATTTTGAGACATTTAAAAAAAAACGCGTTTGAAGTTCACTAACTCCCTTAATTTTGAACGGATCGACTAGCCATTTTCAGAGATTGCTAGTCGAATATTTTTTAAATGTTATATTTTGAGAATCCATGGAAAACAAAAAATCGACATTTTCAAATAATGTCATCTACGTGTAATGTACCCTTTACACGTGTAACGTACCCTTAAACGAAATTTAAATAGATCAAAACATTCACTCGCCATGGATATCGCAATAAAAAGAGTTGGAATTACAATTAAAGCATTATAAATAAATAAAAACCCAATACACAAATATTATTGATCCACTTGATGGCATCATCACACATAATTGAACCCTATTCACTTCAATTTAATTTTTAATTCTTAATTAGAAATCCTGAATATCCTAAATCCTCCCTAAATCTTCTGTACGACCAATATTTCCCGAGTAATCAATTACCAAAGTCAAAACTGACTTTTTTGCTTTGAACTACGATAACTCAGCGAAAAGTCATCGCCCAAGGCTCTTAGACCACTCAAATTAAGAAGGAAAAAATTATCCAAAGAAACTTTCTACTAAAATCTCTGAACAAAATTGATTGAAGTCCGTGGACCTTTTGAAAATCAAGCAAAAATGTTGAATTTTTTTCCTCTAGTTTTCTTATCACTCAAAAACCGTTAACAGCAAAAAAATTGAACTCAAGTTTCGTAAACTAGAAACTTGGAGCTTCAATTTGCTTTTTTATACATTGATCTGCGAATATTTTTCAGTCTCTTGAAAATGACCTGCACATTTAGGATTTTCTTTCATATGCTTTAATTTTTCACGCCTAGTGTATGACAAAAATAATACACAAATCATATTAAAGAGCCAAGAATGAAGTACAATTTTTCAAAATTCTCGTCACCCTCTTTCCCACCCCTTAACTCATCATTCTTTCGTTTGTCTTTTCTTGTTCATCGACAAGTCAAAAAGTCCGATTTAATTCAGGGTGTTTAAGGAACAATAAAGAGACCGATAGCGCAATTTTCTGAAAATGTTCACAAAACTTTATTCAAGAACGCAGCACCGCGGCAACGTTCGCTTTCGTTCAATTTTCCTCGGGGACATTCTCCTCCGTTCCTCGTCGGAGATCTACAAATTGAATATGCGAAAAAAAGCTAATGGATAGAAAAGAAAGAGCGGCGGGCGGACACGAATAATTTTAGCATTGCAACGCCAAGTTTTACGGAGCGTCTAATCGACCGGTTTGAGGGTTATGAATCGCGAGAGAATGAAGACGACGATGAAGGTGCTGGCGACGAAACACGTGACGAAGGTGTACCAAGTGTCCTCGTCGAAAACGTCGGTGAACGCCGGCACTTGACTGTAGAGGGTCTCGATCAGCTGCATGTTGTAGTCCTTGCTGCGTCCCTTGGTGCCCGCCATTGTTGTTTTATATTTTTATCCGCTTTTCTCGATTTCTCTCTCTCTCTCTCTCTCTGATAGCGCTTTGGCTCTTGCGATAAATTTGAACGATATCACGTTTCTCTCTATCTCCAACTGTCGTTTCGGATAAACCCAAACCAAGGCGTGTTATTAATAAGCCAAACAATTTCTCTCTCTCTCTCTCTCTCTCTCTCTCTCTCTCTCTCTCTCTCTCTCTCTCTCTCTCTCTCTCGCTGCAAATCAATTCAACCAAACTCAAAATGCGTCAAGCTTACGCAGACGTGTAATTACAAACCCAATCAATCAATCAATCTCTCTCTCTCTCTCTCTCTCTCTCTCTCTCTCTCTCTCTCTCTCTCTCTCTCTCTCTCTCTCTCTCTCTCCTTGTTCAATTATATTTTACAGAGCTCCCTTGAATTGACAATGTAGGCAGTTGGTTTTTTTCGCTTCGACTAAATTGCTGTTCTTTTCTTTTTCTTCGTTTTTATTTTATTTCTCTTTAATTGTTTTTTCTTCGTTTTTTCTTATCGCTCTACGAAAAGTTTCGATTTTAAGGTTCAAGGAGTTCCGTTCTCTCTCTCTCTCTCTCTCTCTCTCTGTCTTTCACTCCCTTTCGCTTTTGTCTCAATGTCCCCCGTTTCCCTCAGCCCCGAGTGCGCTCCGCAGGCTACGCTGGACGCAAAACTTTTCCTTCTTCTCTTGCCTTTCTATCGGCTCTCGGTCTACCGACGATGCCGCGGTATCTTCGTCTTGATCCTGAGCTTCTTCCGCTTCTTGGGCCTTCCCGTCACCACGGGTTCCGCTTCCTTCGGTGCCAATGAGCTCACGTGCTTGTTGTACAGCTTCAGCACGTCGACCGTGTCCAGGGTGCCCAATTTGAAGATCACTTTTTCGCCGGATGCTGCGTGACAGAAAAATACGTTTTTTTTCCAACAAACCAGACTAAAAACAGAAAGAAGCTGAAGAGGATGAAGGGACATTGTCGAGGAAACGACACGAGGTTCATTTTTTTACGTTTTTACGCTGTTTGCTGTCAGTCGTGCAAAACACTTTTTTGTATTTTTTGATTTTGCACGAAACGGAGTTCATAGACTGACAGATAGATAGATAGAGAGAGAGAGAGAGAGAGAGAGAGAGAGAGAGAGAGAGAGAGAGAGAATGACGCGTTGAGACATATTAAAAAAATATACTTCAAATGTTTCT
Organism: Ophion obscuratus; assembly: GCA_964007375.1. Classification (NCBI taxonomy): domain Eukaryota; kingdom Metazoa; phylum Arthropoda; class Insecta; order Hymenoptera; family Ichneumonidae; genus Ophion; species Ophion obscuratus. The sequence goes on along the minus strand of OZ023319.1, from coordinate 21,184,018 downwards.
TATATATATATATATACATATATCATCTCCAATTATAAAATGCAAAAGCAGCCGATCACGCGCGGTTATTAAAATGATAAAATATTCTACCTCCTGACGGTTCAAAAACCCGAAAAAATATTTAACATTTCCTCTCCTATTATGATTATTATTATTACGATACTTTTAGTTTTAGTATAACTTTATAGTTATTATAAAGAATATTTTTGTTGTTAATATCGTCATTATTGTCATCATTGTTATTATTATTTTATCAGTGTTTTTTATTTATATTTTATTTTATATTATGATTTATATTATGATTTTATATTATGATTATTAATTCTTCTTATTGTTGTTCTAATTCATCTTATTGTTGTTGTTACTATCATTATTATTATATTGCTACTATTGTTATTATCGTTGTTGTATCATTATCATTATAATATAATTGTTATATATTATTATTCCTAATATATTTTCATTGTTGCGGTTACAGGTGCTATTTTTGTTATTGTTAAAGTCACTGATATACTCGTTACTGTTATTTACTACTACTATAATGATAATAACACAAATAATGGAAAGAATAACAATGATAATAAAAAAAAAAGCATAACAATTAAATTAATTTTTTTTTAATAGTACTTGCTATAATGACGACGATGATGATGATAATTATTATTATTATTATCATCACTGTTATTGTTCTAGCAATTACTATTATTTTGTTAATTTTTTTTGCTATCCTTTTTATTATTATTGTTGTTGTTGTTGATATTTTGATAAGTGCGATCATTATTTTCAATATTTAGTTAAATCGTCTAGACAAAAATTACGGAGTCGTTAACTTACCGAGATCACACGTTACGGTCGGTTCCGAACGATCACACACGACGTCGACCTTCAGTGCGCAATACAAATTTGTCGAGAGTATCTTCGGCGCGGAAATGTAGTGAAGAAAATTTCTGCAAAGATAGAAGAAAAGAAAAAAATGAAAAGCGATAAATTGTTATCGCACACTCGATTCTTTTAAAAAATTTTATAGCACGTGACAAATCGTTGACCTATAAACGTGACGATAAAATAGCTTCGATCGTTAATTCTATCGCTCTTATTTGTGCAGATAAAAAATGGCTCAGTTGGAACAACAACCGATTCCCATACCGGATTTGAGTACGATACGGATAACGGCCGCGGTTTCCATGCTCGGCAAAGCTTACGGATGCGGACAATGCAGCGGTGAGTCGAATTTGAAATGAAAAAGAAAAACTTCAGCATCGTCGAGGCCTTCGGGAGAAACGTGCGATTCTTTTTCGCCGATGAATAATCGATTTCGCGAATAAGAGAAAATATCGCGATATTGCTAGAGGATGAAGGGGGTGAGGAGGTGATTAGGGGTGCAAACGCACAGGCACTGCATCCTCGAACGATAGGACGTTGAACTTGGCTAGTTTATCGTAAAGTATGCACGGTATGGCGAGGAACAACGGAAAATCTGGGAAATAATAATAATACAAAGACGAACGTTTTACGCACCGACAAAACAACGTTTTTACTCTTTTCTCCGTTCGGCTACAATAGAAAATCGTCAATGCACGACGTTTCAATCGTCGCAGGGAATCTTTCTTCGGTGCTCGCTAAAAATAACAAGCAACTCCGCTGCTCGACTAGCGCCGCTGCGCTGAACGCGCATGCGCCCGTTCTATCGACTTTGCTTCCCCCACCACGCGGACACGCGATAAGCACGCGGCTGGCGCGTAAGGAAAAAAGTGGGAGGGAGGATTTACTGGCACACTTCGTTTGAGGATCGAAGACGTCCACCTCTCTCTCTCTCTCTCTTTTTTCACTAAAGAATCGTCTGGTTTTTTTCTCCGTGTTGGTAACACTCCGTCGAGCAGAAAATTTCGTCGTTTTTCATCACAGCCGAATTGATAACACATTTTATTCGCGACGAGTCGAGAAACCCGACACACTTGAATTATTTGAGTCGCAGAATTTTTTTGCGAATCGAACGAGCCCATTTGCACGACGTGACAATGGGAATTGTTGAAGGGACGCGCGAACGACAAAGAGGCCGCGAGCCTCGTCTCGTACTAACCTCGCATGCTGCATCCGCTCCTCGAAAGGGTCGAATTTGACGGTGATCTTGGAAACCGGCTTGAACGTCATGATCCTCAGTTGCTTGGCAATCGAGCTAATGACACCAGCCGAACGCGAAAAAACGCCTTGCGGCGAGATCGACATCGCTCCACGGGATTGCGACAAGTTTACCAGCGAGAATCTCGATCGCTCGCATGAAACGGCGCCGCAGAGTTCGCCGCACGCACTGAGGCCCCGGCGGTGCTGCCAACCTTCGGGCGATCGCAGCGCCGCGCGCGGACCGCGCCAAATACAATTTTTCTCGAGCGTCCTTCTCGCTTTCGTAGAGTTTGATCTTACTTTATCGTTGTCGTTTAGGGAAACGTTTCACTACGGAGGATCGAGAGTCGCGAATTGTTTTCTCGATTGTCGGATTAGATGATTTTCCTTCGCGAGGCTTGATGTGTCAAAAAAGCACGTGACAATTTTCATAGAGATTTGCCATTTTTAGGGGAGATTTCTACTTTGGTGGGCCAAAAAAGCTACAATTCTTCAAGAATTTTTTATGCGAAAAAAATTAAATATGGAATCTTGAAATTTGATGTGTTTACTAAGCGGTCTTTATTGAACGTGACAATATTCTTTAAAGTTTGACGAAACACGGGAGTGGGCGCAGCCACGTAGAAACAGGTGATCGGAAGCAAAAAATCGAACATATTTTTACTTCGTACAATACTCCTGAAATTTTTCATTAAGGGGCCATACCAGTGTGAACGCTGAAAATTTGGGTGATTTTCGGGAATTTTTTGGAAGAAAAGTACTCAAATGTTTCGGGAAATTAAGAATATATTTGGCTATATTCGACCTATATTACATAATTTTTTCATAAAAAAATATTGAGATCCAAGCGATTTATGCGCTGCCTTCGGAGGCGGAAAAAAAAGTTACTCCACTGCTGGTTCCGGCCGATTAAGTAGCTGAAACCGAAAAAGGAAAAAAATGTCGTTAAACTGGAAGATATTTCCTGTACAATGACGTAGGATTTTCGAAAAATATCAAAATATTACAAATTGGCGTAGTTATGAAAAAATGTCTGTTTTCTTGCTTATAAAATGGTCGTTTTTTTTCAATGCCAAATCGTCAATTTTCATCCAATCAAAAATATCCTACGTCATTGTAGAGTAAATATATTCAAGAGTACTCAGTTCAAATTTCAAGTCAATCGGATAATTGCTCTTTGAGTTACAATGTCAGCAAATTTGAAAAATCTAATTTCGAGAAAAACGCGTTTAAAGATTTAACCATCGATTTTTGCAAGATAAAATGATTAGCGATACGACCTTGAAATTTTTACAGGACATTCTTGAAAGTATAAACTGTCGAAAAAGGCAAAAAATCGATTTTTTGAAAGTGTCACACTGGCCCCTTAAAACACTAGGAAACAAACTAAAAAAATCGCAGTAAAACAACAACAAGCAAATTGAAACGAATCAAAAACATTAAACAAGACTCAAAAAATTGCACCAAAAAGAAAACCAAACAAATTTATTTAAAAAAACAATCAAACAAACCGAAACAAACTGAAAAAATTGCAGTAAAAAACAACAAACAAACCTAAATAAACTTAATCGAAGAAAAAAATCATCCAAACCCAAAAAAATGCACCAAAAGGAAACAAACTAACTCAAACGACTTCAACGAGCAGAAATATCGCTCCAAATAAATCCAAACAGGGCCTTTAAGGGGAGGGTAGGGGTTTCAGCGTGAAAAAAAAATACTTTTTTGCGAATTCTTTTCATCTATATGTATTTTATATGTGGAAAGTGTGTACCAAGTTTGAAATAAATCGGTCATGTAGTTTCCAAATGGCAGTGAATACGGAGTGGTTTCGAGAAAAACGCGGTACCGGCTTGTTTGTGGATATTTTCGCGTACAAATTTCACGGAATGTTCTTGAAATGACACTTAACAATGTACAAAAGTTTTCTTTAAATTTACTCTATCCATATAGATGAAAAAAAAATCGCAAAAGAGTGTTTTTTTCACGCTGAAACCCCTACCCTCCCCTTAATCGCGCGAAAAATAATATAAAAAAATCAACCAAACGCAAAAAATCCCGCCAACATGAACTAACGAACTGAAAAAGTTCACCTAAAAGAACCAAACCGAAAAAAAAAACAACAATCCATACTTCAGACGCCCATCGATTTTCATCAGCGCAAGAAAACGTAACAAAGAAAAACAAAGCGCACCGCGAGCAAGCAGTTCGAAAGATTCCCGGGCTCTGATCGTTGTCCGGAGTCGTCGCTGACGTCGAGCGCCGCTCGTCGCTATTGGCCCTAGCGCGGCCAATCCTCGTCACGCTCTCGTCCGCCATCGTCTCGCGAAGGCCAGTCTCTCGCTCGCGGCGCAAAGAGTGTGTGTTGCAGGGAAGTGGTGTTGTGCGGACACAGTGGGATTTTGTGTTAAATTTTTTTACTTCGCATACACGCCATACACACATATATATATATATATATATATACACACACACACACCCAAAAATATATTTGTTAAGTGACAAAACCGTAATAAATTTTTTCATCTTCGGCTGCTAAAATGTATCCCGTAGGTCAGCGTGAGTATAGTAGCGAATTAATTTTTATCGTAAACCTCCGAGGGATTGGGTGAATTGTGAGACGAGAAAAAAAAACACACAAAAGGAGACGAGAGCGAGAGAGACAGGTCTCTTGCGAGCACACAGACACGCGCGCCCATCAGAAGAGACGTTTGTCTAGCCGAGTTTCGAGGAACACACGCACCTTTTTCCCAATATTTTACACACACACACACGCGCGCGATATATATCTATATATGCGGCTTTTGACGAAATCGAAGCCTCTCGCATATCCGAAAACAAAAGAAAACGCAGGAAAATCCAGCGCACGAGGAATTTTCAAAGCGCGGGGGGAGGGGGGGCTGGAGCTTTGGATTGAAACGACCTCGTCGCGGAAAAATTCGTCCAGATTTTGACCCCGTATGAACCCCGTTGTTCAACAGGCAGAAATGTGTCGTCGTGTACTAACGACACGCGCTGTCCCGGAGCTCGTCGCGCGCGATCCTGCCCACTCCTAACATTGATGCCACACGCTTTGCTCCGTCTCTCTCTCTCGCTCGCTCGCGGATAGCGTTACCGATAACCGCCTTATCTCCCTCCTTTTTTACCCGTCATTCTCTCGCCTCCTAATCGTCCCGATGGATTTCCTCGCGAGAAAAATGCCCTCCGCGTTACCGTTAACGTGTCGGCGAAAAAAAAAAATGAAAACGCGGGTCCGGGTCCTGCCGCACCGATGACACATTTTCTTTTGCAAGAATTCACTAGGAACGACGCGAACCGACGCTCCGCACGTGTGTTTCCCGCCGATGTGGAAAAAACGCGCCTTCCGCTTTTTTGTCTTCTCATCGATCTGTGGCGCCTGTCAAATTGGATTGGGGTATCTCGACTTCGTTTAGCTGTAGAGTGCACGGAGGTGCTCCCCAGTTCGGTCCAAAGCGCCGACACGGAGACAAACCAAAGCAAGGACAAAGAAAGTATCCACCGCATGAAACCAAACAGACTGTCGACGAGGAGAGCGAAAACCCAAACAAGGCCAAGCGGACTATCGGCGAAGAGAGTAGAAAGCAAAAAAGTTTCAACGGACTGTCGACGAGGAGAGCGCAAACTCAAACAAGCTTAAACGGTTTTTCCAGAGGAGAGCGCAAACTTAAACAAGCGTAGATGAAGCAAGGGTCAACCCAAACGGATGATGCATGAGCAATGCACGAAATCAAACAAGCCCAAACGGATTATTGACGAGAGTGTAAATCCCAAACAAGCAAAAACAGTTTATAGATAAAGCAAGGGCTAAGCCAAACAAATCCAAACGGATTGTCAATGAAGTGAGGGCAATTCCAAACAAACCTGAACAGATTGTCGATGAGGAATGCGCAAACCCAAACAAGCACAGAAGAATTTTAGACGAGCCGAATGCAAATCCAAACAAATCGAAACGGATTGTCAATGAAGGGGAGGGTAGGGATTTCAGTGTGGAAAAAAAAAACACTTTTATGCGTATTTCTTTCATCTATATGGATAGAGTAAGTTTATTGAAACCTTTTGTACATTGTTAAGTGTCATTTCAAGAACATTCCAGAACATTCCAGAAGAAGAAAGCCGGTGCTGCGTTTTTCTTGAAACTACTTTTTCAAAATCCGTGTTCACTGCCATTTGAAAACTACATGACCGATTTACTTCAAATTTGGTATATACTTTCTACATATAAAATATCTCCCCCCAACGGTTAGTTTGAGATTTTTTTTACATTGAGGGGGTTTTCCATCCCCAAAATGGCGAAATTTTTCGTGAAAAATAGCATTTTTCACGTTACATGACCACCAAAAATTTAGAAATGAAAAAACAAAATCATTAAAGACCATTGGGGGAGGATTTGATGATACTTTGATTAAATTTTGGTGGTACTTGATTTCAGATAATTTCTAGCTGAGATTCTTGGAAAAGCTTTGTCACCGGCTTGTTTGTGGATATTTTCGTGTACAAATTTCACGGAATGTTCTTAAAATGACACTTAACAATGTCCAAAAGGTTTTAATAAATTTACTTTATCCATATAGATGAAAAAAATTCGCAAAAAAGTGTTTTTTGTCAAACTAATTGTCGATGAGGAATGCGAGAATCCAAACAAGCACAAAAGGATTTTAGACAAGGCGAACGCGAATCAAAACAAATCCAAATGGATTGTCAGTGAAGCGAGGTCGAACCCAAACAAACCTAAATGGACGGTCAAGAGTAATGCGCAAACTAAAAAAAACAACCAAAACTCAAGCATTAAGCCACTAACCTAAACAAGCTAAACGAATGCTGCCAGATGCAAACCTAAAGAAAACCCTCAACGCTGCATCCACTAAGCCAAACCAACTGTCAAGTACGCCACTGCAAACTCCAATGACCCCTTGATGATGCAACTGCACACCCGAACCAACCATCAGCAACAGTAGACCCGAACAACCTATCGACTATGCAAACCCGAACAATCAACAGTGCAACCGTGAAGGAACTATCAATGTCGCTAACTATGAAAACAAATCATATACCAAAGTCACCACCTCCGGGCTTCAAAATCACTGTATCGGGACTCGGAAGAGATTCAAGCTTGGTACCCAAGAAGAAGGGCTGGGGCAAATCCCAGTTGCATCCTTGCAATCGGAAAATCATCATTTACCCTCTCGCTATCTCCGTCGCGAAACAACTGTCCGATACTTCTCACTCTTGCTCTCGTCTGCTCTTTTTTCATCTCTCGTCGCAATTGCCCAGACTTTTGGCCCACCCGGACGCTTCGAACGCACAGAAATAACGTCCGGAGGAAAAGTTCGATACGTCTACCCTCTTTCTTTAGTCGTATTCGTTGTTGTTGTTGTTTCTTCTTCTTTTACGGTCGTTTCTCTCAATAGCTTAGTACGGAGTTTAGCGGAACAAGCGTATACAAAGAACGGAGAATGCAGGAAATCACTGGTAACCATTAAAGAATTACCGTTTAACCGATATATTAGACTCTCTTATTCATATCTATAAATATATATATATTTATAATTTTTTTTATTTTATTTTTTCACTTTGAATATTTATTCGCATAATCTTGAAGTTTGCGACGTTGGAATGCAATGAAAGTTTTTATCTTTTATTTATTTTTTTCATTTTTATTCTGCAGAACTTTTCTCTGCAGATTTAAATTCCAAAACTGTAAACAAGGGACACAGAAAATCATGATGGAATTATGGTTACGAAGATTTGTCAAAAAAAAAGCTCGAGCAATTGAAGAACAATAATTTTTATTGTATTCCAACGATGCAAACGTTAATCTCATTTATTCACTTGTATACATATGTACATGTGTATACGTGTGTTTGCGTATATTAAAATCCGTTACGGAGTCACTATCGATGGCTTAGCGACGAGAATCTCTGGTGTACTCATATCGCTCTTGTTTCGGTGTCCCGGCTAGCCCCTCCGCCAGGGCCCACGACGAGTACGGCGGTCGGCGCCGCGGGATCGACCGGTAGCAGCGTCGTTGCTTCTAGCTCGCTGGGCCTCGTTCCCGCACAACAAACCCACACACCTCCGCAACCACCGGAACTGCCACGTGAGTAATTTTATTTTTTATTTTCCAATGTTAAGGGGCTATACCAGTGGACGCTGAAAATTTGGGTGATTTTGGGAAATTTTTCGGGTGAAATGTACTCAATTAAATGTTTCGGAAAATTAATTGATATAAATTATATAAATGATAATGATCTTCTTGAAAGTATAAATTGTCGAAAATGGCAAAAAAAATTGATTTTTTGAAAGTGTCTCATTGGTATAGGCCCTTAAAGATTTGATTTTTTTTCCCTCAATGGAACTTGAATTTCGTGTCTTTCTGTCACGCAGTGTTCTCATGTCCGCGAAGGCCAAACATAGGAAGGGAGGGTCGGCCTATTGGTCTGAGGGCCAATCACTTCCAGATCACAATGCCACGCGGCTACGTTCATCATTACGACATCAATATACAGCCGGACAAGTGTCCGCGCAAGGTGAACCGTGAGATAATCGAAACTATGGTGCACGCCTACACCAAGATATTCGGCACTCTCAAGCCCGTTTTCGACGGAAGGAACAATCTCTACACGAGGGATCCTCTGCCGATAGGCAACGACAAATTAGAATTAGAGGTACGTTTATCGCGTCGTTACCGAGTCGATAACAAAGGCCCGAGTCCACAATGAAATTTGTGAAATTCGCGCGAAGTGAGCCGCAAATCTTTCCAGTCAAGCCAGGCACATTGTTGCTACAAATTTTTGCTAACTTTCTATACACTTTACAGGTTGAGGCGATCTGACAAATTTTTCAGACATTGAACTTTGAGTTTGAGGTCTACGATGGAAAATTATTTTTCTTTGTTCCTCATTTCTTATGGCAATTTTAACTACGAGATTTCCTCGACGATTTTTCAATTTGCCTACTTATAGAACTATTTGAGACACTTTTGAGAATGATAAAAATAAGGATATTGACATATAAATGAGAATTTTCGTTGCATTCGAAGGATGCAAACTTTGACAGCGTCGATTCTTTGTTGCGGAAAATCGATGCCAGCCGAAACTGGCCCGGCCTTGGTATTTTCGATTGTTGAGCATATAATTGGGGGATTATTAGTGATTTAGTGTTCTTTATGATTGATTATTAATTTCATTATTATTTGCTATTCATTTTTTTATTATTATTATAAATTATTAGTGCGGCCGTGGAAAATTATTCTCCATCGTGTCTCGATTTTCTTCATTATAGAAATAGGATATAGAATGGAAATAGGATTATTCGAGCATTTTCATTGAGAAACTCTCATTCGACTCCATCAATTTCTACCTCGAACTATTCCGATTTTTATATTCTCAAATTGTCCGATTTTTAGTATCCGTCATTATTCAAAACTTTGGGAGTTTTCGTAGAAGAATGAATAACAATAATAAAAAATAATAATTATCAAATTATCTTGAATTTTTGTATTCCCAAATTGTTCGAAGTTTAATATTCTTTATTACAATTTTTTGTTGACGTTTTCGTAGAATAACAATCAGTATTATTATTATTATTATTATTATTATTATTATTATTATTATATATTCCACATGTCTTGCGATTGCTATGACATTCACCAGCGTAGTGTTCAGTACATTTTTTCTTTTTACATTTTTCACATTCTGTATAAAATATATGAAAGACTATAACTACTAGCACTATATTACGTTAAGTTTTCTTAAAAAGAGCTCGCCCGTCCATTTCATGCCTACGACTACTAGTTTAGGTACATTAACAATCAGCAATAATTATCTCAAATAATACTCAAATTGTCTGAATTTTATTATTCTTCATTATTCGAAAATTTGAAATTTTCCTACACTAATAAATAACAATTATTAAATAATAATGATCAAGGGTCTCAATTTTTCGTATTCTTAAATTGACCGAATTTTAGTATTCTTCACTCGAAAAGTTGGAATTTTCCGTAGAATTATAAATAAAAATACCAATAAAATGACAATGATCAAATTATCTCGATTTTTCATATTCTCCAATAATACGAATTTTAATGTTCATTATTTAAAAAATTTGAAAATGTTCGTAGGATAGTAATAGATAATAAAATAATAATGCTCAATTTATCTCGATTTTTCGTATTCTCAAATTATCCGAATTTTAATATTCTCCATTAAAAAATGTACAAGTTTTCGTAGAATAATAAATAATTAATGAACAATAATAATGACAATAATTACGATGATGATTAATAATGTTAATAATACGTAGAATAATGAAGAATGAACCACGTTAAAAAAATGTACAGTACCTTCGCACTGTTCTTACGTAGAAATTCACAAGTTTTCGTGAAATAAAAATAAAATAAAAAATAATAAATAAATAATATTAATATTAATTATAATGAATAATAATGTGAATAATTCGTAGAATAATAAAAAAATTATTTACGCAAATAAAAGAACAGTATACTTCGTTTCTTTTTCTCTGTCTTATCGGATCGTCATTCCAGGTTATACTGCCTGGAGAGGGTAAAGACAGAGTGTTTCGAGTGGCGATAAAGTGGATCGCCCAGGTATCGCTGTACGCCCTCGAAGAGGCCCTCGAGGGTCGCACTCGCCAGATCCCTTACGACGCTATTTTGGCACTCGACGTTGTTATGAGACACCTGCCGTCCATGACGTACACACCAGTCGGTAGATCGTTCTTCAGCACCCCGGACGGTTACTATCATCCGTTGGGCGGTGGCCGAGAGGTGTGGTTCGGCTTTCATCAGTCGGTCAGGCCCTCCCAATGGAAAATGATGCTCAACATTGACGGTACGAAACGACCCTTCCGCACTCTCGAACGACCAGTTACTCATATGTCGAGAGATTCTTTGCAATAAACGCGATCCCCGTCGCTTCTACTCTCGTTATTTATTTTCAGTATCGGCGACTGCGTTCTACAAGGCCCAGCCGGTTATCGAATTCATGTGCGAGGTACTCGACATTCGAGACGTCAACGAACAAAAGAAGCCGCTCACCGACTCTCAACGAGTCAAATTCACCAAAGAGATAAAGGGCCTTAAGATCGAGATCACCCATTGCGGCACGATGAGACGAAAGTACAGGGTTTGCAACGTAACGCGAAAACCCGCACAAATGCAATCGTGAGTTTTCTCCTTTTTTTTTTTTAATGTGTTTAGGTGGCTCGGAAAGTGACGTCCAAGAGGTAAATCGAGACTCCTCGAATCGATACCACGGTCTTACATACAGGTCTGGAAAGTCCGGCGTTTCTAAGCGGTGGGGAGTGTCGCCGTTAGTGAGGCGTTAGTTCCTCACCTTTCCGCTGGGAGCGCCGTCGCTTAGGGGTCTTGTAGATATTGGAATGTGTCAAATGGCGATATGACATCTGGTGGCGGGAAATCAAAGCTCGTTCAAACGATATTTAGGAAAAGATCATCTTTAAGATTTTTTTTGTCTTTGAGCTGTTTTTCCGCCTAGAAGATCGCATTTTTCTACCGAAGGTCCCTCAGAGACTTTTGTTCTTCTTGACGAGTAGAATTTTGTAAGCCAATAAAAATTTGACCCTGATGGTCTGGGTCAAGGTCAATTTTGCGGCTACAAGTTTCGCTAGATCTCCACCGATCTCGAGCTGGAGAATCATCTGGCGAAGTGGCGACTAAGCATTTCTTTCCACCCTGTAGATTCGGGGCCTTCAATAGAAATTATACGTAGCCGTGCGATGGAATAGTTTAAGAGGCCAGTCCACTTTGGAGCCACGAAACAAAAGGCTATTTTCGCGATTTTTTTTTTTTGAGGATTTTTATAAAAGATATGAATATAAAAGTTGTTGGCCTTGATAAATAAAGTCTTGAAATACATTTAAAAATGTTTTTATTCATTTTTAAGTACGAAAACTATAGTTTAACGTAACGCCTCAAAAATAGGTGAGCTAGATAGCTCCATCACAACTCGGCAACGGCTTGTCTGAAACAAAAAAATCAAAGTCCGTTAGATTCAGTATGACACCAGCTACGAAATGACCCTCGGATATAAAGTGTTATCAAAAAATAAAAAAATGCCACATGAAAAACGCAAAAAGTATTTAAAAAAACGCGTTTTTTCGCAGTTTTTCGCAAAAAAAAAGAGTAAAAATAAAAATGTTAAAACCATCGAGGGTCATCTTGTTGCCAATCATGTTTACAATATGTGGTTCAAATTTCAAGAGAATCGGTTTATTAGTTTGAGATACGATGGAGCTAGATTTTAACGTTGCGAGAAAATTTTAACTTTTTAACGTTGGGGGTCGTCCATATATTACGTCATCGATTTTTGCTGATTTTCGACCCCCCCCCCCCCTACAATCATCCTATCGTCATTTCCTAATGACCCCCCCCCCTCTCGCAAAATTGACGTCATTACCAGTTTGGCAAAATTAAAACATTTGCGGATTTGAGAAAAATTGGGTAACATTAAAACATTTTGTTATAGAATCATCTTTTATTATTTTGTACTTTGGCAATGTTTATTAATATAATAATATTATTCTTCCCTATTCTTTAGTTTTCTTTGGATAGCTCCCACATTTTGTTATAGAATCATCTTTTATTATTTTGTACTTTGGCAATTTTCATTAATATAATAATATTATTCTTCCCTATTCTTTAGTTTTCTTTTGGATAGCTCCCACGGAGTTTTCACCCATTCTTGCAAATCCTGGATCACGGGTAATATCTCCGTATCCTCCCCATATTCATTTTGGCTCGATCGAACTATTTTCATAGGTACGCTGTTATTTGAAGTTCTCGAATATAATGTAGACAAACCTTATGTAATAAATAAATAAATAATGAGTTCAATAATTAATACCATTAGGTACTTGCAAAATATTTTTCATCACTCATGCGGGGAAACCACTCTAGTTGTACAATATACTATTGTACAATTTGAAGTAACTGGTATCACAAAAATGACGTCAATTTCGAAACGCCCCCCCCCCCCCCCCCCCTGAACCATCATTTACCGTCATCCGCAGACGAACCTCCCCCCCCCCAAATTTAGAATGACGTAATATATGGACGGCCCCTTGCGAGAAAAACGCGTTTGAAGTTTGTACTATGAAGAACTTACCTAAACTCAATCGGCAATTCCTGCACCGTACAAAATCCCTTCTGATTGCTCATCATCGTCGATTTCTTCGAGTCTTGCTTGCTTTCGATTTTTTGAAATTTTCAAAGTGGACTGACCCCTTAATTTCAATTAAAAACATAAAATCAGTTTAAATGGAATGCGCGAAGTTTTCCCCGCATAAAAACTACCGAAAGAACATTAAATGTGCTGTTATGGCGGGATATACATTTAGACAGGAAAAAAATAAGCAATATTGAGGGATTTTTAAAACTAAGAAATAATTATTCTACAGTTATCAAACTTTAGGTATACTTTAATAGTATATTTAAATATACAAAACTATTTTCTTTATAATTAATTCATCATCAGAATAACGGAGCTGTGGCAGAGTGTTACAGCAAGGTCGCCGCGGGGGTTGCGAATCGGCGTGCAGTCTAGCTTCCCGTAGACTTTGATTTGCAAAAAAGTTCAAACATTTTTTTAGTTAGAACATGTATAGTTTCTATGCGAAGGTAATTAAAACGAAGAAAATGCAAATTTGAGAAAATGGCACACATTTCCAAAAAAAACAACATTTCACGCAATATTTCTGTAAAATGTGGATTAAAAAAGTAGTTTTTTTTCTTCGATTTTTCAAAAACAATTTTCGTCAAGTAGAAGTTACCAATATTATCAATATTTCGATCAAGTTTCAACTCAATCGGCTTAATAGTTTTTGAGTAATCCTGCACGCCAATTTCGATAATGCAGTTTTGAGAAAAACGCGTTTGAAGTTCACGCCCGCTCCGAATTCGAGCGGTGAGGCACATCGTTGACGGCCTGTAATGTTTGAAGTTTTTCGAATTTCGCTTGGAAACTTTAGGAAAATATTCTACGTGTATAGTTCTATGGTTTAAAGAAAAAAAAAAAGAAATCGGTTTTTTGATCGCCGTAAATGTATATCCCGCCTTAAAGATTGCGAAAGCACTTCGAGTAAGGAGTTGGGAGTCCGTTACCACAAGTTTCCGATTGCGGGAAAACGCTTCGTGTACGTGAAAAATGATTTCGGAAATGTACAAAAAACCGCTCAATTAGAGGCGCCTTGAAAATTAAAAAAGTGAATTCAGACATGAAAGTGTGCTCACTGCAGTGTGTGAGAGCACCGGTATCGCAAAGGCCGCTAATTTTATCACATATTAAAAAGTGCCCTGCCTACAAAATATTACTGTGTCCAAAAAATAAGGTGACATTGTATTTATTTCGAAAATTCTTTATTTATTTTTCCAAATCAATTTAATCCCCTTCAAAGTAATCCCCTCCCGATGCAATGCACTTATGCCAACGGATTTTCCAATCTTCGAAACACTGATTGTAGTCACTTTCCGGGATGGCCTTCAGTTCCGTCTTCGCTGCGGCTTGAATCTCCTGTATCGTATCAAAACGGTGTTCCCGGAGCGATCTTTTGAGCTTGCTGAACAGCCAGAAGTCGCACGGCGCCAAAAACTCAACCCATATCGTTCCGCAACCACCGTATTCACCTGATCTGGCGCCGTGCGACTTCTGGCTGTTCAGCAAGCTCAAAAGATCGCTCCGGGGACACCGTTTTGATACGATAGAGGAGATTCAAACCGCAGCGAAGACGGAACTGAAGGCCATCCCGGAAAGTGACTACAATCAGTGTTTCGAAGATTGGAAAATCCGTTGGCATAAGTGCATTGCATCGGGAGGGGATTACTTTGAAGGGGATGAAATTGATTTGGAAAAATAAATAAAGAATTTTCGAAATAAATACAATGTCGCCTTATTTTTTGGACACAGTAGTACGTTCGCCTTCCACAAAATTGCGTTGCTTCGGATTGGTACCGACCCAGCTACGAATTGCAGTAATACTTATCACAATATCACAGATTTTTGCACTAAACTACACGACTGTTTACGTTTGACGATCCTCTTATCACACCGCCATGTTTTTTACGCTCTGCTCATATGACAGATTCTAATAGATATACAGCAATAGATAACTTCCTCAAAGTCTTTGAATCGCGTTTCCGTGTTCGCTTTTAGTGTCGGAAGAAAGTAAACAGTATATTCAATTCGGAAAATGCCCAAAGGGTGCATTGTATCGAGCTGTCGGAAAAGTTTCAAAAAACGTTCGGTGTTTAAGGGGTGAGATGCAGTCAGAGGCGTGAAAAAACGAGCATTTTCAATATTTTTTTTTTATAGTAATTAGTTTGTTTTACAAAAGTAGTTACACAGACTTTTTATGTTATATTTGAGCTTGACTTGTACAAATTTTCAAAGAAAAATATTGATTATAAAAATATCGCCATTTTTGTCGGCCCCCTTCGGCATGTAGTGCTTATTGGTGACCATCATAAAGTTTTACTGTATCATCTGAAATAAAAAAAAAACCAAAAAAAAATCATTAGTTTAATGACAAATCTAGTCCTCAATCGAAGATTTTTTTTCAAAAATTAACAAAATGGCGGCTCCCGACAGATAACTTTCGATTTTCGACCAAAAAATCGCTCGTTTAATGTTTTAAAAAAATGGAAATTTTTAAGAAAAATGAAAATCCTTCGATTAAGGACTAGTTTTTAATGCTATCAATAAGCACACCAAATTTCATCAAAATCCATCGAGTGGTTTTTGAATTATAGTGGTCACCGACTTGAAAAACATAGTTTCGAGAAAAACGCGTTTAAAGTTTTTCGATGTGGATACGACATTATATGTTCGTAAAATTTTGAGCTCGATGGCTGAAGCTAAACTTTTTTAAATGTATTTTGATCCGCTGAATCCGAATATCACAATTTTTTGCCGAAAAGTCGAGCATTCAATTGTTTATAGCCAATTGTTAAGACAATTTTTCAAAAAATTAAAGTTTGTCGGGACGAATTATTATTTTTTAAACATTTTGGGCAATTTTAAAACGAAAGTATATTTTCTAAAATTTTGCTAAAGTTCATAGTTTTTTAGTAATACATTTTTGAAAATTTCTTAAAGAGTTTTCCAATTTTCACACGTGATTTATGTATAGAAATACTAATTAAAAAGTTATCCAACCATCAATTCCTGGCCCATACAATAGGGCTTCTGCCGATGTGGAAGCTTCCAAAGTATCAATTTGTTGTTGTCTTCGAAGCATTCTGCCTTCCCGGGTATTATCGTTTGCGCGTTTGTCAGTCACGTCTATAAGTTGAGAATATACGTGGCCCCCTCACTAATTGTGGGATATCCCGGAAACTATTTATCGGATTGACTTGAAATTTTCAGGGAATATTTTCGAAACATACTTCAAGAAAATGTTTTTAAAAAATCGATTTTTTGTAAATTCTGACTGCATATCACTCCTTAAAGTTCCGCAGGAAGAAGCATTGCATTGAAAATGAAAAGTCGCAATTACGCGCATTCAAGTACTAAAGACGCCGCACTAGAATATATTATATTTCGCTGGCTTAAAAGTCTTGTGGTCTCGCTTGACGTTTACAGCCATTAATGAACAAGCTTGAGGATTTTTTTACTCGCAAAGCGTTTTCATTTTCGCCATAGGATCAGTACGTAAGAAAATCGAATCATTTTTCAATGCTATTGCTCTTGAAAAGATTCCTTATTCCGAAAAATCTGTACCATTACACAACTGTAGGGACCTGCTTTTCATTGGCTCACCCGAAGGCAGCAGCGCTTCAGGTGGCAGAAGCGGGAACTACCACTTTGCCTCATTATCTGAGGCATTCCCCACCCTACAATCTTCCAGACCTCTATGTAAGACCGTGGTTGATATTTATCCGAATCATTTCGCAACGATAATAACGGAAGTAAACAAAATCGCGAGGCACATATGTATAAAGGGGAAAAATAAGAAATAATGCTTTTTTTTCCTCAAAAAGTGGAAAAAATTGATCGATACGAGACATTGAGATTTTCTTTTTTGGACTGCTCGGGTGTATATTTTATCGCGAATCTTGATGTAACGCTTTGGTTCAAAAATCTGATTCTATCGATGGGATACGCGCTTATAGAGTACTTTTGAGTGAAATTATTGCGACCACTCGACAGATTTCCATTGCAACTGGAGAACGGACAAACGGTGGAGTGCACCGTCGCAAAATACTTCTTAGATAAATACAAAATGAAGCTGCGTTATCCTCATCTGCCGTGCCTTCAAGTAGGACAAGAGCACAAGCACACTTACCTGCCCCTCGAGGTGCGTATCTTATCATACGCTGATTGTTCACCGTAAAATCGGTGCGGCGGAACGAGCTGAGATTTCGTTCGTACGTTGTTGTCCTTTTTGTTTCACTGTCGAATCTTCGGTCTGTCCAGGTGTGCAATATAGTAGCGGGACAACGATGCATTAAAAAATTGACGGATATGCAAACATCGACGATGATAAAGGCGACCGCGCGCTCGGCTCCTGATCGCGAGCGCGAGATCAACAATCTCGTCAGACGTGCCGACTTCAACAACGATTCTTACGTTCACGAGTTCGGCCTTACGATCTCGAACAGCATGATGGAAGTTCGGGGACGCATTTTACCGCCGCCGAAGTTGCAGTACGGTGGACGCGTGAGCTCGCTGAGTGGACAGGTGAGATAGATTTTTCGAAACGTGAGTCTCGGTATGCTTTCGATCGGAATCAAACGCAAATGGGATTCAAACGCATCAGTTGCAGCCGATAACGATTCCCCGGGATGGTGGTCCGATTTCTTTGCTAGGAAATAACGGAATATAACTTCCGGAAAATTTGACTTAATTGTTTCTACACTTGTCATTGTAAAGACAATTGAAATAGATGTGAACGCCTCGCACAAATGTCATCTACGGCGTTTTAGTGGAACTCTATGGGATTATTGTCATGCGCACTGCCGACTTTTTATTCGAGAAAATAACCCACCTCACGCCACCTATTACCGATAGGTGGTTTCGTATGCAACCACTTAATGTACGTTTTTCCTAGTGAAAAGTAGTTCTTACTGAACGCCTTCGTTTTGCCGAGCAAAAACGACTAGTTTTTGATTGACGATAGTTTTGAAAAGACTACTAGTTTTGCTTAGCAAAAACGGCTAGTTTCGCCTAGCAAAAACTAGTAGTTTCGCCGAGCAAAAACTATTAGTTTTGCCTAGCAAAGACTACTAATTTTGCCGAGCAAAAAATACTAGTTTTTCCCGGGGAAAAGTACTAGTTTGGTGTAGCAAAAACTACTAGTTATGCCCAGAAAAAACGACTAGTTGGGCCTAGAAAAACTACTAGTTTAGCACAGAAAAACCTACTAGTTTGGCTTAGCAACAATTACTACCTTCGCCCAGCAAAAACTATTATTTTTGCTTAGCAAAGACTACTAATTTTGCCTAGAAAAAACTACTACTTTTTCCCGGGAAAAACTACTAGCTTGGTGTAGCAAAAACTACTAGTTATGCCCAGAAGAGACTACTAGTTTTGCCTAACAAAAACGAGTAGTTTTGCCTATAAAAAATTACTAGTTTTTCCTATAAAAAACTACTAGTTTTTCCTATAAAAAACTACTAGTTTGGCGTAGCGAAAACTACTAGTTATGCCCAGAAAAAAACTACTAGTTTTGCCTAGAAAAACTACTAGTTTAGCCGAGAAAAACCTACTAGTTTAGGTTAGCAATGATTACTACCTTCGCCTAGCAAAAAACGACCAGTTTTTCCCAGCGAAAACTACTAGTTTCACCTAGCAAAGACTACTAGTTTGGCCTAGAAAAAACTACTAGTTTTTCCTATAAAAAACTACTAGTTTCACCTAGCAAAGACTACTAGTTTTGCCTAGCAAAAGCTACTAGTTTTGCCTAGCAAATGCTACTAGTTTTGCCTAGCAAAAGCTACTAGTTTTGCCTATCAAAAGCTACTAGTTTTGCCTAGCAAAAGCTACTAGTTTTGCCAAGCAAAAGCTACTAGTTTTGCCTAGCAAAAGCTACTAGTTTTGCCTAGCAAAAGCTACTAGTTTTGCCTAGCAAAAGCTACTAGTTTTGCCTAGCAAAAGCTACTAGTTTTGCCTAGCAAAAGCTACTAGTTTTGCCTAGCAAAAGCTACTAGTTTTGCCTAGCAAAAGCTACTAGTTTTGCCTAGCAAAAGCTACTAGTTTTGCCTAGCAAAAGCTACTAGTTTTGCCTAGCAAAAGCTACTAGTTTTGCCTAGCAAAAGCTACTAGTTTTGCCTAGCAAAAGCTACTAGTTTGGCCTAACAAAAACTACTTGGTTTTCGTAACAAAAACGACTAGTTTTGCCTAGCAAGAACTGCTAGCTTGGCCCAGCAAAAACTACTAATTTTGGCTAGCAAAGAATACTAGTTTTGCCTAGAAAAAAGTACTAGTTTTGCCTAGCAGAAACTAGTTTTCCCTAGAAAAACTACTAGTTTTGCCTAAAACAACCTAGAATGTACTAATAAATAAATTTGAATATTAGGTAAAGCTCGCCTTAAACTCGAACAAACCCAAACAGTTTTAAATGATTTATTTCGTTAGATCTAGTTTTCCCCAGTAAAAACTAGTTTTATCTAAATGAATGAGTTGAAACCGCTTTGGTTTTTTTGGGTTCGATAAATATATATACACAAACCACCCCAAATTAGTTTTAACTAGGGAAAACACAATCTAGCTAAATGAATCGTTTAAAACTGATTGAATTCAGTTTTAACCGATTAATTTCGTTTTTGTTTTCCCTAATTAAAACTAGTTGTAACGAAGGCGTTCAGTAAGAAGTAGTTTTCACTAGGTAAAACGCGTTTGAACTGAAAACGGGTTTTAACCGTGACATTTATATTCTCAAAAGAAGTTGAAAATTGTTTTTTTTTTTCATGACATTCAAGTTTGCGTTGTTGGAACACAACGAGTATTTATTTCTCCTCTTCAACTGCTTAAATTTCCTTCGGTAGGTTTTGCCTAAAAAATCGCCCCACCATTTTTCCACGCCATTATTTAGAGAACTCCAATATAAATCTGCAGAAAGGCATTTTCCATAGTAACGAAAATATGAAGAAAAAAACTGTCGTTACTTTCTAACGCTTCCAAATGACAAACATCATCATAATGTTTCTTCGTTGAGCCGTTACCGGATCTCGCGCACAAAGTAGCACTTTTATCTCGCAACAGGACGCGCCTCTAACCCAACCAAAACCCACCGAGTAATCAACGAAAGATCCTCTCGTTCCACGAAAAGCGCGATTCTTTGCAGACGAAGCAGCAAGCGCTGCCGAATCAGGGAGTCTGGGACATGCGCGGCAAGCAATTCTACACCGGTGTCGAGATAAGAGTTTGGGCGATCGCCTGCTTCGCGCCACAGAGAACCGTACGCGAGGACGCGATACGCACGTTCACGTCCCAGCTGCAGAAGATCAGCAACGACGCCGGCATGCCGATTATCGGTCAACCGTGCTTCTGCAAATACGCGACCGGTCCGGATCAAGTGGAGCCGATGTTTCGCTATCTCAAGGCGTCTTTTCAGACGTTGCAACTCGTTTGCGTCGTACTGCCGGGCAAAACGCCCGTCTACGGTGAGTCACCCTCGTCAAAGAGAAAAAAAAACAACAACAAAAAAAAACAAAGTGGACGAGTCCGAACTTCACGAGAGAAGTGGTAGAAAAAGCGTCCGCGAAAAAGTTCAGGTACAAAATTTCACCACTAGCGTCGCTCCGATAACGAGTGACCGACCAATAACAGTTATAGCCGAACCACAAAGTGAAAGTGACGATTAAGCCTGAAAAAGTAAAAATTCAAAGACGCAATGAAAGGACTAATTCGTCTATGATAATAATCCTGAAAACGTTTTTCGTAACGTTATTGATGTTGTACCGGAAACGGGAACACGAAAATCGTAAGTATTTGAAAAAACAAAAAACATTATTCACAGATGTAAACAATCAGCATTGAGTTCGGTACTTTTTTAAGTGATGAGTTATTTTGTATTATGCCGATGATGAAAGACACTGGAAAAGTATGACAAGTTTACATCATAAAGGGTGTCTAAAAATGGCCTGACATTTCAAATTGCACGCTATTTTCTTTGGGGCGAACATAGAGTACTGATCTTTGACAACTGGCATCAGGAAGTATTGATGTTTAGTCATGGAGAATTAAACGATCGAGGAACGCATAGAAATTGTTATTTGCTGCGTTGTTCCTGCATAGTTATTGCAGACGAAGTTTGCGGCCATGTGAATTGGCCACCAAAATCGTGCGATTTGACGCCATTGGAGCTCTTTCTTTGGGGTCTTTTGGGGGCAAAAGTGTATGCCAATGATCCACGGACCATTCCGGAGCTCAAGGAAGCAATTGGACGCACCATGGATAAAATTAGTTCGCAATTATGCGAAAGTGGTATTGAAAATTTCGTTAAAAAAGTGAACGTGTGCAAGCAGGGACTAGGCAGCCATTTATCGGATATTGTGTTCCACACGTAACCTCCATGTTTAGT
Source organism: Ophion obscuratus (assembly GCA_964007375.1). Classification (NCBI taxonomy): domain Eukaryota; kingdom Metazoa; phylum Arthropoda; class Insecta; order Hymenoptera; family Ichneumonidae; genus Ophion; species Ophion obscuratus. The sequence continues at coordinate 21,162,322 of OZ023319.1, read as the reverse complement.
ACCTTATATTAAAATTAATATATTCGTACTTTTCAAATAAATAATACGTTTTATTAAGAAATTGAAATGTCAGGCCATTTTGAGACACTATATATAGATGCTTTGAATTTTCGCTAAAAGTAGATTAATAACTTTCCATTTTCAAACACTCTCGATACTTTACATTATACCCGTATTTATATTTTTTTTTTTTGATTGATAACGAAAACACGTTAACGGGTTACACTTAGCTCGTGGCCGGAAAAAAGAGGAATATTCGTGATTTTTTTCTGAAAATTCGTGTGCAAATGATCAATTTATTTTATATTTTAGATTAAGGTAGTTCTATCGCCAGACTTCAATCCATAGGATTTTCATAATTTTTCTTTTACCTTCACTAAATATATTAATAATCGTTTCTGTAAAATTTCAGGATCGTTTATCGACCTAATTACAGAGAAAAGAAATATTAAAATTGCGTATTTTTGTGAAGGAATTTCGAGATGATATACAAAAACACAATTTCCGGTCGCTACAAAATTGTACATAACAGTGGGAATCCGTCAGATTTTTTAAAATAATCAGATTTACATACTTAACACTTGTAGTAATCCAGTGCTCTCAGAAAAAATTACGCTTATTGACCTAATTTTTATGTAATATCAAGTTTAATTTGAACTTGCGGTATTGGATTTATTACCACTTGCTACGATAAAGAGACGTGACAGCAAGGCAACAGCTGACTGTAGTCCTAACCTCATCTCACTCATTCGAATTTCCACAAATATTTCATTTTTATACATAAAAAAGAGACGGAGATAGAACCAATATTGCCACATATCAAACCTAGAAATACTGCGCGAATCGTTGGAATAACTATTTTTTTCATTTTTCTAATTAAATGTGAACATTCATTAAACAGTTTACACACGGAAAATTTAGTTATGACAATTTTTTTTCGCATATGTTAAAAATATCAATTGTACAAGTCTCAAGTATGATGAGTGGGTATGACTAGTGTGAAGTGATAGGACTACCTTAAAGAGTATGGTTTCAAGTATCTTTTACAATTTTTGTATTGGATAATAATTGTAAAACGTCCTTTGCGCTGCTCGGAAACAAATCATCCGAAGTAAACGAAATAAAACGCGTTTAGTTTTTGCCTGAAATCATCGAGTGCTTGGACGAAGAATCTAATCGAATATTGATTTTTGACAAAATGGCCGCAATCTAAAGTAAAAGTATGTATTTTTGGTAAAAAAAAAAACGTTTTAAATTCGTTGATACAAAAAAAACGATGCATCGAAATAAAGTTCCTTCGTTCAAGCACTGCTTTCTGATATGTTAAAGAAGCGCGTAACATTTGAAGTTGATTGGTGCAGTGATTTTTGAGATATCGTTGTCACCGATTTTGAAAAAGTCATTTTGAGATAAACGCGTTTAAAGCTCGCCCCAGTTCGCGGAACTTATGAACGCCTATAGCTTCCCAAATTTCCCGACAATATTTTTGATACGTTACACTTTGAGAGTCCGTCGAAAACGAAAAATCGATATTTTCAAAAGTGCCAACTAGTTGTAATCCCTTCATCGGACATTACAGCGAGACGCTCGAAGTTTTTCGTTAAAAAAATCCTGGCCCGATTTATCGCCATATTGCTCGGACGCACGACTCGGTTCGGCCACGACACTGGTGGTGAAATTTAACACTACGGAGGTTCACACTTTCGCGAACGTTTTTTTTCCAGCATCTTTGCTCCAAACAATTCTCCGTGAGAAAAAAAAATCGCATCGCCCCTTCCCCTTACTCTCGCCTCAGCCTCGGCTAATCGTTCGTTCCTTTTCGTCGACGCTATAGCCGAAGTGAAACGCGTCGGCGACACGCTTCTGGGTATGGCGACTCAGTGCGTGCAAGCGAAAAACGTCAACAAAACGTCGCCGCAGACGCTCTCGAATTTGTGCCTGAAGATAAACGTTAAGCTGGGCGGTATCAACAGTATTCTGGTACCGAGCATAAGACCGAAGGTGTTCAACGAGCCGGTCATATTCCTCGGCGCTGACGTGACCCATCCACCAGCCGGTGACAACAAAAAGCCGAGCATAGCCGCGGTCGTCGGCAGCGTCGACGCTCATCCCTCTCGGTACGCCGCCACCGTCAGAGTCCAACAACACAGGCAGGAAATCATACAGGAGCTCAGTTCCATGGTTAGGTGAGTTGACCAAAAATTCCTCGATGATTGCGCAACATTTTTACAAAGTTTCGAGACTAAAATCGAAATATTCAAATTCGATGGAAATTTACATCACCGAGGGCACTGATCCATCGTGCATATGGGGTGCATCGATTGTGTAGAAATCAGGCAGTTTGACAACGTAGTGTCGGTGATTTTTCATGTTCAAGGTGTTGTATCCGAAATTCGGGAACCCGACATGATGATTTAGGGATCGTTGCCAAATTGAGAGTTAGAACTCCGAAATTCGTTAAGGGGCCAGCCAGTTTGGAGCCACGAAAAAAAGGCTATTTTCGCGATTTTTTTTTGGACTTTATAAAAGATATGAATATAACAGTTATTGCGCTTGATAAATACTGATAAATACATTTTAAAAAATTTAATTCATTTTTATTCATTTTTAAGTACAAAATCTGTAGTTTAACGTAACGCCTCAAAAATAGGTGGGCTAGGTAGCTCCATCACAACTCGGCAACGGCTTGTCTGAAACAAAAAAATCAAAGTCCATTGGATTCAGTATGACACGAGCTACAAAATGGCCCTTGGATATAAAGTTTTATCGAAAAATAAAAAATGGCAGATGAAGAACGAAAAAAGTAAAAAATACGCGTTTTTTTTTCGAAGTTTTTCGCAAAAAAGAGTAAAAATGAAAAATTTTTAATCATCGAGGGTCATCTTTTTGCGAATCATGTTTACAATATGTGGTTCAAATTTCAAGAGAATCGGTTTATTAGTTTTAGAGTTACGATGGAGCTAGATTTTGCAAACGTTGTTTCGAAAAAAAAACGCGTTTGAAGTTTATACTATGAAAAACTCTTACCTAAACTCAATCGGCAATTCCGGCACCGTACAAAATTCGTATTTCTGAATGTATGTACTTTCGAAAACAGTAAAAAAAATCGTTTTTTTGAAATTTTTAAAGTGGACTGACCCCTTAAGGCCTTATATACACTTGTACCGGACGAAGGAAGGTGATTTTCTTGATTTTTTTTTTTGACGGGACAATAAATGTTTATTGAAAAACTGAACAACATCGATTAGTACATATTTTCATGTACTTGTACAATTTTTTTTATCCAAAAATATTTCAAAATGGCTCAACTCCAGCTTTCTTCCAGGAGCGCCTTCTTTTGAGCATCAGTTGCGGTGGACATCTGAACGGTTCATCTAAAATCAGAATTTGAAAAAGATTTCGTTATTATATTGCATTGGCTTGGGCCTGGACGAAGGATTTGTAAAAAATTTGATTTAAAAAAAAATTACGATGATTTTAACAACAAATTTATTTTTTGAAGTGCTAAATTGTCGGTTTTTTTGACAAACTTTTTTTTTCAACAGAATTCAAAATCCTTCGTCCAGGCCCTAGCTATTATCATAATAAATAAGTGGTATATATTTGGTATGGATCGGATAAATAGTTTTTTTTAGTAATCGTGTCCACCGCATAGGTGTTTCTCAAAAAAGACGATTCTGAGATACTCGCGTTTAAGATTGAAGTATGTTTCTTTCACATTTAAAGTTAATTTATTCATACTAACGTGGGGTCGTCGATTCCAGGGCCATACAGTAATCCTTCTGCATCCTCTGCAGCCTCTAAAACATTGATTTGATACTGCCTACGAGCCATTCTTCCTTTTCTTGTGGCTGCTTGCGCTTGCTGCTTGGCAAACGTAACACGCTTCGTGCGGTTGAAATACCTATAACTGCGAATCTAACGCTCCAATCCTTATGAAATTTGATGACAATATTCTTGAGATATTGTACTTAAAGCATGCGATCAGAAAATTTTCCATTTTTTCAACCATCACGAGTGTATATAAGGCCTCAAAGTGGGAATAGGGTATTTTCCTCTATTTAAGAAAAAGACTAAGAATGTATAAATTAGATCGTTCTCGCAATAAGCAATCGAATAATGTTGGTACGTATTTATAAAAACAAGATAAAGTTTATAATTAGAAATAAAAAATACTTTTTCTACCTGTTCAACATGCGAAACGGTAGCCGCCGTAATGGATTCCGACGTGACGTCATCGACATAGTGAACAAAGAAAGCGGTAGACGTATTACTCTCTAACCTGTGAAAGAAAGCGCCAACAACTATATATTCTCGTTTGTCATAGTTAATTGCGAAGTTTCAAATAGTTATCAGTACTTCAAAAAAGAACGAATGAGTTTTTTTTTATTTGGAATATGACTTTGGATCTCTTCTCGCAAGTTTTAAGGGGCTATACCAGTGTGAACGCTGAAAATTTTGGTGATTTTCGGGAATTTTTTTGAAGAAAAGTACTCAAATATTTCGGAAAATTAAGAATATATTAGGCTATATTTGACCTATATTACATAATTTTTTTCATAGAAAAATATTGATATCCAAGCGAGTTATGTGATGCCTTCGGAGGCGTAAAAAAAAAGTTCCTCCACTGCTGACATGATTCCGGTCGATTGAGTAGCTGAAACCGAAAAAGGAAAAAATGTCGTTAAACTGGAAGGTATTTCCTGTACAATGACGTAGGATTTTCGAAAAATATCAAAATCTAAAAAAATGGCGTGATTATGATAAAAAGTCTGTTTTCTTGCCTATAACATTGTCGTTTTTTTCGATGCCAAATCGTCAATTTTCATCCAATCAAAAATATCCTACGTCATTGTGTAGTAAATATATTCAAGAGTACTCAGTTCAAATTTCAAGTCAATCGGATAATTGCTCTTTGAGTTACAATGTCAGCAAATTTTAAAAATCGCATTTCGAGAAAAACGCCTTTAAAGATTTAACTGTCGATTTTTGCAAGATGAAATGATGGAGATACGGTCTTGAAATTTTTACAGGATATTCTTGAAAGTATAAACTGTCGAAAAAGGCATTAAAAAATCGACTTTTTCCATTGAAGTCTTCCTCATATTTATATTAATTGGCATTTTAATCCACAACATTCCCGATGTTTTTACACTAGTATTCGTACATTTAGGAACAACACACCAATGATAGGGATCGTAACACACTTTTAACCAAAAAAAATTACGTATTCACAATTGGCGCAGCGTCGATGTTAACTATGCAAGTGACGTCACGAAGCAGCATGGCGGCTAGCGTATTCGCGCGGAAATTTGAAATGTAAAATTTAAATGCATTTTCATGGCACTTATCGATTTCATAAAATAGAAATAAAAATTCTTGTAGTTTATCACCACCAAAGGATCAAATTGAGACATCTTTAAAAAACGGGTGTAATATCCGATTAATTTACTTAACTGGCTTGGTCTTAACTTATAATGAACTTTACAAAGTGTCGATCGTACCTCAGGACTGACCGGTTCAAGTCCCAACCAAGGACTTGCCTCAGTACTGTCTTTCAATTGTTGACTCTGTCGCATTCTGTCTTTAATTAAACATCGTACGATGCTTCGTCAGGACGTGTGTCTACGTGACTTTATACTTTCGTCAATTTCGCAAAAGTACGTTCATTCGGAAAGAATGTGTGGACGGGGTGCAATGAACCCCGAATTACGCTTACCAAGCGTTGCCCCGATCGAACGATCGTTAATTTTTATGTTGCAATGCGCATGGATTCAACAAAGGTACATCAAAGGGTCTATCCATTTGGAAATACACATGACACCACGTAAACACTAGTTATAGGGCTGAAGAGACTACAATAATTCTGAGATTTAAATGAATAACTGAGGAAATCGTGATTATAGTGTTAGGAATGTCGTGTCGCGAAATGGAGTGGTTTCTCTATTTCGTTCATTAAGGGGCTACATCTACCTAGAGGCCGAAAAAAATGGCCAAAGTCTGATTTTTTTAAACTGGGAAACGGCTGGTGAAAAAGAAACTCCTTTTTTTTAACACAAATGTACATATATTGAGAGCCGGTAAAAAAAATCACCAGAAGATAATGAAATTTTTTTCGCGACGTTCGGTGATGGACACTCCCCAGTTTAAACGGTCCATTTGAAATGTAAAAACCAAACGGGTTATTCAAGCTAACAATAAATACGAGTCGTTGACGATCGTCAATTTTTTTAATCATTTTTTTCGACAACGTGGCGACGAATTGAATCTCGAACATACAAATCTATGAAATAAGTCGTTTTTACGCATCTATTAAAAAATTAAGATCGATTTTGAAGAAGTGAGATCGTCAACGACCTTTAAATGTTTCTCATCGTATATCCTGTGAATTTGGAAACAATTCATCAAGTGGTTCTCGAGATATCATGTCCACCGGCTTTGAAAACAGGGTTTGAGAAAAACACTATTAAAGTTTGATACAGCCTCTAATAAAACTCGAAAGAAAATGTGAATTTTGTCAAATTTCGCGGTTTAAATGTTCATAAAAAATATAAAATTCTTTTTAATGGCAGGTCGCTCTACGGTCTAGAAAATCTATTTTCGAATAATTAAAAAAACATAAGATGGAACTTTGCAACCTTGTAATGCACCAAAAATAAAGTGTTTCAATAAATTTAAAAATTAAATTTCTTTCTATATATTTTGGCTACGAAAATTGCCGAAACACTTTTCTAACGCGGTTATTTAAAGAACAACAATATAAACTCACAAAAAAAGCTTCATATAACAACAATAATGAGATGAAAAACAGTTTAACAGCGTAAAAAACGGCATTTAAAAAATATCAAAATCTGATCGTTACAGTATCGAAAAATCTAGTTTGGAAAAAAAAAACACGTTCCGAATTTAGATTTCGAAATAATTTGTTCTAAAAATTCGCGTAAAACTGTAGAGGGCACAAAAAAACATTGAAAATAGCCCTGTGTTAACCCTCCATGATGGTCTCAGCATATTGTTCTTCTCTCTGCACAGGGAATTACTGATAATGTTCTACAAGAGTACCGGTGGCTACAAGCCCCACAGAATAATACTTTACCGCGACGGGGTCTCCGAGGGCCAATTCCTTCACGTGCTTCAACACGAGTTGACGGCGATACGCGAGGCTTGCATAAAGCTCGAGGCCGACTACAAGCCCGGCATAACTTTCATCGTCGTACAGAAGAGGCATCACACTCGCTTGTTCTGCGCCGACAAGAAGGAACAGAGCGGCAAAAGCGGCAACATACCGGCCGGCACTACGGTCGACGTTTGCATCACTCATCCTACGGAATTTGATTTTTATCTTTGCAGTCATCAAGGCATTCAGGTCAGTGGACACTGCGATTGTCTCGCTGCTCGGATGACGGGCCGGATTCTTTACGTACTTTCTTCTCTTATTGAAGGGCGAGATAACTTTAGGCTAAGAAAAAATGGCTCATATTCATGATTATTTTTCAAAAGGAAAACTTTCTTTACTACTTTTGGCCGTTTCGTGGTATTTTTTTAATTTTTTTTTTTATTAATCTTTAAAATTGGCGGAGGTATGGCACGGTCTTCTGAAAAAGGGTTGCGGCGGATGTTGTCAGACGGCGTGACGCATAGCGTCGGCGGGATTAAGGCGGGATATACATTTACAAGGATAAGAAAATCGCATTCTTTTTTTTTCTTTCTTTAAACGACAGAACGATGTATGTAGAATATTTTTCCAAAGTTTCAAAGCGAAATTCGAAAAACTTCAAACGTTACAGCCCGTCAACGCTGTGCCTCACCGCTCGGATTCGGAACGGGCGTGAACTTGAAACGCGTTTTTCTCAAAACTGCAACAGCCAAAAATAGTAACAAAACATGCCCGAAGTCTCAAAAATGGCGAAGTCATCTTTGTTTTAAGGGATAACACTACTCTAGCGGCAGAAAATAAGGCCTCATTTCGACAATTTATTTTGGCAGTATGAAAAAAAGAATAGGATTTCTTTTGAGACGGTTCATTTAACACATATTAAAGTATAAAAAAACATTATTACAATTTTCATACAAAATGGCGGCGACGGAGCCCATATTGAAAAACGTGTTTTTTTTTACAAATAGCTTCACGGGAGGACGGTTTTCTCGTGAAGTATAAGACCCGGAACAAAAACAAAAAAATGATAATCTATATATTGTTAGCTATATAGATTATGGTTACGATAGGGGCTACGTAGGGATTTTGTAAATCAAATTACGAAAAATTGGCGCACTTTGAAAGAAATAAATCGATTTTTTGCCCAAAAAATAAGCAGTAAATTGTGTATAAAAAAAAAGTTTACTTTTAATCAAAAGCGGCTACGTACTCCCATAGAGAATGTAATTGTGAAGCTACTATCGAGGTTTCAAATCGATCCATGCAAAGGTGTTCGAGTAATCCGTCCTCCCCCAGTTTGAAAAAAGTGGTTTCGAGAAAAACGCGTTTAAAGTTGTACGAGGCGCTTGTAAAAAAGTCCGAGGCGCTGCGGCAAAATCGATAATTGAATCTTAAAAAAAAAAAATTCGCTACAGGACCTATTGCATATTGTTTTTATGACCCCAAAGTATTTTTTCAAGCCAAAAACAAAACGATTTTTCCAAAATCCTAGAGTGGTGTTATCCCTTTGAAAAATCATGAAAAACAGCAAATGTTTTTCTCGCCTAAAGGTATCTCCCCCCCTTAAATAATAATAATAATAATTGGGCCGGGTAATGCCCAAAAGATCGCACCGGTGTACGTTGAAACTCGTGAAATAAAATAATAATAATAATAAAACGATTCAGGGAACATCGAGACCTTCGCACTATCACGTTCTATGGGACGACAATCACTTCGACAGCGACGAACTGCAGTGTCTCACCTATCAGCTGTGCCACACGTACGTCAGGTGTACGAGATCCGTCAGCATACCCGCGCCCGCGTACTACGCTCATCTGGTCGCGTTCCGCGCGAGGTATCACTTGGTGGAGAAAGAGCACGACAGGTGAGCACCCACCAGTATCCATTCGATCATCCATGTTACGTTTTTTCGCGCAACTTTGCATTCAGATCCAAAATATTCGAATTCAAGCCTCAGTGGAAATTTTGGGAGAACCCTTTGGGTTGCGTATCATTGAGGGTGGAGTAGTTGCTATTACTTCCTGAAAAATCCTGTCTCAATGTAGTTCAAGGGAGGACACCACTGTGACGGGCCGAAAAAGGTCGCTTTTCCGATTTTTTTGGTCTAATAGATTATTTTATGAGGGATTTGGACCAAAAATAATTTATAAAGCATACATTTGAACTTATTTCGTGTAAATGTTTATGGATAAAATTAGAAAATTAACGTTTTTTTTTAGGTATAATAGAGCTTCGGTATACAACGTGTGGTCTGAAATATAAAAATAAGAAAGTTTTATAATGTATATAAATGTAGTTCTCGTAATACGTAGCTCGAAATCAAGGGTCATTTTTGACAATTTATTTAAGAAAAACAAAACAATATTTTTAAATTCGGTTTTTTATACATGTTAGTACAAGTCTTAAAGTAAAATATATTTTTTATTATTATTTTGAAATAAAATGGCGGCGCAGTAGTCGTTGAAAGAAAACTCCTTTTTTCATAGTCCTCTACGGGCCGCAGAGGTCGTAATTTTCAAGCTAGAAAAAAAACGAAAAATATTTTAAAATCAGATATAAAAAACTAGTCCAGTACCTAGGGGTTTTTCAAAATATTGATTAAAAAAAATGGCGTTAATATGAAGAATTAAAAAACGGTCGAATATCGATCATAACATTTGTAAATTTCAACTTATCGAAAAAAAAAATCCTACGTACTGGACTAGAAAATATTGTCAAGAAGCTACAGTTAAAATTTCAAGTCCGTGTTTAAAAACACAGTTTCGAGAAAAACGCGTTTAAAGTATTGAGTACTGTAAAATCATGAAAATTTCGCGTTTACCTTTAATCCGCGATGACTAGACCATGCAATTGTCCTTCTAGTTCAACATTTTTGGATATTTAAGGGACTTTATGAGCCTATAAAAAAAATCCGAAAAAAAATGTACAAAGGTATATTCCGCCTTAAAGGCAACCATGTGACTTCCCTTGCGAATTCCTAGGCGATATTTCGATAATTACCATTGCGAGGAAATTTGAAAAATGAAAATGTACGAGTTTTCGTGTTTGCTCGTTTACAGCGGGGAAGGTTCCCACCAGTCGGGCTGCAGCGAGGATCGAACACCCGGTGCGATGGCTCGGGCCATAACCGTGCACGCCGACACCAAGAGGGTCATGTACTTTGCGTAATGAGGTCGACGCGCGTTTGTGCGACAAGGATAAGTGTGAGCGAGCGAGAGATTGATAGAGAGCGAGAGAAAAAGAGAGAGAGAGAGAGAGAGAGAGAGAGAGAGAGTCAGAGTGAGTGAGTACAGCATCGCAAGGTTTTAGCCCAAAAGCTCGTTAACCACAAAACGTCATATCTCGAAGTAGAAAATGAAGAATAGATGAGCAAAGGAGCCAAAAGCAAAACGTATATCATGAAGAAAAAAGAAAAAGAGAGAAAAGAAATGCATAGGTCACTGAAAAAAATTGGACGACGATCCACTTGAGGTGGCAAATTTCTCCTTTTTTGTTCCCCATCAAGATTTAGAAAACGATCGCTGAGGAAGTTTTAGCACGCGTGAACGACAATCGCGGGTGTAAAGATGCCGGGTTTTTTCCTTTTCTTCTTTTTCTTTTCGACAAATCTCGCGACGCCCCCGCGAACCGACACGTCGGAATTCCTCGGGGGGGGGGGGAGGGGGGGACCGATTCGATACGTTCGTTATACAGAATTAGAGAGAAAGAGTGAGAATGAGATAGGGGAAGATTAAACGAGCTAGGTTTTTATGAACGAAAAGGTGCTTTTAGTTAATCGTGGTTTTAGATTAGACCGCGGCTTGAACCGGGGTTCGTCGCGATAAGAGTACAAGACTCGCGCCCTTCGTTTGATACGCTTTTCTTTTTTTTTCCTGATTTTTTTTTTTTTTTTTTTTCTTCACGTAGAGCACGGGCTCTACGTGAATCACGCTCCGAATTACGCTTACTTTTCAAAGTTTTTTTCCACCTTTTTTTCTTCGTTTTAGTTTTTCCTCGCCCACTGTCTTAATTCGTAGGAAATATTGTGCATCGTGAGATTCATCCCTTTCATTCGTAATGTAAGAAAATGCAGCGAGACACACACACACACACACGCGCGAACGTACACAAAAATACACGCGAGAAAAGGCGGCGGCTTTTTTATTTTCCCTTTGTACATAGGCTTTAGAAAGAAACTCACGAAAAAGACGAGACTTTTAATGGATCGAATCAGTCGCGGATGCGGCAGGGAGGCTTGATCGAAGTAAAAAAAATCGACCGCTTGTTTCGAAACGAATCGCTCTCGATTTTTTTTTAATTCTCGTCGGCGTTGATCGACGATTGTTTTTATCAAGAGATGCTCGAAAATTTCGATTTTCATCGCAAACCATATTCGAAATCTTGATTGTGCACGCCATTTCTACAAAAAAAACGTTACACTGCGCCGATTTTTTTTCTTACGTGATGAGGCAGTCATTCGAAGAGGAAAATGAAAATTAAGTAAATAAAGTTTTTCTTCTTCTTTTTTTTCGATCTCGATTTCGCTGCGAAAATAGAAAAGTCGCTTTTGACGATATTGAGCGTCGGGCTTTTTGTGCTGGCGAGACGCAATTTGAATTGGGAGAGTGTGTGTGTGTGTGAGAGAGAGAGAGAGAGAGAGAGAGAGAGAGAGAGAGAGAGAGAGAGAGAGAGAGAGAGAGAGAGAGAGTTGGCCAAAATAATTTAAGGTATTCACAATTACGTGATCGGTGGCAGAGACAGCGAAATAGAGAGAGAGAGAAAGAAAGAAATTGTCCGATTCGTACTCTATTCGAACCTGGGCTCTTTTGGGTTAATTCGCAAGAGCTGACGAAACGTGAGATCTCGGAGAGTGAGCAAAAGAGCGAGAGAACGAGGGAGAAATGTCTTTCAAGCTGGGAATAAACGGCCTGCCACAGCCAGGGAGAGAAATTCTGATATCTTTTTTATAGTCTATACTTTCGTCGCGCCCGTTTCCAATGCCACTTATTACACTATAAACGCAATAATTTTGTGCGTCACGCGAGGAGAACTCCTTTTTTCCGCAATTTTTTAATCAACTACAAATCGAATAAATCGTCCGAATTGTCACTCCACTTGTTCTCAAACTCGTTTTACCATTATTTTTATCATGATTTAATCATTATTGTTATTAGAAAAAAAAATGGCGGCGAAAATGCAGAATTCATCGAAGTACGGGCACGGATACATTTTTTATCTTTAATACGAGCGTGAGGTGGAAGGGACACCATTGAGTTTAAATATTTACGTGACGAGGATTTATTTTTCTTAACTGATGGAGAGGTTCCTCTCGCGCGAAGCACGGAATGCAACTACGCTTAGTTTGGACGACGCGATATATATATATATATATATATATATATATATATATATATATATATATATATATATATATATATATATATATATATATATATATATATATATATATATATATATATATAGAACAAAATAATGCCCGAGGATACACCTTTTAATTTTGGCATAACGAAATATCCCGAGAGCATTTTAGGAAAAATATTTCAAACAAAAGTTTCACAGTTTTAACGAACGAAATCCATGGTGTTGGTTCTTTTTTATTCGGTGGCGATTTTCAGGGTTATTCCAAGCTCAATTTCACTTTTTCACATGGGAGCCCATGTTTTTTATTTCGGAATAATTTTATGCGTAACAAAACGGGTATCTTTTGTCTGAAAGGTTTTTCTCTCTGACTTCGACTTGTCAAGATATTTTGAATATTCAATACAAGATATGTTGTTGAATATTTGAAATATATTGAAAAAATTGAAGTTATAGAAGAAAACAAGCTTTGAACAAAAGTTACCCATTTTATTACGGAAATAATGATTCTGAGATAAAAAAATATTGGCAAGCCAATGAAAAACTGCAGTTGACCTTGAGATGACTTTGAAAAAAGCCGGAAAATAAAAAATCACCAACATCACGATTTTTGTTCCTTGGAACTGTGTAACTTCTAGTTGGAACATTTCGTTGTGCCAATTTGAACGGCACACCATGTATACATACACATACATTTACACATTCTTGCGAGTACAGGCAATCAGTGCCCTTAGCTTAATCGGAAAAAAATAAATAATTCAAGGATCATTGGAAACGGAGCGCGACCCTCGAGAAGCCCATCAATGCAACCTTTATGAGAGAAGCAGAAAAAGTTTTTAAAAAAACCAAGAAGAACGAGCATTAGCGATCATGATGAAGATGAGAAAAAGTAGGATAACGAAGTGATCAATAGGGTTACTCGCGGGTTGGCCCGCTTAGTAATTACGTGCCGTGAGGATCGTTCACTAATTACCGCAGAATAAGTAACGCGAGAACAGTTCAATTTCGTTAGGCTTAAGAATGCGACAATTAAGAAGGAAAGAAAACACCCATACACACACACACACACACACACACACACACACACACACACACACACACACACACACACACACACACACTGATCGAACGCTTAATAATGACGTTGAAGTTTGGGTTTGTTTTGGAATGCAATAAAAATGAATTTTTCTCAAACTGCAAATCGGCGAAAATGTTTGAATATTTGTAAAAAAAAAAAACGAAGAAAACAATAATAACGAATTTTCGTTGCGTTCCAATTGTGCGAAATTCGAGACACCGTTGAAAATTAACGGGGTATCGTGTAAATTTCGATCAATTAATCGCTTAATTGAAATTACGATTTAGTTGAACGACTAATTAACCGAATTAAGTTGTTAATTTAATTAAAGGATTGACCACTCAAATTAGATTATTAACTTGATTATGCGACTAATTAATCGTAGTTGAATTATTAATTTGATTAAAAGATTGATTAACTGTATCAGATTATGAATTTAATTCGAGTAGCTTAGTGAATACTTTAATTCGATTGATTAACCTCTTAATTTAATTTACTCGATTAATCGTTCACCTAAATGAATTATTTAATTCGATCAATTGATCTTGTAATTTTCGGTTGCGAGCGCCGCGTCGCACCTTAATCGCTTAGAAGATAAACGAAAAGATGAAAAGAAACGTACCACCGCAGTCATCTCGACGAAACATTTGTAACAATAATCATCAAGATAAATCGCGTGGAGTCAAGGCGCCGGGAAAGCGAGGAACTATAGATATACATAGTAGACGTTAAGGAGTTGAATTTATTTAGATAGATTTTAACGCTAATTGTGCATCGGGTCGAGTGATTTGGCTGTCGTGCGCGCGCTCGTGCCAACACACATATACAGAAGGAGCTCGTTAATTCAGCTCGGAATATTGGAATTGTCAATACACAGGATCATGCCGAAGACGTATTTTTTTATTTCGTTCCGTTTTGTTCTCTCTCTCTCTCTCTCTCCCTCTCTCTCTCTCTCTGCGTTTTTCTTTTAAATTTAACAACAAAAAAACTCGTGTTCCCGTCACGCAGTCGCAATTGGAAAGAAAAACGCTTTAACTTCATTGAATCGTCAGTATTACATTGCGTCAGTCGCGAATGAAGGATAAATGTGGAGACGAGCGCGCGCGCGCAATTTTTCTTGTCACGTCGAAATTAATCGTGTGACAAAATGGATGAAAGGAGAATTTAAAAAAACGGGATGGAGGAGGGTGTGATGACGAACGAGAGCGTTTGGGTGGGGTAGCGCGAGCGTTCATCGTCCCCGAAAGTTCACTAGTTATCTCCTCGGTTCGCAGTTATATATATTTTATATTTACATACCCGCTGATTCGCAGCTATTAGGGTTCCCTTTCCGAGCATACAGCCCGTGTCATTGCCGGCAATACGCTTTTTTCAAAAAACTCGTGCGACAAAAATTGGCCGAGTTATTCGCGTTCAAAGTACAAGTAAAGAATGGCACGGTAGTTGCTCACGCGCGGAACACGCGAGTCGGCTCGAGCGCGGCTTCGAATTGACTTTTAGACAAGGGAATTAAAAAATTCGGTTAACATGATTGAAGACGCATACTCGCTTTGTTGATCGATGATGCGATTCAATAATTAGCGTTTATTATTTGATACTTGAACAAAACAAAAAAACGCGCTAGAGTGACTACTGTGGTATAGTTTTACTCAGATATTTAAAAAAAAAAGCGTTTTGCTCGCAAGGACAAAACTAATTCCTTATATCTTATATACAAGGAACTCAATATATATATATATATATATTAGACTGGCCCAATTTTTTTTTCAATTCATATTTTTGTCGAAAATGTTGTTGAGAATGACAAAAAATGAGTGGTGACCAAATTTTAGCCCTTTATATCAATATTTAGAGGTCCCTCATTGCGATTTACTATTCCCCATTCCTTGACATGGTAAAAGTTGTGTTTGCCGCTTCTCAGCTTTATAACTCGCCTACGGGTAAACACACGGAAATGCCCAAAACATCGTTTTATAGGAAATTTAACGCTCTACAAAAAAGGTTCTTAGCCTCCATACAATAAATTCACTCCTTCAAATTTTATTCAACGCCAAAGTTGAATCTATGATAAATTTCATGATTTTGTGAGATGTTTGGACTTTTACAACGAAATTATTGTTTTTTTTCTTCTGATTCATCTTAAAAAGTATTGTATCCTTTTCAAATTATTCCCTAAATAGTTTCTAAAATTCCTAATAAATTTAAATGCATTGTCATTTAAAAGTACATTAGTACAAAAATCTATTCTTAAACCGAATTCAATTCCCATAGCACGATAAATAAATATCTAGGGAATAATTTCAAAAGCATACAATACTTTTCAAGATAAATCACAAAAAAGCAACGAAAAATCAATAATTTTGTCGCAAAAGTCCAAAAATTCACAAAATCATGAAATTTATCATCAATTCAACTGTAATGTTGAATAAAATTTGAACGAGTGAATTTATCGTATGAAGGCTAAGGTAGAACTTTTTTGTAAAGCGTTTAAATTTCTATAAACAATACTTATAGGCGTTGCCGTTATAAAGCTGAGACGTGGCAAACAAAACTTTTACCATCTTAAATGAATGGAAAATAGAAAATCGCGATGAAGGACCTCCAAATATGAATATAAAGGGCTAAAATTTCGTCGGCACTCGTTTCTTGTCATTTTCAACAAAATTAAAAAAAAAATCAATTTTTTTTGGGCCAATGTACCACACACACACACACACACACACACACACACACACACACACACACACACACACACACACACATATGTATATGTATATGTATATATAAAACAATGTTGTAAAAGTCCACCAAGCGTACCCTAATAATTATATAATATATATATGATACTACATGTATGCAAAGTTGATTACATTTCTTTCAATGTTCTGTCACGCGGTTAATTATCATGATATCTGTACATTCATCTACTAACCATTAGCATTATGCCACAATAAAAAAGAAATGTAAAAATTTTGTCACATATATGTTACACGATATGTATTGTATAATAATTATTTTTACACGTACGAAACTTCTTTAACTGCGAATTTTTGGTGGCTGGAAAGAATGAACTTGGCAGCGACTTTTTGGGGCCGAGGAATTTTCGAACGATGCTATCCTACCTGCGTCTGTAGCCCCTCCCCGGTGAGTCGAAAATTCCAAAAACGCAGACTTGCAGGAATACGCTATCAATTGTGCCACGGTGAGAAAGTACGAGGGACAGTTGGAAGAAACAAAAAACGCAAAATAAAAAAAAACAAACGGCGGGAAAGAAAGGACCTTGACTTATATCGATTAATTATTTATTCTAGCTCGTAACGTTTTAATTGAGACGGGAGTACAGAGGGCTTTATGGGAGTCTCTATGTACGAGTTTTTTTTTTTTTTTTTTCGAGCCTCGTTCGATACACGGGAATATCTGATGCATCTGACTACTAATAATAATAATTCTACTACAACTATCGCTATTACTACTGCTACTACTATGAGATAGGTAGATGATCCGCCGTTGGGTCCAATGTAGGGAAAATTTAAGGAAGAGAGAGAGAGACAGAGTGTGTGAGAAAATGATAGAGAAAAGGAAGATGAACAAAAAATAACAAGACCACTACACATCAATAAGAATTTAGAGATAGAGAAGGAGAGAGAGGGAGAGAGAAAGAGAAAGAAAGAGAGAGAGAGAGAGAGAGAGAGAGAGAGAGAGAGAGAGAGAGAGAGAGAGAATAGAAAAATGAAAACAGAAACAAGAGCACTACACAACAATAAGAATTCAGAGGGAGAGGAAAACGGGGTGATTGTATGTGTGTATGTGTGTGTGTGTGTGTGTGTGTGTGTGTGAGAGAGAGAGAGAGAGAGAGAGAGAGAGAGAGAGAGAGAGAAAAAGTGAGTGAGAGCGGGAAAAACTAAAAACATAAGAGATGAAAAAAAATATATATACAGCAACAACAATGCAAATCTTCGTCGTCGTCGGGTCTCATATCGGTGTGGCACGCTTTCCAATTGAATCGTTACCAAAATCTACGATTATAACGCACGCACAGTAACTCGAATTTTTAGCCAAGTAATTTTTTGAACGATTGCGCGCAGCTTATATATATATATATATATATATATATATATATATATAGGCCGAATTGTATTTTGTCGACTAGTTTCAATAACCGGATTACAATAACGGCGCAAGCCCCTTTCGTAGAATGAAATGTGTGCGTGTGTGAGAAGTTCATTATTAAATCATGTTATCATAAACTGATCAACGGAACCAAAATGTCTGATCGTGAAATTGCGTGGCAAACGAAGAAAAAAGAATTTGAAAAACAAGAAAAAAAGTCAAAATGAACGAGAAAAACAGAGAAAAAAACGTCGAAAGAAATGAGAACGAAAAAAAAGTTATTAGTGTCTTACGATTGATTCACGTTGGAGTGGAGCGAGGCCATACAGAGCTATTAGTTCGTAAGTTCAATACTGTATACATACAACATGCATATACATGTATAAATATTATATATGGAATCAATTTTTCGATCGGTTCTCTCTTTTTTTTTCTCATCAATGACGTTTTGCCCCGTCGCGGAACTCGAACGAGCGACCTGTGAAAGTTACTTTCGAAGTCCAGAACTTGTACGTATAGAGCCGAAAATTATTAGGTTTTTTTTTTGGTTATATTATGATGTGAATTGTAATACGACGATCGAATGAAGGTAACAATTTTTGGATACATATATTAGGGTGGCCCAAATTTAAGCTCTATTTTTTTTCCTCTTTCTCACCAGCTAATTATCTTCTTTAATGAAAAAAAAAAAATTGTCGCGATATCTGCAAATGGTCAAAACATATTTAGAGGTCGCTCAAGCCTTCCAAAATGCAAGTTTTCTTGAAAAAAAAAAAAAGATTTTTTTATTGTTCACTTCTCATCTGGAAATTTTACGCTTTATAATTTTTAAATTAAGCTCGCAAAACCTCTAGCCGGCCAATGAATATTCAGTGGTCGCTCAAGAACTTCGAAATGTCCAATTGTCGCGATTTTTTCTCTTCTCACTCATAAATTTAAAACTTTGTAAAATTTTCAAAACAATTTATCCTTTTTTTTTTCTTAAGAAACGGATTTTTATAATTTACCTTACACTTCTAACCCGATAAAACGGGGGACCTATGATTTTGTTTACGGACAAGAGCTTTAAAGAATTATTTTATGAGAACAAGGATTATAATTCTCGGGTTAGTAGTGTGAGGTAACTCTGAAAAATCTGTTTCTGAAGAAAAACGATTAACTGTTTTGATAATTTTACAAAGCGTCAAATTTACGAGTGAGATGAATAAAAAAAATTGGCGAGAATTGGAAATTTCGAAGCTCTTGAGCGACCACTAAATATTCATTTACGGGCTGGAGCTTTGGCGAGGTTAATTTAAAAATTATAAAGCGTGAAATTCATCGGTCAGAAGTAAACGAAAAAAAAAAAAAATCCATTTTTTTTTCAATATTTCAATTTTTGGAAGGCTCGAGCTACCTATAAATATTTTTTGACCGGTCGCAGATTTCGTGACAATTTTTTTTTCTCTTTAAAGAAGATAATTGGTTGGTGAGAAGAAGGGAAAAAAATAAAGCTCAAATTTGGGCCACTCTAATATACATGTTGTATAGGACGATGTTAAATAGTATATGTGCGGGGTTAATCACAATTATTGGTGTTCCGTTTGTGAGCATACAGATTGCGACATTGCGAGCAAAAGGCTTTTTTCAAAAATGTCGTGCGACAAAAATCGGCGGTGATATTCGCGTTCAAAGTCCGAGTAGTAAAGACTGGCATGACGTTCAAATTTGCATCGTTGGAACGCAACGAATTTTTCATTAATTTTCCATTTCTTTATTTTTATCATTATCCAAAGTCTTTTTTTTTTTTTTTTTGCAAATCGGAGTCGTCATTCTCCAGTAAGAATGCGTAAAACATTTCGGTGACTTCGACAGCCCAAATCGGAAATTTAGCGACAGCCTAAAATTGAAACAATAAAAATAATAAAAAAAAAATTCGTTGCACTCCAACGATGCAAACTTCAACACTGCAGAATGGTACGGTAGGTGCTCACGAGCGGACGTTTTTTTTTCTTAACATTTTGTCTTTTCGTTAAAAATAATAAACATGATTGTCGCGGATAATTTTGGTCGCACGAGATTTAAAAAAAAGTTTTTTTGCTCGCAATGACACTGCAATGTCATTGCGTCGAAGAGGGACTTTGATAGTTGTGAGTCAGCCTGTACATACATTGCTAGTAGCGTCACTAAAAGGCTGAAAAAGTAACTAGGGACAGTTACTTTTTGGCGCCAATAAATTTGGGCATGACGCGTTTATTCTTTCACCGGTCGCTCCAAGGGGAAGGGCATAATTGGAACTCGAACTGCATACAAAATGCACAATGCACTCTGTCCGAAGGTGAAAAAAAAAGATACAAATACCGGGTATTTTTTTTTAATTCGACTTCATCGCGAATTTTTAATATAACGGAGAGCGGAAGGGAGAAAAATAATGAGAAACGCAAGAAACCATTTATATTTGTATGAACGATATACGAGTGAATTAACGAACAATTTATGTACGCCCCGGATCAACAATGATCGCATACTCGTTGGCTAAGGGCGAAGAAAAAAAAAAAAATCGAGCTGTTCGAATCGTGGAGGAAGATTTCGCGTCTGTACCTCAATAAAAATGTCCAACTCGTCCATTGGGATCTTAGAAATCGCGTCAATATCACGTGCAATTGATTGCAAATTTTTTCTTGTTGTTTTTCGTGTCGAATAATATTCCTCGTTTATTCACTATTTTTCATCCATAAATGCTTTTGCCTTTTATCAATGCAGAATTGTGTTTTTTCTCGCGGCGACTGAAGACCCGTAAAAGAATAATAAAACGACCCAAAGGTTTTTGTGGATTCGTAAAATACTGCATCGATTCCCTCATCATCGTTAGTATTAATATTCTCTTGTCTGTTTGTCGAAAAAAAAAAAAAAAAAAAAATAAACGAAGAACGTAACAATTCTTAATTATCAGTACAATGAGCCGCGAAGTGGAGAATAAAATTTCAATTGAAAAGAAAAAACAAAAAAACAACGAGCCAAAAGAAAATCGCGAAGCCCTCGACACGAAGCAAAATCGACCAATGAATTCTAAAATGACAATGCAACTCGGCCAATTCTCGATGTAATTCGAAAGTCTCGAAACTCTTGGACCGCGAGGCAAAAAATAATTTTGTCGAAAAAAAAAAAAAAATCAGCTATAAAGAGAGAGGCAGAGGGACGATGCGTGAGACGCATCGTTCTTATTGGCAAGCCAGTGCTACGTTTACCAAAAATTCTAATCCACTCGACGCCCTTCGATCGAAAGATAAAAAAAAAGATCGTAACAAAAGCAAATCTATGTCTACGAGTCGATGATAATAATAAGCATCGATCGAATGCGATCGAACACACAGACACACACACACACACAACACAATTTTTTCAAGAGTATCAGCTTTAAATAAATAAAAAAAACTAAACAAAAACTGTGAACACCGCAAATGAACGCAACGTTAATAATAATGATAATGATAATAATGGTAAAGTAGTAGAGAGCGATGAATCTAAATTTAAATAAAACCCTGTACCGTGCGTATAATTTATTCGTTACGTGTACATATATATATATATACAAATATGAATAATAATAATAATCCAATAATTGTAACGTAATTTAAGGTACGATAATGCGTTTTTAGATAAAGTTTACTGTTTTTTTTTGTCACGAATCGTGTGCACGATATCGCGATCGTATCGTCAATATATTACAACTTTAAACAATATTATTATTATTATTATTGTAATTACTGCTACCAATCGCCGTTACTCGTTGTCAATTGATAAATTAATTGCCCGAATTGTCCACGGCGAGTGACAACGGTCCGCAATTTTCGTCGCATACTTTTAAAGATCTCGAGAGAAAAAAACGAAAAACAAAGAAATCGTCTTGTTTTTGTCCATTTAAATTCTTTAATTTTTTGTTTCTTTCGTACTTGGATTGTCGATCAAGAGTTGAGGGAATAAAATAATATTTACACACGTGGCAGCATAGGAAACAATCAATAATTAGTGATGGGGCGGGGGGTAGGGGGGGGGGGGCAATAAAATAATTTACAGTTCCGCGCGAGACGTTGCGCGCGTTGGGATCCTCGTATGTGTGTGCGTGCTTGTGTGTTTACGTGTACGCGCGAATTTGTTGAGTGCCTGTAGAACATAATTGCTTTAAACTGTTTAGCTTTTTACTTCGTGCAGTTTTATTCGTTGGAACAATGGAAGAAACAAAATGATGATGATAACAATAACGATATAATAATAACAATGATAATAACAATAATGATGATGATAACGTGGTGGTAATGGAGATGAAGTGGTTTTGTTTGTAGTCTAGGATGATCCCCAAATTTGGACACTGCCCAAAAAGTAACTGCGTCTAGTAACTAGTACTCCTTCCCCGGTGGTTGAAAAGTAACTAAGGAGTTACTCAGTTTTTTATATGTATATTCGTATGTAATATGCATCACGCGTCTTGTAATTACTACGTGATATCTAAGGGTGTGCTAGATTGGACTTGCGAAAATATCAAAATTTGCCAAAAAACAAACCCACACTTTTTGGCGATTTTCGGACGTTTGTGTAAAATTTCGTAAAATCCTTGGCACGATGTTTTTGCTGCGTTTTCGATTAATGAACTTTTTCGTAATTCTCTTTGGGTAAATATTCGGGAGTGGGTCTTCTGCTAGAAACAGGTTAGTTTCTGGATGGTGGTTTGGATTTGTATAATCCAAACAAGTTTAGGGAAGTTTTGGTTTTTGAAAATTGATAAGGGGCCGTCCATATATTACGTTATCGATTTTTGCTGATTTTCCACCCCCCCCCCCCTACAATCATCCTATCGTCATTTCCTAATGACCCCCCCCCCCTCTCGCAAAATTGACGTCATTACCAGTTTGGCAAAATTAAAACATTTGCGGATTTGAGAAAAATTGGGTAAAATTAAAACATTTTGTTATAGAATCATCTTTTATTATTTTGTACTTTGGCAATGTTTATTAATATAATAATATTGTTCTTCCCTATTCTTTAGTTTTCTTTGGATAGCTCCCACATTTTGTTATAGAATCATCTTTTATTATTTTGTACTTTGGCAATTTTCATTAATATAATAATATTATTCTTCCCTATTCTTTAGTTTTCTTTGGATAGCTCCCACGGAGTTTTCACCCATTCTTGCAAATCCTGGATCACGGGTAATATTTCCGTATCCTCCCCATATTCATTTTGGCTCGATCGAACTATTTTCATAGGTACGCTGTTATTTGAAGTTCTCGAATATAATGTAGACAAACCTTATGTAATAAATAAATAAATAATGAGTTCAATAATTAATACCATTAGGTACTTGCAAAATATTTTTCATCACTCATGCGGGGAAACCACTCTAGTTGTACAATATACTATTGTACATTTTGAAGTAACTGGTATCACAAGAATGACGCCAATTTCGAAACGCCCCCCCCCCCCCCTCATCCATCATTTACCGTCATCCGCAGACGAACCTCCCCCCCCCCAAATTTAGAATGACGTAATATATGGACGGCCCCTAATCGGACAATTATAGGTAGAGTTATGATTCCAGGCAGGTCGAGAAAAGTCGTTTCGAGAAAAACGCGATTAAAAGATTGGGTGTACGTGAATGGTTGCGCGACCTGCTCTCACAAAATCGTCCGTAACTCGGTCAATAATCAATATTTTAATTTGAATGTTTTATTTTTCTCACATATTCTTCAATATGTATACTCTGAGACAAAGCGAAAAAAAATCGACTTTTTCGACCCGTCACAGTGGTTTCCTCCCTTAAGGAAAAGACCCAAATTTTTTTTTTTTTGGGATACCCCTAACATTTTTTGCGACCATTTTGTGTGCAATAGGCAAAGCAAATCGAGACTACCATTTGATACGAAAAACTATTACAAAAAAGATAACAAAAGCCAGCAAAAAGATCATGCAAGGTAAGGGATTAAAAAAAAATTAAAGTGAACAAAAATCTGAAAAACTAGGTTTGTTTTTCTGAGGGGGGTTTTAATATTCCAGTGGGTCGTGATCCAATCTAGCACTCCCTTAAGTATCACGTGGTTTTCACTGGGCGCCCTGAGTGTATATATTGGCGGAAACGGAAGCCAAGGAAGCGAACCGGAAGTTACTTTCTGCGGATCACAAATTAGGGGATCACGCGAATTATATCGCTTTTTTTTTCTTCACATTGTACAATCGATTGATCGATCGATTCTTCGTCGCGCAGTCCCATTGTTGGATGGAGTGTTTTGAGAATTTTTTCGTTCACCGCGGTCTGGACGATCGCGAGGCTCGCGAGACTGTCGCTAATTCATTTTTAATCGCCGCTAACGATCCCGTGTTTAAGGGCTTAGGCCACTCTAGAGACCGAAAAAAAAGGCTTGGGGATTTTTTTTTTCAGAAAAACTAGAAAATAAATCGAGATTATAAAAAAGGGGGTTGTCATATTTATAATTTTTTTTCGAAGCGATTAATTTCAAAATGGCGGCTGTGCAGCGTTTATCTCAAAACTGCATTTTTTAAGTTGGCCGGAAACATAATTCAGGCAATTTTCAACCGTTTCACTTGAAATGTTGAATATATATTGAAAAATACATTGTCTATGGAAGTACGTAGGATTTTTTTTATATTGCATGGTTCATTTGTTATGAACAATTATCTGACTATTTTTTAGGCAAATTTTTAACTTTTCAAAAATTTGCCTCAAAAATCGTTAATAACAAATCAACTATGCAACATAAAAAACAAAACTACGTACTTTCATAGACAATGTGTTTTTCAAGATATATTCAACATTTCAAGTGAATCGGTTGAAAATTGTCTGAGTTATGTTTCCGGCCAACTTCAAAAATGCAGTTTTGAGATAAACGCTGCACAGCCGCTATTTTCAAATTAATCGCTTCAAAAAAAAAGATTGTACACAGTCACTGATATGTATGATAAACACCCTTTTTTGTAATCTCGATTTATTCTGTAGTTTTTCTGAAAAAAAAAGTCCCCGAAAAGCCCATTTTTTCGGCTTTTAGAGTGGCCTAGGGCCTTAAGGGTGTAGGGCGAGATAACGGCGCGGGGGGAAATCGTACCTTTTTCGGAGGGACACACGTTTTTTTTTTGAGAATTCTCAAAAATGTTTAGAAGCGTTTCGTAACTCTTGCTTTCTGTTCTCGTTTTCTTTTTTCCTCGTTTCATCTCACATTCCTCGGGGGTACCTGAAAAGGAATGAAAAAAAAAAGATGAAAAGGTAGAAAGAGAAATTAAGGCTTCCGGCGTCCGGAGATTTAGAGACACGTGTTATACGTCACATCCGGTCGCGAATTAAACGTCAATGTGACATCGGAAGATCAAGGGGAAAAACGAGTCTTTTTTGGTAATTTTTTTTTTTTTTTTATTATTTTTTGTTTTTGGTAAGCTGGACGAATCTTTCGTTACTTCGATAATCGAATTTCCAAAAAAAATAAGTCGCGAGACGCGACACACGAATGTTGGGGGGGGGGGAGGGAGAGAGAGAGAGAGCACGACAAGATTTGCGTCAACTTTGTCAGTGACGGACAATAATAATTAGAGGCATTTTCTTCGACAATAATAAAGCGTGTGAAAAATATTGTCGGGGCTGGCGAAAGATTCCGTTCGAAAATTCCTTTTTTTTTTCAATCTCATTCTCGTAGTGGCCAATAAAATATCAGGGCTCGAACAATTCGCAGCGTTTTTTCTTGATTCTCTTCGATTCGATCATTTTTTCTTGGCTTTTCGTACCGCGCGCCAGCGTCAATTCGATCGAAAAAAAAAAAATCGAACGCTTCGCGTGTGACGTTAATTGAAAATTATTTTAAAAAATACAAAATAAAAAGAGGAATTGGCAAGAAAATTAAAAAAACGAAATATTTATACACATCGCATGGCAGAGCCGACAGTCTGCAAAGTGCCTGGCGTTTCGTCCACGACGTGTTCGCGAGAATACCAAAATATTAGAAAACAAAAAAAAAACTGAAAAAAAAAATTTATCCATCGACGAGCGTGACAGGACTCGAAGAAAATTCTAAAAATATCGCAATTGGCGAATCGCCGACACCAAAAACAATGTAAAAAGAGCGAGAGAGAATATAAGCGAGAACAAAAAAAAAAGCGCCACGATCATTCGCCGGCGCACAAGAAAGTAACTTTGCGATGTGCCCCGGCCGATAATAATCGAGCTAAAAAACCGGGCGCGATTTGTTCGTAAAAAAAATCGCGCTAGTGAGAAAAAAAACATACGTGAAAAATAAAGACACATAATTGTTAAGCAAAGTAGGTCGTTCGAGCTCGTCGCACGCTGAAAGTATGTAATCTAATTATATATTTGTTGGAGTCTTATCGAAATGCCGGGTAAAATGTTATTAATTAATTTTTAAGGTATATAATAATAAGAAGAAGAAGAAGAGGAAGAAAAAGTCTAGGGGGTCTTGATGATTAAGGAGAATATATATATATATATATATATATATATATATATATATATATATATATATATATATATATATATATATATATATATATAGCCTCCTTAGACATTTATATAAATAAATAAATAGTTGCATTACTTGTAATTTACGAATGTCCCCCGGGACTCCATCGTCTCACAACATCAACAAAACCTTTGCGTAGTCTTTAAGATATTAGGAATTATTATTTTCATTTTTTAGCAAAATTATTATAATTATTGGCGAAAATAATTCTCGATTTATCAATTTTATCGATTTTTATCATTTTTCAATCCACCAGCCTTTATTTTCGCGAGCACGGCGAAACTCAATTGTAACTTCGTACACCTTAAAAGTTGTATAGGTTCACTTTCCGCGGAAAATCGATCGAAGAATTATCCCAGAAAAGTGAGTGCCCGGTGTACAAGGGAAAACCTTAAAGGCAAGGATTGTTCTCGCTTTACGTTTCGTAAACTTACGAACCGTTTTTTTCGTCTTCTCCCTTTTTCCACCGCTGAATTTTTTTCGAATTCCGTTTTTTATTATATATATTTATATATATAATAGATGTTCGTAAAATACTGTCGAGAGAAAGAGAGAGAAGAGAAGTAATAACGAAAGGAAAAATGCAAAATATATATGAAAGTTCGATTTTTAACGCGGATATCGAGTCTTCTATAGAAACAATACACAAACAATCGTCGAAACAAAAAGAAGGAAACAAAAAAGAACGAAAAAGTGGAACACGAGAAAATAAATAAACACGGAAAAAAGGTGACACTGCGCGTGTTTGCAAACTTCTTTTTCGTTCTTGTGAATGCATTTTTACTAATTTTATCTGAGCGTGTAAATAAATTGAATGGGGATAAAGTTTCCGAACCGAGAAACCGATGAATTTTTGCGACAGCGTGTGATTTATTAATTAACATGCACACATCCGCAATAAAATTGATCCGTGCTGCCCCGTGCAGAGCACGAAGACAAAATAAAATTAATGCTAATGTGCGAGGAACTCAATGAATTGTAATGATTCGTAAATAATAATAATGATAATAATAAGTCTTAGCGGATCTCTCCTCGTACTGTATATAAAGTGATATATATATATATATATATATATATATATATATATATATATAATCACATAATATATTTTGTCGATCAAATAAGAAAAATCATATAAGGAAACAGAAAAAACGTTTTATCGGATGAAAGCCAGAGAGAGCAAAGGAAAATGCGTATTGTCTCTCAATCTTAGCGGTATATACAAATCTAAATGAATTTTTACTATCTCATTTGTGACGTTGCCAAAAGGAGCGAGACGAATTGTTCTTCTCGATCACACGCTACTTATCACGTTGCCTTCGTTCGTGTTATTGATTCAGTCACTAAATGTACGATACGGCAAAATTCATTCGCATCTCGAGAAGTGTGTGATTTGTTGAAAGTTTCGAAGATCCCGAAGGGACGTTCTTTCTCCGAACACACAAACACTTTTTTCCTCTTCTTTTTTCGAATAAGCTAACATTAGTCACGTAAGATTTATTATGAATGTGTTAGATTTAAATAAATCCAAATAAATAACGAGCCAGGGGATTATTTGTAGAATTATTGTCCTTCGCGACGAGTCCGATCTTATTACCGAAATTTGATTCGATTTGCGGCGGAAAAGAATTTCTGTCGCATTGGCAACAGTTGGTGGGAAAACTCGGAAAAACGTGAAAAACTGATTTCGTATATTTTTATCGCATATCGAGCTACGCCGTTTCGCCGCCAGATGGACTGAGGACATTCCTTTCTCGAAGGCTGAAGAGTAGCGCGAGGAGTATAAGAGTATTCTAGGGAAATCTCATCTCAGTTTGGTCAAACTTGCCGCCGATGAAAAAAAAAGAGATAAGCATTGGGCTTGCTTTTTTAAAAATGGGTAGTTATGGCATTTTTGTAAATTGGTTTTCCCTTTAATTAATTTGTGTTAAACGAGGGAACACTTTAAAGAAATTAGTTTTGATACGATGAGAAAAATGTGAGCGATTATTGAGGAAATTATACTCTCTAGGTGAATGTTATGTCTTTTTTCATTGATATATTATTTACAGTGGGTTAAGAGCATTTTTGCGATAAAAAAAAAACAATTTTTCCAATTGTTCAATTTATATCTTGTTGATTGTAGGACGAAAATTGGTTAACTATTTTTAGAACAACGGTACAAAGTAATTGTGAAGAAACAATAATTCAGAGCGAAGTTTTTATTATAGATATTTCGTAACATTTATGTAAACTTAATTTAAATTGCGTCTGTAAAATATAAATTCTTATTTCGCGGGCTTCCTAATACCGCCGACTGCCGGTAGGCGGCGCTAGCCCGGGCGCCAAAAATTCGTTCGTTTGTTTTCGCTCTCGCGAGCTCGTGGGGCAGCACTTCAATGTTGTTCCGAAGAAATAAAACGTGTCTCGAGTAACGTAAGTAACAAATCACTGTGTTTACGATTAAAATGCAATATATGCCAATGAAAATAGTAAAAGTATCGTTTGGTTTGTCACACTATTGACTTGTACGATATCGAATTCGTTGGCGACGGCAACGAACGTGTGAAGAAAGCGGATCTTCGACATAACCTCACTTTCGAGCGATCATCGCCGCTGAATGCAAACGTGTCTCATCAGGGTGTTAAGAAAAGTATAAAATCAAAAAAAATAGCGAGAAAATTATTTTTGTCCTCGTGTCACACGAGGTGAACGCGTTTCAAATGAACCTAAACATCTTTGACATAACCTCACTTTTGACCGACAATCGCCGCCTAATTCGAACGTGTCTCAGGCTAAGAAAAGTATAAAGTCTAAAACAAAAGCGAGAAAATAGTTTTTGTCGTTGTGACAAACGAGTTAACTGTGTTTCAAATGAAGATGAATATCCTCGACATAACCTCACTTTTGACCGACAACTGCCGCCAAATACGAACCTGTCTCAGGCTAAGAAAAGTACAAAATCCAAAACAAAAGCTCGACAATCATTCTTATCGTTGCAGAAAAAAGGCTAAAGGCGTTTCCAATGAAGAAGTTAGCCGGTATGCCAATTTCGGCATTCGTTGCCTACTCGAAGAAGCGCAAAACCTCCGAGAACTCGCTGCTCCCACAGAAGGCAAAGAAAAAGCGTCCTCGTCTCTCGGATATTCTGCCGACGCATCTGTCTGCCCAGGCTGCGAGCACAATGGTTTCTCCGACTACACCCAAGTCCCATTCTCCCAAGAGGAAGAAGAAGCACCACCAGAGAAACAAAAAACTAGGAGGCGGAGTCGTCCCCGAGCGGACAAAAAAGTCGTCAAAGGTGAAAACTTCGAAAAAGAAACAAGACGTGCCGGAGGGTCACGTCATTTCAAACGGTTGCGACGAACGTCCGATGGACTCTAAGAATACAGAGATCTACACAACCGAGGCAGGTTCGCCGTTGACTCGTACCACGGAGCTGGAGAGGTCCTCAATCGTGAATGCTGTGAAGACAAACGGTGTTGGTAGCAATGATCCCGATTCGCAAGTTTGCCTAAACACAAGCGTTCCTGAATGCTTGAGCAACGATCCCGTTGAGGAGGCAAAGACGCTCTTCCAGTGGCTCATCCATCCGGTGTCAGTTGAAAAATTTTTCAAGTGAGTTTATCGCCGGTCCATGCTGATTGTCGTTAATTGTTTTTGTTACTTCTGTCGTTTGAAAAGAATTGCGGAATCCGGAGAAGTTTGTGAAGAATTGTCGAAGTCTGTTTGAGAAGAATTGTCGAAGTTCGTTTAAGAAGAATTGTCGCAGTTTCTTTAAGAAGAATTGTCGCAGTTCATTTAAGAAGAATTTTCGCAGTTCATTTAAGAAGAATTGTCGAAGTTCGTTTAAGAAAAATTGTCGAAGTTCAATGGAGAAGTTTGAGAAGAGTTGTCGAAGTTCGAGAATAATTGTCTAAGTTGGTTTGAGGAGTTTGAGAAAAATGGTCGAAGTTTGTTTGAGAAGAACTGTCGAAGTTCGTTTGAGAAGTTAGAGAAGAATTGTGGAAGATCGTTTGAGAAGAATCGTCGAAGTTTCCGCAGAACTGTCGAAGTTTGAGAAGTTTCTCAAGAATTGTCGAAGTTCGAGAAGAATTGTCAAAGGTCGTTTGAGAAGTTTGAGAAGAATTGTCGAATTCGTTTGAGAAGTTTGAGAAGAATTCTCGAAGTTCGTTTGAGAATTATCGAAGTTCGATGGAGAAGTGCGAAAAGAATTCTCGAAATTCGTTTGACAAGTTTAAGAATTGTCGATGTTCGTTTGAGAAGGATTGTCGAAGTTCGTTTGAGAAGATTCGTTGAAGTTTGAGAAGTTTAAGAAGAATTGTCGATGTTTGAGAAGTTTGAGAAGAATTGTCGATGTTTGAGAAGTTTGAGAAGAATTGTCAAGGTCTTTTGAGAAGTTTGAGAAGAATTGTCGAAGTTCGTTTAAGAAGAATTGTCAAAGTTCGTTTGAGAAGAATTGTCGAAGTTTTTTTTAAAAAGCATTGTCGAAGTTCGTTTGAGAATAATTATCGAAGTTCGTTTGAGAAGAATTGTCGAAGTTCGTTTGAGAAGTTCAAGAAGAATTGTTGAAGTTCAAGAAGAATTGTTGAAGTTCGTTTAAGAAGTTTGAGAAGAATTGTCGAAGTTCGTTTGAGAAGTTCTAGAAGGATCGTTGAAGTGCGAGAAGAATCGGTAAAGTCCGTTTGAGGAGAATTGTCAAAGTTCATTTGAGAAGTTTCGCAGGGTTTGGGTTACGCGGAAGCCGATAGAAATGGATCAAAATTGGTAAACCTGCAACTGTTTTTTTTTTTCGATATGCTTTGGCAGTCTCGCGACCGAATTTGTGTTCCAGGAACAATTGGGAGCGAGCTCCGTTGCAGATAAAGAGAAGTAAATCGAGTTATTACAAGCTTTTGATGTCGACCCCGATGTTGGACAGTATTCTGCGCAATTTTCACATTTTCTACACGAAGAACATCGACATAACGTCGTACACGGACGGTCAGAGGGAGACTCACAATCCCCCGGGTCGTGCGCTCCCGAGCGTCGTTTGGGACTATTACTCGAACGGTTGTTCCATCAGGATGTTGAATCCCCAGACGTTCATACCGAAGTTGCACGCCTTGAACGGTAGCTCGAAAATGATCACAAAGAATTGACATTCACCAGTCGGCGGGACAGCGGGCTGATTGAAAATAAATGTTGCAGCCACGTTGCAAGAATTCTTCGGGTGTTTCGTGGGTGCAAATTCTTATCTGACGCCACCGGACAGCCAAGGATTCGCGCCCCACTACGACGACATCGAGGCCTTTATACTGCAGATCGAGGGGAAAAAGCGATGGCGCCTCTACAAGCCGACCACCGATGCCGAATATTTGCCCCGCTATTCGTCCAAGAACTTCGATCCAACGGAGATCGGCGAACCGATCCTCGACACTGTTCTTCACGCCGGTGATCTTCTCTACTTTCCCAGGGGCACGATTCATCAGGGCGAAACGATCGACGGCACCCACAGCCTTCATGTCACCCTAAGTGTCTATCAGAAAAACAGCTGGTGCGACTATTTGGAAAAATTACTGCCCGAAGCGCTGAAAAACGCGACCGAGGCGGACTCGCGTTTTCGCGAGGGCTTACCAATCGATTATCTCAAGCATGTAGGCTATGTGCACTCGCCGAGGAACACCGAGGCACGCGAGAGCTTTCTCGAGAAAACCAAAGATCTTCTGCATCGAATGATCGATCACATCGACATCGACAGAATTGCCGATCGTATGGCGACAGAAAACATACACGATTTTCTTCCACCTGTTCTCGCGCCCAAGGAGCAAGAATGCTCGATTCTTAAGGACGGCGAGAGAATTACCGAGGACGGAAGTATCGAGAATCGCGTGGAAATCGAGCCCGACACGAGGATCAGGCTCCTCAGGTCACACTGCATTAGGTGAGATAACGAGACACGATTCTCGACTTGTCACGTACAATTTTTTTCAACTTATTTTTTAGCCTTCCGTATAGATAATGAATGGCCCTTGGAATTTCATCGTGTCTGTCCGTCTGTTACGGCCGATAAATATATTTTAATTAGTGCATTTATTGTAAATTACATTTTTCTATTTTGGGGAACTTGGATATATATATATATATATATATATATATATATATATATATAATGTAAAGTGAAAAAGAAGTATACAGGGTGTCCCATTTTAATCTTACACCTGAATTTTCTCGAAAAATGTTGCTCGGACGAAATATTGTGTGGAACAAAACTTCTAGGGATTGAAGGGGGACGTTTGAAAAAAATTTATTTGAGGAGTCAAAATTCAAAATGGCGGCGTTACAAAGGCTGACATGTTTTTTTCAAACGGAAACAACTTTTTTTTATTGCCAAAAAATTTGTCAGCTGAAAACTAAAAACTTTTGTTGAAAAATTTTTTTGATAAAGTTCATAGTTTTCAAGTGAGAACATTATTTTCAATTATTTCAGATGTATCCAGGATTTGTGTGTGTGTGTGTGTGTGTGTGTGTGTGTGTGTGTGTGTGTGTGTATGTGTGTGTGTGTGTGTATGTGTATGTGTGTGTGTTTTTCTACCCATCGTGATCAAAGTTCGTCAAGGATTTAAAGAAACACGTTTTTGGGCCTGAAAATGGCACAAACGCTATTAAAATGGAAAAAAACTATTTTTCATCGATTTTCCTCCAAAATTTTCTCATGAAATATCGTCCAAATTTGAAAACAAACAAACAAAAAAAAACAAAATTTTCAACAAAAAAATTTGATTCTTTTTTTGTTCAAGTGGTTTTGTTCATCCACACACATACACGCACGCGCGCGCCCACACACACACACACACACACACACACACACACACACACACACACACACACAAATCCTGGATACATCTGAAATAATTGAAAATGATGTTCTCACTTGAAAACTATGAACTTTATCAAAAAGTTTTTCAACAAAAGTTTTTAGTTTTCAGCTGACAAATTTTTTGGCAATAAAAAAAAGTCATGTTTCCGTTTGAAAAACACATGTCAGCCTTTGTAACGCCGCCATTTTGAATTTTGGCTCCTCAAATAATTTTTTTTCAAACGTCCCCCTTCAATCCCTAGCAGTTTTGTTCCACACAATAGATCGTCCGAGCAATATTTTTCGAGAAAATTCAGGTGTAAGATTAAAATGGGACACTCTGTATATAATAATGTATACTTAGATATAAATCGAATATTTATAAATTAATGTATAAATAGAAAAATAAAAAATTTTCCTGTCTTGAAATTTTACCACAAACTCCTCAATCCTCGAGTTGCGGTAATTAAGGGGAGGTACCTGAGTAAGCGGCGAGAAAAACAGGCAAACTTCGGGAATTTTTACCTCAAAAACTAATGTTTCGATTGGATCCGGGTTTTTTAATTGGAAAATATGTACATTGAGGTATGTTTAGGAATTTTTAAAAATAAATTCGTTGACCGGAAGCGCTTCAAACGCGATCATCTCGAAACATAGTTTTCAAAGTCGGTGCCAGATGTCTTTCGAAAACGGCTTGTCCGATTTTGTCCAAATTTGGATACAATATTCTTCGATAGTTTTTTTCTCGTTCGTCACGTAGGGGTTTTTCATTTGATTGAACCATTGCTTTTTTATGCAATGTGTATGCAAATCAAAATCGTCGGAAATTGCGAACGAAGAACGAATGTTAAATTAAAACGGTCGCAATTGAGTCAAAAATGAAAGCTTCAAAAAAATCCTACGTGGCGAACGAGAAAAACTATCGAAGAATATTGTATCCAAATTTGGACAAAATCGGACAAGCCGTTTTCGAGATACATCTGGCACCGACTTTGAAAATTATGTTTCGAGATAATCGCGTTTAAATCGCTTCCAGTCAACGAATTTATTTTAAAAAATTCATAAACATACCTCAATGTACATATTTTCCAATAAAAAAAAAACCCGGATCCAAACGAAACATTAGTTTTTTAGGTGAAAATTCCCGAAGTTTACCTGTTCTTGTCGCCGTTTACTCAGGTACCTCCCCTTAAATCATATGATTTTTTACTGAAAATAGGTGGAAAGAAAAATCTGAAAAAATTCTCGCGAACTCAACGAAAACAGATTCAACTTTTTAACTATCTTGAGGTTTCCTTGTCGTTTTCGCGTTACACGTTATTTTTCAAATTGTCTCGTTTTTTTAAATCAAAATATCTTTAGAAAAAAAATCGTACGAAGCTTTAAAAAAATCATATTGGAGCTTGAGCTGCCCCCTTTATGATTCCGGTCAAAGAAATGCATTAAAAAAATACTCTGTAAAACCGGTCCCCCAGAAAAGGAACAAAAAAGGTGAAAAATGGTCGTATTCGAAAAAGAGTACTAGCCGTAAAAAAAATAGTTCAAAATTTAAAAAAAACGGGATGAAGATGAATTCCTCTCCTTCAAAATGCCGTTTATTATATTCATTTATGCCAACTATCGGCAAAATGGCATAAAAAATCGTATCGGAACTTTTTAAAAATTTTATCCTGAATCTTTTCGCCAGTAGTGTACATAACGTGAAAAATTAACGACAATGATCGGTGTTCCTCGAATACAGTTATCCAACAAACATCGAAAGAAATCGCAAGTTTTTATCAAAGTATTCGAGTTTTCCAATGAAATATTGCAATACGAGCCCAATATAATTCACGATTCGCCATTCGACGACTCGCAGGCTCGTCGAGGAGGAGGACTCTATGAAGATCTATTACTCGACGGAAAATTCGAAGGAGTATCACGAGTACGAGTCGCAATTTCTCGAGGTCGAGAAGGAGCTCGCTCCCGCCGTACGAGAGATCATTCAGCGCTATCCCGATTTCGTGAAAGTTGACGATCTGCCGATCGACGGCGAAGACAACAGAGTGAGCCATTGAAAATTACAAGTCTTTTTTTTTCATCGTTCGCACGAAAATGGCGAATTCCATCCGCCGTTGCGCATACTCGATCGTATCGTTCAAAATCCGACGACATCTTTTCCGCATTCACAATGCTCGTTTGTTGTCCCTGCAGGTCCAAGTGGCGAGAGATCTCTGGGAAAAGTGCATCGTTGTGACCGACCTCCCGTTGCCCGTCGTCGATTGACGAGTTCGTTGCTAAGGTTTTTTTTTTTGCCACGCTTGAACGCGTAGCTCGTTGCGTGGGCTAGTTCGCGCATTCGAGTGCGAAGTTTGCTACAGAAATACAGAGTAAAAAGCACCGCGAAAACTTCGATCGTATATGTATGTATATAAACTTTATACGTTGAATCGTACAAACGTTCCTTTATTTTCTTTTATTTCGCCCAATTGTACGATGGATTCCTCGTCAATCGGATGTCAGGATATCTTTTTTTTTTTCTTTGGCAACACAGAGACTTATCTTCGGCGGCAAGAATATTCGGATATCGTCGGAAGAGCATTTACGAAGACGCGTTCGCGCGCCGCTCAGACTTTCAGTTTAATGTTCCTCCGAGTTCGCTCGTCCTGGTCCTTCTTCCTGCCGAGTACGTACTCCGTGTAGCCCAGGTAACCGTCGTTGTCCAAATCGTCCTCCTCGAGTACGCGGTCTATCAGATCTACGCATATTGTTATCGATTGATTAAAAAAAAGACATGTAAAAAATATCGTAGACGGAGAGTATAAATTTAATTGTCGACTGAATTGAATTTTCAATTTTATTGTCAAATCAATTTAGTTTTAAGGTTTCGTTATCGGATTCAATTTTTTCCGATTGTCAGTCGAATTGAATTTTCAATGTTGTCGTCGGTTGAATGGAATTGATAAATTTTATAATTAAATGGATTTTTTCTCAATATTGTCGTTATTAATTGATTTAAAAATAAAACAGAAATGAAAAAATCGTAGACGCAAACTGTACATTTTTTGGTTGACCGAATTGGATTTTTCTGCTTTATCGTCAATTAAAGTAAAATTTTCGAGTTTATCGTTAATTGAATAGAATTTTTCAATTTTATGGGAAATTTGTTTAGATTTTTTGGTTTTGTCATCGGGAGGATTCAATTTTTTCAGTTTTATCATTAAATTGAATTTTCAATTTTAGCATCGGCTGAATGGCATAACTACCAATTAAATAGATTTTTTCAATTCGATCGTTATCAATTGATGGACACAAAACGATACAAAATTAGAAAAATCGTAGAGTATACATTTTTTCGTCGATTGAATTGAATTTTTCAAATTTATCGTCAATGTAATTATATTCTGCGGCTTCGTTATAAACGAGATTCAGTTTTTCCAATTTTATCGTCAATTCAATTGAATTTTCGATATTGTGGCCCGTTGAATAGAATTTATCAACTTTGTTATCGATTAAATAGAATTTATTCAATTCTATCGCTGAGTTAATTCTATTTTTCAATTATACTGTCAATTAAGTTAAATTTTCCGGTTTTCTTCTCAATTAAACTTTTTCTTCAATTTAATTGTCACTTTAAAACTATTCTGCGGTTACGTTATAAAATAAATTCAATTTGTTCAACTATATCATTAATTAAATTGAACGCTCGATATTATCGAAAATTGAATAGAATTGATCAATTTCTTTATTAATTGAATGGAATTTTTTATTTATCATCAAAAGAATTTAATTGTTCAATTTTACCATAAATTAAAATTATCTTTCCGGTTTTGTTATCAGATTCAATTTTTTTAATTTCATCATCAATTAAACGTAATTTTTTCAATTTGATCACCATTTCAGTTGAATTTATCAATTTCATTATCAATTGAATTGACTTGATCAATTTCATTTTCAGTTAAAGTGAATTCATCAATTTTATCGTCAATTAAATGGAATTTTCCTATATCACATCGTTTCGAAATCAGCGCGTAAAATCCTCAAACAAAAACCCTACAAATTATATCGCAGTAAGAAAAACCGAATTATTCAAAAAATTGTTAACAGCTCATTTTTTCTACGTACACTCTTTAGAAATTAAAATGGAAAAAAATACAAAACATTGCAGAGGGAGAGTAAGAAATTTGTATTTCGATAATTGGAAGATTAGCGCGATCCGTTCCGTTGTCTTTGGAGTTTTTAAATTTCGTCGCAGACCCTGCAGAGCTGTGCGGATCGATCGATATTGTTATTTTTTTTGTGTTTACTCCTTATTTTTCTTTCCCCGACGTCGTGCTCGCGTAAAGCGAAATTCGGCGTAAAACCGAGTAGTGAAGAGCGTAAAAAAAATTAATTAAAGAAGGCGTGCGACGAACCAACAATCCAAGAGTAGTCAGCGATCGAGGCGCCCTCGTGGTCGGCGTGCCCGTGACCGATCTCGTTCCTCGACGCGTCCTCGT
The DNA here is from genome assembly GCA_964007375.1 of Ophion obscuratus. Lineage (NCBI taxonomy): Eukaryota > Metazoa > Arthropoda > Insecta > Hymenoptera > Ichneumonidae > Ophion > Ophion obscuratus. The sequence continues at coordinate 21,124,809 of OZ023319.1, read as the reverse complement.
CGTCCTCGGCGCCGTGGAGCGTGTGCTGCAGCGCGTGAAGGAGCTCGAGGCCGTCGAGCTTCGTATTATTGTCCACGTCGTGAACTCTGGAGACGTCAGAAATCGAAGAAATTCGTCGTTTTGAAATTTCAATGAAAAATCTTGGCGGTGGCAAAAATCGTGCTTGCTCACTTGAAGTAATAAAATTCCAGCTCGTGGTCGCTCATTTTCGAAAGGTCTATGTGCTCAGCGAGCGGGCCCATGTCCTCGGCGAGATGTCTTATCGCCGAAATATCAAACAACGATTGCAATTATTCGCGAAAGAACGAGAGGAGAAAATTCTAATAACTAAACACGAATTAACCAAAATTAATCAAAATCGAAGAAAATCGTGTTTTTTTTGTTGAGCGCATTTGAAAAAAATGCCGATTATTTTACAGCGCGAAGCTTTGTCATCGATTGGACGGTGAAATTATCGTCGTTTACTCACGTCGCGTCGTGTAACAGCTCTTCGTTTTGGGTCAATTTGACAGACGGCTCGGGCACGTAGTGGTTATGCAGAACGCTGCTTCGCGGATGATGAGGACCGCGAAAAGCTAGAGCAGGCTCGATCCACGCGGTGAGTGTCATCAGTAATGTCAACATTGCTCCACGAGATCTGAAATATAGAGGAAGTTTATTTTTTTCAATACGCCGCTCTCACGACACAAATTTACATTTTTTTACCGCCACTATCGCTTATCGCGGCCGCAGTATAATAATAATAATAATAATAACATGAGTATAAGCATTTGGAAAAATTAACAGCATCTGTAGCAAACATTTGCAGACAGATTTTGTACAATATACCAAAGTATTATCATCGTATGGAAATAATAGTGCCATTATTTTTAGTCTTAAATGTACGATAATAAATACTATTATGTTATATAAGCTAGCTATATATATATATACATGAGGTATTCCACGTGAATCCGGTGAACTTTTTCCCTGACCCCCGTCAATTCGATTTATTTATTTTTATCTGATTCCATTGACTCTAAAAGACACCCTGAATTTTTTTTACATTTTTCGAAACAACTCTTGGTAAAACAAAACAAAAAATTCTCCGAAAACAAAACCCCGCGATTAGAAAATCTGAAAAAATTCCCAAAAATACGTGATATGTGAAAATTGTCAAGCTATCACCCGCAGTGGAGGTATGATTTTTTTCTGTGCTTTCTAAGCGATTAACGCTAAAAAAATCCGAAAAATTCAAGAACTTTTTTGTGGATTTTTTAAACGTTCATTGCTCAAAAAGCACAGAAAAAATCATACTTCCACTGCGGCTGATAGCTTGAAAAATGTTGCATATAATTACGCAATTTTGGGGATTTTTTCAGATTTTGAAGTTGACTAAGGGTTGTTTCGAAAGATGTGAAAAAAATTTAGGCTGTCTTTTAAAAAAATTAATCGAGTTGGCGGGGTCCGCGAAAGAGTCCACCGGATTCACGTGGAATACCTCATATATGTATATATATAATGATTTACACTCAAAATGATTTTATTATGTTTATACGATAATCATACGATCATATCGTCTAAAATTATGAGCAAAGGGAACTTTTTCAAGCACCATTATTATATAAAATTATATAATAGTTATCTATTATAATAATATAATTGAGGGATGACAAATGGAATATGGTAGGAATGGATTAAAGGGAAAGATGGAGTAGAATGGAATCTACGATGAAAAAATGTATAATAATGTCATTGTAATTTTGCACATGCACTCCCATGTGTATATGTGTGTGTGTGTGTGTGTGTGTGTGTGTGTGTGTGTGTGTGTGTATATATATATATATATATATATATATACAGGGTGTCCCAGAACTCAACGTCAAGCCGAAACGGGGTGACAGGATTGATTGTAAACATCATGAGAAAAATCAGAAAAAAATCTATCCCATGCAGTTTGAAAATTATGGGCATTTAAGAAAAACCTAGAAATTTGGTCAAACTGTAATCATTTTTCGGTTATTGTGAAACAAACCCAAACAAACCCAAGTTTCCTAGAATTAAGACTATTTGTTAAACTATGAATTTAAAATTTTCAAAATTTGTCTACTTTGAAAGGCCCTGCTTTATTTTTTTTCTGATTTTTCTCATGATGGTTACAATCAATCCTGTCACCCCGTTTCGGCTTGACGTTGAGTTCTGGGACACCCTGTGTATATATATATATATATATATATATATATATATATATATATATATATATATAAGGGTGGCCCAAATTTGAGCTCTATTTTTTTCCTTTTTCTCACCATCCAATGACCATCTTTAAAGAAAAAAAATTTGTCGCGAAATCTGCGAGCGGTCAAAAAATATTTAAACCTATGAATGTTACGCTTTATAATTTTTTAAATAAGCTCGCAAAAGCTCTAGCCGGCGATTGAATATTTAGTAGTCGCTCAAGAGCTTCGAAATTTCCAATTGCCGCGATTTTTTTCTCTTCTCACTCATACATTTAACACTTTGTAAAATTTTCCAAACAATATATCCTTTTTTTCTGAAGAAACGGATTTTTTAAATGTACCTCACACTTCTAACCCGCTAAAACAGGAGACCTATAATTTTGTATACGGACAAGAGCATTAAAGAATTATTTTATGAGAGCAAAGATTATAATTCTTGGGTTAGTAGTGTGCGATAACTTAGAAAAATCTGTTTCTAAAGAAAAACGATTAATTGTTTTGATAATTTTACAAAGCGTCAAATTTATGACAGATGAAAAAAACCAAATTGGCGAGAATTGGAAATTTCGAAGCTCTTGAGCGACCACTAAATATTCATTGACCGGCTGGAGCTTTTGGCAGGTTAATAAAAATTATAAAGCGTGAAATACATGGGTGAGAAGTGAACGAAAAAAAAAATCGTTTTTTAAATGAAAATTTGAACTATTGCGAGGCTCGAGCGACCTCTAAATATTTTTTGACCGTTCAGATATATATATATATATAATTGTCATCCTATTCTAAATTCCACAATAAAACAATGACACTTAAAGAAGGCTAATTCTATTAATTATTTTCAGATCCTCCAGAAGCAACGCCCGCAAGAAGTGTCGTCTCATTCAAACCGAAACGATCTTGAATGAGGACTAGTAGTTCGGATTATTCGCTGACGATCTCGCACGATCGATTGCACCGGAATAAAGAGAGGAAATTCGTACTGTGGAAACTCGCGATGCATTTCGAGCAATGTGCGTAGGCCGAACACAATTGGACCTGCTGGGTCTCGGATTCGCGGGAGCGGGTGCAAGGGAGGCCGTAAGGTTCGCGCGCGGGGTTGCGAAGTCGCGGGTGGTGTGACACGACTCTTATTCCAGGCGAGGCGAGGAGAGAGAGAAAGAGAGAGACGGAGCGAGAGGAATTGATCTCGAAGCACCGTGCGAGGCGAGAGAGACCCCACTTGGACACAACGACAGATGTACGTTAGGGGGAGGTCCGCGGTAATTATTATGCGATTACCCACAAGCCCATTGATTTAGATTGCAAGCATGAGGGGGGTCGATCGACAGACTGTTACGCGGGATAATATACATCCATAGTTACAAATGTATATACATTTGTACAGAGGCGACCCGATTGTCGGCTCATTGAGATTCTCGAATAATTTCGAACTGCAGCCGTTGTTGTAGTAATAATAATAACAACACCATCAATAAAACAATATCATCAATAATAATAATAATAATATAAATAATAACGAAGCTAAAATGTTATTCGTGAAGAAATTGAAGAGTGAAACGTTTCTGGTATTTTTCAATTCTTAATGTTTTTTTTATAAGGAATTCTTCGAATTGTTTCAAATGTTTTTAATGTTTCTAATTGCTTAAAATGGTTTTTAGGAGTTCTTCGAATTTGTTTTTCGCAAATCTTTGAATTGTTTCATTCTGCAATCGGGTATTGGATTATATTAAAAATATGGCTCATTCTCCTGTCATCCTGAAAGAATATATGGTTAAAAAGTATTTTCTATCACTTTATCAAAACAAATATACATCATTTTCGTTTATTTCAATATTTTAATTAGATAAATTTGAACGTTTGGTCACGCGAACAAAAACGCTCCGAGATTGGTTGGATCTCCCGTGACGTCACATTCCTGTCAACAGATTGTCATTACGAGTCCTGTGACGAGTAATGAGCGATTTTCTAGTTTATTTCAGTGTAAGTATTTTCGGGCTTTTTCTGTTCATTCATAGTGATTATTCGTAGTGATAGTTACCATATTATCAAGTTTTAAATAAGAACGGAGAGGAAGGTTTGCTGTGCGACAACTCAGCGGCAATATAGGTCCTTTGCCTTGTTTACTGGCATGTGACGTCACATGCGTCACGTGACTAGATATCTGACAACGGGAGCGTTTTGACGGTCGAGTTGAATATTTAAATTTTATTGCCGATTTATATCGGCAATAAAACTGACATTCGCAAAGATAACAAAAATATTGTGAGCATAATATAAAATAATTAACCATTTAAGATGATTTCCGTACAACAGTCAAATACCCTATTCTTCGAATAGCTGTTTTTTTGCAATTCCCGTATTTGCTGTTTTTTTTTGCTATTCTTTTAATTACTGATTCTGTGCAATTCTTTTAATGGCTGTTTTTTTGTAACTCTTTTCATTGCTGTCTCTTTTTGCAATCCTTTGACCGGTTGTTTTTTGGAATTGAATTGCTTTATTTTTGCTCTGTATTATTGTTTTTTTTTTTTTTAATTCTGTCAATTGCTGCCTTTTAGCAATTTTTTCATTTGCTGTTTTTTGTTCGTGGTTCTTCTGATTGCCGATTTTTTGCAATTCTTTTAATTCAAATTGTCGAAATTGTTTTGTTTTTGCCGATCAAGGCTACGAGACTGACTCGAACATTCTTTTAAGATCCTCATTGGCGATCTACAACCCTCATCTGCGAGAAAAAACATTTCCGATAAAAATACAAAGGAAGAAATGTAAGGAAGAAAAAAACGAATTTTCCGTCGCGTTTCCAAGGAAGCAAAGCGTGCAAGACCGTTGGAATTTCGTGATGTACGAGAATGAGAAAACGAAATGAGAGTACTTGTTGCACGGTAGCGTGACAAATGAGGGAAAAAAAATGCATATGATCGAGCACGCAGTCTTATGCTCGGCAAACGGATCGAGTTGGCTCGTAGCTGGCTCTAAATAAACACACGCGCACATATGTATACATACGTATGTTTGTACGTATACGCGCGGGGCTGACGAGAGTGCGTAGGTGTTAAAAGACACGCCAGAGTACGACACGGATTTGGGGTACTTAGAAATCAATTCTATGGGCTTAGAATAGGCGCGATGGGATATGGTGAATACATAGAGAGAGAGAGAGAGAGAGAGAAAGAGAGACCGGGGGAGGGGGAGGGGGGGGGGGCGAAATGCATATGTTGATGGGGGTGCCCCAAGGGGCTTTTTCTCTCTTTCTCTTTTTCGCGGTGCAAGTGGACCCCCGTGGGCGAGCACCCCCAGCTCGAGTCCTCGACGGCACTCGGAGAGCTCGCCTTTTCCCTCGCCCTCTCGGGTGTCGAAATCCATAAATAATTTATATCATTTGGTCCTTTCAATAGGGGCCGCAGGGAAGGCGAGCAAAGGAGGTGGGGGGGCTGGGGCGAAGAGAAAAAGAACGGACCCATATGTACCTGTGTCGCCTTACAGTCTCGGGACCTGCCATTCCTCGCGATCCTGCTACACTGCGCCCTCGTTGCGTAGGACACATCGTATCACGCTCTCCCGTCGCCCAGCCTTGTCGACGATCTGCGACAATGTAAAAAAAAGAGCCACTCGATATTCGAGCCCTTCAGTCGGTAGGACCAATATTTCTCGTTGTCCTATTTTCCTCAACTTGAAAATGAGTTTGGGCTTGTTCGTTTGTTGTTACGAGTTCGTTCGAGTTTGGAATTTGAGGTGTGGGTAAAGGACAAGTGCCAAAAAATGTTGCGCTCGATGGATTAATTTTATTGTCAATTAAATTTAATTTTTCAATCTCATTAATGAAATTGATTTTTTTAAATTTTCTCATTAATGAAATTGAATGTTCTCAATTTTATCATTAATGGAATTGATTTTTCTCAATTTTATCGTTAATAAAATTGAATTTTCTCAGCTTTATCCTTACTGAGATTGATTTTGTTGAACTTTATCATTAATAAAATAGAAAGTTCTAATTTAATAATTAATGTAATTGAATTTTCTCTGTTTCATCATCAATAAAATGTAAAGATCTAATTGAATATTCCAATTCCATTGTCAATGATATTGCCTTTAAAAAATGTTATAATTAATTGAATCAAATAATTAATTATTTGATTCTATAATAATTATAAGATCGAAACTTCATTTTAATGCATGATAAAATTGAAAAATGAAGTTTCGATCTCATAATTAGTTGAATAGAACTTTTCAATTTTATTATTAATTAAGTACACTTTTGCGATTTGAGCGTCTATTAAATTTGATTGTCCCATTTTATTATCAACTAGAACATATTTTCAACTTTCATCGTCAATTAAAACGAATTTTTCAGTCTTATTCCCAATGTACTAAAATTTCTCAATTTTATCACGAATTAAACGAAAAATGTTTAATTTACTAGTTGAAGTGTAATAATCGTTTATTAATAGTTATTTGCAATAATAATTATTCGAAAATTGGTTCAATTGAGAAATTAACTCCTAGTGAAGGGAATTGTTTTTGGTTATCTTCACGAAAAAAAAAAACGTTTTCGAAATTTTCGCACGTAATCCTAAAATTAAAATACCAGAAATTGTGTGACAGCGCAAAAAATTGTGGTAATACTTTTTTTTTTTAGTACAAATTCGACAAAATTTGCCTTTTCATTAGGTACAAATCATTAAAATAAAAAGAAATATATTCAATCTTTCTTCGAGCGAGCAACGAACACGAAGAATATCGGTAGCAACGAAACTTTGAAAAATGGCACATTCGTTTGAGGGCTAATAAGTGCGGGTTTATGCCAAACAGATGACGACGCGATGTCGCGAAGGCGATAACGTCGTGCCCAAATGACAGGCCACTCTGTCCGTACGTATGTATGCATATAGAGCAAAGAGCTCGTTTCATCTGCGCGGCCCGATTGCGAATTGAAACACGACTCGGGAGTTCTGTTTCATGCATTTTTAAATAGCTCGTGTATCGTCGTTGCTCGCCTGGCCGCATCCCCGTGACTATCGTTTTTCAAAGATCTGAGATCCCCGGTATCGTTGCCCAAGCGGCATTATAAATTCAGGACTGTCCCCTCCGCATGCAAAAAAAAACGAAAAATGAATAAATGAATTCAAAAACGCATTTGTAGTTTATTTTCAATGTTATTGATGATAAATTCGGAAAATTCAATTTGATCGATGATAAAAATGAATAATTTCATTTAATTGACGATCAAGTTGAAAAATTCCATTTAATTGATGATACAATTGGAAAGTTTGATTGGATTAATGATGAATTTTAAAGATTCAATTTTATTAATGATACAACTGAAAAATTCCATTGCATTGATGATGAATACCTAAACGTTAATTCAATTAATAATAGAATTGAAAAAAAATTGATTTGATTGCTAATAAAATTGAAAAATAGAATTTCCTTGATGATGAAATCGATAAATTTGATTAGACTAAAGATCAAATCGAAAAATTCAATTCAATCGATGTTAAATATGACAAATTTAATTTCTTTAATTATCAAATGGCGAAATTCCATTCAATTAGTGATGAAGTTAAAACATCAACTCGATTGATGATAAAATCGATAAAATTCAAAAGATTCTATTTTATGAATGATACAATTGAACAAATCGATTTAATTTGTGATAAAATAAAAAATCTGAATTTGACTGGAAAAGGTCATAAATTGAATTACTCTAAGTATAAAAGTAAAAAATTCGATTCATTACAAAATTGACAAATTCGATTCGATTAATAATAAAATTGAAAAAAAAAATAGTTCGACTGATTATAAAATCGACCAATTTAATTCGATTCATAAAATTGAAAAAATAAATCCATGTGACGATAAGAGTGAAAAAGTGCCACTAAAATCAGGATTAAGATGCAAAATTCTGTTCAATTGATTATAAATTCAAAAAATTCAACTCTATCGGGGATAAACTTGAATACAACCCTAAACAAACGCAAAAAGGGTTGGGTGTTTTTGTCTCTCACAACAAAAACAAACCCAAATAAGCATACATTTTTTCGCTTAAAAAAAATGAACTCGAAATCCTTGAACTCGCCAATTTTTCATATCGATCTGGCATTTTGTATTTGCCAAAAATGGCAAAAAAATAAAAAGTAAATACTCCGTCGGTCGTAGTTTCGGAGAAGGCCAGAGAAAAGTTTCGCCCCGTATTTTCATCGCACGGAGCGATTCTCGGATCATAGCAATGCTCGGAGTATGCGTATACAGTATGGACATAAAACTGAACTTTGTATTGTTGCTTTTTTTACAGGTGGACGATCTTACCTGCGAAGAATCGATCCAGCGTGGATACGAAAAGCGTCCAAGTTGCCTCGCCTGCCTCGGGGTCCTTCCAGGAGGCTGGATACTGCGCGTCGCCTTTCCCCGGTATTTTCCTGGCTTCGCTGTTCGCGTGTGGCACGCGCGCGCGGCGGGCGAGCGATTATCGACGTTTTTGTCGTTGCGCGGGCCTGCGTGCTCCCGTAGCTGCTCGTTTCCTGTTGCGCGTCGCATGGGCGCGGGCGCTTCGTTTCTTTCGGATACTCGTATGTACAACCGGTCCTCAACATCCGGGCAAAGCGTTGGAAGAGTGCGCGCCGTGCGTGAACTCGATTTCAACGGGACACGCCGAGGCACAATCCAGGCACTTGCCTATTTCCGGTTCCTAAGAGAGAGAGAGAGAGAGAGAGAGAGAGAGAGAGAGAGAGAGTCCGTAGTGTTGCCCACAGCCACCTACCAAGGGCCGCGGCTCACCGGTCACCCATCCAAGTACTTCATGAAGAGAGAGGGCTCTCTCTCTCTCTCCCTCTCTCTCTCTCTCTCGCTCTCGCTCTCTCTCTCTCTCTCTCTCTCTCTCTCTCTCTCTCTCTCTCTCTCTCTCTCTCTCTCTCTCTCTCGCTCTCGCTCTCTCTCTCTCTCTCTCTCTCTCTCTCTCTCTCTCTCTCTCTCTCTCTCTCTCTCTCTCTCTCTCTCTCTCTCTCTCTCGCTCGCTCTCTCTTTCTCTCGTTCTCTTTGTGTGCCAGAGGATTCGTCAGATCCTAGTGCACTAATAAACTATTTATCTCTGTATTCTCCATATCCCATCGTGCCTATTTTAAGCCCATAGAAATTATTTCTAAGTACCCCAAATCCGTGTCATACTCTGGCGTGTCTTTTAAGGGGCCATACCAGTGTGACACTAAAAAAAATCGTTTTTTTTTGCCATTTTCGATGCTTTATAATTTCGACAATATCCTGTAAAAATTTCAATGCCGTATCTCTAATCATTTTATCTTGCAAAAATCGATAGTTAAATCTTTAAGGGGTAAGGCCACTGTAACGGCCCAAAAAAAAAGGTTTTTTCACTAATTTTTTGCTCCCGAAATTGAAGGTATTTGAAAAAAAACTTTTAATGGTGTTATCGGGCATACATTAAACTTTATTATAAAATTTTTTTACAGTAAAAAAAAAACAAAATGGCGGTTCCACAGCTATCTTCCCGGGACATGTTTTGCTTCCAGGGCTCCGCGGCACGCAGCACCACTGGTGCACTTTTGAATCTACAACAAAAAAAGAACCATTAATCTAGAGGGCTATAGCTAGAGAATGTCGATCGGATTTTAAAAAGTATCAATTTTTGTGGATTTGGCGTGCGTTTGAAAAAAAAAATTGATTTTTGACGAAAAAAACGGCAAGTTTTTTGTTAATCAAAAATCAATAAATAAAGTTCTTGAAAATTCCGATCGACATTCTCAAGATAATGTAAATGTTCACATCTGGTTAAAATTTCAAGTAAAAAAAATGAAAATTGTTCGAGTTATGCTGCGTGCCATTTTGAAAAACCATGTTTCGAGAAAAACGCGTTTAAAGTTTTGCGAATAGTTTTTTATTGGAAAAAATTTAAAAAAGAATTTAAAAGTAAAAAGTTTTTTCTTATTCTAGAGGGTTTAAACTATTTTTTAAGCCAATAAAAAAAAATCGATTTTTCAAAAAATTTACAGTGGCCTTACCCCTTAAACGCGTTTTTCTCGAAATGAGATTTTTCAAATTTGCTGACATTGTAACTCAACGAGCAATTATCCGATTGACTTGAAATTTGAACTGAGTACTCTTGAATATATATTTACTCTACAATGACGTAGGATATTTTTGATTGGATGAAAATTGACGATTTGGCATGGAAAAAAACGACCATTTTATAGGCAAGAAAACAGACTTTTTTTCATACTACGCAATTTCGTTAGATTTTGATATTTTTCGAAAATCCTACGTCATTGTACAGGAAATACCTTCCAGTTTAATGACATTTTTTCCTTTTTCGGTTTCAGCTAGTCAATTGGCTGGAACCATGTCAGCAGTGGGGGAACTTTTTTTTTTGGCGCCTCCGAAGGCAGCGCATAAGTCGCTTGGATCTCAATATTTTTCTATGAATAAGTTATGTAATATAGGCCAAATATAGCCAAATATATTCTTAATTTTCCGAAACACTTAATTGAGTACTTTTTTTCCAAAAAATTCTCGAAAATCACCCAAATTTTCAGCGTACACACTGGTATAGCCCCTTAACACCTACGCACTCTCGTCCGCCCCGCGCGTATGCGTACAAACATACGTATGTATACATATGTGCGCGTGTGTTTATTTAGAGCCAGCTACGAGCCAACTCGATCCGTTTGCCGAGCATAAGACTGCGTGCTCGATCATATGCATTTTTTTCCCTCATTTGTCACGCTACCGTGCAACAAGTCCTCTCATTTCGTTTTCTCATTCTCGTACATCACGAAATTCCAACGGTCTTGCACGCTTTGCTTCCTTGGAAACGCGACGGAAAATTCGTTTTTTTCTTCCCTTACATTTCTTCCTTTGTATTTTTATCGGAAATGTTTTTTTCTCGCAGATGAGGGTTGTAGATCGCCAATGAGGATCTTAAAAGAATGTTCGAGTCAGTCTCGTAGCCTTGATCGGCAAAAACAAAACAATTTCGACAATTTGAATTAAAAGAATTGCAAAAAATCGGCAATCAGAAGAACCACGAAAAAAAACAGCAAATGAAAAAATTGCAAAAAGGCAGCAATTGACAGAATTCCAAGAAAAAACAATAATTCAGAGATGCAGAAGTGCAACAATTAAATTAATTCCGAAAAACAACCGGTCAAAGAATTGCAAAAAGAGACAGCAATGAGAAGAGTTACAAAAAAGCAGCGATTCGAAGAATCAGTAATTTAAAAAAATCGGCAAACAAAAGAATCGCGTAAAAACAGCAACTGCAATAGTTGTGAAAAGACAGCAATTGACAATTTAAAAAAACGAACAATTCAAAGAATTGCAGAGAATCAGCAATCAGAATTGCAAATAGAAACAGTAATTTAAATATTTGCAAAAAGAAACAGTGATTCAAAGATTCCGGAAAAATAAACATCAACTTGGAGAATGTCTAAAAAAACAACCATTTCCAAAATTGCAAATTACCAGAAGTTTTCCACTGGTAAATTTCCACACGAATAAGTGGACAGAAGAAATCACAGCAATCAAAAGGATCACAAAACAGCAACCGAAAGAAATGGACAAAAGCCGCAATCGAAAGAAATCCAAAGAATGGTAATCCACAAAACGACAAAAAAGCCCCAAATCAAAGAAATCCAAAGAAAAAACGACCAATTTGAAGAGTCACAGAAAAAAACCCGCTGTCTGCCGACTCCTTCGTAAAAAGAAACCAAATCGCGAAACTTCCGAAGAAACGTGAGAAAAAGAAAGAAAATGTAATTTCGCAAGAAAATCGAGAACGCAGAAACACAAGTATCTCGGCCCCCCCACCCGCCCCCGACCTCCTTTGCATTTTCAATCGCGCGCTTCTCGCGACATACGAATGCGAAAGAGGCGCGCAGAGAGATGGAAAAAAAAAGAGTTTGAAATTCGAATTTGTAGCCGCGGGGGAGCTTGCAAACATATTCGAGCGGGTGTGCGGGGGCGTTGGGGCTGCGAGGACGAAGGACGGGCGTGAGGGAGGGCGGAGGAAAACGCTGATGGAAAATTCGTGGATGATACCCGCGTGAGGGCCGCGGGATAACTTTTGAGCGGCAACGTATAATACAGAGGAGCGAGGGAGATACGAGGCAGGGGGGAGGAAACGAGGATGAGAGTGAGCGAGGTCTTTCTCTCTCTCTCTCTCTCTCTCTCTCTCGCTCTTCCTACGGTCGCCATGACGACGAGCGTAGCCTAAAGCTATGCTTTTATTGATTCCAAGCCGCAAACAATGTACAGGAGTGTGGATGTTTCGCTACGTTCTCGCTTTCCTCTCTCTCTCTCTCTCTCACTCTCTCTCTCTCTCTCTCTCTCTCTCTCTCTCTCTCTCTCTCTCTCTTCATCTCTCTCTTGCTCAGTTGCTCTCTTCCTCCTCGTTCTGTACTCTTCGTCGTTCTCGAAATTCACTAGGTTTTCGGCCCCAAGCTTCGTTTCCTTCCATATACGTGTATTTATATATATATGTATATATATATGGGGAAAGGTGATTTTGGAGACATTCGACATGGAGGATCTTCCCCATGGCAGCCAATTGTCCCCATAAACATGATCTAAACCCCCATGGCTTGAAAATCACCTGCTGATAAATGCAAGCATATTTATACAAAGGTCATTCCGAGGAGCGTCGCTGTCACCCATAATCAACGATTCGTTTAAAAAGAATTCAAGGAGCGTGCCTCGAAAGAGCCAGATTTCCCGATAGCCCAGCATCAATGAGATTGAAGTTTGCATCGTTGGAATGCAATGAAAACGTCTTTTTTTTTTCTTCAATCGCTTCAATGACTTTTGGCATATTTTGCCCAGTGGAATCGGCCAGCCATTTTTTAACGCGATTATTCAGAGGTGTACAATAGAAATGTGGGAACAAAACGATTTTGTACAATGAGAAGAGTAAGGAAATGAAAATGGAAAAAAGCAACTTTCGTTGCGTTCCAACGATGCAAATCTTCAACACCATTGACGTTGCATAGATGTGACGGGGTAGAAATATCTTTTCCCCGTGTACGCACAGGGTGGCCCAAAAAGTGACGTTCAAAAGGAAAATCTAGATGCCTCGTATCAATACGAATCCGGATCAATCCCATGAATATTCTAAGAGCTTTCTTAGTTTGCGAGAAAAAAGCATTTTTTCGAGTTTTCCTGCAGCATAGGTTTTGATGGCTTTTTTTAAATGTACTTTTCTCTTGGGATTTTTTTAGAAGCGATTGGGAGTCTTTTGGACTCGTATAAGTATTTTTTTTATCACTCGAATTTTGGTGAAGAATTGTCAATGGGCTGTAACGATTTTTAGAATCCGCATTGAAAATCTTTAGGCTCAAATTGCAAGACACTGAATTTTCGATTATTTTACAGGGAGACTTTATTATAAAGTAATAATGTCAGCGAGAACAATAATGATAATATAGACGCTCGAACAAAAGCGAACAACGGGACTAGAGCCATCGATGCGAATGGATAATTTTCGATTAGCCGACTTTCACTCGATTGGCGTTTGTACGTAGATGGACGAGCCAACTGGACCCCCCAGAGTGATTTCTATCCGTCGCCCATCGTCTCTGTGCACATTTCAGCCACATGTGGTTTTGTACGTGTCCAATGAAAAAAAACGAGGTCCGGATCGGCGTTTGAAAATTTGCAATTTTTCTCTGTTTTTTAAATTTATACTGGCTTTTTCCAAAATAGTTTTCATTTTTTAAAGGCGATTTTTCTGGATTTTTCATTATTATAGTGGCCGATTTTTTTCTGTCGTTTTCCAGTCTTTCAATCGTCATTTTTCTTCATTTCTTATTTTTCTACTAGCGCTTTTTTAATTTTCTACTGGCGATTTTTTTTCTCTTGGTTTCCTTTTGTTAATGGCAATTTTTCTCTTTATTTCCCTTTTCCACTAGCTGTTTTCCTTCCTTTTTTAATTTTCTACTGTTACTCTCTTTTTCTATTTTTTATTTTCGCAATTGCTATTTTTCCCTATTTCTGCTGGCAGTTTTTGTCCAGTTTTCATTTTTTAATTGCGATTTTTCTCTATTTTCTATTTTTCTTGTGGTCGTTTTTTTTTCTAGTTTTTCATTTTTCCGATGGCGATTTTCCTCCATTTCTTATTTTTGTTCTCTAGGTTTAATTGTTCAAATGGCAACTTTTCTCTATTTTTTCAATTTTCCAATCGCGATTTTCCTCTATTTTTCAGTTTTCCACTGGTACTTTTTTTTTCTTCCATTTTTCATTTTTCCAATGGCAATTTTCGTCTATTTTTCAAATTTTTACTGGCGTTTTTTTCTACCTTCCGTTTTTCCGACGGCGCTTTTGCCGTTTGCCTACGTTCGCTATTTGCTCGGATTTAAATGCCAGAGTATTGTATTTATTTTTCGTTAGAAACTCGAGGTGAGATGAGAATAATTATGGTACCGATTCACTTTTACCGTATTGCAAATTATTTTCCATAATCATGTAAAGATAAGAGCGAACATGAAAAAAAATGGTGTCCTTTTACTTTGATGGAATTGCTCACTTTCGCAATGGATTTTGTAATAAAATACACCAACTGCATAAAAACAATAAAAATGATACCATCAGTGATGAAGATTAATATGAGCAAAACTAATATAACCCATAAAATAGTTTACGAAATCATAAAATTAATTAAACCCACGAAATAAATAAAATAAATATTTCCTTCTACTTATAAAATTGATCAAATCGAAATGACATATAGGGATGAGAGGGACTAGTTGTACAAACACCCTTGAGGGGTACACCTTGACATAGAGACACCGATACTGCATAATATAAGTAATATTAATAAAATTAATCGAATAAATAGAAAACACAATCTACATAATATGCGTAATATAAATAAATGATTAAAATCCATAAATCAAGAAAAACATTCAAATCCGTAAAATAAAGCAAATCCATGAAATTAATTAACCCAATAAAATCCACAATACTAATGAAACAAATAAATTGTCGCGCCATTTATTTGTTATTATCGTTTCGCAATGGAGTTTGCAACGAGGAGCGTACTTTTGTCCGACAGCGAATTATTTATTCGTGCCGGGCACGTAACGGAGTATTGCAACGTTTTCGAATTTATTTCCTAGAGACGATCTTTTTGTTCGTTTCCTTTTTATTTTCATTGCAATTTTTTTCGCTCAATTCTTTTCATTTGCACCTTTTTTTCTTTTCATTCGTATTCTTTTTCGTTTATTTCTTGCTGTTCTGTCCAATTTTTTCCTCTTTTTTTCGTTCGTTTCAATTTTTTTTTTTTGTTTCCTCGAACACGGTAATTCGATCGTACGTGAATACAACGGGCGTTATTACAGACGCGCTGCAATTGTTGCACACACGTCGCTCATATCGATTTGCGTGTGTATATGTATGTACGTATGTATGTATATATACACACAAACACATACACATACAGGGTGTCCCGTTATGAATGGATAATCCTGCAACTGTCAATAGGTCAGATTACGTCCTACTATATGCTGGAATTTGAGTTTAGTAAAAATCTACTGCTACTTTAGTGACAGTCTTCGATATAAAAATGATCTGCTCTTGGTTTTCCGCATGCCATTTCGACAAATGATCACTTTTTTACCCGGTTAAAAAAAAACACTCTTGGCTATTTTCTTTATCTACAAAAGTCTTTTTTAACCTTAAATGTTAAGGAAACTTTATGAAAAAAGATCTTATGCACAATTTTCATACAAACCAATTCGAACATCTGACTTTGATAGCCTGCAGTGTAAAAAAAGAACTTTAAAAAGTTGCTTAGTTATTGTCGATTCATATCATTTGTAGAAATAGCATGCGAAAAACCAAAAGCAGACGATTGTTTTTCAAAAAATAACATAAAGCTCAAAATCTCGAAAATCGTGGAACTTTTACTAAACTGAAATTCCAGCTATAGTAGGACATGATCTGACCTATCGACAGTTGCAGGATTATCCATTCAAAAGAGAACACCCTGCACACACACACACACACACACACACACACACACACACACACACACACACACACACACACACACACACATATACAGGGTGTCCCATTTTAATCTTACACCTGAATTTTCTCGAAAAATATTGCTCGGACGAATTATTGTGTGGAACAAAACTTCTAGGGGTTGAAGGGGGACGTTTGAAAAAAATTTATTTGAGGAGCCAAAATTCAAAATGGCGGCGTTACAAAGGCTGACATGTTTTTTTCAAACGGAAACATAACTTTTTTTTATTGCCAAAAAATATGTGAGCTGAAAACTAAAAACTTTTGTTGAAAATTTTTTTTGATAAAGTTCATAGTTTTCAAGTGAGAACATCATTTTCATGCCATCAGCCATGCAACCTCCTACGCTTTGGCTAACGCAAATGCCGGTGGTAGGGACAATTAGACTAAATGTCTCACGGCAAGCCGCTCAATGTTGTATTTTCGAATGTATGACCACTTGAACAAAAAAAGAATCAAATTTTTTTGTTGAAAATTTTTGTTTTTTTTTGTTTTCAAATTTGGACGATATTTCATGAGAAAATTTTGGAGGAAAATCGATGAAAAATAGTTTTTTTCCATTTTAATAGCGTTTGTGCCATTTTAAGCCCCAAAAACGTGTTTCTTTAAATCCTTGACGAACTTTGATCACGATGGGTAGAAAAACACACACACACACACACACACACACACACACACACACACACACACACACACACACACACACACACGCACACACACACACACACACACAGAAATCCTGGATACATCTGAAATAATTGAAAATGATGTTCTCACTTGAAAACTATGAACTTTATCAAAAAATTTTTTCAACAAAAGTTTTTAGTTTTCAGCTGACAAATTTTTTGGCAATAAAAAAAAGTTTCCGCTGAAAAAAACATGTCAGCCTTTGTAACGCCGCCATTTTGAATTTTGGCTCCTCAAATAAATTTTTTTCAAACGTTCCCCTTCAATCCCTAGAAGTTTTGTTCCACACAATATTTCGTCCGAGCAATATTTTTCGAGAAAATTCAGGTGTAAGATTAAAATGGGACACCCTGTATATATATATGTGTGTGGATGTGTGTGTGTATTGTGTCCCGTAATTGCAGTGTTTTTGTAATTTTGTAGGGCATAGAGGCGTAGCGTGGTCGCGGGATGCGAGCTCGGTGCGTCCCGGTGATCGCCGAGCGTCATTCTGACGCATGAAAATTGCCCAAAGGGATGCGCAAACGATGATCGATGTTCCATCCGATCGGAGTGTACTGAAACTGCCCGCCAAATAATATATTCATAGCTTCCGGATGGTTGAACGCAACTCTCTCTCTCTCTCTCTCTCTCTCTCTCTCTCTCTCTCTCTCTCTCTCTCTTCTCTTTCTCTCTGTGCCTCTCCTTCGCTCTCCTCTTTGCTCGTGTTCCATTCCCGCGACATTCGCCATTCCATCGGGCATTCGGTCCATCCGCACGTAAATGGGGTATCGAACAATTATACGAAACGTGTTCCGCACTTTCAATATGTCTCCCGAGTACACGGGTGCTTGGCGGTGTGTGCTTCTTGTTTTTCTTCGGTGTTGTTTTTATTTTTAACGATTCTTCGTATGCTTTTGCGGGCTGTCTGGGAGATTCTCGTTTTCGCTCTCTCTCTCTCTCTCTCGCACTTTTTCTCTCGTTTTTGTATGATTTCGTATAATCTTATTTTATTTTGTACGATTTTATTGGATTTTATATGATTTTGTGTCAAACATCACACAAAATTGATCACATGCGTAGAATCATACAAAATCAAATAAAGTCACATGTAATCATACAAAATCGAATAAAATTATACAAAACGCAATAATATCATAAGAAATCAAATACCAATTTGACTTACAAGGAAAGTTTGCGAGGTCGGTATCTCTCTGATTTCGATGAAATTTCGCATGCTTGTAGAATAGGCAAAAATAGGCGACACGTATTTTTTTATCTATATCTGCGGAACCCGATTTTGAAGGGTCTAAAGGCGCCCTCGAAAATCTGGGTGTTTTTCGTTTTTCGTCAATAACGTTTGAACGGTACGAAATATGAAAAAATTTCAAGTTGCAACAATGTTTATTTCTTGGTGTACGATACATTGGTGATGAGAATGATAACGTTATCGACGAAAAACGAAAAACACCCCTATTTTGGAGGGTGCGTTTCAAGCCTTAAGAATCGGGTTCGACAGATATAAAAAAAAAAAACACGTGTCGTCTTTTTTTACCCATTCTACAAGCATGTCAAATTCCATCGAAATCGGAGATATCGAGCTCGCAACCTTTCCTTGTTAGTGTGATATAATTTGATTTTGTATGTTTTTATTTGATTTGATTGTTGTCATTTTATTTATTTTCATTATTGGATTTTATATGATTTTGTCTCAAACATCATACAACATCAAACACACAAAAACACGTAGACCCATGCGAAATCAAATGAAATTATACAACGTAAAGTAATATTATACAAAATCAAACAAAATGATACAAAACCCAATAGAATCATACAAAATCAAATAACAATTCTTTTTAACGTCGATTTAGTAAGATTTTGTACGAGTTTCCAAAAATGTTGTATAACGAATTTTTGGTTTGTTGTCATTTTATCTTTTAGTGTCGCATTTTTCTTTGTCACAAATAGACAGCGTTAAAATTGGTGATGTATCTTTATCTAATGGGAGTACAACTTTGCAGTGACCGTTTTTTTCAAAATTTTAAGACTTTATTATAAAAAAGTGGCTACATATTTTTTAATTAAAGTACTGCCCGCGGCTAGCTACGACCTGGACCCATCTTTCAGGTAGCATTCGAATCCCGCATCGATAAAAGTCTTGGTCCTTGGAGGCAATCCAGGAATCGACCCAATTTTTGACTTCTTCGTAAGTACCGAAGTGCTGGTCACCCAAATCGTGTGCCATTGACCGGAACAAGTGATAGTCGGAAGGGGCAATGTCTGAAGAGTACGGCGGGTGCGATAAAACCTCCCATTTCAGCATTTCCAAGTACTTTTTCACGACATTTGCAACATGGGGTCGGGCATTGTCATGCTGCAGTATCACCTTGTCATGTCTTTCGTTGAATTGTGGCCGTTTCTCTTTGAGTGCCTTACTCAAGCGCATCAACTAACGTCGGTAGAGTTCCCCTGTGATGGTTTCGGATGGTTTGAGCAGCTCATAGTACACAACGCCCAGCTGGTCCCACCAGATACACAGCATCACTTTGGATCCGTGAATATTCGGTTTGGGCGTCGATGACGAAATATGACCAGGCAGTCCCCATGATTTTCGGCGTTTAGGATTATCGTAGTAAACCCACTTTTCATCTCCAGTCACAATCCGGTGCAAAAATCCCTTCCTTTGTTGTCTTTGGAGCAGTTCCCGCAAATGCTGAGAATTCGGCTCGTAGGTTGCCATGTTTGAGTGCCAATAACTTTATAATGCATACACGTATCCGTTAGCTTTTTTAAATTGTTTACATTGTCAGAGCCTCTAGTTTAAAATGCCACTTTTTTATTGAGCTAGGGCCACTACTTCGGCTGCAGTGGCTCTCTAAGTGAAACGGTCACTGCAAAGTTGTACTCCTAATACTTTATCCAAAAGTAATCGATCAACCAATCTCTCTGCCACCCTCCCTCCCTTTCGCTCTCTCTCTCTCTCTCTCTCTCTCTCTCTCTCTCTCTCTCTCTCTCTTCTCTCTCTCTCTCTCTCTCTCTCTCTCTCTCTCTCTCTCTCTCTCTCTCTTTCTTTCTTTCCTTCGAGCATATGTACATGCCAGACTAAAAAATGGCAGCTCGGGCCCCGATCGAGAATTTACTTATCGGCAAACCCGAGAAGAAACGCGCGGCCCGGATAAACAGAAAAAAACATACCCAACCGAGCAGGATTGAAAGTAAAAATAAAATTGATTTAAACAACGAAAAAAAATACATAGAGAGAGATTGAGAGAGAGAGAAAGAGTGAAAAAGATACAGAAAGAAAGAACGTACCGAACGCCCTGCCATCGCAAGTCGGATACGAAAGATTCTTTTTTTTTTTGCTTCTTTTTATTACCTGGACCAGCTGTTTTTCTCATATTTTCTTATCGAGAATCTCTCCCGTTTCTCTCTTTTCCGGTTAAGCGTGACGGTTAAGAGAAAACGAGGCAAAGGGAAAAAACGTCGCGCTGCTTTCCGGAAAACATTGCTCGGCGGGTCTGAAAGGGTGGCTGGGCCGATGGTGGGGAAGGGGACAGGTCGAAGAAGTTTATAGCATGTGCTATATTAATAATTTATCGTTGAGATGAAAAAAAAGAAAGAAAAAAGGCTCTTACTCACTCGACCCTTCGGTTAATGTCCCTCCCCCTTCCCTCCCCTCTCTCTCTCTCGATAGCGTTTATAAAAAGCGTACGGTGCTCGAAGAACTAAGTGCAAAATTGAAGAAAAAAAAAAACAATTTTTTCTAACCGCGTTAGCTTGAAAGCTGATCCCCGCCATCGCGTGTGGATTAAAAAAAATGGAAAACAAACTAAAAGAATAGAGTACAAAAAAAATGAATAAATAAAAAAAGATCTTGATAACCCAAGGATAAAAACAGCTCCGACACCAAAATATCAACCCCTCACAAATGATCGTCGGATCTCGGGGTGTGCTCCGCAACCAAAAGAATCGCTAACGCGCGTCCTGCGGTTTTTTCGCACAACTAGTGTGGCCTTTTTTCAACCTTTTGTTTTCTTTGACGTTTCCGACGTTTGGAAAACCCTTTCCCTCCATGAGCAGCCGATTGGCACCCTCGCGGAGGACCCTTCGGGCGAGTCCCTCGCTCTTGGGCCAACTTTGCCAAGATAATTTCTTACCCGAAGGCTTTACCGCGACGAACACAAACTTTACCCTCATTGCGGCCGCTCCTCCCGAATTCCCTCTGTAGGTGACTGTTTGGTCAACCCCGTAATGGGGGCTACTTGGGTGCTCTTCATTTTTTTCTTCTTTGAAACTTGCTAATATCGCGATAGGTATAGGGCCTGCTTGTACTTTGGTCCTTTCGGGGCTGGAATTGAGCTTGTAGGGTTGGAGTACGATGCTGGGAAGACCTGTACGATTTTTGGAAATTCGGTCCGTCCGGCTGTCTGGTCGAGAAAAGCGAAGATTGTTTTGGTAAACTGCTCTGGTAAGGAAAGATAAACGCTTTCTTGATCTCGAAGTGGAACCTGAGGAAATGGGATTTTACTTCTGGAACGGATAGCGTGGCAGCATCTTCAGCATTTGTGACGGTTTAAGAATTCCTTTTTCGATGAATCTCAACAAAATGTATACGAGGTATAGATTTATTCTGTGGATGGTAATTTGTCATGAAATATATAATTAAAGGGCAAAAGTATGCATTTTAATACTTTTATTACGTAAATCAGAAAAACTTTTGTGTTACTATGGACTTGGAAAAGTAAAGGGTGCCTCAAAATGACCTGATCTTTTAAATCGCGCGACATTTTTTTGGTGGCGAACATAGAGTACTAATCTAAGACAATTGGCGGGGCCGGGTTGAAATTCCGAATTTTAATGTTCCGAAATTCAAGATGCGGCTGGGTTGAAATTTCGAACTTTGAATGGTCAGAACCCTCGAAACTCCGAAAGAATTTTACACGAAAGATCAAAACTCCGAAAATCTTAACACCGTCAAAATAATTCGGCTATGGGAGTTTTAAAAGTTTCAAAATTCTCAATAAATCGACGAATTATTTAGAGAATTTTTTTTTAATTAAGAAGTGATTTCTTAATTAAACAAAAATCTTGAAATAATTCGCCGATTTATAGAAAATGTTGAAACTTTTAAAGCTTCCATAGCCGAATTATTTTGACGGTGTTCAGATTTTCGAAGTTTCGGCCTTGCGTATAAAATTCTTTCGGAGTTTTGAGCATTCTGATCATTCAGCGTTCGGAATTTCAACCCGGCCCCGTTCGGATTTTCGGAGTTTTGGTCTTTCGGGTAAAATTCTTTCGGAGTTTTGAGCGTTCCGATCATTCGAAGTTCGGAATTTCAATCCGGCCCCCAACTGGCATCGCTAAATATTGAGGTTTAGTCATGGAGAATTACACGATCGAGCAACGCATAGAAATTCTTATCTACTGCATTTTTGCTGCATAGTTGTTGCAGACGAAGTTTCATGGCCACCAAGGTCGTGCGATTTGACGCCATATTATTGGACTTCTTTCTATGGGCTTTTCTGAAACGAAAAGTGTATGCCAATGATCCGCATACCATTCCGGAGCTCAAGGAACCAATTGGACGTGCCATTAATGAAATTAGTCCGCAATTATGGCAAAATGTTATTGACAATTTCGTCATAAGAGCGAACGTTTGCGAACAGGGACGAGGCGGCTATTTATCAGATCTTGTGTTTCACACATAACCTCCATTTTTGTACCTTATATTGAAATAAAAATATTCGTATTTTTCAAATGAATAATACGTTTTATTAATAAATAAAAAAAGTTCAGGTCATTTTGAGACTTCCTGGTATTAATGGTTTAACCTGGTGCTAAATAACCAATAAGATGACATCAGCCGTAGCGTGAACGCCTTGCCCATCTAACCGTACGTAAAATTACATGCATTAAACTATTTTTTTCCCTGCTGTTTGGTGGTAGTTTTTTTTAAATCCTAAACACTCACTATAGTCTAGAAAATAAAATTTATTTTCTCAAAATTTAATCTTAGCTTGTAACTAACGCTCCAACCTCCTTGAGGCGGGAGCCTGAATTAAAAGGTCCAAAAAAGCGTTTTTTTTTTCGAGAATTTTTTTAGAAGGGAATAAAACTTGTGAGCC
Source organism: Ophion obscuratus (assembly GCA_964007375.1). Classification (NCBI taxonomy): domain Eukaryota; kingdom Metazoa; phylum Arthropoda; class Insecta; order Hymenoptera; family Ichneumonidae; genus Ophion; species Ophion obscuratus. Next base: position 21,101,777 of record OZ023319.1, on the reverse strand, counting down.
CTGTAAACATTGAGGTATTTTTCCATGTATATTTGAAATGTATAAAAAAAATGTCAACATGAGATAATAAATGACTGCAGATTTATCAGTCTGTTCCATGTGCATTTTGCCACTGCAGTCCCCAAACGGCGGGAAAGTTGCAGCTCGTATTTCTTGACCGAAACAAAAAAAACCAATGAAATTTTCAATTTTCATATATTTTTCTTCTGGGTGAATTATGAAAAAGCTGAAAAAATCGTGAAATTATAACTTTTCTGAGAGTTGAAAAAAATGTGTTTAAAAAAAACACTTTAACGTTCTATAAAAATTATGAAAGAATACTATGGCAACGACTTTTTTAATTCGCTTAGAAGAGATTTTCATACTGAAGAAAATAAACGTTGCTTTGATTCAATAGGTCGCTTAGTTTTTTTTTTGCTATCACGCCCGCCAGTGTGGAAAAAACGTGAAAATGAAAACTGGAGAAAACACGCTTCAAAGTTTTCAATAGGAGTTTTCAATATCAAATATCTTTTGCTTCTCTGCTTTTGGCCTTGTATCTTCGAAAATATCTACAATTGTAGTACTAGCGGATTGACTAGTCAACCGAAAATCTATATAAATTATCGAATCTGACAAAAGCAAAATATCATGTGTTTGTGTATAATAATAAGCATGATACAGAAAATAATAATTTGAGAAGTGCATGGGATAACTGTTTGCATTATAGTTTGGTAGTTGAGGTAAAATCGCAATCAGATTTCACTTGAGTTGTCACAGGCCGCCATTTCATAATTCTGACAATATCCGTGGCAACGCTATATTCAGGTGTTTTCGATACATGTCAAGCATGTGTTTGTTTACCGTATGTGTAATCGTGTGGTGTAGTGCACTGAGAAAAAAAACCGAATTGAATCAAAAAACTATATTGGTTGATCCAAATAAATGTACTGCTGCGGAGTGCCACCGATATATGAGATTGTCACAATACTACAAAATATTGGAAAATGTGATTGATTTAAATAACATATTATTTGATTTGGAAAAGCTCTTCTGATCTCTGAATATCTACATTATCCTTTAAATAAAATTATATTCTATTGAAATAATCCTATTACAATCCGTAGATGTATGGATGAAATAATTAAGCGGTTGCTACAACATTTTTTATTTCCTACAAAAATATAATCATTAGAATTAATTATTTCTTTACTACATCGAAACGAATATGCCATGGGACGTAAGTTTTTCAATTTGTTTTAAATCTTGAATAACACGTACGCATTGGTATGGTCATCCACGATAATAGTGAAGAGAATATCAGATATCCAATGGAATATCCATGGAGTGACCATCGGACATTTAACTGATAAGAACAGAAAATTCATTTTGATCTTAGCCACAAGCCAAGAAGTGATACTCTTCAGAGTTTCTCCGGCGTTTAAGTAGATTTTCGGTTCGCGCTACGCTTACGAGAAACGAGCGCGCGTGCGGCTTCTAGCGGTTACTCCGAGAACTACGGGTTTCCTCACACCTATAATTTCGGTGGCGCTCGGCCATGATTTGGTTGAATTTTTTCAACCAAATGCGCAAGAAACAAATTTTATTTTCGCATAATTTTTCAACCAATTCAGACATTTGCTTAATATTTTTCAATCAAAATAAAATTTTTATATTTTAACGAATAATGTACTTGGAAATCAATATCGGATATGGTGAAAAAAATAAAATAACATATTTACTCAATAGAAATTTTATCTGAATCAGGCGAGCGAAATTCAATTTTTCTTGTGTACTCGAATCAACGATATTCAGGTTATGAATTGAAACGCTTTTTTCGTTCGTTGCAGAAATTTCATTCAAAACGATATAATTTGTTCGCGATAATTTTTTAGATAGTTTCAATAATATATTGTTCTTGGCTAACAATATATCTTTTGAATTAAATTTTTATTTTTATTTTATCATGTTATTAAAGTCAATAGCGTTTTGTTTGGATTAATAAATCCGATAATGTACACCAACAACTTTACAATTGAATCAACGAAATTTCATTCAATAACACCAACGATATTGGATCAAGAATTTTTTTTTCTCAGTGTGTATGTGTAATGTGCATATTGTAACAAGAGAGATGACAGACGCGGCCAGCGAACGAAAAAATGAGTCGATTGAATCGATGATATCTGCTAGAAATGTCCAGTAACCTATATTTTTTATGGAACATACGTGACCGCGACAGTTTTCTTGTTATTCGTCGCTTTTCGCATAGCTCTCATCTAACCGGGAACTATTATTATTTCCGTTCCAAAGTTCGATCCGCACGGATTCCCAATATAGTGCGTGTTAGATGCATAGATTTCGTGAAATAATTACTATTGTATTTAGTCGGTAAGGCCTACAGAGCTTTCGCGGACGTCATTTTTTATGTCTGCACTACAGCATGCAAAAAAATCAATTTTTTCTAATGAGGAGGTTCGTGCACGTAAAACCTTAAGGCATTCGTTCCGCACGAACATGCGCTACTCGGGCATTTTTCTCTTAAGGCTCCGAGCTTGCTGCACGATCGGGAAGTGCAAAGGTTGAGCCATTTTTATATGCACTCTTGAAGTCTCGATGCCAAGTAGACATTGAGGCTCGAAGAGCTCGAGGATCTCCCGCTACTCTTGCACTAATGCATATAGATATATAACTTGGGTTACCAAACGTCGAACTTGTTCAAAAGCTTTTTGGTCATGAGAGAGTAAGAGAGAGAGAGAGAGAAAGAGAGAGAGAGAGAGAGAGAGAGAGAGAGAGAGAGAGAGAGGATGAGTAAGACAAGAGAGAGAGAGAGAAAGGGGTGGAAAGGGTCGAACGTTGCAGGACCCGAAAGCACATGAGAAATTCATCGTGCGAGCGTCGAGAGAAAGAGAGACAGAGAGAGAGGGAGTGGGACCTGGATCTCGACCTTGCGAAAAGTGAGGACGAGAGAGAGAGCAAAAAAAAGACGAAAAAGTTTAGCTCCCTGCTCTATCGTCAGAGATTCTCCCGCATGCTTTTCCTCTCCCCTCCGAATCCTACTCCTCTTCCATTTTTTGCTCTTCTAGATCTACTCTATCTCCTCTTCCCTTCCCTTCTCCTTTTCGCCCACCGCTCATTCCCGATTCCCCGCTCTTTCGAAAAACTTCGACTTCGAGTATCTCCAATTTTGCTCCGTCCCGCGATTTTCCGATGAGAATCCAATTACGATCCTCTCACGATATTTTTCTGTCCTTTTTTTCTGTCGCTTCGCTTTTCTGATCTTCGACGAATTCGGCTGAGCGCACTCGTTAACGGCGATCGGACGCATAATTATTTGAAATATAATTATGCGTCCGATAAAAAAATTAAATTACAAATTAAAAATTAAATTTAAAAAAAAATTTAAAAAAATACATATAGGTTAATAGGACGGGTGAGGATCAGGATGGATCGCTCAGGGACCGGGAATAGTGAGATTTGATCGCAAGACAAAAAAGATATGACACAATCAGTCTCATCTGAAAAATAGATGTAGAATCTACTTAAATGATTGGAGAATTAAACTAAATCTGTACTTAAATAATGTTGAATTAAATAAATGTCCAATGGCTGAAAGGAAAGTACTTTTTTTTTAATTTTTTGTGCCTCTTCAGCTTGCTAGTGTATGTAAAGGCTGGATAGTTGCACTCCAGAGGAATGATTTTCATACTCAAAATGCAGAAAAGAAAGGGTAATGACTATTTTTTTTTGCCAAATCTGTATTGTAGAAAGACTTTTAAATATTTCAGACTGCTGTACTCTAAGAAAATTTGCAAAGTAATCGAATAGCATGTATTAAAAAAATGTCGGTTATATGCAAAATGATCATTTCGGGAGAATAACCCCTATATACATGTGTCCTGTTATGAATGGATAGTACTGCAACTGTCGATAGGTTATGGTCTACTATATGGTGGAATTTTAGTTCAGTGAAAGTCTCACGGTTTTCGAGATAAAAATCATTAAATTATAACTTTTATTGACCCGGTTAAAAATAAACTCTTGGTTATTTGTTTTATCTAGGAAAGTCTTCTTTTTAACCTCAAAAGTTGAGGAAACTTTATAAAAGATTATTATTATTATTATTTTATTTAGAATTTTCTAATAATTATTATTAATTTTCTAATTATTTATTTTCCAAGAATTATTATTATTATTGTTATTATTTTATGCAGAATTTTCATACAAACCAATTCGAACATCTGACTTTGATAGCCTGCGGTGTAAAAAAATGCACTACGCATATCGTGCCAATTACTTTAAGGGGTTATATACAGTCCGGAGGCCCAAAAATAACGATTTATCAAGAATTTTTCTTGAGAAGACCTTTAAATCTCTTAACATAAAAATTGGAACTCATATTATGGTAACTTTTAATCGTATTTTAACATTTTTTATTTTTTCAAATAATTATTTTGAAAGCTGCTATAGCTGATCTCCGGGAGCACCTCGAAAAAAAGGCGTCTTGCGGTGAGCACGCTATCTCTGGACTGGATCATCTAGGGTGAAAGAACCAAAAATATTTCGTTGATATAATGAATTATCTTGTAATTGATCGAAGGAATAAGCAAAATAATAATTTTTGACAAAATGGCGGATTCTCAAAAAAAAATCGATTTTTGACAAAAATGTAGGCCTTAAATTGTTTATAAGATGGAAAATATTTATCGGTGAAAAAAGGCCTTCGATTAATTACTAAAAAATATACTTGGAAAGATTGTGTTAAAATTTGAGACCAATCGGTTCCGCCGTTTTCGGGGAAATTTTGCTCACCGACTTTGAAAACAGTTTTGAGAAAAACGCGTTTAAAGTTTTAAAAGCACTTTCGAATGCTCTGACACGTCATTACAAATATGCGTGTAACATCGGGAATATTCGCCGGATTGACAAGACATTTTCTGTGTGTGTGTGTATTTAAATATATGTACATAACGAGAATAATTTTTTTAAATCGATTTTTCGAAAATTTTAACTGTATCTAACGCCTTAACAAGTTGCTTAGTTATTTTCGTTTCATATCATTTGTAGAAATGGCATGCGAAAAACGAAAAGTGGATGATTTTTCAAAAAATAACACAAAGCCCAAATCTCGAAAATCGTGGACTTTTACTAAACTGAAATGCCAGCATATAGTAGGGCATGTTCCGACCTATCGACAGTTGCAGGATTATCCATTCATAACAGGACATCCTGTATAGAGGGTGGACCATTTAACGTGACCACTCCAAATATCTTCGTTGCTTTTAGAGTGACGAAAAATATGTCAGAAGGTAATTTTATTAATTTCAAAGGGCTGATACAGTGGTGCAAAAATCATTTTTGTCAAGGTCATAGTTTTTGTGTTCTCAAGGTTATCAATGATTTTTCAAAGAGGAACATGCTTTTTTTATTAAGATGTTGTCAGCTGACATTTAGACGAATCCAACGGCCTATGATATCATGACCTTAAAATGATTTCTCACCAAAATACACGTGTAAAAACGGGAAATAGTGATGGTATTGACAATAAGAATATCCGAATAATGTAATTGAATTTTTTGTGCAGAAAATTTGTAACAAAAGTTCGAAGTGATGGCCATTAACCTCGACACATTTTTGAAACCGTGGGATGAATGATACTTTGGCCTTCGAATAGTTGCTAGTCTTATTTAACGGGTTACCCCGCGTTCGTGGCCGGAGGAAAGAGCAATTTTCGGGAATTTTCTTTTGCCAATTTTCGGGAATTTCTTAGGCAAAGTGGGCATGTATCCTTTTTTTACTTTAAAGCGATCGTATTAGGTATCTTTTACAATTGCTTCATTTAAAAATATTTATAATTGCGGTATAGATACAATGATTTGTGCAGGGCGCCGTTTGAGAAACGTTCTGCGCGGCGTCAAAAATCAAACGCATTTCGTTTTTGCATGGAATTATCTACTATAGTGCTTGGACGAAGAATTTAATAAAGTAGTGATTATCGAAAAAATGGCCGCAGTCTGAAGTGAAACTGTCGATTTTCGGTGAAAATTGCTCTATTTTCGTTGATAAAAAATAACTATGCAAAGAAATTTAAAAAATTCTTTCGTTCGAACACTGATTTTTGTTATGTATAGAAGGTTGTGAAATTATAAGTTGATCGGTGCAGCGATTTTTAAGATATCGTGGTCACCGATCTTAAAAAAGTCATTTTAAAATAAACGCGTTTGCAGTTTGCCGGTTAGAGGAACCTACCTATAACCCCCTCAATTTTAAACGGATCGACTCGAAGTTTTCAGGGAATTTTTATCAGATGTCCTATTTTGAGATACCGTCGAAAACAAAAATCGAATTTAAAAAAAGTTCCAACTAGCTGTAAACCCTTAATGGTCTTTCAAGTTTTCCAAAAAAAAATATAGCGTAATTTTTCTATGAGTATTCGCCAGAAAACTATGAGCATTCTGGGAACAAAAAATAATAATTCCATTTTGAGCTCGGTAGAATAAAGATAATCGAATTCCGAATACGCAACACTCCTGAAAAAAAAATTCCGAATGGAATGATATTCCATTCATCCGCTTTGAAATGCATCTTTGATACATTTTTTCTCCATGACGGAATACACAGAAAAAGTTTTGTAAAGAGTGTTTCGTATTTGGTATTTAATTATCTTCGGTCTGCTGTACTGGAAATGGAATTTTAATTTTTCTTCCAGGATTCTCTATTGTTCCCGGGAAATACTTTTCATCAAAAAAGTACGCGGTACTTTTCTCTTTAAAAGGACTTGAAGATCATATTTTTCTCGATCGCCAAATCTTTGCGCAAGACCCTTAATGCGGGATATACGTTTACAACGATCAAAAAATCGATTTCTTTTTTTCTTTAAACGATAGAACTATATATGTAGAATATTTTTCCAAAGTTTCAAAGCGAAATTCGAAAAACTTCAAACGTTACAGCCCGTCAGCGCTGTGCCTCATCGCTCGGATTCGGAGCGGGCGTGAACTTCAAATGCGTTTTGCTCAAAACTGCATTATCGAAATTGGCGTGCAGGATTACTCAAAAACTATTAAGCCGATTGAGTTGAAACTTGGTAGAAATATTGATAATATTGGTACCTTCTACTTGACGATAATTGTTTTTTGATAAATTGGAAAAAAAACTACTCTTTTAATTCACATTTTACAGAAATGTTGCGTGAAATGTTGATTTCTTTTTGTAAATGCGTGCCATTTTATTAAATTTGCATTTTCTTCATTTCAATTACCGTCACATAGAAAATATACATGTTCTAACTGAAAAAATGTTTGAACTTTTTTGCAAATCAAAGTCTACGGGAAGCTAGACTGCACGCTGATTCGCAACTCCCGCGGTGACTTTGTTGTAACACCCTGTGACAGCTCCGTCATTTTGATGATTAGTTAATTTTAAAAAATTGTTTCGTATACTTAAAGATCCTATTAAAGTATACTTAAAGTTTGATAATTGTAGAATAATTATGTCGTAGTTTAAAAAATCTATCAATATTGCTTATTTTTTCCTGTCTAAATGTATATCCCGTCTTAAGGCGTTAGGCCACTCTAGAAGCCGAAAAAGAGGCTTTTTGGGGATTTTTTTTCATAAAAAATACAAAATACATCGCGATTACAAAAAAGGGTGTTTATCATACATATCAGTGACTGTATGCTATAGTACAGTGTGACCTAAACCCGCACTTTACGCACGCTTTTCCTTGACCTAAGTAACCCTTTTTTACACCGTACGAAAATCGATCGCCTAACTTCACAGATGCATAAAAAACAAAAGACAATACTTTTAAATGTCATTTGAAGCTTAAAAATTCATCACGAACAAATGACGAGACAGGGATAGATTAGCGATTCTCCTGAAAACACTTTCATGTGGTAGAAAAAATTACAGCGTAATCAAGACGAAACGCCGACTCATAGTTTGTTGTACGGAAATTACGGCCCTAGCGGCAATCTAACATTCAATAATTGCAATGTCACACGAACATGCACGACTGAAACTAAGACGGTGCAAACCAACAAAAGCGGTTAAAATAAATCGTTACAGTTTGTTAAATTGGTGTTTTAAATACATAAGTTGAAAAAATTAAAGTTATTCGCCTTGTTTCACCTACTTTTGTATACATTATTTAATTAACGTACATGGATTATCGAAATTATTAATCTGGTGTGACAGTTTTTCAATTTTTTTTCTTCCGTGCTTGACTTGCGGTTAACGTTGAGATTATATGATATTTTAACGCAACTTTAAAAATAATAATTTCATCCCTCGGGGGGGGGCAACCCCCTTTACCGCCCCCCCCCCCTCCACCCCCGCGTCCGTGACGGGTTTATGTCACATGTGCTATAAAATAGTATACGATACTCGTGACTAAAGTTGTCTATTAATGCACGCCGTGCAATAATAGACTACTTAAGTCACACGTATCGTAATATACTATTTTTTGAAGCGATTAAACTCGAAATGGCGGCTGTGCAGCGTTTATCTCAAAACTGCAAGAGGCAAATTTTCCACCTTCCAAAAATATGCCTAAAAAATCGTCAGATAATTGTTAATAACGAATGAACTATGCAATATAAAAAAAAATCCTACGATCTTCCATAGACAATATATGTTTCAAGATATATTCAACATTTCAAGTGAATCGGTTGAAAATTGTCTGAATTATGTTTTTGGCCAACTTAAAAAATGCAGTTTTGAGATAAACGCTGCACAGCCGCCATTTCAGAATTAATCGCTTCAAAAAAATTATTGTATACAATCACTGATATGTATGATAAACGCCATTTTTTGTAATGTCGAATTATTTTGTAGTTTCTCTGAAAAAAATCCCCAAAAAGCTACCTTACAATGATCACCCTATATATATATATATATATATATATATATATATATATATATATAAGTAACAATTAAAATTCCGCCCAGATTTTCCTCTCGGAAATCACGGCACTGATCGAAATATTTCTCCTTCTTGTATACCTAATTACTGGGGCACTTGCAAAAGACTAGGAGTTTAAAGAGAGAGAGAGAGAGAGAGAGAGACATTGCTTCCCTTGGTTTCACCATCAACGCGGTGCTCCTGTGCCCGGACCTTTTACATTTTATATGTGTATATATATACACATATATATCACGTACATATATCCACCTGCGAGGAAGACTTATGATGGGGTTTCAATTTGCCGCGGGGCGCCGTCAGGCTGCGTTTAACAACTTTTTAATGGGCGGAGGGCGACTAGCTGCTGCCGTTCCCGGTGGGTAATACTATATATACATATATATATAGCGCAAGCTTCAAGCTCTGCCGGATTCTCGTTGGTGACGCGACTTTGCTTTAACCTCGCGACGTGTAGAAGGCCAAACTCCCTCAGCACCGAACTATATATATATATATATATATATATATATATATATATATATATATATATATATATATATATATATATATACGTATATATGTATATATATATATATATATATATATATATATATATATATATATATATATATGTGTATATATATATGTATATATATATGTATGTATGTATGTATGTATGTATGTATAAATAAGAGAAAAGCATTTTCGAGCGCGCAGTCTCTTAATATTAACGAGCGTCATTTAAAAAAAAACGTGCCCTCTCACGCACACACTCAGCGATCGTTACGCTAATAATATGGTCAAGTGACGAATGCATTTGGAAAAGAATGGGGAGAAATTTTTATTGCAGTGTTTTTCGGGAGAGAACGATACGTGTTGTATATTCTTTTATTTTTTAATGACGATTGATTGAGGGAGGCAATTTTTTTAAGAAAATATATGACTACTATATAATACGCAACTGGCCAAAAGTTTCCGGACACTTCAGATAATTGCAAAATTATATTAGAATAATACAATTGATTATATAAAGTCATATAATATCTTCGTAAAATAATAAATGAAATGAACTATTTTATGCTAACCTTCTTTTAACATTCTAACTACTCCTATTCTGTCAATTATCCAGTGATCGAAAGTTTTGCAATTATCTGAAGTGTCCGGAAACTTTTGGGCGGTAGTGTATATATGTATATAGTACTAATCTATTCATATACATATATATAATATTCATTAATTAACATTAATAATTTTAGATATACGCAAAAATTATTATTATTTTGTTAGCCACATCTTTTCATTATATCATATTAATACAGTAACCAATAATAAGGATATTAAGATAACAATATTAATATAGCAGACTATTGGCTACAAAAAAAAGTTAATATGTTCACGCTATTTGTGGGAAAAAAACGATACGGGTATATTTTTCACAAACTCATTCACCGCCTGCAATTTTGGAAGACAATATCGTATTATAAATTGTATGATTGAATCGTAAACGTTGTAAATATATAAGATTGTTTTTCAATTAAATTTAATTGAGCTATAAACTTAGGCTATTGTTAAAAACACTATATAGGACTATATTTACATATCTATGTAGTAAATTAATAATTTTATCTGAATGTACACAAAATTATTATGATTATTATTTTATAAGCCAATTAATTTTATTTAATTATATTAACTTTTACATTTAGTTAGCTTAGTTTAGTAACAGACTACTATTGGTTGAGAAAAAAACAAGAAAAAAAATGTTTTAACGTGTTTTCAGGAAAGAAAGATACGGGTATTTTTTGTTTCAAAACCTCATCCAGTGCTCGCAGTTTTCAAAGACAATATTGTCTTATAACTTGTATAATTGACTTCCAATAATTATACATATAACAATTACTCCAAATTCTGAAGAATTCCTGAAGCTTTAAGAACAGCACAATAAAATTCATTAAGTATTAAAAATTCGGAGAAGAGGGGAGGGAGAGGTATTTGGCGACGATTTTCGGCTCGAGCCCGGAAAATCGTCACGCAGATGTACGGACCGAACGCGTCAGACGTGCTGGATAATCGATCTTTCGCACAGATTCGTCTCTCTTGGCACGTACTCGCCTAATTGCGGTGCCCGACATAATACGAAACGGGCGTTCGAACCGCGCTTAATTTTTTTTCTTCTCGCATCCATTCCTCGGTCCGTCGTATGGAAATAATTTTAAAAATGTAAAAATCCTACAATGATAAATATGCTAAAATAGTAATAATCATAAAATGGTAATAATCGTCGAAAAGTAACAATCCTAAAATGGTAACAATTCTAAAATCGTAACAATAAAAAAAATCGTAAGAATCCTTAAATGGTGCCAATCCTTAAATCGCAAGAATCCTAAAATGGTGCCAATCCTTAAATCATAACAATCCTAAAATGGTAGCAATCTTCAAAGGGGCCGTCCATAAATTACGTCATCGACTTTTGCTGATTTTTGACCCCCCCCCCCCTGAAATCATCCTATCCGTCATATCGTTGTGATCAAATTAACGTTACCGTCATCTAACGACCAGACCCCCCCCCCCTATTTTAAAATGACGTAATTTATGGACGGCCCCAAATCGTGACAATCCTAAAATCGTAGCCATCCCAAATTGGAAACAACTCCAAAATTGTAACAATCCTAAAATCGTAATAATCATAAAATGGTAATAATCGTCAAAAAGTAACAATCCTAAAATGGAAACAATCTTAAAATTGTAACAATTCTAAAATCGTAACTGTCCTGGAATCGTAACAATAAAAAAATCATAACACTCCTAAAATGAAAACAATCCCAAAATGGTGCCAATCCTTAAATCGTAAGAATCCTAAAATCGTAACCATTCCGAAACAGTAGCAATCCTTAAATCGTAACAATCCTACAATCGTAGCAATCTCAAAATGGAAACAACTCTAAAATTGTAACAATCTTAAAATCGTAACAATCCAAAAATCGTAATAATCCTAAAATGGTAGTAATGCTTTAATCGTAACAATCCTAAAATGGAAACAATCCTAAAATGGTACCAATGGTTAAACCGTAAGAATCCTAAAATCGTAACCATCCTGAAACGGTAGCAATCCTTAAATCGCAACAATCCCGAAATGGAACAATCCTAAAATGGTAGCAATCCTAATCCTAGTCTTAGCAATCCCAAAATGAAAACAACTCTAAAATCGTAACAATCCAAAAATCGTAATAATCCTTAAATGGTAATAATTCTTAAATCATAACAATCCTAAAATGGAAACAATCCCAAAATGGTACCAATCCTTAAATCGTAAAAATCCTAAAAACGTAACCATCCTGAAACGGTAGCAATCCTTAAATCGCAACAATCCCGAAATGAAACAATCCTAATATGGTAGCAATCCTTAAATCGTAACAATCCTAAAAGCGTAGCAATCCCAAAATGGAACCAATTCCAACATTGTAACAATTCTAAAATCATAACAATCCCAAAATGGTACCAATATTTAAATCTTACCAATCCTCAAATGGTAGCAATCCTTAAACCCTAACAACTCCCAAATGAAACAATCCTAAAATCGAAACAATCCTAAAATTATAGCAATCCTTAAATTGTAACAATCCTATAATCGTTGCACTCCCAACATGGAAACAACCCCCAATTTGTAAAAATCCTAAAATGGGAACAATTCTAAAGTCGTAACAATTCTAAAATGGTAGCAATCCTGAAGTCGTAACAATCTTAAAATAGAAACAATGTTAAAATGGTATCAAGCCTAGAATGGTAACAATCCTGAAATCGTGACAATCCTAATATGAAAAATATCCTGAAATTTGAATAATCCTAAAATTGTAACAATCCCAAAGTGGTACCAATCCTAAAATGCTACTAATCATAAAATATTATCCAACGTATAAAAATGCGTGCACCAGTGTGACGCAAAAATCGTATTTTTGTTTTTTCTCTCGATCTCCGCCTTATTCGCACTTTGAAAAATTTCTCAAAATTGCAAATTTTGAAAAATTTTCACGCGATTGAGAAACGAAGGCCGTTGAGGAAGTGAGTGCCCACGTGGCGTGTGCGAGTGCCACGAGGAACAGCTGAAATTTGTCAACCGGTAATTGTCGAAGATGCACCGATGTCAATCGGGGCCCGGGCGGCAAAAGATCGACATTACGGGCCCGCTGCACGCGTCGGTCCGCATAGGACTCCCCCACCGCACTCCTTTCCGCACCGCCGAAATCATTGTCAGCTGTCTCGTCGGATTATATACTTCGTACGAAAATTCGGAGATTACACGGTAATTACCGTAATCCCCGCTTCCGAGTCATCAGAATGGTACTTCGCAGTCCGGGGAAAAATCTTTCGAAAAATCTTCGAGGTGTTGACTGACATGAATTCGACACTCTGGTCCCTCGTATATGAAGCCCATTAAAATAGAAAAATGTGAAAAGAATGGATCTTGGGACAATGTCAATGGTGGCAAAAGTGCTCGTTACTCGACAATGAGTGTGAAGGGTGGCCAGAAGAGTGACCTCCGAAATAAATTTTTATTTCCGACGTCACTCTTCTTTCCACTACAATTTAGATGCCCCGTGTCGATATTTATCCGAATCACCCCCGTCTATGTTTTACATTATTTTTCGCTTTTCGAGAAAAAACCATTTTTTCTTTTTCTCTTTTCCGCATGTACTTTATTCGCGACTTTTCGTTTGCTTCTGTTATCGTTAGAAAGTGCACTGTTAAGCAATAGAGAAATGACCGACTGAACTCTTAAATCATAACAAAAAAATACTCATACGAGTCTAAACGACTCCCAATTGATTCTAAAATCTTCTAAGAGAAAAATACATTTAAAAAAAGAAAAAAATGAAAACCTGTGCTACAGGAAAACCCGAAAAAATGCTTTTTTCTCAAAAATTAAGAAAGGTCGTAGAATATTCATGGGGTTGGTTCGAACCAGTATCGATACTAGGCATTTACATTTTCCTTTTGGACGTCACTTTTCGGGCCACCCTGTGCGTACACGGGGAAAAGATATTTCGACCCCGTCACATCTATGCAACGTCAATGGTGTTGAAGATTTGCATCGTTGGAACGCAACGAAAGTTGCTTCTTTCCATTTTCATTTCCTGACTCTTCCCATTGTACAAAATCGTTTTGTTCCCACATTTCTATTGTACATCTCTGAATAATCGCGTTAAAAATTGGTTGGCTGATTGTACTGGGCAACATATGCCAAAAGTAATTGAAGCGATTGAAGAAAAAAAAGACATTTTCATTGCATTCCAACGATGCAAACTTCAATCTCATTGATGCTGGGCTATCGGGAAATCTGGCTCTTTCGAGCACGCTCCTTGAATTCTTTTTAAACGAATCGTTGATTTTGGGTGACAGGGACGCTCCTCGAAATGACCTTTGTATAAATATGCTTGCATTTATCAGCAGGTGATTTTTAAGCCATGGGGGTTTAGATCATGTTCATGGGGACAATTGGCTACCATGGGGACGATCCTCTAAGTCGAATGTCTCCAAAATCACCTATCCATATATATATATATATATATATCCTGAGACTCCCACAATTTCTTGTACTTTCCTCTTTCCTCCTTTCCACGGCCCTCTTTCCCTTTCGCTGTTTTTGCCCTTCAGAGACTACCTCTGTCCTCTTCGTCCTCCTCATCTTGCTGTCTTTCCACACAAAAAATATATATATATACACATATACTTGTTCTTCTATACCAGACTTCTACAATCGCACCACCACGCTACAACCGAATCCCAACATCCATCTCCTCCGCCCCCTCCGCGGGCGGCCCTCTGGAACACTACGAGCAGCAGCCAGGATCTCCACCTCCGGTTCTCTCTTCGTGCACCACCATCTCCGCCTATCTCTGCTCGACCGCGCCGCAAAACCTTATCCACATATATATATATATATATATATATATATATATATATAAAGGGTGTCCCTCTCTGTCCCTCCGCAGCCTCCCTACGCCTTGTCTAACCTAGCACACAGCATCCGCGTTCTGGAGCAGCTCTCGCAGCTCTCGTAATCGCATTTGACGTCGCTACGTTTTTGTTTCAGAGCAGTACGTGACGCTCCCGCTAGCGAGCGCACGAGAGGGTTCTTCCGCCTCTTTTCCTTCGTCTCTCTCGTCCTCTCTCGCTCTTTTTCTCTTCTACACGTACTCAAGAATTTTATATATATATATAGACGCACACGTATATACGTACAGAAAAGCTCGGAGCAAGAGGGACGAAAAAAAGCAGAAAATAGGGGTTGGTAAGGCGGTCGAAGGAAAGTCGACAAGCAGAGCGGCCGACAGAACTCGAGATAGGGATGAAGAGCACGAAGCCTGGAAAAGGGAAAAAAGAGAGAAAAAGGCAATACATACAAACATATATATGTGTATATACATATATACACACATAGTATACACATCCACGCGCGCGCGCGCGTGTGTGTGTGTGTATGTGTGTGCGTGTGTGTATTCTCCTGTATACATGCACACGGATAAAGGTACGAACGCGATGGAGGATGGAAAATGAGGCGAGAAGGTAACCGGCGAACGTCCGGCTCGTGTGTTCATCCGATGATTCGCCGAGACGGGCAAAAATGTTTACATATATACACACGCACACACGCGTGCGCGCGCGCGCGCACACACACACACACACACAAACCCACATATATATGTATATATGTATGTATGTACATATGATGGACCAGCGGTCTCCGGTTTTTCCTGTTAAAATAAAGAATTCCTTTTTTGTGCCTTCGTTCTGTTTCGTTCTCCGCAGAGGGTTGGTGCTTGATGAAATAAATGCCGTATAAAAAATATATACATATATGCATACCTATAGATAAGTGTATATGTGTCTGCGTGTGTGTGTGTATATATATATCAATGTACCATTTATTTCGGTACGGCATCAACGACACAGCTGCCCAGAGAATAAAATGAGACAAAAAAGAGAATTATTATTTTATAATTCATAATTGTATATATACGCACATGTACATAGCAATACATTTATATATATATATATATACACGTATATATATATATACACATATATATATAATTATATGAGGTATTCCACGTGAATCTGGTGGACTTTCACCCTGACCGCCAATCGCCAATTCGATTAATTTTTTTGAATCTAATTCCATTGAGTCTAAAAGACACTTTGAATTTTTTTAACATTTTTCAAAACAACCATTAGTCAAAAAAAAAAATTCTCCGAAAAAAGCCCCCATTTAAAATCTTAAAAATTTCTAAAAATGCGTGATTATATGTAAACATTTTCAAGCTATCACCCGCAGTGGAAGTATGATTTTTTCGGTGCTTTCTGAGCGGTTAACGTTGAAAAAAATCGACAAATTCAAGAACTGCTTACTCCGGGCAGATACTTAAAAATGTTGATACCCACAATGCATTTTTATGACCATTTTTGAATAACCAAATCACAATCATGGACCTTGAACAGTTAGCAGTCAATTTACCGGATTTTTTTTAACGTTAATCGCTCAGACAGCACAGAAAAAAAATATACTTCCAATGCGGGTGATAGCTTGAAATTTTTTACATATAATCACGCATTTTAGAGAATTTTTCAAATCTTTAAATCGGCGCGCTTTTTTCGGAGAAACGTATTTTTTGACCAAGGGAATTTCGAAAAATGTAAAAAATTCTAGATGTCTTTTAGAGTCAATGGAATTAGATTTTAAGAAATAAATCGAATTGGCCGGGACCAGGGAAAAAGTCCACCGGATTCACGTGGAATACCTCATATATATATTTGTTCAATTCACAACTCGTTTCGTTATCCCTAACGGCGATATCAAATGCGACGCTCGTGTACATGAGTATTATGAATAAATAACTATAGTGATATACACTTTTTTTCACATTCTCCTTAGTTCCAACGTTGAGCGAGAGAATTTTTTGTCCGTATTTGTCTAAAAATCTGCTTTTTATCTGAATGATAAAAACCATGCCTTTCCATTTTTTTAAACTGAAAGTTACCGCGCGATCTGGTAGACGTGTTGATAAGAAAATATTTTGTATTACCATCGGATGTCATCTTCAAAACCATAAATAAAACGAAAAAAGATTCATTTTGATGCTTTTTTTTAATGGGACACCCTATATATTGAGGTAGTACAAAATTGAGCTCTATCTTTTTTCCTTTTTCTTACCGTCCAATTACCTTCCTTAAAGAAAAAAAAATATTGTCGCGAATGGTGGGAGCCGTCAAGCAATATTTGGAGGTCGAAAGTTTCGAAATCTCCGATTTTCGTAATTTTTTTCCGTTCTCACTCATAAATTTGACGCTTTGTAAAATGTTCAAAACAATTAATCTTTCTTTCTTTAGAAGCAGATTTTTAAAATTTACCTAACACTTCTAATCCGATAAACGACCAATAATTTTGTTTACGGACAAGAGCTTTGACGAATTATTTTATGAGAACAAAGATTACAAGTCTTGGGTTAGAAGTGTGAGATAAATTCGAAAAATCTGTTTTTAGAGAAAAAAGATCAATTGTTTTGAACATTTCTCAAAACGTCAAATTCACGAGTGAAACGTAAAAAAAACCGAAAATTGGAAATTTCGAAGCTCTTGAGCGACCACTAAATATTCATTATCGGCTAGAGCTTTCGCGAGGTTAATATAAAAATTATAAAGCGTAAATTCTTGGGTGAGAAGTGGACGAAAAAAAAATCAATTCTTAACGAAAATTTGAATTTTTGGGAGGCTTGAGCGACCTCTATACATTTTTTGACCGTTCGCAGTTTCGGCGACAATTTTTTTATTTCTTTAAAGAAGATGATTGGATGATGAGAAAAAGGAACAAAAATGGAGCTCAATTTTGTGCCATCCTACCGTGTATATTTATATACATTGACACTCACATGAATATGAAAAATCCAAGACGAATTGAATGTGTGGAAAGACAATTGAATAAGAGCGTGGGCGTTTCGAGCGAAATTTTCGCCTCCGCACGAGACTCTCCCGGCTACGGGGATTCCCCGTTCTATTCAGAGGGTCATCGGAATCGTTCGAGTGACGCGACGCCAGCCAATTGATTTGGCGCACGTGCCGACAATAAAACCACTTGGTAACACCGCGAGGGATTTAAATACTCCGATGCATGTAGATATGTTTACATATATGTACATGTGTGTATATAAACACACGCACACGCACACACACACACACACACACACACACACACACACACACACACACACACACACACACACACACAAACAAACACACACACACACACACACACACATGCACGCGCGCACACACGCACAAATGTGTGTGTGTTGAACTCCCTCCTCGTGTTTACCAACGAACGCCAAAGTGCCTCGTCAATGGTATTGTGCCTAATCGCGCCGAAAAAAGTCTATTATCCCGAAATTACATATGGTACACAAAAGTGCTCCGTATACATTCTTTGCATAGCAGTATATAATATCATACACGAGTAACGAAGCTACCTTGGCCCTTGACCAGTCAATTGCGAACTATTGTCCCGTTCGCGAAAAAGTATTGTGCACAATTTGACTTGTTATTGAAAAAAAAGAATTTCTTTTACTCAAGCCCTCCTCGATGTGAACAATTCGATAAAGACGTGTTTACCGAAAACACATTGTTGATTTGAATGCATAAGAGATATATATGAAGAAAAAATATCCTTGTTCGCACGCAGTAAATGTGTGATAAATTCAACTATATTGTTATTTCGAACGAATAAGAATTATATTCGAGTTAAGAGTATTTTGTTCAGCAACTAGCAAATTTACCATGTTTTCTCATATATAGTATATATTTATCTGCGTTGGTGACAATCCTTAATGGCGAAGAAATTATAAATATTATTCTCTAAAACCACCATTTCAGTATTGACGAGATGATGTTCCTCTTGTGAGGGTATCATAAGATGTGCAATTACCAGTGTTGGGCGTTAATCAATTAAATTTTCAATCAGTTCATTAATTTACTAAAAAAAGTAATTGCATTTAACTTAATTGCAATTACTCTATTAATTGCATTTTGTTATTAATTTATTTGGATTAATCTATGTTAATTACAACTCGCAATTAAAACAATTGCAATTCACTTTTTTAATTGTTCTAAGAACCAATCAACCGAAGATTTCAGATAAAAAATTATTTAGATATTACTATAGATTATTATAGATATTATTGATGATCAATATCACTCTTTTATTAGCTACTCATCTACGCATTTCAATAACTTATTGTTCTGAAGGCTGTCAGAACCCTTGTTCTGACGCCACTCCGCGCCCTATACAATAATCAGTTTTGATTTTTAGGTTTTAATCAAAGACATTGAAATGATTGAAAATTGATTGGTTTCTAATGGTGGAAAGTCACGATTAACAATTGTTTAATTGCGACTACAGCAATTAACAATTTATCAATTATTAGTGATGAGTTTTCAAAATTACAATTAGTCAATTGTTAATTGTTATAGTCGTGATTAACAATTAATTAATTGGTAATCTTTGGGCGACAACGCCCAAAATTTAAGGTGCGTCGATACGTTTCGTCGACTCGGTTGTATGCTCGCTAGGAGTACATACGGCTTGTGGGAGAAGCCTCGGGCCCTGCGCCACTCTCCGGCCATAGAGCGTACTACTACGTCCATGAATTTGCTAGTTGATTGAAATGAAGAAATCTAAATAGACCCATTCAGTCTGTACGACTGAATATTTTTTTGAGCAAATAATACCAAATACCAAAATGAAGAAGCATATACATTTTTTTATCACTCAACTGTGTATGATAGATCCGTATTTAGAAAAATGAATATATTTAAAGCAAATCTCTTGAATAGTAGAATGAAATAAAAAAACATTGATTTTACGAAAATGTTAGTTAATTCATAAAAAAGGATCAATTACACGCATTCAGTTGATTTCAATAAACTTTTTCTATCAGTATATATACATATAAGTATATACAGGGTGTCCTGCTATGAATGGATAATCCTGCAACTGTCTATAGGTCAGATTATGTCCTGCTATATACTGAAATTTCAGTTTAGTCAAAGACCCACGGTTTTCGAGATTTTGGGCTTTATGTTTTTTTTTTAAATCATCTGCTTTTGGTTTTTTGCATGCCATATCTACAAACCGACAATAACTAAGCAACTTTTTAAAGTAATTGGCACTATATGCGTAGTACATTTTTTGAACATCGCAGGCTATCAAAGTCAGATGTTCGAATTGGTTTGTATGGAAATGGCCGCTTCTGAGCTTTATAACTCGCCTACGGGTAAACACACGGAAACGCCTAAAAGTATTCTTTATAGAAAATTTAACGCTTCGCAAAAAAGTCCTCAGCCTTCATACGATAAATTCACTCCTTCAAATTTTATTCAACATTAAAGTTGAATGGATGATAAATTTCACGATTTTGTGAGATTTTGGACTTTTGTGACAAAATTGTTGTTTTTTTTGTGATTCATCTTGAAAAGTATTATATCCTTTTGAAATTATTCCCTAGATATCAAGTTATCATGCTATGGGAATTGAATTCGTTTTTAAAATAGATGATTGTACTAATGTACTCTTAAATAACAATAAAGTTACATCTATTAGGAATTTTAAAAAAACTATCTGGGGAATAATTTGAAAAGGATACAAAACTTTTTAAGATGTATCGAAAAAAAAAAACATTAAGAAACCAATAATTTCGGTGTAAAAGTCCAAAAATCTCACAAATTCATGAAATTTATCATAGATTCAATTTTGACGTTGAATAAAATTCGAACGAGTCAATTTTTCGTATGAAGGCTACGGACCCTTTTTGTAGAACGTTGAATTTCCTATAAAATAACGTTTTGGGCATTTCCGTGTGTTTACCTGTAAGCGAGTTATAAAGCTGAGAAGCGGCAAACAATACTTTTACCATGTCAAATGAATGGGAAATAGTAAAGCGCGATGAGGGACCTCTAAATATTGATATAAAGCGCTAAAATTTGGTCAGCACTCATTTTTTGTCATTTTCAACAATATTTTCATCCAACATTACAAAAAAAGAATTATTTTTTTTTATTTTGGATGAAAATGTTGTTGCAGATATGATATGATGATAAAAGAAGCAGTATGGTTCGTTTTGCCATAATTACTTCGAACATAGTGTTTATATATATATATATATAGTGTGCTTATATATATATATATATATATATATATATATATATATATATATATATATATATATATATACACATACACACTATATTCGAAGTAATTATGGCAAAACGATCCATACTGCTTCTTTTTTCGTTGACAATTCACCATTCCAGGAGTTTCCTTGGATGAGAATTTTCAAACGAATAGACTCCTGGAAGAATCGTGCATGGACGAGATATGGCAATTTCACTTTGGCAGCGTGGTGTATATGTAAAAACGAGGATACGGTCTACAATGTATGAGGGTGTGTGGATTCATGAATATGTGTGTGAAAAAGCTTTTTGACGTACGAGAAAGAACATTCGTTCGTGTGGCCAATGTGACAGATTTGGACCACGCCCCGCCGATATGGCACCCCCGCGAATAGACCGGCGGGCACCCCTATTGCTGCTTCTCTCTCTCTCTCTCTCTTTCTCTTCTCTCTCTCTCTCTATCCATGCTTTTCTCTCTCTTTCTGCGCCCTCTCTCGAATAGCCTCCATAGCTAGCACGCTTCGCTAGAATTTGCCAGCTTTGATCTGCGTGCTCGTCTGCCTTCTCGAGGGGTTCGGTATGATGTTCACTCAACTAAACGCACACACATACACACACGGACGTGGATTGCGTATATGTAGACGCATTGCATCCATGCATCTATATATATATATATATATATATATATATATATATATATATATATATATATATATAGCTGTGTGTGTGAGCGAGTATCTGAGAGTCTCTTGGAGTCGAGAGAACATATACGATTTTCGAGACGTGTGCATACATGTATATATATATACACACACACAAACGTGTCGTCGGGGGCCCGGAAGGTCCTTCTCGGTTATGGAACTTCGCTGATAAAAGCTCGTGATATAAAATTACAACATCACGTCAAAGATCAATTATCGAAGGTTTTCTTCTCCCTCCCTCCCTCTCTCTCTCCCCCCCTCTCTCGCTCTCTCTCTCTCTCTCTCTCTCTCTCTCTCTCTCTCTCTCTCTCTCTCTGTCGCTCTCTGTCCCTCTCGTTTTTGCATGATCTTGTTTGAATGTTTGATTTTCTTTCATTCTGTATAATTTTAATGGATTTTGTATGATTTTATTTGATTTTGTAACATTTAAAAAATGTTAACACGATTTTATCTGATTATCAGGATTTTAATCATTTTTGTATAATTTTATTTGAATTTCAGCCTTTTATTCGTGTTCGTAAAATTTTCTTTTCTTTTGTATGCTTTTAATACATTTTTTGTGATTTTATTTAACTTTATTTGATTTTGTACGATGTCATTTAATTTCGTATGGTTTTTTAAAATGTTGTACACTTATTTATTTTCTATAATATTATTTGTTTTTCTATGCTCTTATTTGATTTTGCATAATTTCATTTGATTTTTTATCATTTTATTCGATTTAGTATGATTTTTAAAAATTTTATTTGTTTTTGTATGATTCCAATTAATTTTCTCTGAGTTTGCAATTTTCTATGATTTTCAATGAGGCTTGAGCATTGTTTTAGAACAATATCGCATATCCCATTTTTAACTTTTGTATACTCTTAGTCAGGAAAAAAGATCACTAAAATCTCTGATGATTATTTTGCCGACTCTTCCTAGATGTGATATAACTAGGGCATAATAAAACTATCAGTCAATCAACCAATCTCTCTCTCTCTCTCTCTCTCTCTCTCTCTCTCTCTCTCTCTCTCTCTCTCTCTCCCGAAGTCTTTTAAAGTTCGAAAGTTTCTCCGATCTGTCAGTCCCATGCAAACGACGATCAAGATAGCAGTTTTTTTTATTTATTTTTAATTTATCTTCCGTCATCCCGTAAATTGAATGACAAGAGATCTCCGAGCATGGCAGTGGGAGGAAGGAAGAAAGGTCCTGTCACCAGTCTCGGGTAGGCGAGAATCCGAAAAGTAGCCTGGACAATGTGGCCGGGAGTGCATATGGGCCGGTGTTTTATCCGGTGCTAATCTATCCAATCTTCATCCCCCGATCTAAACCCCGGGCGGTCTTAATGTACACACATGGACGCGATACAGTACCTGTGTATCTAGCGTGTTCAATGGAGGTTGCGCGTAGATCGACGGGAGATTCGAGTACTTGGCTCTATTCCACATATTCCCGTTTACAAATATAGTGGTTTGACGTTACAACGTGTCCTGCAATATTCTCCTGTGTGCCCTTACTGTAAGTCGAGTATGCAGACATAAATATACAGGGTGTCCTGTTATGAATGGATAATTCTGCAACTGTCGATACACTGACAGAAGAATTCTATTGATATTTGTTTTTTGAATTAACTTTTTGTTTATTTGAATTAACGAGATTTTTTTTAACTAAATTTTTAAATTAAATTTTTGTTTATTTGAATTAACGAGATTTTTTTAACTAAATTTTTAAATTAAATTTTTGTTTATTTGAATTAACTAGATTTTTCGTGGAATCAAAATTTTCCTATTGCTTTCCAATATGAAAATTATTTACTTCCAATATATTCATTTATTCAAATCTAAATATATATTAAATATCGTTCCATAACTAAATATTTTATTTCATCCTAATAATCTTTTATTCGGTTTCATCTGCTCAAAAAACAATTTAGTTGAATCTACTAAATGGATCTATTTGATTGAATTGTCTGTCTTTATTGCCACACATATATTAAAGAGGTGTAGCGGTAGAGAGGGTGGAGAGAGAGGAATTATATATATGTGTGTGTGTGTGTGTGTGTGTGTGTGTGTGTGTGTGTGTGTGTGTGTGTGTATATATATATAGGTGATGTTAGAAAAATATATAGCATGCTATTCGATAAAACTCTCTAATTGTCACAATGATATTAACTAATCGATATAGTTGATGTGATACAGCAAATAATTATAGGAATTCATTTGGTTTCTTACCCATATCTGCGACTAACAATTAGATTTAAAGTGTACATTGTAAGCAATTAGAGATTAAGTTGAATCGAATCTTTATTTATTCAATTTCAATATATTCAATATTTTAAAAGAATAGCTAAAACAAATAAAAAATATCTTTGGAACAAATAAGATCGTAGTAGGACGTGACCTAAGGAAAAAACCTATTTGATCTAAATAGATCCTATTTAAATTAAATATTTTTTTGGCAGTGTAGGTCAGATCATATCCTACTGTATGCTGCAACTTCAGTTTAGCAAAGACCCACGGTTTTCGAGATTTTGGGATTCGTTATTTTTTGAAAAAAAAAAAATCATCTGCTTTTGGTTTTTTCATTCCATTTTTACAAATAATATAAACCGACAATAACTAAGCAACTTTATTGAGTAATTGGCACGATATGCGTCGTACATTTTTTTACACCGCAGGCTATCAAAGTCAGATGTTCAAATTGGTATGCATGAAAATTCTGCATAAGATCTTTTTTCATAAAGTTTCCTTAACATTTAAGGTTAAAAAGAAGACTGTGCTAGAAAAAACAAATAACCAAGAGTATTTTTTGAAAAACCAGGTCAAAAAAGTCATCATTTGTAGAAATGGCATGCGAAAAACCAAAAGCAGATTATTTTTATCTCGAAAACCGTGGGACTTTTACTAAATTAAAATTCCAGCACATAGTAGGACATGATCTGGCGTATCGACAGTTGCAGGGTTACCCTTTCATAACAGGACACCCTGTATATATATATATATGTATATATGTATATATATATGTGTGTATATGTGTCGACGTACGATATCGATGCAGAGGAAAAACGAGCGTCTATATTTCGCGACTGATCGGTTTAGATATACTTGTGTGTCGAAGGGTTGCTGAGAGATTTTCAAGAGAAAATATATCACTTGGGGAGATACTTCGACATACGATTCCCAGTATTATTGATATCTGCACATAATTTTTTTCAAATCATTGCATTGTTAAGACTAGATCATTAATTTATATGATTAATAATGATTATCTAACAAATATTATAAATATTATTTTTTTAAATGATAATTAGATTTCAATAATCACAGTAGTAGTAATAATTAAAATAATAATAATAATGATGATTGTAATCAGCCGGCGGATGGAATCAATAATGGCAAATATAGCAATAACAATAATGACAATACTAATGATATTGATTATTTCAATGGTTTATTACATTTTATAAAATTACGCGACCAATTTTCTCTTCTCCGTACAGTACTTTTTTGAAAATAATCATTACATTTATAAAGTTGAATAATAATTTTATTTTCATAATAAGATTAAGAATATTGATAACAATAATGATAATGATAATCTTCATCATCATTACAAATAATTTTTATTACAAGATATTATTAATCAATCATTTCATTACCAATTATCTATAAGGCCACAATTCTTAATTAATTATCCAATCAATGTCTCGTGAAAGTAGTTTTTTTTGTATATACCACTATCGTTCGATTTTCATCGATTCTTTGTGTCAAAATGAACCTTTTGAAATTTTGTGTCGAGAGAATCAAAATTTTAGAGTTTAAAATTCTACTATGTGTCGATGAACATATATATACAGCCCCTGATGCAACGTCGTCACTCTCTGCACGTCATAGTGATGTTTCTTTTTTTTCTACTTCTTTCTTTCCTATACGAATGTAATGCCATCGCGCACCAATGCGCTATATGGGATACGACGAGAAAATTCAATTCCTCCGCGAAGCATTATGGAATATTCTCCGGAGAATATTTCTCGACGCGCCTCGGATGTCTCACGTACAGTAAAATATCTGAATCTTCATTCCCTCTGTTTTGTGTAAACGCACACTGGTCTGGCATTTTTCTTCTTTTACTATTACACATCTACCTCTCTCTCTGTCTCTTTCTCAATCTATATGTGTACACACACACACACACACACACACACACACACACACACACACACACACACACACACACACACACACACACACGCACGCACGCACGCACGCACGCACGCACGCACGCACGCACGCACGCACGCACACACACACACACACACACACACACACACACACACACACACACATATAAGGTGGTTGCATTGAAACCTGTTCTTTTTTCGTTATTTAAGCATTTATTTTGTAAAAACTTGTTGGATTACATTAAGGCGTTACCCCCACTTGTAGCGCAAAAAAGGCCTTTTTCATGATTTTTTTTAAAGAAAACTACAAAACTTTTTTAATCGATCAATATACCATCTTAAAGAACACATCTTGAAGAACTTTCAGTAATTTTTTTATTGAAAAATATTACATTGTTTAGTGGCAAATGGCCGTCAATGAAATAATGTTTTTATATACACGGTTTGCGGTGACCAACATTGCGGCGAAGTGGATCATCTGAAGAAAAAAAAATGCGGATGGATTTAGTCAAATATAAGTATAAACTTGTCTTTAATCGAAGAATTTTAAAAAATATTCATTTTTCACAAAATGGCGGACAGTCAAAGTTAATGGTTCGATTTTAACGAAAAAAGGGCCGTTTTTTGGCTATAAAACGGCCATTTTTTTTTCGAAAAAAAATCGAACGATTAAAGACTACATTTTTATGTATTAAATAAGCCTGCAAAATTGCAAGAAGATCGGTTTATTAGTGTTCGAGTAATCTTGGTCACCGACTTCAGAAATGCCATTTTGAGAAAAACGCGTTTAAAGTTTAAATTTCCGGTCGTTTACACAACGGATTCTTCTCTTTCAACGCTCATATCTCAGTCAATTTTGTTCGGATCGACTTGAAATTTTCAGGACATATTCTCAGATACTTATACTTCAAAAAAATGCAATAAAAAAAACGATTTTTTCAAAATCGCAAGTGGGGGTAAGCCCTTAAGAGAGGAGATAGCTTTAGGCAAGGAAAAAACTTCCTGATTTTTTTTTTAAAGAAAGATTTCGTCACCATTTTTTATATTTAGGGTATGTTTTTTCACTACTTTTGACTGTTTACATGGTGACGAACGTCTGGCACGGTCTTCTAAACGCCATTTTCAAAAAATGGCGTGACATATAGCTGAAAAACTAGTCGACCGATTCTGATTAAATTTGGCATAAATATTTGTAACCTTATATTATCCAAAACATCGTTAGAAAAATATGTGAAAAAGAAAAATAAACTAACGGTCAATATCAAAAAGACAAAAATAGTGAGATTCGAAAAGGGGGGTCTGAACAAGAAAAACCAGAAATGGAAATATAACAACGAGGAATTAGAAATAGTTAAGGAATACCGTTATTTGGGAGTAGTGTTCTCGACAGGAAACACGTTCGAAAAACATATTAAATATATAACGGAAAAGATAAGAAGAGCTACCAACGCGATATGGGGAACATTTAAAAGGGTCGGAATAAATAGTTTGAAAAAAATAATGTATCTGACGGATGCTATTGTCAAAAGTGGAATACCATACGGGAATGAAGTGTGGGGGTGGAAGAGACGAGAACTAGTAGAAAGACTCCAAGGAGGCTACGTAAAGATGACCATGGGCCTAAATAGAAACACGCCAAGCTACATATGGCGGATGGAATCAGGGTGTAGAGGTATAACGGTGGAAACGTGGAAGAGAGCGGCAAACTATTAAATAAAAATAATGAAGATGAGGGAGGAAATGCCTGAAAGAGGAATCAAGAGGGGTTCTAAATAGAAGCCTAAATAAATGGGGAGAGCAAGTCAAAGTAGCAATGGAGGAAGTAGGAGAGGGAGGCATATGGATAGCCATAGCAAACGACGATGTAAATGAAATGGAGAGAATAATAGAAAAGGGGAAGAAAACAAAAGTTGATCAAGAAATCCAGCAGGACTCAAGTGAAATTGAAAAATCAACGTATTGTACACAATACAAAAACAGGAAGTATACGATAGAAGCAGAAAAGTACTGGGAAGATGCAAATATAACGGGAGGAACAAAAGAAACTTGGGCAAGTCTTAGATGTGGGAATGTGGGAAAGGAAGGCAATAAGGGGTATAGTGATAATAAATGTAGGGTGTGTGAAAAAGAAGAAGAAAACTTAGTCCATATATGTATGTGCAAGAAAATCAAGGAAAAAATTAAAAAAGAAATTGTAGAAGATCTAAAAAAGTGGATAGGGGAGGAAGAAAGAGACCAAATCGGTAGAAAAATACAAACGGCACTAAAGAAGGAACCTGTAACCGAACTATGTATGTACATAAAGCAATTCGAGAAACTAATTGGAAAAGTAACAAACGAAAGAAAGAATGCGGGAGTGGAAACGATATGCAAAATGTAAATAGAATATAAGTAGACTTAAGGGAAAACTTGTAAGGGGGGATTTCGTCTGCGTAAACACCCTGAAGGGGTATACCTGAAATAAATATTACTGATAGTAACAATAGTAATAATAGCAGTAATAAAAATAAATAAATATCCAAAACATGAGCGTAAATGTTTTTGAAAATGAAAAAAAAAATTCTATTGCAAAATGTAGCATTTTTTCTGAAAGTTCAATCTTTTTGTTTCAAAGCCTACCATTTAATCGATTTTCAAAATTTCTCACTTCATCTTAGTTCATATTCTACGTATGAGGGTTAATGAAAGAAAAACATTCGTTGGTTTTTTTCTCAGATTAATCCTGTCGACTCTACGTCCGCCATTTTTAAAGATTAATAAAAAAAATACCATGTCACAGCCAAAAGTAGTAATAAAACATACCTTGAGTCTCAAAAAAGGTAAATAAGTTGATCCTTTTAAAAAAAAATCTCCCCCTTAATAAAAGTAATCTCCCTTAGATGTTACTGCATTCCCCCAGCTCTCTGGAAAAATCAGAATCCCAGGTCAATAGAGTAGTCAGTCTTTTGACGCTATCCACGCATCTATTCAGTTTTGGACTTCCGTGCAATCACGAAAGTATACGTCCTTTGTTACATAAATGTACACATCAGCTATACATACATATATATATAGCAAAAAATAAAACAAATACATTATGAATTTTTTTTCTCTCCTATCACTACATTATTATACGAGAATGGAAAAAAAGAATAGTTGAAATTTCTACTACAGCTAATTGTAAGTTAGCCCTGGAATAATTTATACACATACAGCCGCTCCGAAAAATTAGCTAACGCAAAGTAGGAATCTGATGGCCGGCTTTCTGCAAAGAATATTGTTACCTACTAGTTATAAGTAAATTTAAAGGAACTCTGTTGAAGTCCCATGAGGGCATACTTTGGAAATAAATACAATGATCGAATGAATTATAATTTTCCAAAAAAAAAAAAATAAACGCCATGCTCTTTTTCTGCCTAATACTAAATTATTATACGATTTGATATATTACACACATATTTATAATATACATATATTATATGAAATCGTAAAACAATTTAGTATTTAACGAAAAAAAATACATTGGCAATATGTATTTCTTTCAAATATTTATATAGGTGTGTAATATATAAAATCGTACAATAATTTAGTATTAGACGGAAAAAAATTTTGACAACGTATGTTTAAAAAAAATATAACAATATCATGATACTAATAAATAAGTACAATCATGAACTTATATTTTTTTAATTTTATATACACACTACCGGTCAAAAGTTTCCGATCACGTTGGATAATAGAAAAAATTTCAATCGCGTTGGACATTGTAAAATTATATTGGAATGATAAAAAATCATGTTATTTTCTATTTTACGAATATACTATATAGCTCTATAAAATGAATTATATTATTTTAATATAATTAGGCAATTATCCAAAGTGATCGAAAACTTTTGTCCGGTACTGTATATATACAGTACAGGTTTTATATATAGAAATATTTAAAAAAGTATACATTGCCAAGTTTTTTTCCGTTCAATACTAAATTATTTCACAATTTCATATATTTACGATCTTACATTATATATATATATATCATATAGATAGTATAAAATCGTAAAAAAAGCCTGGGAACGTTTCAAAGATGAGAGAGGCGTCGTATACAAGTAGGCCCGTGACAATAGTTCTTTGCGGGACCTCGGCGGTAGATTATTTTTGGTTTTGAATTGGCCCGCTTTTGACGCGCAGCGCGCGTTTATTGTCTGGCAAATTACAGCCTTTCGAATAAGTGGCACGCGTACATGGGCGTTCTGTTTTCGTGCGGATTTGAAAGAGTCATCCGCGGTGATTCGGCCGCTCTATTTGACTCGCCACGCGCGATTGACACACTATGAGCCACGTTTGTCACCCGACAATCGACGCACGAGTCTCGAATTTATAGTCGCGATCGTTTGTTTTTCTTCTCCTTTCCTCTCTCGCTCGCTCTCTCTAGTAACTTTCGATCTCGCAGTTGATTCTTTTATCGTCAAACTATATCGATTTATCGGGACGAGCTTTACGAAATTTTTATTTATTTTCATAACCAAACGCACTTTTTAAAATCTTCATTGGCTTTCTTTGCGTTGAGAAAAACAGTACTACGTAGGCTGTTTATTAATACATTTATTTATTAACGTTTGATCTCACATTTATTCATGAATAATTTTGTCTCTTGGGCAAAGAAAAATAGACGAAAAAACGCGCTTCATTTATTCGTACTAATGTATACAGTCGTATAATAATAATAATAATAATAATAAATATTGAAAGGCCGTTTTTACGTTTCTCAGTGATCGCGTAAGTGATACCGAAATATCGTAGTCGAGAGGGCTTATTCAATTCTTGCAAATCTTAAATACATTTTCTCCTTTAGCTCATATTTTCATAGCACCTATATATATATATATATATATATATATAATTTTTTTATTATACGTATTCCTCAGAGGTACGGGCTCCTTCGCTTTTCACCATCCCCTCTTTCATTCCTTCCATTCCTTCCAACCTTCACAATCCTTCCAGAGTTCCCCCCCTCCCAGAGTGTTGACCGCAGCCACTCTTTCCCAATGCACTACTGTATCGCATTTGCACGAGGGCCCAGGGAAACTGCGGAAAACCTGGGCCGATACAGGCGGCTATATTTGGCTGAGTTTTCAGTTGTATTACCATCAGAAACTTAGACAAACTGCCTCCCACTCAGAGGTTGACG
This sequence comes from Ophion obscuratus, assembly GCA_964007375.1. Taxonomy (NCBI): domain Eukaryota; kingdom Metazoa; phylum Arthropoda; class Insecta; order Hymenoptera; family Ichneumonidae; genus Ophion; species Ophion obscuratus. The sequence goes on along the minus strand of OZ023319.1, from coordinate 21,070,647 downwards.
CGCAAAAACCAGTGCACGGTCAAGCGGTCACCGCTCCAAGTATTGGCAGCCTCTAATGCTGCTTAACTTCAGAGACCGCCGAGCCCACCCACCGACCGGGCGCCCATCTCTGTCGGTTATGTGTGTGTGTGTGTGCGCGCGCGTGTGCGTGTGCGTGTGCGTGCGTGCGTGTGCGTGGGCGTGTGTGTGTGTGTGTGTGTGTGTGTGTGTGTGTGTGTGTGTGTGTGTGTGTGTGTGTGTGTGTGTGTGTGTGTGTGTGTGTGTGTAGTATATATGTATATAATTCTTATTTTAATTATATTTTCTCGCTTCAACGATTCGATCGTTCTGTCACAAAGTGAAATCTGTAATAAAGGAAAAATTAAGTCGTTGGACTCAGTGGTCGTGATGGTAGTAATGATACGAAAAAAATGGAATAGGACTGCCAATATAAATTATAGAGATTGAAGATTGCCGAGTCTTTACGAATTGTTTGAGTTTGTTTACATATGTGTGTGAGTGTGGGTGTATATATATATATATATATATATCATACATATATAAACGTATGATGGGACCCGAAGATACGGGTATACGTTACAATCGAAACCTGAAAAAAAAAGAATTAGAAAAGCTATCTGCTCCGAGATGATGGAAAGGAAGAGCAAGAGAGAGAGAGAGAGAGAGAGAGAGAGAGAGAGAGAGAGAGAGAGAGAGAGAGAGAGAGAAAGAGAGAGACGAGAAACGACGAGAAGACAGAGTCAAAGATTGGGAGAACCAAGTAGAGAGAGAGACCAGAAAAGACGAGAGGAGAGAGCCAAAGAGAAAGAGAAAGAGAGAGAGAGAGAGAGAGAGAGAGAGAAACATGACGAGGGTGGAAAAAACCGTCGATCTGAGCCAGAGTCCTCTCTCCGTCCTCATATAACACGAGTAGGATTGAAACGAGTGATGGAGCCATGGATAAAGACAGAGACAAAAATATAAAAAGAGAGAGATAGAGAGATAGAGAGAGCGAGTGGAAGAGAAAGAGAGAGAGAGAGAGGGAGAGAGAGAGAAGTAAAATCGTAGTCGTCTAGTTTTCCGTTGATTGTGATGGTAAAGTTGCCCGAGTGGTGGTCTCGACATCAACGCGGCGATATGACGTACGAAGACACAGAGGGTAGAAGCGCGCGCGTTCACCTTTCGCTCATAGTACGAGTCTCGTGTGTGAGACCACGTACACACAAGGAGGGCTGACTATACGTAGACATACGCGCCAGAGGCCCTGACGGTTGAAGCTCCTGGTTTGCGCGGTCCGCGAGTCTCCCGTTTCGTCCTCGTTGGTGTGCGGTGTGAGTGTGGCAGCGGGGGTAGGTGGAAAAGAAAATCGCTCGCGGAGGTCCATTTTCCAGAGGAATTTTCATTGGACGGGCGCCATGTTGACGGCCGGGGGTGAATCAGCCCTTGGCGGGTAGACTGGATTGGCGGTCGTCGGGGCAACGCTTGGTGAGCCCGGCCAATCGGGAGCGCCCGGATGGTCTCCTGCCTTGGTGGCAGTCTGAGCGAGCGAAGGAGCGCGAGAGATAGCAAGAGTGAAGAAGAAAGAGAGGCAGAGAGAGGCAGAGAGAGAGAGAGAGAGACAAATGTGCCGAGAGGGTGAAGGAGGGTGAGACACGTCCACCCCAACGTAGCGAACGCACACACCCCCCTGGATTCGAGGGTCCCCCGAGTCACCGGGATAACTGCATTTCGCGGACAGAATCCCACAAGAACTCACGGCGAACGGTGCCCCCATCATCATCGTCCTCGTAGTCGTCCTGGTCGTCGCCGTTGTCGTCGTCATCATCCTCGAGAACTGTTCTCCATTCGCGTTACATCTGAAATAAGCCGCGCGCGGACATGATACTTTCGCTTGAGGATCACTCGTAATATCGCGCCGAACGGCCCCCCTCCTTCCTCACCCTGGGCTGCGACCCACCCCCGTCAGCTCCGGTGAGCTTCCGGTGAAGAGTCTTCGAGTCCCTCCCCCCCCTGGTCGGTTCAAACGTTAATCGGCGATTTTTCAAGGACCCGACATCCGGCTATCTCGACCCCCTTAACACCCCCCCCCCCCCAACCAACAGACCCTCCCGCCTCACCACCCCTGAGAGTACGCTCTTAATTGGAACGTCGGGATAACGAGATTTGAATTTGGAATAGGGACCGCGACTCGAACACACATACAGACGCATACCGGGTTGACGTCGTTGATCCAGCGGGAACATCACCTCGCCTCGTCCACGCGGAGACACGCGTCCCTATCCGGCCCTTGACCCTCCTCCTCGGACCCTAATCCGGCAGCCCACAGAAGTTCCTTTGCCGCGTGGCCGTCGTCCGGAGAACGCCAACCAACGAGATAAACAAGCCCTGCTTCGCGCCTGCATCGTAATCTATGCAGGCCTAACTCGACTGGCCGGAAAACACAGTGACTCGAAGTTCTGACCGGCGAAGGGCAGTGCAAGTGCCGCTGCGAACTCTCGTGCAGTGTTTTTTTTTTTGCTATTGGCACTCAACGGCTCGGACGCGTTGTTGAAGTGTTTCGGGGAGAAGAACGGTTTCGCGGGTGGAACGGAAGAGGAGGAGAAGGGTTTGTGAGAGTTGTTGGGGAAGATAGTCTCGGGATCGACAGTGTTTTGGCCCTGGACAACTGGAATTGTCGCAAAAGGACTAATTGCGGTGGGACACCTGTGCAATTTCTTTCTTCGGCTAAGAAGAACACTGGGAGGGTCGACAGTGTTGTCCTCCTACCCAGCTGGACTTGTATCAAGCGCATCAACTAAACTTCTGCAATCAACGATCCTAGTAACTATCACAAAAGTAGCAGAAGAAGAGACGAGGTGCGATCGTTTGATTAGTTGACCAAGAAAGACAGTCAGACGATCAGCAATGGCTGGCTTCTATCCAGCTGGACTTGTCTGAAGCTCAACAACTGGACTTCTGCAATCAGCGATCCTAGAATCTATCCAAAAAGTAGCAGAAGAAGAAGGCGAGGAGTGATAGTTTGATTAGTTGCCCAAGACAGTCAGAATATTAGTGGTGCTATTATCCAGCAGGACTTGCCTCAAACACATTAACGGGACTTCTGCAATCACCGATCCTACAAACTATCCAAAAAAGTAGCAAGAGAAGAAGGCGAGGAGTCATTGTTTGATTAGTTGCCCAAGAAAGACAGTCAAAGGAGCAGCAGTGTCTTGCTACTATCCAGCTGGACTTGTCTGAAGCGTATCAACTAGACTTCTGCAATCACCGATCCTAGAAACTATCCAAAAAGTAGCAGAAGAAGAAGACGAGGAGTCATAGTTTGATTAGTTGCCCAAGAAAGACAGTCAGAGGATTAGCGGTGCCCCTATCCAGCTGGACTTGCCTCAAACACATTAACTGGACTTCTGCAATCCACCGTCCTAAAAACTGTCCAAAAAGTAGCAGAAGAAGAAGGCGAGGGGTGATCGTCTGGTTGGCTGCCCAAGAAAGATAGTTAGCGAATAAGCAGTGTCGTGCTTTCTATCCAGTTGGACTTGCCTCAAGCACAGCATCTGGATTTCTGCAATCACCGATCCTAGGAGCTATCCAAAAAGTAGCAGAAGAAGAAGGCGAGGGGTGATCGTCTGGTTGGTTGCCCAAGAAAGACAGTTAGAGGATCAGCAGTGTCGTGCTTTCTATCGAGTTGGACTTGTCTCAAGTACAGCAACTGGATTTCTGGAATCACCGATCCTAGCAACTTTCCAAAAAGTTGCAGAAACAGGAGACGAGGAATTGTGTGACCGCGTACCTATCATCAACGATTAGTATCTGCACATTCGTCATTAACCATCGGTATCGCACATCAGCCATCACAACGAGGACCAGCACGTCAGTCATCAACAACCGGTATCGGCAGCACCCTCCACCAACATCCCTAGCAAAAATTCCGCTCCATCAGCGCGAATTACTCTTCAGTGGGAATAACCCAATCAAGCCTAAACAGATCCAAACACCGGCAAGGCTTTCTGGCCGAAGTCCGCGTAACCGAGAGCTCTCAACCGAGCAAAAGGAGAGTCCGCGGAGCGGCTAATCGTTCCAGGGTTGATCGTTGTCAGTGGCAGCCAATGTCGTTATCGTAGGGGAACAAGGCGGAGGCGAGGAGCCCGGGAATATCTGTTGCGCTGACCCCGAAAAGGTCACACCGGCATCATCCTGGCTAACGACTTGTCCGGTGGTAGCGGCCCCGGTGGCGGTGTGGGTTCCGTCGGAAGTGGTGGTGGCGGCGGCGGCGGTGGCGGTCTCTCGACCACCGCTCTCAGCCTTGATCATCAACAGTTCAACATATTCCCGGCCATATTCAGCAGACAATTAAATTTCTCCGCGGCCGCTGCCAATTGCGGCCAGAACAAGCTGATGGACGAGCTAAGGCCGAATCTTGGCCTTCTTGGCGTCGGCCTAGTCGAGAACGATACCTTCCACATTAATCACAATCAGGAGAAGAGAAAGTGCAGCAGCGCGAGCTCGAACGAGCAGGACTTTGGACTGTACGGGGTGCATCAAGGCCTCGAGTCCAGTCCACCGACCACCGCATCGACACCTGGCCGGAATAGCGTCGGCAATGCCAGTAACGTCGGTGAGCATTTATACGGTTAGTTTTCTCACGGCTCGCAGCTTCTCTCTCTATCTGTCTCTTCAGGTTTCTTCATCCAGAAACTTCTGCTCGTTATGTCCATCCGATTTCTGCCTCGGCAGACTTCCCGTCACCCTCTACCAATCCTGCAACCCACAAAAAGTCTGAAATAATTCGGAAAAGCAGCACTCGTCTGACCAGTCGAGTTCAATCATTGTCGTTGCTGCGGAACAATTCATTCCGGGCTCAAAGTTGGGTTGAAAGCTAAGAAAATCGTAGAAAAATCGGTATGAAGTCGTAGAAAAATCGGTGTGAAATTCAAGCCGGAGAAAAATCGGTTCGGAATTGAAGTCTGAGAAAAATCACTTCGAAATTGAAGTTGTAGAAAAATCGATTTGAAGTTTAAGCAGTAGAGAAATCGGTTTGAAATTGAAGTAGTAGAAGAAGCGGTTAGAAATTAATGTCGTAGAAAAATAGATTTGCAATTGAATTCTGAGAAAAATCGATTTCAAATTGGAGTCGGAGAAAAATCGTTGCAATTGCAGTCATAGATTAATGACTTCGCAATTGAAGTAGAAAAATAGGTTTGAAATTGAGGTCGTAGAAAAATTGACTTGGAGTTGAATTTTGAGAAAAATCGGTTTGAAATTGAAGTCGTAGAAAAATCGTTTTGAAATTGGAATCATAGAAAAGTCGCTTTGAGATTGACGAAGAAAAAATTGGTTTGAAATTGGGATCGTAAAAAATCTGTTAAAAAATTTACATAATGAAAAATCGGTTTGATATTGAAGGCTCAAAAAAATCGGTTTGGAATCGTAGAAAAATCCTATTGGAATTGAAGTCGTAGAAAAATCAGTTTCGAATTAAAGTCACAGAAAAATCCTATTGGAATTTAAGTCGTAAAAAAATCCTATTGGAATTGAAATAATAAAAAAACCTGCATGTATATTGCGTTTACTATTACACTGCATGTACATTATGGTTATTATCATTATTATCATCAATATGACTATAACAATTGGTATTTTATAACTGTTATCCTTACTACTATCATCTTGATCATCAAAGCTACAATTGCGATGGCTATTATTATTATCATCATTACAATCCTCAATATTGCTACCATTATTACTATTATTATTCTTACGGCCTTTAAAAATGAAGCTTACAAATTAGCCTTCGAAATTCGTTTTCGCCCACGTAAGTACAATGAATCAGGTGCGAAAAAAAATGCCAAAAAGAGGCGTTAAATAATCCGAGAGAACAAGCGGTCGAAAAATGATCAACTTTCTCGTCCGGACAATGTAATACTCGAGATAGACGAATTTTCCGGCTGTTGAATCTCGAGTGTGTACTAAATACGTGTGTGGCACGCGATGTTGGACGGGGTCGAGCTTTATACGTTGACAATACGAGTACATGCAGGGGGACTTTAGGGGACGAACCATATGGTTGTACCTGTTCATGGGCTATTATTATGCTGTCTGGTGGGGTCGACAGAGAGAAAGAGAGAGAGAGAGAGAGAGAGAGAGAGAGAGAGAGAGAGAAGCTCCAAAGTCCTTCGGTGAGGGGAAGTTGAGAGCGCTCCTGGGGCGCAGGGGGAGGGGGGGGGGTTGATAAGCGCTAATGTGACAGGATGCGTACACGAATTTCGGATCGAGAGAGCTCCATGGAACAGCCGGCTATACAGCCTCCAACGCCTACGATTTTTTCTCTCCTCTCTCCCCCTGTCTTTCTCTGTCGCTCTCCAGCATAAATCCAACACTCGCCACAAGTACACAAATTTTCGGTCTCCGAAAGGGTGCCCCTTCGTCTTTTGTTCGACTGAAACACTTACTCGAATTTCTCGAGCATTATGGTCTAATATATCGTCGCAAAAGCAAATACGAATTCATCCGTCGACAAACACTTCGTACGACTCTTTAACGCGTCAAAATATTTATTCTCTCTCTCTCTCTCTCTCTCTCTCTCTCTCTCTCTCTCTCTCTCTCTCTCTCTCTCCCTCTCTCTCATCGCTTGATAATTGGTCCCTGGTGATTTGTCATTAGTCTTGATGATTTGTTTGTCATTTATTTAGGATTAATTCTTTTTTTATTTATTTGCTGCACATTCATCTATCATTTTAATATTATATCACTATGTATTTGCTCCCCTTTGTAATTAGATATCTATACTAATCACTAATTATTTTGCATTATTTATTATTTACTAATAACTTATCTTGATGGTGCGTGATAAAACATCGTGTCGAAATTGCCAAAATTGATTTTTAGCATTGAAAAGGTGATTGACAACCATTAGGGTTTGTTTGGTGAGCTTACAGAGTGTGTCATTGCAAGTAAAATGCTTTTTTTTTAAATGTCGCGCGACAAAAATTGGCCGAGATATTCGCGTTCAAAGTCCAAGTACTGAGCAATTGCACAGTAGTCGCGTGACGCGCGTGCAAGCCGGATAGAGCGCGACTTTGAATCCACCTTCGGATAAGTGAATATTTTTTTCTTAAAATATTTTTTTTTTCAGAAAAAAATAATGAACACGGAGACTCGCTTTGCAAATGGATTAAACAACTTAATAGTTTTTTGTTGTTATTTAACACTTGAAGAAAAAAAAATCGCGCGTGAAAAACTACTGTCATTGTTTACTGACAAGGAACATCACTTAAGTGTCCGTCTTCGATTTTATTGAAACTCATATATGTGATAAAGCATTGAAAACTATTAAACACGTATTTTTTTTTGCTCGCCGGAAAAACGGTCTTAAGGGGGGGGGGTCGTTTTGCAGTTTTACCGCCAAGCAGGCTACCGATCTGAGTGGAACAAAAACCAAAATTCTTCTAATGCAAAGCGATGAGAAATTCACTATGGAAGTATGGAAAAGAATATAAATTAAGGGGTGCCACATGGTTTCCCCTTAAAGCCGCTTTTCCGCCGATAAAAAATACTTGTCTAATAGTTTTCAATGCATTATCACATATATGAGCTTCAACAAAATCGAAGGCGGATAGTCAAGTGATGTTCCTTGTAGGAGTCGAACTTTGAACGCAAATATCTCGAACAATTATTGTCGCACTACATTTAAGGCCTTAGGCCACAGAAACGGGTATAAAGTCATGTGCAAAAATTTAACAATTTTTTTTTCGTATGAAAAAATGATTCACTCATAAAATTAATTTCACATCCATTTAGTATGAGTATCAAGCTGTTAGAAAAAATATGTATATATATTTCTTTTCGATGTACAAAATGGCCGACTACTCGAAACTTCTCGAAACAGTTTTTTCCAATTGGCGTGACAAATAACTTCAACAATTTTCATCTCGATTTACTTCAAATTTAAAAGTTATGTTCCTAATTGCATTTCGCAGGGAAGTACGTACGGAATTTCTGATTAATCAAAAACTTTTCATTTTATGAGCAGTTTATGAGCAGTTATAACGAAATTTTTCACTGAAAATTCATTTCTTAAGTTCAAATACCTACAACTTTTGAATAAAACAATATTTTTTTTAATTCCGTACGTACTTCTCTAGGTATTCTAATGTAGGTTGACGAGATTTTTTTTTGTTCTAGGTAAAAAATTATGGTACTAAATGTCACGCCGCGGAGCGCCTAAAAAATAGAAAATATTAGTACTCGGCCATTAAGTACAACGAAAAAAATATATATATATTTTTTCTAACAACTTGATATTCATAATAAATAGATGTGTAATTAATTTTATGAGTAAATCACTTTTTAATACGAAAAAAATTGTTAAATTTGCACATGATTTTATACCCGTTACTGTGGCCTAAGACCTTAAAAGAAAGCGTTTTGCTTGCAATGACATACCCTATATGCTCACCAAGGGAACTCTTATAGTTTGGAATCTCCCTGTATATATATATATATATATATATATATATATATTAGGGTGTGCGGAAAAAAATCGATACTTTTTTTTCGGTTGCATCCACCAAAAAAAGGTGAATTAAGGTAAAAAAAGAAGAATCCTCGAAGGAGAGCTCAAAAAAAAATTATTTCGAACGGCGCATTGCATTTGAATACTTTCCATAAGAATAACACAGGAAAATATTGGCACTTCTGAACATCGTAGTAAAACTCTTCAGAAAAAAATCTCACAAAAATGTCATTAAGATATTCTGATAGAGAATTGAATTCCCTACAAAAAAGTTCCTACGAACAATTAGCTTAGAACAACTGTTCAAGTGGTATCGCTGTCTGAAATTAAATTTTTTATTTAAGCGACGTGCGCGCCATGGCACACGCTGCGAGTAATTTTGCACTCGGAGTGCAAAATCCCAAGCTTCACACTAAGGCCACGAACGGGAAACCGCTACATTTTCCCCTCATTTTGGCCTCGAATCAAGATCTGTCACTGCTACAAAATTTCATTCGTTATTGCAAAGTGAATCCTGTAGTAGGGGAGGCTGCCTCGAAAAAATTAGCTAGTCACTTGTGGTACTTTAACGAGAAAATTGATGCTTTGTCGTTTTTTGACAATGCTGTGCCCATAAGTGTGAAGGCAAAAATGGTACAAGCTCTGCAATCTCAAGAAAAATCCAAAAATCCTTGCGAGTGAGTAATTGTTAAAAAAATGATTGGGAAATGGTGCTGAAAAAAGACATAAGCGATTTCGTCACTCAAGAATCCTTATTTCTTTTCCAGCAATTCAATTTACCTCATGATTTTTTGAGAGTAAATATTGAATTATGGCCGGAAAATGTCATTTATTTAAGTTGCTTAGATTTTTTTAACCCAAAAGTCGTTAATAACGTAGCCGAACGTCGTGTCACTTTGATAGAAGCATATAACGGTTCATTAACAAAAAACGAAGAGCAGCTACAATATTTATTGGGCGTAGTGCAAAATCATCGACAGAAATAGCCTAATTGCAACAAACAGACTCTTAAGAAAAGGAACGATGATTATCAAGCATTATAATGTAAAAACAAATTATTTTATCTTATTAAACCAAATTAATTGAATAAAACTTTTCGAAACACGATCAATGATGGACGTCGTTTCTTTTATATTTCTTGTTGTACTTGATTCTTTTTTGTATCAGAGAAATATTTTGAGAACGATTCCATGCAAATTGTATGTTAGAGCAGAACATTCTCTACAAAAAAAACCCCAAAAAGTTTTTTCGTAAAGCGAAAAATTCGATTTTTACAGCCTCTCGAATTATTTTTTTTCTATTAATTCAATTTCAGACAGCGATTCCACTTGAACGGTTGCTCTGAGCTAATTTTTCGTAAAAACTTTTTTGTTAGAAATTCGTTTCTCCATGAGAATATGTTAATGACATCTTTGTGTGATTTTTTCCTGACGAGTTGCACTACCACATTCAGAAATCCCAATATTTTCCTGGGTTATTCTTATGGAAAATATTCAAATGCAATGCGCCATTCGAAATAATTTTTTTGTGAGCTCTCCTTCGAGGATTCTTCATTTTTTACCTTAATTCACCTTTTTTTGGTGGATGCAACCGAAAAAAAAGTATCGATTTTTTTCCGCACACCCTAATATATATATATATATATTTATTTATTTATAAGGTATATATATACACATATATATATATACATATACTGAAGGTAATGCATAGTACAAAGTTCTTCGTGATTTTCCTCATGTATTATTCCCGCGCTCCGGTTGGAACGAAATTTGCATAGCTTACCCGGTTCATCGCTAGTGAAAATGCCCCCAAGGTCCGCCTTGCCAATTGGCTTAGTGTTAGAGATCCCCAACCTCCTCGGCACATACGCGCATACATTTTACACCATGCACCTTCTCTCTCTCTCTCTCTCTCTCTCTCTCTCTCTTTCTCTCTCTCTCTCCCTCTCCCTCTCTCTCTTTCTTTCACTCAAAATTTATCATTTCCGGTTGCAATATCTCCCAACAGATTTGCGATTCATACCGGTATTCGATATGAATTTTCGGTCTTCGATATGAATGTCTGCGGCGTCGAAGCACCTGTCGATTAAAGTGGGTCGATTTATTGCTGGTGTGCAATTGATCGCCCGATTTTTCGTTATTTTTCGCCGTCTTTCATCTTCTGTCGGTTTATCGATGAGCGAAAGAATGACGAATGGATGAACGATGATTGGGAATTATTCGATGATACATTAACGAAGTGTATGAGCATCGACGGGAACCGGAAATGAGGAAAAGTTATTACATTCTCGTCGAATAGAAAAAGAATGCCGGAAATGAGAGCGAGAAAGGAAGAATGAAGCTGAGCTGGCTGGGACAGAGTTTGGCCTTATTGGAGATTAAAGGTGTATTCTTGGAGATCGATTTTATTTGATTTGTTTTTGTTTTTTCTTGGTCGCAAGATTTCATATCCGGAGGATGATGAAATTATTTTTATGCAGGCCACAGTCCTGATGGGAATTGTAGCGCGATGAAGTGGAGACCAGTAAGGGCTGATTATCAATTATCATTATAATGAATAATCAATTTTTTATGTGTACAAATTGCTCTTAAGTACTTGACTTTAGGTATTCTTTCTGTGGACTCTTCCTAGATACTCGTCGTAGATAGTCTTCCTAATTGCTCTTTCTGAGTATTATTCTCGAGTACCTTTTTCTAGATAGCTCTCCAGATACTTTTTGCACTTCTCACCTACTCTTCCCAACCGCTCGTTACTATAACCCAAAATCGGTGCCACAACAGAACACCTCCACCAGCCTCGTTAGCCCACAGCAACAACGAACCGTCGCTCATCGGAAAATCAGACGCGATAAATGCTCCCTTTATCATTGTCACTCGCAATATTCTCGTCGCAGCCACACGACAATTGTAATCCGTTTCAGCTGCGGTGTCCCGAAAGAGGGCAGCTGCTTCGAGCAGCGAAGATCGGTTGACCGTGTCCGTCGCTATCGCGGTAACTCGACGGCGCATAGACGCGTCGTTGAAATGTCGCTCGGTAATTAATTCTCCGTACACTCGGTACGGTGGCCGGAGAGTTTCGACGCGCGGGGGTGGCTCGACAGATGGTGGTCCCGTGGATGTTCTCGCCCGCGGCTACGAGGCAGAAGAGTGCACGTCCCGTTGGGATGTGTTGCCGATCGTGAATGCGTACTTGTCGACCCCTTTGGTTGACGGAAATTTTGCAACCGCTCGTCGCCCCTCTTTCATCCTTGCGGCCATTGTCATCCGTAAGTGACAGTTCCAACGTCGTCCTAGTTATCGTCGAAACGCTATGAAGATCATCCCATCCGACAGCAGTGGCCGCCTTGCTTCGGCGGTCTCGTCGAGGAACGTTGACCAATACTCGGGCCAATACTCGGATGGGTGACCGGTCAGCCGCAGCTTGCGCAGAACTCCGCTAGGTTTGTCTTCCCAAGCGGAAATATCGCCATCAAGTGTAGGGCTCAAAGTGAAAGAAATCTTCGAAGTCCTAAAGCGCATAGGAAAGGACATCTAAAAGCAATCTAACAACAATGACGACCCAAGATTGAATATGCGACGATCACGCGTCGAGTTAACGTCGCGGGGGGGCGGACGAGAGGGGTTGACATCCCACGCGTATGATACAACGTTCCATCTGCATAAGATGCGTCTGTGAGCACGATCATGCCTGACGAGACGTTTCCGGATGAACTTGACCGAGTTCCCAGGTGGAGTAGGTGGAGGATGAGGAGCAGGAGGAGAGATGTATGAATGGGGTAAACGGGGCAAGGCGCGTGTAAAGTGGACAGCATTCGTCCTCGAACATTGAATCAGCATGTAACATGATTAGGTCATTAACGCCCTAACCGAGTTAGCATAGTGCGAGGAACTTGAAGCTCCCTCTTGCCCTTTCCCCTCCCGCCCTTCGTCTCTCTCGCTACCTTCTTCCCTTGCGAGGACACCATTGCCCTCTTGTCCTTGCGCCAGTCGTTCACCGTATCCTGCTAGCGTAGGTGTGTACACATCAGTCATGTGTCTCCCGCGTTCAACAATCTCGTTATCCTTCCTCCCGTCACAGTTGACACTTTCGTGGAAACTGGTGCGTCTCGACGCATGGTCGATTTCCGATCCTCGAGGTCAACCTCAAGGAATGTGACCTCAAAGACCGGAAGACAACCTTCACGGTCGGAAGTCGACTTCTGCGCCCGGAGGTCGATCTTCACGGCCGAAAGTCGACCCCCGAAATCGGAAGTCAACCTCTGAAAGCGGAAGTCGTTCTCTGGAACCGGACGTAGACCTCCAAGACTGAAAGTCGACCGATCCACTCGCAAAGACTCGGCCAACGACACTTACGATATAATGGCCAATATCTCCGGTTAATTAGGATGATCGCTATTGTTATTGTCGCGGACATTGATCGAGGACTATTAAAAAAGAACAACGATTATGTGGCTCGTTTTTTTGCTTGTTTGTTCATCAGGAGCAGAGGGAGCCTTCAAAAAATTGAAACCGGAACCCTGTACGGCGAGTCCCCACATTGGCCACACACCAACCACAGCCAGCTGTCCCACGCCTGCACGACGACGACACAGGACTACCTTCACACAGGTTAGATATATAGACGTGTGAAATGGTGGATAATAACACTTGCACAGCTTGCCTCTTTTTCCGTGCGTTATTTCGGGGTTTCCATTAAGGAGTGAGATGCAGTCAGAGGCATGAAAAACTTTTTATGTTATATTTCAACTTGACTTGTACACATTTTCAAAGAAAAATATTGATTATTTATAAAAATATGACCATCTTTGTCGGACCCCCTTCGGACTGTAGTGCTTTGCGGTGACCATCATAACATTTTAATGGATCATCTGAAATAAAAAAAAAAAACTAAAAAAATCATTAGTTTAATAATAAATCTAGTCCTTAATCGAAGTTTTATTTTAGTTAACAAAATGGCGGCTTCCGACAGATAACTTTCGATTTTCGACAAAAAATCACTCGTTTATTGTTTTAAAAAAATAGAAATTTTCAACGAAAATGAAAATCCTTCACTGAAAAAAAAATTCAGTTGGTTTAACAAAATGTATCTTTAAATACGTTCAACTTGATTTTTGATTGGCATAACAAACATTTTGTTAATCTAACGATAGTTTTAGTAGTGTGAACTGTAGCTTATTTAGCTACAGTTTATCCAGTTTACGGATCTTACATTTAGTCTTCGAATCTGATCCGATATCGGACTAGATCCCGACTCGGAGCCCGGGATACAAGTCAGAATCCAGCTGTATCCCTGCCAAAAATAGTTTTAGTAGTGTGAACTGTAGCTTATTTAGCTACAGTTCACACCACTAAAACTATCGTTAGATTAACAAAATGTTTGTTATGCCAATCAAAAATCAAGTTGAACGTATTTAAAGATATATTTTGTTAAGCCAACTGAATTTTTTTTTCAGTGTTCGATTAAGGACTAGTTTTTAGTGCTATCAATGAGCACATCAAATTTAATCGAAATCCATCGAGTGGTTTTTCAATGATAGTGGTCACCGACTTGAAAAACATAGTTTCGAGAAATACGCGTTTATAGTTTTTCGATGTGGATACGGTATTATATGTTCGTAAAATTTTGAGCTCGATGGATGAAGCAAAACTTTTTTATGTATTTTGATTCGCTGAATCGGAATAACACATTTTTTTTGCCGAAAAGTCGAGCATTCAATTATTTATAGCCAATTGTTAAAACAATTTTTCAAAAAATTAAAGTTTTTCAGGATGAATTATTTTTTTTTTAAATATTTTGGGCAATTTTAAAACGCAAGTATTTTTTATAAAATTTCGCTAAAGTTCATAGTTTTTGAGTAATACATTTTTGAAAATTTCTGGAAGAGTTTTCTAACTTTACACTTGATTTATGTATGGAAATAATAATTAAAAAATTACATCGAATCATCAATTCCTCGCCCATACAATAGGGCTTCTGCCGATGTGGAAGCTTCCAAAATATCAATTTGTTGTTTTCTTCAAAGTATTCTGCCTTCCCGGGTATTAACGTTTGCGCGTTTGTCAGCCACGTCTATACGTTGAAAATAGACGTGGCCCCTTCACTAATTGTGGGATACCCCGGAAACTACCCGTGCAGAAATTTTGGCAGGGATACAGCTGGATTCTGACTTGTATCCCGGGCTCCCAGTCGGGATCTAGTCCGATATCGGATCAGATTCGAAGACTAAATGTAAGATCCGTAAACTGGATTCCATTAGGGATCCAGAACCGGATCCTTTAATGACTCTAAATAGATTCTCCATGGAATCATTGAGGAATCTGGGAAGGATCACGGGTGAATACAGGCTGAAATAAAATGTCAAAAATGGAATTATGACATGTTAAATTTATTATAAAAATAAATAACATGTATAAAGTTTTGGTGCATTAAACTATCCCCGGGAAAAAAAGATCATATCTGAACATATCTGAATCATATCTGTAGAATCAGATATGATCAGACAAGAGATTTAGTCATATCTGTTCATATAGTGTCATGACAGATCATGTATGCTTATATCTGAGCATATCTGTAGAATCAGATATGATCAGACAAGAGATTTGGTCATATCTGTTCATATAGTGTCATGACAGATCATGTATGCTTATATCTGAGCATATCTGTAGAATCAGATATGATCAGACAAGAGAATTGGCTATATCTGTTCATATAGTGTCATGACAGATCATGTATGCTTATATCTGAGCATGTATGATCATCCCGAGAAAAAATTATCAGACCAAATCACATCTGATTATATCTGGATTATATATGATCCAGATATGATTGATCATATCTGGATCTTGTCTAATTATGCATAAGAAAAATGGCCATATCAGAGCATACATGATTAGATTTGACGATATCAGAGCATGTATGATTAGATTTGACGATATCAGACCACCCGGGAAAAAAAGTTCATGCCCGAGTGGATATGTTCATATATGTTTCAGATATTGTCATATATGTTTCAGATATCGTCATATATGATTCAGATATTGTCATATATGTATCAGATATATTTATATCTGACATTTTACAGTATCATATATAATTAGGTCTGATCATATTCCACATCACATATGCTTAAAGAAGATCATATCTGATCACATATCCCGGGGAAAATGGTCATATCTGAGCAGATATGCTCATGTAGGTGTTTATCTGCAACATAAATGAATCTGATCTGATCATGCATGGTCAAAGATGAACATACATGTATTTTTATGCGCTCAGGGGTAGCTGTATATCTGGTCAGATATGATCGCGCATAAGTAAATATGTGCAGATATGAATTTATAGCTGAACATGTCTGCCCATATGTGGTCATGTCTAACCAGATATAGTACAATTCACGACTACATTCGAGCTCACACATGAATATACTTAAATATGTGCGCGCATGCATGAACATATCCAACCAGGTATGGATGAATACGTTCAAATATGAATCAATTGATGAAATATGAATCAATTGATTCATATTTGATTAGATCTGATCACACGTGGGCAAGCATGTTCAGCGATGATCATGTAGATCCAATTGGATGAATTCGAGTATAATTCCATATCTGGGCAGATACAATCGTACATGGGCAAATATTTTCAGACCTGATCATGCACGAGTTGGGTTCGGGTGCGTATTCATCCATACCTGGTTGGATATGTTCATGCATGCGCGCACATTTTCAAGTCTATTCATGTGTGAGCTCGAATGTAGTCGTGAATTGTACTATATCTGGTTAGACATGACCACATATGGGCAGACATGTTCAGCTACAAATTCATATCTGCACATATTTACTTATGCGCGATCATATCTGACCAGATATAGAGCTGGAGATATATAGAGCTGCAGATACTGAGCGCATAAAAATACATGTATGTTCATCTTTGACCATGCATGATCAGATCAGATTCATTTATGTTGCAGATAAACACCTACATGAGCATATCTGTTCAGATATGACCATTTTCCCCGGGATATGTGATCAGATATGATCTTCTTTAAGCATATGTGATGTGGAATATGATCAGACCTAATCATATATGGTACTGTAAAATGTCAGATATAAATATATCTGATACATATATGACAATATCTGAATCATATATGACGATATCTGAAACATATATGACAATATCTGAAACATATATGAACATATCCACTCAGGCATGAACTTTTTTTCCCGGTCAGTAAAGAAAAAATTTGTCCAAAGATTCAAATGGCAGATCACGCTCATCGCGAGATTTTGATGCGAATTAAAAAAAATTCACATCAAAATCTGTGAATGCAAATGTATTGACAAGAAATTATAAATACAAAAAAATTCACAAAATTAGTTGTGAATTTTTTCGTATTTAAGACAAATTAAAATCAAATTCAAAATGATTAGATTAAAATTTGCGCCAAAAGTGAGTTCGTACGTATTTTGAGAGAAAACATTGCCTCGAGGCAAAGAAATTTTTGCACATAACTTTTTGTGCGAACATTTCTTTGCCTCAACAAAATGTTTTCTCTCAAAATACGTTTACACACTTGTGGTGTAAATTTTAATATAACTGTCGTGAATTCGATTTTTATTTTCTTCAACTTGAGGAAATTCACAACTCATTTTGTGATTTTTTTCATATTTATAATGTAATATTTGAAACTCACAACTTTTTTTGCAAAAATTTCTTTGCCTCGACGAAATGTTTTCTCTCGATTTACGTAAGAACTCACGGTTCGTGTAAATTTTAATCTAATCATTGTGAATTTGATTTTAATTTGTCTTAAATACATGTTTATACCCACCGACATGTCGGTGGGTATAAACAGAGCCTTATTCCCCAAAACCGGTATCCCGGTTAGAATCCAACTTGCATCAGTATCGGAATATGTACGACGACGATGGCATAATTTTGAAAATTTTGGCGTCATGTGTATTTTCGGTATTACTATGTAATTCCTATCTATAGATAGGAATCTATAGACAGAAATTCCTATCTATAGGTAAAAATTCCATAGTAATACAGAAAATACACGTGACGCCAAAATTTTCAAAATGATGCCATCGTCGTCGTACATATGCCGATACTGATGCAAGTTGGATTCTAACCGGGATACCGGTTTTGGGGAATCCATGACAAATCCTGATCGGGATTTGATCGGACATAGGGTATCCCGGTCAAAATTTCTGCATGGGTATTCATCGGATTGACTTTACATTTTCAGGGAATATTTTCGAAACATCATACTTCAAGAAAATGTATAAAAAAATTGATTTTTTAAAAATATTCTGACTGCATCTCACTCCTTAAGGCCTTAAGCCACTCTAGAGGCTGAAAAATAGGTTTTTTGGGTTTTTTTTTTCAGAAAAACTACAAGATAAATCGAGATTACAAAAAAGGGTCTTTATCATACATATCAGTGACTGTATACAAGAATTTTTTGGAAGCGATTAATTTCAAAATGACGGCTGCGCAGCATTTATCTCAAAACTGCATTTTTTAAGTTGGCCGGAAACATAACTCAGACAATTTTCAACCGGTTCACTTGAAATGTTGAATATATCTTGAAAAATAAATTGTCTATGGAAGTACGTAGGATTTTTTTATATTGCATAGTTCATTTGTTATTAACAATTATCTGACGATTTTTTAGGCAAATTTTTGGAAAGTGAAAAATTTTGTCAGATAATTGTATCTCCAAAGTGGCCTAACCCCTTAACATACACTTGTTATCTTAAAATCAATAACATACAGTATTGACGTTTGAAATTGGCCTTCAATTGAGGGGTCTGCATAAGCTTGGGACCCTAAAAAAGAGTCGATTTTCAATATTTTTTTTGATGAGAGTATTGGACTGACGATGTCGGGATTTTACACGCAATTTATATATCGTCCTGCCAGGTGTGAGCTTTCCTTAAATTGAAAAATATTGATGACCAATGAAGTTATTATTATTTAAGACTTTATATACACTTGTAGCGGGCGAAGGGACGTGATTATCTTGATTTTTTTTCAACGGGACAATAGATGTTTATCGAAAAACTGTGAGCAACATCGATTAGTACATAATTTCACGTACTTGTACGAGTTTTGAAATTCAAAAATATTTCAAAATGGATATCCAGCGGAACTCCAGCTGTCCCCCACGAGCGCCTTCTTTTGAGCATCAGTTGCGGTGGACATGATAACTCGAGAACGGTTCATCTGAAATCAGAATTTGAAATAGATTTCAATAGCATACTGCATTCGCTTGGGCCTCCACAGAGGATTTGTAGAAATTTGTATTTTAACAAAAAATTCATTTTTCGAAGTGCTAAATTTTTGGTTTTTTTGTTACAAATATTTTTTTAACAATATTCAAAATCCTTCGTCCAGACACTAGCTATTATCATAATAAATAAGTGGTATAAATTTGGTATGGATCGGATTAATAGTTTTTTAATAATCGTGTCCACCGCAAAGGTGTTTTTCAAAAGAGACGAGTCTGAGATAATCGCGTTTAAGATTCAAGTATGTTACTTTTACTTTTAAAGTTAATTTATTCATACTAACATGGAGTCGTCGATGCCAAGGCCATACAGTAATCCTTCTGCATCCTCTGCAGCCCCTAAAACATTGATTTGATACTGCCTACGAGCCATTCTTCCTTCTCTTGTGGCTGCTTGCGCTTGCTGCTCGGCAAGCGTAACACGCTTAGTGCGGTTGAAACGCCTATAACTGCGAATCTAATGTTCCGATTTTTATTAAATTTGGTGAGAATATTCTTGAGATATTGTACTTAAATAATATGCAATCAAAAATTTTTCCTATTCTTCGACCATCACGAGTGTATATAAGGCCTTAAGGGGCCAGTCCACTTTTAAGCCACGAAAAAGGCTATTTTCGCAATTTTTTGAGGATTTTATAAAAGACATGAATATAAAAGTTGCTTGGCTTGATAAATAAAGTCTTGAAATACATAAAAAAATGTTTAATTCATTTTTATTCATTAAGTACAAAAACTATAGTTTACCGTAATGCCTCAAAAATAGGTGGGCTAGGTAGCTCCATCACAACTCGGGAACGGCTTGTCTGAAACAAAAAATCAAAGTCCATTCGATTCAGTATGACACCAGCTACAAAATGACCCTCGGATATAAAGTTTTATCGAAAAATAAAAAAAATGACAGATGAATAACGAAAAACAGTATTAAAAAACGCGTTTTTTCGCAGTCTTTCGCAAAAAAAGAGTAAAAGTCAAAATTTTAGAATCATCGAGGGCCATCTTGTTGCGAATCATGATTACAATATGTGGTTCAAATTTCAAAAGAATCGGTTTATTAGTTTTAGAGATACGATGGAGCTAGATTTTGAAAACGTTTCGAGAAAAACGCTTTTGAAGTTTATACTATGATCGGCCGGTTCAGGTAACAAAAAATACTTAGAGAGCTCGGATTTTCATAAAATTTTGACACAATATTTCCGAATGTATGTACTTTCGACAACAGTAAAAAAAATGATTTTTTTTTTATTTTTAAAGTGGGCTGACCCCTTAAACAAAGTGTGCCGCTTTTGTTGCATGACCAAGCGGTGTAGGTGCTTCTGGCAACTAGGGTAATCTCTAATGAAAAATAAAATCATGTACTTTTAGTATAATAACAAAACTTTCGCATGACTGGGTAGTTTTTTGAAATTTTGAAAATTACGCAAATGCCAAGCCAATTGATTATTTATTACAAACGAATGAAGAAATCATCTGTTCATACAATAGAACATTTTATAAACTGCGTCATGTCCAAATTCGAATGGAATCGAATGGAATTCGAGAAAAACCGAAAAAGGGTAAATAGCAGCGGACGGTTCGCTGTAGCAACTCGAACCCTCACAAAAATCGTTACAACTCGTTCAATTTTTTCATTTTCCCCAAAATCTTTCTTGCAAATTGACGTTAAGACCCTAGGCTATGAAACTATGAAAACAAAAAATCGTTTTTTTTTTTATTTCCAACTTATGCAGACTCCTTAAAACGTTCATCAAAAACATATCCTTTCTTTTTCTGTAAAGGGCTAATCCATGAGAACGATGTTGAAAACATTTTTTTGACTCGGTGCATATATATATATAAATATATCTATATATATACGTGGTGTAACGAATTGATGATCAGTCAGTTGGAGAGAAAGAGAATGAGAGAGAGAGAGAGAGAGAGAGAGAGAGAGAGAGAGAGAGAGAGAGAGAGAGAGAGGAAGAATGGATAAAGAGGACGGATGGAATGTTGGAGAATGAAGAGGACAAGGTACAACTTCAACGCGGGTTCCAATTGTTTCGCAGGAGCAGCTGGCGGAATTGGAATCGGCGTTCGCGAAATCCCATTATCCGGACATATACTGCAGAGAGGAATTAGCGAGGAGCACCAAATTGAACGAGGCCAGAATCCAGGTGAGTCCCGCGAATTTATATATATATATATATATATATATATATATATATATATATATATATGTATGTATGTATGTATGTATGTATGTATGTATGTATAAGTACACTTACATACGCATATTCATATATATATATACCATATGCATGTGTGGTAAATCTGATGAGCAAGGAGATCTCTTCCCCGTTACAATTGCCCGAAAGTATTATGCGTACGCGAAGAGAGCAGCATACAAGAATGAATTACGCGAGCAATCTCTCTAATCTCGAACTCTTGATTATTAATTATCATGCGACGAACTATTTTGCTGCTCAAGTGTATAAAAAGATTGAAGCAATTTTTTTAGTCTTGGCAAATACTCGGCAGGATTTATATACGGGGTGTTAGGAAGGTCGATGCAAAACCTTAAGGGGGTGATAGGTCACCTCGTTAGGGAATATCTAGCCTAGGTTACCTTGGTCGAAAGTCTATGGATTTCGAGTTATGGTAAGTAAGACTTTAGGAAAATTTCCCAAAATTAGGTACTAACTCGTTCGTAATGTTCAAACAGACAATAATTGGTAACTAAAAACTCATTTGCGTCTTAGGTTAATGTGTATTCAATCGACCAAAACCAATACAATCATTGGTATTCACACAACTTACTAAATGGGACGTGTCGAATAATTCAAAACTTGTAAAAAAATACCCCTTATGTTAATGATATTTTTTTCTTAAATAGCATTAAGGGGCTATACAAGTGTGAACGCTGAAAATTTGCGTGATTTTCGGGAACTTTTTGGAAGAAAAGTACTCAATTATATGTTTCGGAAAATTAAGAATATGATTGACTATATTTGACCTATATTGCATAATTTTTTCATAGAAAAATATTGAGATCCAACCGACTTATGCGCCTTCGGAGGTGCCAAAAAAAAGTTCCTTCGCTGCTGACATGATTCCGGCCTATTGAGTAGTTGAAACCGAAAAAGGAAAAAATGTCGTTAAACTGGAAAGTATTTCCTGTACAATGACATAAGATTTTCCAAAAATATCAAAAACTCACAAAATGGCGTAGTTATGAAAAAAACGTCTGTTTTCTTGCCTACAAAATGGTCGTTTTTTTCAATGCCAAATCGTCAATTTTTATCCAATCAAAAATATCCTTCGTCATTATAGAGTAAATATATTCAAGAGTAATCAGTTCAAATTTCAAGTCAATCGGATAATTTCTCTTTGAGTTACAATGTCGGCAAATTTGAAAAATCTCATTCCGAGAAACAAGCGTTTGAAGATTTATCTATCGATTTTTGCGAGATAAAATGATATTGATATAAATGATATAAATGATAATAATATTTTTGAAGGAATAAACTGTCGAAAAAGGCAAAAAAATTATTTTTTGAAAGTGTCACACTGGTATAGGCCCTTCACAGATCACTCAACAGATTAACCAAAACAAGTTGAAAAATCGTATAAAAAAATAGCCTGCCCACATGACTGTTTGCGCGTTTATAATTCGACGACTACTTAATTAATAGTTTATTTTTTATTCCACTATTCCAGAGATTTATTTCAAGATATTTATTTATATACATCGAGATATGTTCGACACGATTAAGACAGTAGTCTGGTCTAGAGCGAGATTTTTGACGTCATTTTTGGGTTGGAATAACTTTTAAACCGTTGAAGTTATCTTGATGAAGTTTTACATGTGTATTTATTTGTTCCTTTGAGAATGTATCGACTTTAAAAAAAAATATTTTAAATAT
The DNA here is from genome assembly GCA_964007375.1 of Ophion obscuratus. NCBI lineage: Eukaryota > Metazoa > Arthropoda > Insecta > Hymenoptera > Ichneumonidae > Ophion > Ophion obscuratus. The sequence goes on along the minus strand of OZ023319.1, from coordinate 21,047,960 downwards.
TTTCATGTAGTTTTTTATTTTTTTACAACATGGTCCGCCGAAAACCGCCTCAATCGGCGCCCACTCTGGGTGATGTTGTATGCATCTCAAAATATATATATTGGGTTGGTACAAAAATCTTGCAACACGCAACACGAGTAAAAAAGAAAAATATTTTATTTTAACAATAAACGATTATTCAGTAATGTAGGCTCCCTCCGCATCTACAACTCTTGCCCAACGCTCTGGTAGACTTTGCACGCCCACAGACCATAATTCTTTTGATCGTGAATTAAGAAAGTCGTCCAATGTATTTTTGAAATCTGACAGATCATCAAATTTTTTATCCCGTAAATAGTTCTTCAAAGCTCGAAACAGGTGATAGTCGGTAGGTGCTAAGTCTGGTGAATACAGTGTGTGTGGTAGAATTTCCCATCCTAGCTGCGAAATAGTTTCTTGTGTCATCTTAGCGACGTGGGGTCGAGCATTGTCATGGAGAAGCCGAACGTGAAGACGTTTACGCCTTTTCTGTTTCATAATTTTAGCCCCTTTTTGCAGTTGTGCAGAATAAATCTCTGCCTGTATTATGGTGTTGGTTGGCAGAAATTCGTAATAGAGCATGCCATCAGAATCCCACCAACAACAGAGTAAAACTTTCTTCATTTCACGGGGCTGTTTAGGGGTCGGTTCTGGTTTGTCCCCTTTCGATAGCCACTGACGCTTGCGCGTGTGATTAACATACAAGACCCAGCTTTCATCCCCAGTGACTATTTCTTGAAGAAAATCCTTTCTTTGCGGACGATGCAGGAGTGAAAGACAGATGGACATGCGTGTTGCTTTGTTTGATTCGCTGAGATTGTGCGGTATCCAAGACGAATCAACTTTCCTATATCCCATCTCTTGTAAATGTCGAAGGATAGTAGGATGACTGCAGTTGAGTTTGTTGGCTAATTCTCGTGACTACTTATTAGGCTTTGCCTTTATAAGTGCTCGCAGTTCTTCATCGTCCACAATCGATTCCCTGCCGGACCTAGGTTTGTCTTCAAAAGATGTATCGCCAGAATGAAAACGCTGATACCATCGGGAGACCGTTGAATAATTAACTACATTAGCCTTGAACGCACTGCACATATTACGGGCTGCAGCTCTTACAGAATGCCCTTGCAAGAATTCGTAATATGGGATTGCTCGAAGTGCACGTTGATCCATCTTTGCTCATACTGACTCCGCGGAACATCTGACTCGCTAATATATCCTGCGGCATGGAAGGTTCTAGACCATTCTTGTATTTCCTATTCTCGAATGTTCTCGAACTTCATTATTAGGAAAAATATTTTAATTGAAAAAAAAGTGTTGCAAGATTTTTGTACCAGCCCAATATATATATATTCTCAATCTGTATGAATATTCTGAGCACTGGTACCAGAATTAGTACTTAAAAAATATTTGTTACAAAATGTTGGCCTGTTAAACTTTGATTAACGATATTTCATACATTTTCGGGTATTCGACGAGCTATAAAATGTGGACAAAATTATTGTTCGACTCAATTCTGCTACCAGTCCGCAGAAAGAGGCTACCGAGGGTATGTGCAAAATTTGAGCTCGATCGGTCAATTAGTTATCGAGATATCGTGGGCGCCAATTTGAAAAACATAGCTCTGAGATAAACGCGTTCGAAGTTTTGATACCGTTAGATGAAGTTTGCGCTCGGCTTGCTTATAATTTCTATTTGCTAATTTTTGAAATATCAATAAACGGTTGTCACGAGCATATTAAGAAAAGGTCTAAGGAATAATAAAATGAAGAAAAAAAATCGATTTTGTCAAATTTCTAGACCAGACTACTGCCTTAAGTGATAAAACATTTAAATGTTTCTAATAATTTTGGTAGCTAGTATTATTTAGTCAAACAAATATTTAGTCGTATAGAATGAGTAAGGCTATTTAGATATTTTTATTTGAATTAACTAGCAAATTCATAGACGTAGTAGTACGATCTGTGGCCGCAGTGTGGCGCAGGGCCCGAGGCTTCTCCCGAAAGGCATTTGTACTCTGAGCGGGCATACAACCGAGTCCGCGAAACGTATCGACGCAGTACAAATTTTGCGCATTGTCGCTATCGTCGGTCAACTGTATTGCGAAAGACGTGGCAATTGAACATCTTCTTATACCCAAGCACTAGGAACATCCTCTCGTCTAAAGCGAAACGGTGGTAATACAAAGTAATTTTGATAATTTTTCACCATTGAGGCTTGTTAACAACACGGATAAATATGTATTGTATATTAGGAAATATGATAAATTTGCTAATTGCAAATCGAAATACTACAATAGTAATTTAAATGCAATTTTCATTTGTCCGACATAATAATATAATTGAATTAAAGGGAGGACTAGATGATTCATTTGGGATTTGGAATAAAGGTATTTTATTAAGTATACATTGAACTTAAAGTCCAGTAAATTTTTATTTAAAAAAAATGAAAAACTAACCACCTTTTTGAGGTATAATAGAGGACCAACTGCATATTGTTGTTATGACCCTAAAGTATTTTTGAAGCTAAAAAAACGATTTTTCGAAAATCCTAGAGTGGTTTTTCCCTTAAATTGTCTGTAGGTCAATTTAAAAGGTTTTAACTTGAAATTTCCTTATACATGAGTACTTTGTAAAAATGCAAAAAAAATCGATGTTTTGACCCGTCACGGTGGTCTCCTGCCTTAAGGCACATTTACTGCATGCAAATAAAGACATTTTTATTCAAATACATCTCTTATACGTAAAAAAAAAGTATTTTGATCAAACACGTGCTCATTGAGCTGTCAATGTCAAGGAATGCTTGAAACAAATAAAACTACGAGGGTGGGGTGAAAAGTTTCCGGCCTGACCAAGAAAAACGATGTTTAAAAATTTTTTTTGCTTTATTTTTCAACATAATCTCCATCAACACTGATACATTTCTCATAATGGTGTTCTAATTTAGTTATACCAGTTTTAAACGTAGATTCGTCAAGCTCCTCAAAATACTGATTTACAGCTTCGAAAACTTCTTCGTTGCTTTTACATCTTTTTCCGCCAAGCCTTTTTTTGAGGTTAGGAAACAGGTAATAGTCGTTGGGGGCTAAGTCTGGAGAGTAGGGAGGATGCGGCATCAATTCAAACTTCAATTCGCGGATTTTGGACATGGCAACAATCGACGAATACGCTGGTGCGTTATCGTGATGAAACAAAACTTTTTTCTTCGCCAAATGAGGTCGTTTAATTTGCACCTTGTGCTTCAAACGTTGCAATAACTCTGCGTAGTATTGACCAGTGATAGTCTTACCCTTTTCAAGGTAATCAATGTATATAATTCCTCTCGCATCCCAAAAAAACAGTAGCCATAACCTTGTTTGCCGATAAAATTGTTTTTGCCTTCTTTGGGGTTGGTTCCCCTTTTCCAACGCACTGTTTTGACTGTTCTTTATTTTCAGGAGTGTAGTGGTGGTCCCATGTCTCATCAACAGTTATGAATCGACGCAAAAATTCGTTTGGATTACGCTTATACAGCGCCAAATTGTCGGTAGAAATGGTTTTTCGAAGCAGTTTTTGGTCGAGCGTTAGCAAACGCGGCACCCACCTTGCACACAGCTTTTCCATGTTCAAATGGTTGTGCAAAATATTTCGCACACGTTCCGCTGACATCCTACAGGTCTCAGCTATCTCATGCACTTTCAACCTGCGGTCTTCCAACACTATTTTATGGATTTTTTCAATCATCTCTGAAGTTGTGACTTCAACGGGCCGTCCTGAGCGAGGCTCGTCAGAGGTGCTCACACGACCCATTTTAAATTCAGAAACCCACTGCTTAATAGTTGAATATGATGGGAAGGAGTCTCCTAGTGTTGAATCCATCTCTTCTTTTATTTGTTTTGGTGTAAAACCTTTCAAATGGAAGTATTTGATGACAGCACGTTTTTTCAATTTTTCCATTTTTACGAAAACAACGGAAGCGTCTCGCGCAATGTGCTCTCAAACGCAAACTAACGTAGCGATTGGGCTGAAACTGTACATACAAGCTCGGTAGGAATGGTGCTGTAGGACGCCGCTCCAAAACTAGACCTAGTGGCACCATCTCTTGGTCAGGCCGGAAACTTTTCACCTCCCCCTCGTATATATTTGACACAAATAGAATGGTAGTAGGCCGCGAGGAAACGAAAAAAATTACTTCACTCAATTAGATCCTAGTTGAATTAAATCAACTTTTTTAACAGTCCGTACATAAGTACATATATACAGGATGTCTTATTATGAATAGATCATCCTGCAACTGTCGATAGGTCAGATCATGTCCTACTATATTCTGAAATTTCAGACCAGTGAAAGTCCTACGATTTTCGAGATAAAATTCATCTACTTTTGGTTTTTTGCATGCCATTTCTACAAAGGATAACTTTTTTTTAACCTTAAATGTTAAGGAAACTTTATGAAAAAATATCTTATGCACAATTTTCGTACGAACCAATTCGAACATCTGACTTTGATAGCTCGCGGTGTAAAAAAAAATGTACTACGCATATCGTGCCAATTACTTTAAAAAGTTGCTTAGTTATCGTCGATTCATATTATTTATAGAAATGGCATGCGAAAAAAACCAAAAGCAGGTGATTTTAAAAAAATAACATAAAGCCTAAAATCACGAAAACGTGATTTAAAAGCAGGTGAAAAATAACATAAAGCCTAAAATCACGAAAGAGTGATTTAAAAGCAGGTGATTTAAAAAAAATAACATAAAGCCTAAAATCACGAAAACCGTGGGACTTTGACCAAACTGAAATTCCAGTATATATAGTAGAACATGATCCGACCTATCGACAGTTCCAGGAGTATCCATTCATAACAGGACACCCTGTATATGTAGGGTAGCACAAAGTTGGGCTCTATTTCTTTCTTCATTTTTCTCACCATCCAATTGTCTTCTTTGATGAAAAAAAAATTGTTGCGACAGCTGCGAGCGGTCAAAAAATATTTAGAGGTCGCTCAAGCCTCCCAAAAATGCAAATAGTCATTAAAAAATCGATTTTTTCCGTTTACTTCTCATCCATGAATTTCACGCTTTATAATATTAACCTCGCGAAAGCTCTAGTCAGCCAGTGAATATTTAGTGATCGCTCAAGAGCTTCGAAATTTCCAATTTTTTGACACTTTTTTTTCTCTTCTCACTCATAAATTTGACGCTTTGTAAAATTTTCAAAACAATTAATCCTTTTTTCTTAAAAAAAGGATTTTTCAAATTTACCCCACACTTCTAACCCAAGAATTGTAATCTTTGTTCTCATAAAATAATTCTTCAAAGCTCTTGTCCGTAAACAAAATTACAGGTCGTTTTATTCGTAAAACTGAAATGGCAGCTGTTTTCCGCGCATCGTAATGCGTCCCACAATTGGTCTCGTTAGTCAAACTGCGGACCAACCGTAGCTGTACTCTGTGACGAGCGACGCCATAATACAATAACACATGATAATACATAAAAACACATATCGTCTAATTGGTGTTCGTTACAAATTATTATAATAAATTATTCAGAAAATGTAATACTTCGCTGTTTATTTTGTTTTTATGCTACAGAGAATTATAGTGTATGCGCGATTTCTTTTTTGGCGGAAATTGTGAATTTCGAAAACCTTGAGCGACCACTAAATATTCATTGGCCGGCTTGAGCTTTCGCGAGGTTAATTTAAAAATTACAAAGCGTAAAATTCATGGGTGAGGAGTCGACGAAAAAAAAATCGATTTTTTAATGCAAATTTGAATTTTTGGGAGGCTTGAGCGACCTCTACATATTTTTTAACCGCAGCTTCGGCGAAATTTTTTTTTTCATTAAGGGGTTAGGCCACAATAACGGGTATAAAATTATGTACGAATTTAACAATTTTTTTCGTATAAAAAAGAGATTCACTCATAAAATTAATTACACATCTATTTAGTATGAATATCAAGCTGTTAGAAAATATATATATTTTTTTTTCGATGCCCAAAATGGCCTACTACTAATATTTTCTTTTGTTATCTTTTTAGGCGCTTCGCGGCGTGACATTTAGCATCCACAATTTTTTACCTACAACAAAAAACAAAAATTCTCGTCAATCTACAATAGCTAGAGAAGTACGTACAGAATTAAAAAAATATTGTTTTATTCAAAAGCTGTGGGTATTTGAACTTAAGAAATGAATTTTCAGTGAAAAATTTCGTTATAACTGCTCATAAAGTGAAAAGTTTTCGATTAATCAGAAATTCCCTACGTACTTCTCTGCGAAATGCAATTAGGAACATAACTTTTAAATTTGAAGTAAATCGAGTGAAAATTGTTGAAGTTATTTGTCACGCCAATTGAAGATAAGCTGTTTCGAGATGTTTCGAGTAGTCGGCCATTTTGTACATAAAAAAAAAGATATATTTTCTAACAGCTTGATATTCATACTAAGATGTGTAATTAATTTTATGAGTGAATCAATTTTTCGTACGAAAAAAAAATTGTTAAATTTGCACATGATTTTATACCCGTTACTGTGGCCTAACCCCTTAAAGAAGATAATAGAATGGTGTAAAAAAAGGGAAAAAAATAAAGCTCGAATTTGTGCCCCCCCCCCCCTCCCACATACAGATATATATATATATATATATACGAGGGTGGGGTGAAAAGTTTCCGGCTTGACCAAGAAAAACGATGTTTAAAAATTTTTTTTGCTTTATTTTTCAACATAATCTCCATCAACACTGATACATTTCTCATAACGGTGTTCTAATTTAGTTATACCAATTTTAAACGTAGATTCGTCAAGCTCCTCAAAATACTGATTTACAGCTTCGATAACTTCTTCGTTGCTCTTAAATCTTTTTCCGCCAAGCCATTTTTTGAGGTTAGGAAACAGGTAATAGTCGCTAGGGGCTCAGTCTGGAGAGTAAGGAGGATGTGGCATCAATTCAAACTTTAATTCGTGGATTTTGGATATGGCAACAATCGACAAATGCGCTGGTGCGTTATCGTGATGAAACAAAACTTTTTTCTTCGCCAAATGAGGTCGTTTAATTTGCAACCCGTGCTTCAAACGTTGCAATAACTCTGCGTATTATTGACCAGTGATAGTCTTACCCTTTTCAAGGTAATCAATGTATATAATTCCTCTCGCATCCCAAAAAACAGTAGCCATAACCTTGTTTGCCGATAAAATTGTTTTTGCCTTCTTTGGGGTTGGTTCCCCTTTTCCAACCCACTATTTTGACTGTTCTTTATTTTCAGGAGTGTAGTGGTGGACCCATGTTTCATCAACAGTTATGAATCGACACAAAAATTCGTTTGGATTACGCCTATACAGCGCCAAATTGTCGGTAGAAATGGTTTTTCGAAGCAGTTTTTGGTCGAGCGTTAGCAAACGCGGCAAAACGTTTGCTAACGCTTGCCGCGTTAGCAAACTAATGGTTGTGCAAAATATTTTGCACAACCATTTGAACAGCTTTTCCATGTTCAAATGGTTGTGCAAAATATTTCGCACACGTTCAGCTGACATCCTACAGGTCTCAGCTATCTCATGCACTTTCAACCTGCGGTCTTCCAACACTGATTTATGAATTTTTTCAATCATCTCTGAAGTTGTGACTTCAACGGGCCGTCCTGAGCGAGGCTCGTCAGAGGTGCTCACACGACCCATTTTAAATTCAGAAACCCACTGCTTAATAGTTGAATATGATGGGGAGGAGTCTCCTGGTGCTGAATCCATCTCTTCTTTTATTTGTTTTGGTGTAAAACCTTTCAAATGGAAGTATTTGATGACAGCACGTTTTTCCAATTTTTCCATTTTTACGAAAACAACGGAAGCGTCTCGCGCAATGTGCTCTCAAACGCAAAATAACGTAGCGATTGGGCTGAAACTGTACATACAAGCTCGGTAGAAATGGTACTGTAGGACGCCGCTCCAAAACTAGACCTAGTGGCACCATCTCTTGGTCAGGCCGGAAACTTTTCACCCCACCCTCGTATATATATATGTGTGTGTGTGTGTATTATATATATACACGGCACTTGGATTGCGTTCGCCCGACTACGATTCCAATTTCGGGATGCTATTTCGAACTGGTTACTCGATTAACGCAACATGGAGGGCCACAAACACACACACACCCGCACACACACAAAGGTAGAGCGTCCAAAATGAATGATGGCTTTGACGATTTTCGAAGAGCCCTGGAATCGTGATAGGGCGAGGGGGCTGGGTGGAGGAATCGGGGCAGGTGGGTGGAGGGCTTTGCAGAAAAGGGAGGGTGGGTCGGTTTTGTGCAAGCAAAGCTATTCAAAGCGCGTTCACCATAAAGCCTCTCGATCCGCGTGGCCCGTTTCACTTCTTTTTCACCATTTTCCCGTAACGCACTCGACGGTGCCTTTTTCGGCTGGAAATTTTGTTCCGAATTCGAGCTCGCGCATTTGGCTGGGAGCTTTGGTACGCGGAGAGAAAAAAAAACGGCCCACCGAGGGGCCGAGGGGAAGGGAAAAAATGACGCCGTTGGAATTGCTTCGGGGATGATGGAATTTTACGGAGTACGGAGTAACAAAAATGGGGCGTGGGCTGGGAAGGGGAGGGGATATTGCCGTTTCAATCAATCGCGGGGATGAGGGAGAAAATTTGAGAGCAACTTTACGAGCGATTCGCTATGGATTTCAGTGCCTTTTTTTCATCTATTTTTGGCTTTGACTGTGGACAATTTTTCGCCGAATGTTGAACATTTTTTTTTGGTTTTTTTAACGGCCCTTCGTACGATCCCTTCAACCCCGAACTTGTTACTTGGCTAATTGCCGGAGAGGTCGCCCACAGACGCCCGCTTGGGCACGAAGAGGGTTCAGAGAAACGGTGGAAAACCTGCCAACAATTCAATTAAAAGCTTACGTACACCTGAGACGGCTAAAATTAAGGTTATGTTTAGGATTTTTTTTCGTGTATAAAACTGTATTTTATTGAACAACCATCATATCCCGTGCAGAAATTTTGGCAGGGATACAGCTGGATTCTGACTTGTATCCCGGGCTCCCAGTTGAGATCTAGTCCGATATCGGATCAAATTCGAAGACTAAATGTAAGATCCGTAAACTGGATTCCATTAGGGATCCAGAACCGAATCCTTTAATAACTCTAAATAGATTCCCCATGGAATCATTGAGGAATCTGGGAAGGATCACGGGTGAATACAGGCTGAAATAAAATGTCAAAAATGGAATTATGACATGTTAAATTTATTATAAAAATAAATAACATTTATAAAGTTTTGGTGCATTAAACGATCAGTAAAAAAAATTTGTCCAAAGATTCAAATGGCAGATCGCGCTCATCGCGAGATTTTGATGTGAATTTAAAAAAATTCACATCAAAATCTGTGAATGCAAATGTATTGACAAGAAATTATAAATACAAAAAAATTCACAAAACTGGTTGTGAATTTTTTCGTATTTAAGACAAATTAAAATCAAATTCAAAATGATTAGATTAAAATTTGCGCCAAAAGTGAGTTCGTACGTATTTTGAGAGAAAACATTGCCTCGAGGCAAAGAAATTTTTGCACATAACTTTTTGTGCGAACATTTCTTTGCCTCAACACAATGTTTTCTCTCAAAATACGTTTACACTTGTGGGGTAAATTTTAATATAACTGTCGTGAATTCGATTTTTATTTTATCCAACTTGAGGAAATTCACAACTCATTTTGTGATATTTTCATATTTATAATGTAATATTTGAAACTCACAACTTTTTTTACAAAAATTTCTTTGCCTCGACGAAATGTTTTCTCTCGAAATACGTAAGAACTCACGGTTGGTGTAAATTTTAATCTAATCATTGTGAATTTGATTTTAATTTGTCTTAAATACATGTTTATACCCACCGACATGTCGGTGGGTATAAACAGAGACTTATTCCCCAAAACCGGTACCCCGGTTAGAATCCAACTTGCATCAGTATCGGAATATGTACGACGACGATGGCATAATTTTGAAAATTTTGGCATCACGTGTATTTTCGGTATTACTATGTAATTCCTATCTATAGATAGGAATTTTATAGATAGGAATCTATAGACCGAAATTCCTATCTTTAGATAGGAATTCCATAGTAATACAGAAAATACACATGACGCCAAAATTTTCAAAATGATGCCATCGTCGTCGTACATATGCCGATACTGATGCAAGTTGGATTCTAACCGGGATACCGGTTTTTGGGGAATCCATGACAAATCCTGATCGGGATTTGATCGGACATAGGGTATCCCGGTCAAAATTTCTGCACGGGATACACTTTAAAGTATGACACTTTGTCTACATTGTGTGAAAAATCGGTTTAAAAATTTCAAACGGTAAAAAAGTTACGGACGATTTCCTGGGTCGTGTTTTTGTTGACAGCGTTTGCGGTACCAGACGAGCCTCTGCCATTTTTTAATCTAAAAAAAAAATATTTGTTTCTTAACAGGTCTTCTCACTTTAGACGCTCAAAAAAGGCTATTTTCATGCATTTTTTTAGTTTTATATTATAGATATTGATATAAAAGATTTTACACTTAATAGATACACTTTCGAAATACATTTTAAAAAAATTATTTATTTAACTCACTATTTATAGACGAAAATGGTAGTTAAAAAAATGTCTTAAAAAATTGTAGGTCTGCGCTGTCGATGAAAGCTCGAAGATGGATCATCCGAAACAAAAAATCAAACGATTTTAGATTCAGTAAGTTAATGGCTATGGCGCATGTCGTACGATTTTTGATATATGCAAAAATAACAAAATGGCGGACGTTTTTAGAAAAAAAAAAAACAAAAAAACGTGTTCTATTCACCGTTTTTGGCAAAAAAAATAGTAAAAATCAAAATTTAAAAAAATCCTTGATTTGCGCTGTAGCTATAGTTGTAAAGAATATGTGGTTAAAATTTCATAAGGATCGGTTAAGTATTTTCGAAGATTTTATCAACAAGCCGTGGAAAAACGTTGTTTCAAGAAAAACGCGTTTAACGTTTGTTTGGTTTACACAGATACATAAACAATTTTTTTCATGTATTTCGAAAGTGTATTTATTAAGTGTAGCAACTTTTATATCAAAATCTATAATATAAACCTATCAAAAAAATTCATAAAAATAGCCTTCTTTAGCGTCTAAAGTGAGAAGACGCCTTAAAGTAGATAGATAAAACTGGTACATACCGAGCCGGAATTAAAAAAAAATATTGTTTCTGGGTCATGGCAGTCACTGAAATAAAACAGGCGATTTTTCGGCTCAAAATTATTCAGCACTAATGATGAAAAAAAAAGTATGCCGGGTATCGAAAAATAGGTTCGATAAGTACAAGATTATTCTGTGAAGCATAAGTGTGCAAAACTTGATCCCGAGCGGTCCAGTGGTTGCGAAGATATTTCTGGTACCGATTTTGAAAACCCTATTTCGAGTAAAACGCGTTTAAGGGGTGAGGCTACAGTAACGGGTATAAAATCATGTGCGAATTTAACCATTTTTTTGTATGAAAAAGTGATTCACTCATAAAATTAATTACACATCTATTGAGTATGAATATCAAGCTGTTAGAAAAAAAATATATATATATATTTTTCGATGTACAAAATGGCCGACTACTAATATTTTCTTTTGTCTGCGCAACCTTTTTCGTCATTGTTCGTATATCGTCTTTCTAAGGTTTTCCTAGGTATTTCGTAGGTCCTAGCGGTCGCACGAACCGACAATTCGTCATTTTTTACAGCATTAATAGCTGCTTTCAATGATTCTTTGCCCTTAAGGACAAGAGAAAAGCAATTGCTTTTCTCTTGTCCTTATTGGGCATCTAAAACAAATGTAGAAAAAAATGAATTTTTTGAACACATTACAACTAATACTATGGCCATCGTACACCGACTGTACGTGGCCATCTCTCCTAATCTCTCGGGAGAGATGGCCACATCTAAAATGTAAACAAATAGAAACAATGCATGCGAAATTTTGAGGTTATAACCAAGCACTGTTTGTGAACTAATCAAGGAATACGAAAGAAACCATTGCTTTTACAAAGTAACATCAACACAATGTAAAATATGAAACAAAACAAAATAGCACTGGACAGAATAATCAGAAAGGATTTTACTTACTTAACACGTGTATGCTCCGTCGGAGTACAAATGGCTTACGGGAGAAGCCTCGGGCCATGCGCCACACTGCGGCCACAGAGCGTACTACTACGTCTATAAATTTGGCGGCTAATTCAAATATATTTTTTTTCAGTACACAATACTAAATACCACGATTATTGGAAGCAACTAAACTTTGAATTACTCAACGGTTATAAATAGATCTTGATTTAAACAAATAAATAGATCATGATTCAAACAAATGAATAGATATTTATTTGAATAGATACATTTGGAATAAGTCTCTGAAATAGTATGATCAAATTTAAAAAATACATTGTTTTTATGAATATTTGGTGCTGACCGGTCACCCATCCGAGTATTGGCCTGAGCCAACGTTCTTTCTTCGCCGTTCTTTTCTACTTTTTTTGTCTTATTGTTAAAGCAATCGTGGAGTCGTCCCTTCTTTATGTATGGCCTTTTATCGCGGTCCTTCTTTTTTTCGGCGCGTAGGGGGCCGGTGACTCACTCATCATGCGTAATCGAATGAGAGGCGCTCTCGCGTGTGGGGGGCCCGCGAAAAATTGAATTACGGGTGCAAATGTCGATTCTAGATACACTCCGCTGGCCGCGAGATCTTCTGTGTCACGTATATATGGCTTCTTATCCTCACGTATGTTTTTTTTCTCTTTTCTTTCTGTCAGAAAAAAATGACGACTCGTGAGTAAAAATAGACGAGAGGTGACGTACCTTCACTACCTTAAGAAAATCTCTCTCTCTCTTTCTGTTGCTCTTCTTTCATTGGCGATTTTAATTCAATTTTTTTTTCTATGGCGGCATTTCCTTTGTTTTTATATCAAGCCGCTTTTTCATTTTCTCGTATTATTTCTTTCTACTTTTTATTGTCCCGAGAATGACGATTGTGTGCCAAAGACGTTTTGGTCTTAGAGCACTATTCATCGTCGTTTAATTTAATTTCTTTCTCTCTCTTTCTCCTGGGCAGAGAAGGAAAGAGAGAGACAGTCAGAGAGCAAGAGAGAGACTCTATGTAAGCCAAAAACCAAAAACAAAAACGCAAAAAGAAAGAAAAGCACGAAAAAATAAGTTTGTATCGATATTTTCATAAAGGTCAATATTTATTACAACTTTTCGTTAATAAAAAAAAATATAAGTAATTTTTACAATTTTAAAAATAATTTTTTATAATTTAAAAAAATAATTTTTTCGAATTTCTAAAATAATTTTTTATAATTTTAGAAATAATTTTTATAATTTTTGATACATTTTTTGTACATCTCTTTATTATTATTTGTTAAGTCATTTGTCACCTTATTCATATATGTTTTAATTTAATATATCTCTTATACATTTAAATCAACAATGTTTCTTCAAAACAAATAAAACAATTATTTCAAACAAATAGAATAGCAATAGGCCGTGAGACAACAAAAAAAAATACTCGATCCAAATCGATCTTCGTGGAAGCGAATAAACTTTTAAAAGCTATTTTCTCGATATCGAAATGTGCCAAAATGTTCACAAAAAGCTTCCGTAGCCATGCCATTGTGCATGTGCAATTAAACAAAATCTTCACTCCCATTTGCGCGATGTTTTACGGTACGAAATAATGGAGCAGGAAAAAGCTCTCAATCGCAATGACAGTGACCACGACCGTTAGTACGTACCCACCTTCTTCCCATTTATTTATTCATTTGTTTCTTTCTGCTTTATTTTTCCCTTCATTTTCTTCAAAAGGGACGCGCACCGGACGGGCTCGAGTAGCGGATCGACCGAGAGCCTTCTCGTCGCGAATCCCGAGAGCGCGGTACATATTAAAACACAACCAACGCGCTGCGTTTTCCTCTTTTGATATATAATTCAAGGGTTTTGTTTGCGTTAAAAGCCCTAGAACCGCCGAGACTTAACCCTGTTAAACTGCGATGCCAAGTGAAACGCGGTTTGCTTTTACTCTCACGAGCTTCATAAGCGATGCCCAAAGGATGCCTGTATGCACAAAAACACAACTATATATATACATATATATATGTGTATATATATATATATATATATATATATATATATATAACCATAATTTTTATGCGGCTTGAGGTGCTCTACAAGATGTTTGAAAAAGATTTACCATTCCATGTAAAAAAGTGGAGGTGACCTTCACTGTGCGTCAGCGCCTCCACCGAAATGAAAAAAAAATCGGTCGCATTTGATGGCCTCCTTCACACTGTACAACTTTTGTCTGGAACATTTTTTGTAAAGTCGATAATTACCGAGTTATTTCGGGTGGCAAAGAGGGACACCGCCGGAGGGGAACACCCGCCCGGCATACAAGATGCACTAGTCGAACACCCCGTGTAGAAATTTTGGCAGGGATACAGCTGAATTCTGACTTGTATCCCGGGCTCCCAGTCGGGATCTAGTCCGATATCGGATCAAATTCGAAGACTAAATGTAAGATCCGTAAACTGGATTCCATTAGGGATCCAGAACCGGATCCTTTAATGACTCTAAATAGATTCCCCATGGAATCATTGAGGAATCTGGGAAGGATCACGGGTGAATACAGGCTGAAATACAATGTCAAAAATGGAATTATGACATGTTAAATTTATTATAAAAATAAATAACATTTATAAAGTTTTGGTGCATTAAACTATGAATAAAAAAAAATTGTCCAAAGATTCAAATGGCAGATCGCGCTCATCGCGAGATTTTGATGTGAATTAAAAAAAATTCACATCAAAATCTGTGAATGCAAATGTATTGACAAGAAATTATAAATACAAAAAAATTCACAAAATTAGTTGTGAATTTTTTCGTATTTAAGACAAATTACAATCAAATTCAAAATGATTAGATTAAAATTTGCGCCAAAAGTGAGTTCGTACGTATTTTGAGAGAAAACATTGCCTCGAGGCAAAGAAATTTTTGCACATAACTTTTTGTGCGAACATCTCTTTGCCTCAACACAATGTTTTCTCTCAAAATACGTTTACACTTGTGGTGTAAATTTTAATATAACTGTCGTGAATTCGATTTTTATTTTCTTCAACTTGTGGAAATTCACAACTCATTTTGTGATTTTTTTTCATATTTATAATGTAATGTTTGAAACTCACAACTTTTTTTGCAAAAATTTATTTGCCTCGACGAAATGTTTTTTCTCCAAATACGTAAGAACTCACGGATGGTGTAAATTTTAATCTAATCATTGTGAATTTGATTTTAATTTGTCTTAAATACATGTTTATACCCACCGACATGTCGATAAACAGAGACTTATTCCCCAAAACCGGTATCCCGGTTAGAATCCAACTTGCATCAGTATCGGAATATGTACGACGACGATGGCATAATTTTGAAAATTTTGGCATTATACGTGTATTTTCGGTATTACTATGTAATTCCTATCTATAGATAGGAATTTTATAGATAGGAATCTATAGACAGAAATTCCTATCTATAGATAAGAATTCCATAGTAATACAGAAAATACACGTGACGCCAAAATTTTTAAAATGATGCCATCGTCGTCGTACATTTGCCGATACTGATGCAAGTTGCACGGGACACTGCCTGCATACAAGTTTGGGTACACTAGTCGAAATGTCTTACCGCACTAAAAGTTATATAGCGGGCTCAAAAACAAAGATAATTGAATGTCCCAAATCGCGTTTTAAAGAGGACAAATTTACCTTTATTTTTTTTTTTAAGAATATTCTCTACGTTTTTTTTCGCCCCGTTACGCACTTTTGAACGTGGCTATTTTTCGGCTATTTTTTGACCGTCGAAAATTAACTGCAAAGTTTGTGGAAATTATTTTCCTCGGTTTTTTCCGTGATAAACTTTAAACGGATATCAACACCGACATTTTTGTTGTTTAGAAAGTCCGGGCCGATCTTTTTTCGCCCGAGTATTGCACTTTTAGCTAAAAAAGACATGTTATAGAAAAAAAGACATCATCGAAGAACTATAGGGTTTCAGAGGAAATGTCAGAAGGGTAAAAAGTTACATGGGTTCGGACTGTAGTGGCTAGAATTTTGGTAGAATTTTTTCTGGACATTTTTTTTCGCCATTTTTGGTTGGAAATTCGATGAGTGGAGAGGCTCCACTTAGGAATTATGGGGTCTAGGACAATATATTAAGAAAGGAAATTTGTTTTCGTTTTTATTTTTCAATAATTACAAGTTCTTAGATGAAAAAAAAAATCGACGGAACTAGGAGAATTGTCGTCAGTTAGTTGTTGTGCCTCGAGAACTATCGGATTGAAGAGAAAATATTAAAAAGAAAAAAGTTGCAATTTTTCATTTTAGCATCGGTGACATTTTGCCAAATTTCTTTTTAAAAACGTTTTTTACCGTGATTTTTCCCAAATACCGAGGTGCTTTTTTGCCCGTTTATTACAAATCCAGCACCACACAACTTTAAACATTTGGACTTGCTTTTTAATGCAAGAAAAAATAGTCAGTCAAGTCTCTTACCTCCTCTATACGAGTTTTTCATCAAAAAAAGATTCTCCGATTTTTTTATCTAGCAAAATTGTAGTTAATTAAAAATAAATATGTACACAAATTTATTTTCTTGATATACTGTCCTAGACTCCATAATTCTCACGTGGAGCCTCTCAACTCATCACAGTTCCAGGCAAAAATGACGAAAAAGAATGTTAAAAAAAATCGAAATAATTCTAGCCACTCCAGTGTGAATTCAACTTTTACCCTCTTGACATTTCCTCTGGAACCCTATAGTTTTTCGATAACGCTTTTTTTTATAAAACATGTCCTTCGTAGCTAAAAATGCAATACTGGGGCGAAAGAAATGGTCCGAGACTTTCTAAAAAACAAAAATGTCGGTTTGATATCCTTTTTAAGTTTACCATGGACAAAACCAAGAAAAAAATTTGCCACAAACTTTGCAGTTGATTTTCGACGGCCAAAAAATAGCCGAAAAATGGCTACGTTCAAAAGTGCGTAAAGGAACGAAAAAAATCGTGGAGAACTTTCTAGAAAAGCAAAATAAAGTTACATTTATCCTTTTTAAAACGACATTTGAGAAATTCAATTATCTTTGTATTTGAGTCCGCTATCTAACTTTTAGTGCGGTAAGATATTTCGACTAGTGTACCCAAACTTTTGGCCGGCGGTATATATATATACATGCATGTCTGTGTCCATCAATCGAACAAATAATTTACTTCTCGATCGAAATCTCTCCTCGAGAAGGCGTAAAATCTCGAGGTGCCGTCTCACGACGAGGCAAAACACGAATCGAGCGAGGAAATAAAAAAAGGAAAAGACGAAAGAAAAAGCTGAGAAAATAGGAAAGCATATATAGTGGGATCCAGGAATAGAGCACGAGAAAAATTGAGAGAGAAGGATGGAAAACAGAATCTAGAATCCAATCACAGAGACAAGTTGATGGAGAAAAATGGACCAGGAAAATAAGACGCGTTGCTATAACACGTATACACATATATCGAGAAAAAAGAATGATTTTGAAGACGCCGGACTTCGAGGACCGTCCCCATAGTAGCTACTGTCCTCATACTCAACACTACATAAGTTCGTGTCTTCAAAATCGCCCTTCTACAAATGTAAGCACATTCATGCGAAGGTCGTTTCAAGGACTATGCTGTACCACGTATCAAAGCTTAAAAAAATTCAAGGACTGTCCCCAAAGCTGTCGGATGTGCTGGTAGCCGACGTTACGTAAATACGAGTTCAAACTATCCTTATATGTATGCGCTCAAGTATACCATTGCATTCGCCATGGCGAGAAATGGAAAGGAAAATAGGGCCAGTCGCAGCCATAAACAGGAAGAGAGAGAGAGAGAGAGAGAGAGAGAGAGAGAGAGAGAGAGAGAGAGAGAGAGAGAGAGAAATGGAGAAAAATGGTACGTGGATGAAGAGAAATATACGAGGCAGTATGGTGGACGTGTTAGGTTGGGAAGGGAGAGGGCGGAGGGCACAGACAGGAGGAGAGGCAAAGGAGAAGAAAAAAAAGGGAGGAAGAAGAAGAAGGTTGAGGGAAAAAAGGGACGAGTTGAGATGAGGCGCAAGGGTGAGCGACACGATGTAGCGTTGGTTGCCATTATATCTGAGCCGCCATTTTAAATTGAATTTTATCCACCCTAGATAGATCTGAAACGTCTCGGCGGCGAGAGAGAGAGAGAGAGAGAGCCTGGAAGACCTCCCTTTTTCTTGCCACCCTTCGCCTTGTACCTTCACGCCATCCTTTTTACTCCTTCTCTCTCTCTCTCTCTCTCTCTCTCTCTCTCTCTTGCAACCCTCTTGCGTCGTCGTCGTCGTGAAATTCCCCTTGTGATGGATATCTCCCTCATCCAGAACGGGAATTTCGCCCCTTCGAGAAAACGATAGCAGAGGACGACGACGAGATGGAAAAGCGAGTTCCAGAACAACGAAATATTCCCGTACCGAATAATCGATATAAAGTTCTCTCACTTTTACGGTAATAGTAACGATAATGCGGTGAGGAGACATAAAGCGAGAGGATGAGGATCTTTTTTACATTAAAGGCCCTAGGCCACTCCAGAGGCCGGAAAAATAGGCTTTTTGGGGATCGTTTTTTCAGAAAAACTTCAAAATAAAACGAGATTACAAATAAGGGTGTTTATCATACATATCAGTGACTGTATACGATAATTTTTTTGAAGCGATCAATTTCAAAATGGCGGCTGTGCAGCGTTTATCTCAAAACTGCATTTTTTTCAGTTGACCGGAAACATAACTCAGACAATTTTCAACCGATTAACTTGAAATGTTGAATATATCTTAAAAAATACATTGTCTATGGAAGAACGTAGGTTTTTTATAGTGCATAGTTCATTTGTTATTAACAATTATCTGACGATTCAACAGGCAAATTTTTCACTTTCCAAAAATTTGCCTAAAAAATCGTCAGATAATTGTCAATAACAAGTGAACTATGCAATATAAAAAAAATCCTACGTACTTCCATAGACAATGTATTTTTTTCAAGATATATATTCCACATTTCATATGTATGATAAACATTTGATGTTTGCATTTGATATGTATGATAAACACCCTTTTTCGTAATCTCGATTTATTTTGTAGTTTTTCTGAGAAAAAAAAATGCCCCGACAAGCCTACTTTTTCGGCCTCTACAGTGGCCCGACCCCTTAAGGGTGGTGATTTTTGTCATGATTTTTCTGTTGCAAGGAACGAATTAATAGAATTTATTCAAACTTTGAAAATATTTTTCACATATTTTCAAACAAGTATTCAAATTTTTTCGAAACATTTTCTCCGAAAATATGGAACAGCCCGTGCAGAAATTTTGACCGGGATACCCTATGTCCGATCAAATCCCGATCAGGATTTGTCATGGATTCCCCAAAACCGGTATCCCGGTTAGAATCCAACTTGCATCAGTATCGGCATATGTACGACGACGATGGCATCATTTTGAAAATTTTGGCGTCACGTGTATTTTCTGTATTTTACTATGGAATTCCTATCTATAGATAGGAATTTCTGTCTATAGATTCCTATCTATAAAATTTCTATCTATAGATAGGAATTACATAGTAATACCGAAAATACACGTGATGCCAAAATTTTCAAAATTATGCTATCGTCGTCGTACATATTCCGATACTGATGCAAGTTGGATTCTAACCGGGATACCGGTTTTGGGAAATAAGTCTCTGTTTATACCCACCGACATGTCGGTGGGTATAAACATGTATTTAAGACAAATTAAAATCAAATTCACAATGATTAGATTAAAATTTACACCAACCGTGAGTTCTTACGTATTTCGAGAGAACACATTTCGTCGAGGTAAAGAAATTTTTGCAAAAAAAGTTGTGAGTTTCAAATATTACATTATAAATATGAAGAAAAAAATCACAAAATGAGTTGTGAATTTCCTCAAGTTGAAGAAAATAAAAATCGAATTCACGACAGTTATATTAAAATTTACACCACAAGTGTAAACGTATTTTGAGAGAAAACATTGTATTGAGGCAAAGATATGTTCGCACAAAAAGTTATGTGCAAAAATTTCTTTGCCTCGAGGCAATGTTTTCTCTCAAAATACGTACGAAATCACTTTTCGCGCAAATTTTAATCTAATCATTTTGAATTTGATTTTAATTTGTCTTAAATACGAAAAAATTCACAACTAATTTTGTGAATTTTTTTGTATTTATAATTTCTTGTCAATATATTTGCTTCACAGATTTTGGTGTGAATTTTTTTTAATTCACACCAAAATCTCGCGATGAGCGCGATCTGCCATTTGAATCTTTAGACAAATTTTTTTTTATTGATAGTTTAATGCACCAAAACTTTATAAATGTTATTTATTTTTATAATAAATTTAACATGTCATAATTCCATTTTTGACATTTTATTTCAGCCTGTATTCACCCGTGATCCTTCCCAGATTCCTCAATGATTCCATGGGGAATCTATTTAGAGTCATTAAAGGATCCGGTTCTGGATCCCTAATGGAATCCATTTTACGGATCTTACATTTAGTCTTCGAATCTGATCCGATATCGGACTAGATCCCAACTGGGAGCCCGGGATACAAGTCAGAATCCTTCAAACCCTTCGAACCCTTCAAGGCCCTTCGAACGCTGCCATCAGACTTTGCTGTTTGTGTACACTCTGAAGGCTACAGTTTTCAACAGAAATCAATACGATTTCGAGATTACTTTGAGAACACGTTTTTCTTCTATAGGAACCTTACTCTGACCAAATATTGAAAATTGCATTTCTTGAACGTTTTTAAAGAAAAGGGTATAATTTTTGTCATTATTTTATGACACTTTTTGCTTTAAAAAATATACTTTAAAGAATGATATTACCCCAAATTTAGGTTCATATAGAGCGTAATCATATGAACACTATCACTTTATCAAATTATAGGTTAGAAACTTTTTGAGCTAGAGTGTACACAAATTGAAAGGGTCGGTTGGAGGGAAACGCGTTTGAAAAAAAAAATTACCGAAAACAAAAAATTCAAGGCATATATTCTTGAATAGTTTTACGAACAATTGATGGAATAAAAAATATTCCATTTTTTGAGTCATCTAAAGTGGTTTCCCGTCTCAAGGGAGGACACCACCGAGGCCGAAAAAGGTCGTTTTTTCCTTTTTTCTGTCTAGTACATTATTCATTTGGGATTTGAAAAAAGGTATGTTATTGTGCCGACATTGAACTTATTTCGTGTAAAATTTGTATTAAAAAAAAACTCAAAATCATCAACGTTATTGAGGAATAATAGAGCTTCTATATGAAAAATGTGGTCAAACGGCCCGATCAATAATTCGATAGTGATTGTTCTGAAAAAATAGAATAAAAAAGGTTTTATAATCCATATAAATGTAGTTCTCGTTTAACTTAGCGGTTTTTTGAAAAAAAAAAAAATCACAAAATGACGGGTGTTAAATAAACTTGTATTTTTGGCAAAATTTTTACGTATATTTGAGGGTTTAAAAATATTAAATTTAAAAAAGGCTACGTACAATGATAGTTCCTGCAATGACGAAAATTTTGGTTTTTTTAAATTGAAAATCGGACGATTATAGCTAGAGTTATGATTCCGGCCAGGTCGAGAAAGGTCGTTTCGAGAAAAACGCGATTGAAAGTTTTAGTATACGGAAATCGTTGCGCTACCGGCTCTCTCTAAATCATCCGTAACTTGGTAAATTTCAAGTATTTGAACTTGAACATTTTTTCACATATTCTTGAATATGAATACTTTGAGAAAAAGCAACAAAAACATCGATTTTATGACCCCTCACAATGATGACGCGCCTTAATGATATTAATAACAAAACATTTATTGACATCAACTAAATGCAGTTATGTGGCACTTTTTTATTTGTACTAACTAAAATTCGAATAAATGTTATGTTTTTCTTGATTCTATACTCCAGGGATTTATTTCAAATGTGTTTGTTGATTTAAATAAAGATATGTTTAAAACTGTAGAGTAATAAAACATTCTTAAAGGCTTAAAAAATTATGAAACGCTTTTAATAATGTTGGTATTTGGTATTATCCACTGAATGAAATATTTAGTAATATAGACTAAATGGGTGTCTTGAGATATTTAAATTTGAATTAACTAGCAAATTCGTAAATGTCGTAGTACGCTCTGTGGCCGGCGTGTGGCGCAGGGCCAGAGGCTTCTCGCGCAAGCCATTCGTACTCCGAGCAAGCTTACAACCGTAGCATGAACTTCTTGCCCATCCAGCCGCCCGTAAAATTACATACATCAAACGATTTTTTATCTCTACTGTTTTGCAAAGAAAAAAATTCAAAAAATTCCCAAACCCTCAGTATAGTCTAGACAATAACATATATTTTTTTCCAATTCAATCTTTGATTATGGCGAACGCTTCAACCTCCTTAAATTAAATAAGTTATTTTCGCAGTGTATATTTGTATTATTTTTATTTAGCTGACTCGCGATCGTCGTAAATTAATCAATTGATTAACAAAAAATCGGCAATTCGGCGTTCACAAAAAATAAAATTTCCAGAGGCACCATAGTTGGGGGTTTAAATTCCCTAGTGTTGCACTAGTGCAAATATATCGATGAGATCGTTCGTTTGACGAATTAAGATTTCTGCAGTCAACTCTCAATGCTCGTGTTACCTAATGGAATTTCCTTGGATACTGCGCAGACCTCTCCCGGAGCCTTCGTCGTTCAAGATTCATACCGAAGTAGGAAGTTAATTGACAAGCGAGAAAAAAAGCGCGAGCGAGAAAGAAAGAAAGAAAAGAATTATAAATCATGAGAGAGAAGATCGCGCCGATGGAAAGATTGATAAGGCAAAAAGAGCTGCCGAATGCTTTCGTGGGTAAGTCGGTGGGAGAATAATTCTCGAATCACCGCACAAGAAATTCTATTACAGGAGTTGACTAGTGCAAAAAAGAAGAGAATAGGACGCGCATAGTGCAAGAGAAAGGGGTAAACCTCAGCCCCAATATCGAGTTAGTCAAGTTTTTATTCGATTTTTTTGCTTCCTTCGTTTCCTCTTTGATCCTCGATCGTTCGGTGGCAGTCCGTTGTTTTCCTGCATCCACACCAATTATCATTATTTATTAACGATCTACATATGTTTATTTTCTTATATATCAATTTATATTAATAAATGGCTACTCAAATATTTAATATCGATCAATTAATTTATTATTTTATTAATTGATTGCTTAAACTGTTTGATTATTGAAAACATATTGAATATAGATTTATTTATCAATTAATCTATTAATTGATTCCATTGATATCTTAATAAATTGATGTTCAAATGGTAAAGATCTATTCATTCATTTAAATTGATATTCAATATTTGACGCATTTCTATTCATTTATTTGTTATTGTTTGTTGACATTTCTTACATCGCTCTTTTTACACATCACTTAACGTTTACTTTATTAATCGTATCTCTCATTTCAAACTGCCCAGTCAAATATATTCTTTCTCTACTCATATTACAATTTCTTTCGTAAAGTTGAATCAAATCGATTTTTCAATGAATTGAACAATCGTTCCATCAAAATTTTTTATTTCTTTATTTATACTACAATGTTTTTTCCTCGCTGTATAATATTTCTTACGCTATATCTGATATTTAATATTCATTTATCAATGTTGCATAAATATTGAATATCAGATATGAATAAATTATCACAAAATTGAAAAATTAACACAATAAGAATAATAGATTGCTCTTTTTGTGTTTCACGTGAAACCAAAAAGCAAAAGCAGTTTCAAAAATAAATTATTGAGACGCTGTTTATTATGTACGAGTGCCTGCATAGATAATGCAGGATCTTCGCGAGTGGTATAAAAAGTTGGCGTTTTATGAGCGGCGAAAATAATCCAAAGATTTTGCGAGTTTTTATAAGAAAGAAGGAGACAGAGAGAGAGAGAGAGAGAGAAAGAGAGAGAGAGAGAGAGAGAGAGAGAGAGAGTGAGAGAGAGAGAATGGTATATAGAGGGGGATGGTCGACTCTCGTGAGTGGAGAATCTCACGTAGTGTACGTTTATTGAATTACGAACTCTTAGCTCTCCCAGTTCTCGCATCAGAGGGATCTTCTTCTTTTTCTTCTTCATCTGTCTCTTATGGGGGTTCTCTCTAGCTCCGCTAAAACCTTTCGAATATATGATGCTTTTCGTGGCAAAAAAGAAGAAAAACGTCATTCTACCCCTCTCTCTTTGCCCTTCCTTTCGCTTTTTTATTGTTATTAAGTATTGGGATACAAAAAATGATCAATCAAACTATCTCTCTTTCCCTCCCTCCTTCCCTCCCCTCCCTCTCTTTTTGTTACTAGTTATTATGTTTTTGCTCCATAAAATGCTATATAGGACATAATAAAGTTTCTCAATCACCCTCTCTCTTTCTCTCTCTCTCTCTCTCACTTTCTCCCTCTCTTTCTGTCTCTCTTCTACTCTCTTTCGGTTCCTCTCTCTTTCCCTCTCTCCCACCCCTCACTCTTCAATTTTTATTAATTATTCTCTTACCCATATAATTCTATAACAGAAAACATTAAAAACGATATTTTTCTCATTTTCTCCCTCTTCAAAAATGGTATCAATCAATTTCTCTCTCTCTCTCTCTCTCTCCCTCTTGATTATTTGTCTCCAAGGCACTCTTTGCCTCTCTTACCCCAAACAAACCCCAACAAAAAAGCCAAAGCCTCTCGCCCCAAAATGACGTCTCCTCCACCCCGAGTGCAGGTCTCCCTCCATTCTTTGATCCGCCACACGAGGGTCGGAAGGGAGACGGAGAAAAAAAATACGATAGTTCGAAACAAGCGCGGCGGAGGACAATCATTGGACGTGAAGGATGGAGGGTCCTCTCGTGTACGGTCCTAGTACATGGGAGTGTATTACCCAAGGGTAGAGAAAACGCCATGTTACGGAGGGTGGCAAGGGAGGGGGGGGGGGTGCTGAGTCCGTGAAACGCCCTCGGAACGACTAAACTCCGGGACAACCCTGGAAATGTCGATAAAACGTGTCCGCCAATGAGAGAGATCCCGGGGTGACGTCACTGTCTTTCCAACGACCAATAGCGTACCGCCCGTGACGTCATTGCTTCGCGGGGGCGGCTACCCCTATGTACATTCACAAGGCTCGATATCCAGCATATATATATATATATATATATATATATATATATATATATATATATATATATATATATGTATGTATGTATGTATGTATGTATGTATGTATGTATGTATGTATGTATGTATGTATGTATGTATGTATGTATGTATGTATGTATGTATGTATGTATGTATGTATGTATGTATGTATGTATGTATGTATGTATGTATGTATGTATGTATGTATGTATGTATGTATGTATGTATGTATGTATGTATGTATGTATGTATGTATGTATGTATGTATGTATGTATGTATGTATGTATGTATGTATGTATGTATGTATGTATGTATGTATGTATGTATGTATGTATGTATGTATGTATGTATGTATGTATGTATGTATGTATGTATGTATGTATGTATGTATGTATGTATGTATGTATGTATGTATGTATGTATGTATGTATGTATGTATGTATGTATGTATGTATGTATGTATGTATGTATGTATGTATGTATGTATGTATGTAAGAATATTAATAATATTATTATTACTATTTCACATCATAGCGGCAATAACAATAATTATTATTATTTTATTCATTAAAATAGGTAACCAAAAGAGTTCACTCACGTCGTTATTCTGTGATTACTCTAAGAAAAACAACAATAATTGTGCAAATTACTCTATTCGTTAGCTCATTCCACCGATGCATCTTGTTGATTTTAATATAAGTAATTTATCTCAATGAAAATCATAAACAAATCACCCCCATGTACATTCTACGATCTTTTTTAAGTTTTCGAGATTTTTTTTTTCATTCTTCTCTATTGTGTATGTAGTTTCTTGCCGATTTTTTTGTAATCGTGTTATCGTTATGAAGCGCACTGTTGACCAATGAATCAATGACCAACCGAACATTACCGTTGACGCGAGAGGATTAGTCACTGAAGTTCAAGTAATAAAAAAAAAAAAACTTATAGTAGTCTCAATGACTGTCAATTGCCTGAAAAAAAAACTTCCGAAAAGAAAATACATACACAAAAGAGAACAAAAAGAAACCTATGGTACAGAAGAAATCGAGAAAAGAAACTTAAGAATATTTGTTTTTCGAACAGTTACAAAAATCGCGAATTAAGAATACTTCTTTTTCGAGAAGTTAGAAATATCGCGAATTAAGAATAATTCTTTATCGCGGAGTAAAAAAACGCGAGGAAAGTACTATTTTTTTAATCGTCTGAACTTATTGACTTTTGCACTTTAGTGACTGTCACAACAGAGAAAAAAAGATAGAAGATACATGGGATTGATTAGGATGAGTATCAATACGAGGAATCTAGATGGATGTTTTGTACATCACTTCCGGGCCGCCTTGTACATATATATATATATATATATATATATATATATATATATATATATATATTGGAAATATTTATTAACACATTATAGAATAATAATGATATTAGTGACAGTAAAAAAAAGGGGTGCATATATCCAGGGTGGCCCAAAAAGTGACATCCAAAATGAAATCTAGATGCCTCCAATGAATGACTACATGTATGTGCTATCGTTTTTTTTTTCATTTTTCGAGAGAAAAAAAAGCATTTTTATCTTTATTGTGACTATCACTGAAGTTCAGCAGTGGCTAAAGTTCAAAAGTCACTGAAGTTCAGATGATAAAAGAAAAATACTCATACCAGTTCAGACGACTCCCAATTGCTCCAAAAATCTTCCAAGATCGAAATACACAAGAGAGAACAAAATAAAAAGCTATGCTACCGGAAAGGCTCAACAAATAAAAAATCTATAATGCTTTTTTTCGCGAAAATTGAAAAAAGATCTCAGAACACACACGGGATTGATTCGCAAAGGTATCGATACGAGGCATCCAGATGATTCTTTTGCACCCCACCTCCAGGCCGCCCTACACACATATATATGTATATCGACCTCAACGCCAAATTAAATCCGAACGAACAATCGCTGTCGACAGGTCTGGTTCCAGAACAGAAGAGCGAAATACCGGAAGCAGGAAAAACAATTGCAAAAGGCGCTCACGCCGATACCGGCGTGCCAGGGTGCCATGATGCGAAACATATACCCTGGGGCGGGTAGGGGTTATCAGCCCTATGCACATCCGCACAACAGCATAAACGGCATCAATCGTTATCCCCAGGTGAGCACATAACCTATCTTGCCATAATTATGCCCAACGAAAAAAGCCTCGTTGCGATGCTTCACAACGAAAAAGAAAAAAAAAAAAACATAACATCCCTCTGGATTTACTGGACGATATTGGAACCGTGTGAATCCAGGGAGCAGATGGATCGAGAGAATTCGTCCGACGTTAATCCTTATCAAGGACGAACAGGCGAGATGTTTAATTGATTCGCATCCGGACGACGTAACACACACACACACACACACACCTACAGCCACAAACACAGCCACACACACACACACACACACACACACACACACACACACACACACACACACACACACACACACACACCTACACACACCTACACACACACCTACACACACACACACACACACACACACACACACACACACACACACACACACACACACACACACACACACACACACACACACACACACACACCCCTACACACACACCTACACACACACACACACACACACACACACACACACACACACACACACACACACACACACACACACACACACACACACACACACACACCTACACACACCTACACACACCTACACATACCTACACACACACACACACACACACACACACACACACACACACACACGCTCGCACCTACACACACACACACACACCCACGCTCGCACCTACACACACACACACACACACACACACACACACACACACACACACACACACACACACACACACACACACACACACACACCTACAGCCACACACACACACACGTGTGAGTAACGTTCCACATACGAGCAACGTATGAGGAGAGTATCGAACGATATTCGTTCGCTAATGAAGCTAAATTGCATTTCGAGTGATTAGTTGGACCGGACGGATTACCGAATGCCCGCCGGTTTAATTGAGCCCATAATTCGTTGGGCGCTGTGGCGAACCGCACCGGCGAAATTTTTCGAGGGTCTCAGCTTGCGAGACCCAGACACACACATACGTTATCAGTGCTTGGGTGGAATGGATTTATGTTCGTGAATCCAAGGATCTACATGTGGGATACCAGTTTTATATTTATATCGACAGATAATGATAAATGAGAGGATGCATTTT
Organism: Ophion obscuratus; assembly: GCA_964007375.1. NCBI lineage: Eukaryota > Metazoa > Arthropoda > Insecta > Hymenoptera > Ichneumonidae > Ophion > Ophion obscuratus. The sequence continues at coordinate 21,019,426 of OZ023319.1, read as the reverse complement.
TTTTATGACACACGAGGCCAACTAGGGACTTGTATCTTTTTCTATTTTTACATCTTTGTTGTTTTTTTTTGTCTTTCGTGCAGATGGGATGTGCATTTCATAGAGATAATTTTTTATGCAATTTACTTATTTTTCATGCAGATGGGCGCCTCGTCGTACTCGAGTATGCCACAGCCGTTCTCCATGACGCATTCGGCGTCGAATATGTCGGCGGTAACGGGAATGCGACAAGACACAATGGGTAAGCGCATTTTCAATGATAATGTAATTTTTTTTTTAAATTGAGGCTTTTTCAAAGTTTGACATTTTTTTATATTCATGAGTAGCTTTTCGTTCGCGCAGACTTGTGTTGAATACTCCTTAAGGGGCCATACCAGTGTGAACGCTGAAAATTTGGGAGATTTTCGGGAATTTTTTGGAAGAAAAGTACTCAATTAAATGTTTCGGAAAATTAGGAATATATTTGGCTATATTTGACCTATATTACATAATTTTTTCATATAAAAATTTCGAGATCCAAGCGACTTATGCGCTGCGTTCGGAGGCGCTAAAAAAAAAGTTTATTCACTGCTGACATGATTCCGACCGATTGAATAGCTGAAACCGAAAAAGGAAAAAAAATGTCGTTAAACTGGAAGGTATTTCCTGTATAATGACGTAGGATTTTCGAAAAATATTAAAATATAACAAAATGGCGTAGTTATGAAAAAAAGTCTGTTTTCTTGCCTCTAAAATGGTCGTTTTTTTTCAATGTCAAATCGTCAATTTTCATCCAATCAAAAATATCCTACGTCATTGTAGAGTAAATATATTTAAGAGTTCTCAGTTCGAATTTCAAGTCAACCGGATTATTGCTCTTTGAGTTACAATGTCAGCAAATTTGAAAAATCTCATTTCGAGAAAAACGCGTTTGAAGATTTAAGTATCGATTTTTGCAAGATAAAATGATTAGAGATACGGCCTTGAATTTTTTACAGGATATTCTTGAAAGTATAAACTGTTGAAAAAGGCAGAAAAAATCGATTTTTTGAAAGTGTCACACTGGTATAGCCCCTTAATGAAATGTGCTCCTGAAATATTTCGTTGAGGAACACGGAGAATTGTGGTGAAGAGGATTGATACTAAGTTTCATGTAAATCTGAACAGATATTTCTTCGATCCTATAAACTTTGCTACCCCCTTTTCCCCTTAAGGATTGAATTTCCAAAAACGCTGAAATTTCATTAATTGGGTCTAGGAGCAGTAATACAAAGTTTCAAGTAAATTTGAGCCGATTTTTTTAATTTTCCTTACAAACTTTGCCACCCCCTTTCGTGTAGGGGTTGAATTGCGCAAAACGTTAAACTACATGTTTTATTAATTGTGTTGAACAGCTTTAATACTAAGTTTCATGTAAATTTTCTGACCAGATTTTTATTTTATTTTACATACAAACTTTGCCACCCTCTTTCTTCCCTTAAGGGTTGAATTTCTAAAAACGCTGGAATACGTGTTTCATTAATTGTGTCATGAAGCACGAATACCAAATTTCAAGTAGATCCGACCAGATTTTTTCAAATTCCTATACAAAAATGCCCACCCCTTTTCTCCCCTTAAGGGTTGAATTTCGAAAAATCCTTTCTTAGTGCGTGCTTAGGTCACAAAAGCAACTTACAGTTCAAATTTCATGTAATTAGCTTCGGCGGTTTTCGCTCGGCGTTGATGAATCAGTCAGGACATGTTCTTTTATATGTATAGATTTTATAGTCTTATTTATTGTCTAGTATCCGATTAATATAGAATACAGATACACACGCACACTTTGCAATTTTATGTCACGTGTAATCAAATTTATAAAAATGGTTGATCCTGATAATTTATGATTGTTAATTGATGAATGATTATTTTCATATTTATTCTATACTTATATTAAATTCCTTATAATTCCTTATAATAAGGAGAATTATCATTTATATAATTCATCATTCGAATCATTAATGTATATTCATAATTGTCATTATTAATATTACTCGATCATTTATTATTTATTATTTATTATTTATAATTCCTTATAATAAGGAGAATTATCATTTATATAATTCATCATTCGAATCATTAATGTATATTCATAATTGTCATTATTAATATTACTCGATCATTTGTTCATTATCCCGCAACTTTTTTCGGTACGGCCACATGATCGATCGATCAGCTCAAATATTTGATTATTTATATTTTTCATATTCCATTTTTAATATGAAATTTAATTTAATATTAAATTATAATTATAATTATTATATTGATTAATTGTAAGTATACAAAAATATTAATTTATCGTTAAATAAGGGGAGCCATACTGAGAAATAATAATCGTAGAATAATTGTACCTTGAACAGTCGCGGATTGATCACGGTTATTACTTCCGGTCATTTTTCGCCTTACGAGAAAATAATCGCATACTGTTGTGGTGCTCGTTTGTTTTTTTGTTATTATTTCTTATTTGTTTGGCCCGTAAATCGTATCCATAAAAAAAAATAGATAAATACATAAAGAGACGAAAAAGAAGTAGCGAGCGGAAATGACGCGAGGCCGTGAGAGCAAAGTCACTCACTCGGAGACGTTCCATTTCCTCTCCGGGAGGCGAAAGCGCGCACCGTCTTACATAATTTCCGGCGCGAGATGGCATGTCGCTTTTAAATCGAATCAAGAATATTCCGCGAGATCGACCATCGGCTCTGCAGATACCGTGATCTTCCACGACGACGACGACTTTGCGAAATTTCCCGGATTACGTGAACCCTTCAATAATAATAATGATAATACTAATAATAATAATACATAGATACTTAAGGGAAGCATCAGATTGTTCCGTCCGATCGAATTTCTCCTACGGCAATCGACTCCCTATTGAATTTTGATTGATACTCCAAATGTACTCGTTTCGAATGACGTTTTTTTTATAATAGCATAGAGCCAAGTGAATTTTTCGGATTAACCGAAAACAGGTCGTTTTTTTCAATTTTTTGTTTGTTTACTGAGTTATTTATATGGTTTTTTAAAAACAAGGTATGTGATTGAGCGTACATTGAACTTATTTCGTGTAAATTTAGCATTACATAGCATAGAAGCCAAGCCAAGAGTCTAGATTTACATAGCATAGAAGCCAAGCCGTTTTTTTCAATGAAGGATTTAAAATTAAAAAATGGTTCACGTTATTGTTATTATTGTTGTTGTCGCACCGCAGAGATGACTTTGAATGTTGATCCCGAGCAATTAAAATAAACCGAAATTAAGGGAGCAAATTAAGGGAATTTTCGGATTAACCGAAAAAAGGTCGCTTTTTTCAACTTTTGTTGTCTAGTAGATTATGTATTTCGGATTTGGGAAAAAGGTATGTTATCGAGCATACATTGAACTTATTTCGGGTAAATTTTTGTTTCTAAAAAATGAAAATTAACAACGTTATTGAGGTATTATAGAGCGTCTGTAAAAAAATGTGGTCCTAGGCCGTATCGATAACTTGACAATGGTTAAATGTCACTGTGACAGGCCGAAAAAGGTCGTTTTTTTCGAATTTTGTTGTCTACTAGATTATTTATTTGGGATTTGGAAAAAAGGTATGTTATTAAGCATACATTGAAATTGATTCGTGTAAATTTTTGTTTATAAAAAATTAAAACTAACAATTATTTGAAGACAATAAAAAATTACGCTCGTCGTTGAGGTGTAATAGTGCCTCTGTTTAAAAAATGTGGTCCTAGGCTGGATCGATAAGTTGACAATGGTTAGTCTGAAAAATAAAAATATGAATGTTTTATAATCTGTATAAATGTAGTTGTCGTTGTACGAAGCCGTTTTCGAAACTAAGTCACAAAATAGTGGGTGTTATTAAAAAGTCTAATTTAGACGAAATTGTTACTTATATTCGGGAGTTCGAAAAAAAAAATTTTTAAAACGGCTACGTACGATATCTACTGCAATTACGAAAATTTTGGTTTACTAAAATTGAAAATCAGACAACTATAGCTAGAGTTATTAACAATAATTTTTTTCGCGAAAAAATAATAAACACCTTCACTCGCTCTGCAAATCGATAATACGATTCAATCATTTTCGTTCATTATTCAATACTTGAAGCAAAAAAATCGCTCGTCAGCAACTACTGTGCCTATTGGTTTACTCTGCCCCGGACTTTGAACGCGAATACCTCGGTCAATTTTTGTCGCGCGACATTTAAGGGCTTACACTTAATTGAAATTTGTGAAAATATCGATTTTTGGTTTTCGACGGATTCTCAAAATATATACTATTTGAAAAATGTTCTCCGAAAATGTTGATACCGCAGATTTTGATTCAAAGTTAAGGGCGTGCACCTAGTTGAAATTTAAAAAAAACCATTTTTAGTTTTCGAAGGATGCTTTAAATGAAAACTTCGGTAGGAACCGGTGAACCGGATAACTTCAAGCGCGTTTTTCTCATAATGGCTTTTTCAAGACCGGTGGAAACGATATCTCAAAAATCACTGCACCGAAAAACTTCTCATTTTACAAGCTTCTTTCGCACATCAAGAAGCAGTGTTTGGAATAAGGAACTTTTTTCGATACATAGTTTTTTTTATCAAAGAAAATAGAGGGTTTTTCTACCCAAAATCGATGTTTTCACTTTGGGCTGCAACAATTTTTTCAAAAATCAATATTTTATTCAATTCTTCGTCCAAGCACTAGATAATACCGTGCAAAAATTGAATGCGTTATAATACAATGTCCCCTCTAGCGGGAGAAATTGGCAGTAAGGTTCTCTATTGGCGTCTGTGAGTGCCCAGGTAGCAAAATGTTATCTATATGGTATCCGAAGGATATCCCAAAACGGATATGGATAACTTTTTGGTTGTCCAAAAAAATGACAGTTTGATTTACAAATAGTACCTCTAATGACCGCTTCGCGGGTAACTTATTTGTATCCAATAGGTTAACTATACCGCAACTTTTAATGGTTGACAAATTGACAACCAAAGGTTAACTTTTATCGACCGTCGGTACGTTAGCGTTAAGTTATCAAATCGACATATCCGAAAGATATCCTCTTAAAGGCATGAGAATGTCAAGATGCCATAGGTATCTCAAAGTTGTCCAAAAGGCATCCATAAAATTGACAAAACGACATCCAAACGACATCAAAAAGTCCTATCGAATAGATATCTATTTATATATATATATATATATATATTTCTTTATCAAAATCAACTTATTAATAGTTTAGGATATTTAATATAGCCCAATATTACGTATTTTTAGTTATAACATGGTAAAGATTGTTAATAACCAAAAATAAGTAATATTGGTCCATATTAAATATTCTAGACTATTAATAAGTCGATTTTGGAAAGAGATAGGTAAGATAGTATTATGACGGGTTTGAAGAGGGTCGGGAATTAAATGTTAGCTGGCCAATGAAAAATGAAATGTAGTTTAATATTACTAAACAATACATTCATTGTTTTTAACGAATATTGTAAGTGGGAAATATCAATACAACGGAAAGACATGTGGAATAAATCTATTCTATTCCATTCTATATTCATTGTTTTTCATTGTCGTTAGGGGGGCAGCTTTTGTCAGCCACCAGTTGCCTAGCCTTCAGCCGGTCGCCCCCACGGCGAAGCCAGTCCGCGATGCGATTTTCGATATCCATTAGTCGCGTCGCGGAATGTGGTTCGTACGACATCGGAAAAAGAAAATGAACAAATATTATGAATAGAACTTTATTAAACGTGCGATGACGTCTTTACAGCGAATGACTTTACAAAATATTGAAACAATAAGATATTTATTTATACGTCTAATATATACGTACCGATAGTGTACTTACACAAATTTTGGCATCTCCTGGAAGAAAAGTGCCTGCGCTGTAAATAATTCTCTGTATAACCTAAAAAGCGAACGTGCGCTTTTAGAATACAAGAAACGTACATGAAATATACATATATCTACTTGCCGAGGTATATATACTCAGGTGTATTTGTTTAAACACTATCTCGTTTTTATTTATTATTTTTTCACACTTTGCACTATGCCCCCTTACGCGAGCTGGTGAGAATATAACAGTCATCCGTTAAGTGTCATCTTTCGGACAACATTTGTATGCCTTTTCGCTATCTCCCGTCAATTCCAAATACGGCAAAAAGACGGCATATTACCGATGTCCGAAAGATATCATGAAAAAGACATCTTATGTGATTATTCTTTGGGATATCCTTCGGACAACGTTTAATTTGATACAATAGATAACAGCAGACAGATAACTCTTTGTTTCCTGAAAATAGTCATCAATTGGATAACAGCTTGTGATGCCTTTAAGAAATCCGTTTTCACCGTCAAAAAATATCATAAAAAAGATAACTACACGACAACATTAAACGGGATGTCGTTTGAAAGATGTCGAATAGTTATTTTACGGTAATGTCTTAAAGATAACCTAAAAACGGTCACTTATCGGCGTCTATTGAGAATTTATGCTACCTGGGTGGAGCCTTGAGCGTGACGGTTATTTTAAGGGGTGAGATGCAGTCAGAGGCGTGAAAAAACGAGCATTTTCAATTATTTTTTTTGTTATAGTAATTAAGTTTGTTTTACAAAAATGGTTACACAGACGTTTCATGTTATATTTCAACTTGACTTGAAAAATATCGCCATCTTTGTCGGACCTTCTTCGGCATGCAGTGCTTTGCGGCGACCGTCATAGAATTTTACTGGATCATCTGAAATAGAAAAGCCAAAAAAATCATTAGTTTAATAATAAATCTAGTCTTTAATCGAAGCTTTTTTCAAATATTAACAAAATGGCGGCTTCCGACAGATAACTTTCGATTTTCGACCAAAAAATCGCTCGTTTATTGTTTTAGAAAAATAGAAATTTTCAAAACAAAAATGATAATCATTCGATTGAGGACTGGTTATTAATGCTATCAATGAGCACACTAAATTTCATCAAAATCCGTCGAGTGGTTTTTGAATTATAGTGGTCACCGACTTGAAAAACACAGTTTCGAGAAAAACGCGTTCAAAGTTTTTCCATGTGGATACGGTATTACATGTTCGTAAAATTTTTAGCTCGATGGATGAAGCTAAACTTTTTTTATGTATTTTGATCCGCTGAATCCGAATATCACAATTTTTGCCGAAAAGTTGGGCATTCAATTGTTTATAGCCAATTGTTAAAACAATGTTTCGAAAAATTGAAGTTTTTCGGGATGAATTATTATTTTTTAAACATTTTGGGCGATTTTAAAACGAAAGTTTCTTTATAAAATTTGGCTAAAGTTCATAGTTTTTGAGTAATAAATGTTTGAAAATTTCTGAAAGATTTTCCCAATTTTACACTTGATTTATGTATAGAAATACTAATTAAAAATAACTTACATCGAATCATCAATTCCTGGCCCACACAATAAGGCTTCTGCCGATGTGGAAGCTTCCAAAATATCAATTGGTTGTCGTCTTCGAAGCATTCTGCCTACCCGGGTATTATCGTTTGCGCGTTTCGTCTATACGTTGAGAATATATGTGGTCCCTTCACTAATTGTGGGATATCCCGGAAACTATTCATCGGATTGACTTGAAATTTTCAGGGAATATTTTCGAAACATCATACTTCAAGAAAATGTAAAAAAATCGAGTTTTTTTTAATTCTTACTACATCTCACCCCTTAAATACGATTTTCGTTACTTGGCACTTGGTTACTTTCGTTACATGCGCACTCGACTTTATTTTGCCATTCTCGACCCACCCTTATTCTCGTCGCTCTTTCGTTTCAGGAATGTCTGCCGAGGACGAGTGGTACAACAAGAGCATCTCAGCATTGAGGATGAACACGGCGCATCATTCAAACCTCGCCGCGCCGATGCTACAATACCAGACATAATTTTAGACCTGGTCCGGGATACTAGATGAATTTGGACAGTGCTGCGCCAACAGTGACTCGTAACAGCATTCCGAATGAAGGAATGAAAGAAAGACGAATTGCAAAAGCAATAAAAAAAATCGTCTAACGACATCGAGTGCAGGAACGAGAGCGAGCAATGCCAAGTCATCGACGACACCGGCCTTAGTGACACATATATATTTATCGCGCGAATATATATATATATATCGATATATAATTCCTCGGACAGAGGCGAAGGAAAGCGAGCGAAAAAAATCGTGACGAGCATCATCTCAGCGATAACGAAGAAAGATAAACGGAAATAAGCAGGGCGGACCCAGGGGGGACCGGAAGTGAACGTTGACGTACCCGATGACGATGATGATGATCGAAAACTAGTACCAATTAGTTTTTTTTCTCAATTCATTGAAATCCGTCGTTAATGAGATTCGCTATTTTTGATCGATTGACGTTGTTGTTTTTTTTTCTTCGCTTGTTTTATGTTTTCTTCTTTTAGTTTTGGAATTGACGATATTGTCGGCTCGACCAGTCTACGTATCCAAGAAAGTATGAAGAACTTATATAAATATTTATAAAGGAAGAAGAAGATAAATGGTCTGGCCAAAGACAATATATCTTAATTTTTTGAATGAGTAAGAATTTATTCGATTTTCCAATTGAACGAGCGATCCAATAAATAATTTATTTGATTTACCAATTGAATTATTTTTATTATTTATTTCATTCCAAATTCTTTTAATTACAAGATAAAATAATTTTTTTTCGGTTTTGATAATTTTACTTACGCGATTTTTACTACGTTTGGTGAATCAAACCCAAACAGGCTGAAAAAAAAACCGATCGAACTGGTTTCAAAACTTTTTCAAATATTCCGTAAAATTATTTTTCTCGTTTGTGTGTGTGTGTGTGTGTGTGTGTGTGTGTGTGTGTGTGTGCGCGTGTGTGTGTGTGTGTACACATAGAAAACTGAATTTACATAATTTTCCTAATTATTAAGAATTTATTTGTTTTTTCAATTTCATTAGTCTTATTATTTATTTAATTACCATTTTTTTAAATCACGAAATAAATTATATTTCATTCGCTTGTCGAAGTTTTATCAATTTTGATCATTTTACTTTCGGACTTTTTACTACCTTCGGTAAAACAAACCCAAACAGACCGAAAAAAAATCACGATCGTTTAATTATTTCAAAGGGTTTAAAAAATATAAAATTATTTTTATCGTTATATATATATATATATATATATATATATATATATATATATATATATATAATCGGATTTACATTACTTTCCAAACGACTAAGTGTTTATTTGATTTTCCCATTGAATAACCATTTCGTCATTTTCAATTTTTTTTTTTTCATTTAGGAAATAAATAACGACTCATCCAGTTTATGAAATTTCGTTTATTTTTATAATATTAGTTCCACTTACAACTATCTTCGTTAAAAGAAATCCAAACAAACTGAAGAAAAATCGCGATCTTTCAACAATTTCAAGTGTAGAAAATATTTTTTAAATAATTTCTTCGTTTATTATTGTTATTACTATAAATATATATAATCAAATTTATTTGATTTTCCTTCTGAAGAAGCAATTCTTCAATTCAAAATTTTTTTTTATCATAAAATAAACGAAGATTTTTTCCCCCTTCGAACTGTTATCAAATCCTCCGGAAATTTTTCCCACCGTCGTTGAAACAAATCCAAACGAACCAAAAAAAAAACACAATGACGACCTTCAAAACATTTCGGACGTTTAAAAAATATTTCTCAAACATAACTTTTATTGTTTCTCTCTTCGTTGATATTGATCCGTGAGAGGAATAAAAATAACGTAGCTGTCTCAGGAAAAAGATGTGGGGGTGTAATTTTTCGAGAACGTGTTACTTTTCGAGAACGGAAGAGCACGCGTCACGGGTCCTCGGAGGCGCCCCGGGCCTCGCGCGCACCCCGGGAAAGAATGATCGACGCGCACGCGCGGGATTATTGCACAAAGGAGATCCGCGAATGAGCGAAAAAATGTAAATAAGAGGAGGGAAATGTGAAACGTACATTGTAGTCGACGAATATATTTAAACGAAAAAAAAACACAAAAACAAAATGAAGCAAAGAAAAGAAGAAAAAAAAAGAATTATAGCGTACGCGATTTTTCAATGTCCTTTTAAAGTGTAAGCCCCCTCGATATAAATATTAGACATTCGCGAACGGCGAAAGGGAGAAACGGAAACGAAACGAGCTGAGATTAAAAATACGAAAATTTCGAATGCGCGTGTGGAACGAATGAAAATTACGGATTGCCAGTATGTGTGTGTGTGTGTGTGTGTTAAATTTTCAACGACGAGAGCCGGAATCAAACGCCATATATATGCATTTTTCTATTCCAGTTTAAACTTTACTCCAAGCCCGTGCAAAAAAATAATCCGTGCGTCAAATCACGAAAACTGCGCAACTTCCGGTCGACGAAGAAGTGACCCGCTCGTTCTGTTCGAGTGAAAATAATCCGAAGACTAACATTTTAATTTCTATTTCCAAAATCTCCACTGCGACTGCACAAAAGTTCGCAACCTAACCTAACTCTATTACACAGCTCGACAAAAATCTTGCACGGCTCGCTGCTTCCACAGCTTATTATTATTATCCACGCGTTGACGAAAAAAGAAATTCACTACTTGAGAAAATACCGGCAGAATTTGCCAAGCGAAAGAAAAGAAACGTGCTATTTCTTTTCATTCAACGTTTGCCTGACGTTTCTTTGTTTTTCGTGAATTGCGCATGCGCCGCCATCTAAGGCGCACTTTTCAAACGTTCTTTGCGCGACTGCGGCACTCGTCAGCCGGGACATTGTGAAAATGTTCGTTTTCACGCGGCTATTGTCTATATCGGTGTAATTTTTCGATAACTGTTTAATCAATATATCGATGCGAGACGAGGAGTGATAAATAAGTGCGACGAAGAAAAAGACGTAACTATATATATATATATATATATATATATATATATATATATATATATATATATATATATAGCGGACGCCATAAACGGGATGCTTATACTGCGTGTGACCGCCAACTGTGGACGCACTTTATTTTTACGTATCTTTCGTTTTGTCTCTCGTGTCATTTTACGGCGCCCCAATATCGCGCTCGCACGATCCAACGCGAAATGTTCCTAACAAATAAAACGAGAAAAAAAAAGAGAAACTTTGTAACATATCACAAGCATCTATCGCGCGTGTACGTGAGGGAAAAAATCGTGATGTGCTCGCGACGAGGGAGGGGACAATTGTCTTCGTGCCCGCGTACGAATGCTGTAGAAAAAAAAAACAATGGCGAGATGTTGGTGAGAGAAAGAAACTTGAGGGAGCGCGCATCTCGCTCGAGTGTGAATATAAAAATAAGAGTGAAAAATAACCCGAGCCTACGACGAGACAGTGTATATATATGTACGGGGTGATTCGCAAGTATAGGGCTCCCTTTGAAGAAATAGGGCGTGTTATTGCGAACAGAACACTTTTTTCAATGTCCTCCGACAAAAATTGGCAAAGATATTCGCGTTCGAAGTACGAGTAGCAAAAGTTGGCGCGAAAGTTGCGCAGGCGCGGGGTGGAGAGCGCGAGTTCGAATCCACCTTCGGACAGGCGATTTTTTGTTTGTTTGTTAAACATTTTTTTTCCGGTAATACATAATAAACACGAAGACTAGCTTTGCAAATTGATAACGTCATTGAATAATTTTCGTTTATTATTTAGATTGAGGAAAACAAAATTTGGGCGCGAGCTACTACTGTGCGTCAGTCAGTCAGTGTCGGATTTTTAATACGAATATCTCGGGCAACTTTTGTCGTGCGATATTTAAAAAGAGCGTTTTACTCGGGATGACGCGCCCTGTACGGTCACTAAGGGAACCCTAGTAGTTCCGATTCACCCCGTATATCTATATATATACATACATATATGTGTGTGTGTGTATATATATATTGTTTATCGCATTCGAAACAAGGGTATATATATATGAAACTATATGTGCTCTATGCAAGGGTCACGTATTGTACGTATGTGTTGTAAATAGCCTGAATAAAAAAATTACGTTTAAAAGTACATACACATTTTATTCCATGCTCGCATGCCTGAAACTTTTTCCGTCTTTTTATTTTCAGATTGTTTTTCAAAATTTCATTTGAAAAAGTCCAAGCGCGTTGATCTTTACGAAAAATGTCCAGTCGCGTGTAGCTTATCGATAAACTTGTGATTTTCTACCTTACCGACCGTCGGTAATGTTTTATCTCGGGTTGGACCCCGAGAGATGGCGCTAGCGGGAACTTCGACATCTGACAGTTCCCGTCGCGACGCGAGATCGGCGACAACGAAGGGCAAAAAGTTGGCGCTTCGCTCTCGCGAAATGAGGTAATTTTTTGAACAAGCGATCCAATTTTTTCTTTTCCGTAATAATTCCTCGAGTGTACGGAGTTACGAGCTAAAAAATGACGCACAGACCTTACGAGGGCATAAGATACGTGGCGGACAAGCAGGTGGTCGTTCTGGACATCGGCACCGCGTACACCAAGTAAGAGAATTCGATTGAAGTAACATTGAATCAAAAATAAATATAATAATAATAATAATAAACAAATAAATATTGCGATTATTTGATTGATTCCTCGTTTCCTTCTTTTCGTAAGATTCGGGTACGGTGGAGAGCCGTCACCTCGCGGTATCATCCGGACGGAAATAAAATGTCCGGCTACCAAAGAAACGAGACAGATCTTCGAGTACATCGACGTGGAGGATTTGTATCAATTGCTCGTCGAGTTTTTGCACTCTCTCTTCTACAGGTAGAAATTATGACGCGGATAGCAAATCGTAACGATGAATGGTTGGGAAATAATTATTTTTCCGAAACTACCGTGGATGGATGGTCAGGGTCCGACTTTGGCAAAATTATTCCGAATAGCGTATTGAGGAGATGGAAAATATTCCAAATATCAAGGACCCGAACAAACACAAACAAATTGATCTGGCATTTTAAAATTCTTGAAGATAATAATTTGGAGTATCATTATCATTATTCCAAAAGGAATTGAGCAATTATTTAGAATCTCGCGACAAAGAGCCGTAAGAAGACAGAGAATTTATTCGAAAGGCTATTTCGGGAAGAGGTGTTTGATAGGATCGTTGGAAAAGAATTATCGGTTCGAAGGGAATTGCGAAATTATTGTGAATAGCGTATCGAGGAGCTGAACAATATTCCAAATATCAAAAATTTGTCATTACACGATCAATAATGGCAAATTGTTCGTGAGAATCATTTGCAGTTTATTATTATTGCAAGGGAAATGAAGTAATAGTAGTATCGAGTTTTATTTGCACTAATTTTTCTCAAAGCTTTTTACAAAACATGATAATTTCACATACATACTGTTCACTTATAATCTACTTCCTACATTCCTACATTTCACATTATCCCACATTCTCCTTTTCTTCATTTATTCATACACTTAGTCGATAAGAGAAATGAAGTAATTATTTTGAATATCATGTCAGAGAGCCAATCAATGTTGCAAATACTGACGACCCACACAAACCCAAACAAAGCATTACCCAAAGACCAATTTGTTTAAGAGAATAATTTTTAGTGGATCATTCTCACGGGAGAAAATAAAAAATGATTCCACGTTTATCGCGGAGCTGAAAAAGAGTGCAAATATACCAACGACCCAAACAAACCTGAACAAATCGTTCGATGAACAGAAAATTGTTCACAACAATAATTTGTAGTAAATTATTCTCACGGAAGGTACTAAAAAATATTTTAAATGTATCGTTGAGACGAAAAAATATTTCAAATATACCAAGGACGCAAACAATCTATTCCATGAACAGCAAATGGTTCAGAAGAATAATTTGTTGTAAATTATTCTTTTAAGAGCAGTTGATAAGTTATTCCAAATATCTTGAAGAGTCAAAACAAATTCCATGCATACTAAAGACCCCAACAAACCCAAACGAAATGTTCAAAAGTATTCTTCCGAAAGGAACTAGAAAACTACTATCAATTATTTATAACAAGTACATTAGGGGGGCACAAATTTAAGCTCTATTTCTTTTTTCTTTTTCGCGCCATCCAATTATCTACTTTAAAGAAAAACAAGCTGACCAAAATTCAAATTTTCATTAAAAAGATGATTTTTTTTCGTTCACTCCTCACCCATGAATTTTACGCTTTATAATTTTTTAATTAACCTCGCGAAAGCGCTAGACGGACAATGAATGTTTAGTGGTCGCTCAAGAGCTTCGAAATGTTCAATTTTCGCCATTTTTGTTTTTACTCTCGCTCATAAATTGTAAAATTTTGTAAATTTTGTAAAATTTTCAATACAATTGATCGATTTTATTTAGGCACAGATTTTTCAAATTTACCTCACACTACTAACCCAAGAGTTATAATCATAATCAAAATTATAGATCCCCCGTTTTATCGGGTTAGAAGTGTGAGGTCAATTTGAAAAATCCGTTTCTTAAGCAAAATAAGGATTAATTGTTTTGAAAATTTTACAAAGTGTTAAATTTATGAGTGAGAAGGGAAAAAAAATTCGCGACAATTGGAAATTTCGAAACTCTTAAGGAGGTTGGAGCGATTCAGATGAGTCAAATGACGATTTATTATTTTTTTTTTCAATGAACCTCAAATAAATGCATACGAGGTACAGATTTATTCTGTATATGCTAATTTTTTTAAATACATAATTAAAGGGCAAAATTATGCATTTTAATATTTTTATTACACAAAGTAGAAAAACTTTTGTGTTACTACCAACTTGAAAAAGTATAACATTATCGATGATTATTATGAAAAAACTACGACAACGAATGTTTTATACAATTCACAATGAAATTTTGAGTAATTTATAATTATGCCTATTCATATTTACGTCACGAGATTATTGGCCCATGGTTTACGATGGGCAAGATGAGGATTTTTTTCTTCTACATGTTGACAAAGGTTCAGTTTACGTTAATCCATTGTTAGAAATGGTTTATCTTGGTGCTAAATAACAAAAAAAATTACATAACATTTTGTGTGAAAGTCTTGCCCATCTAACCGCACGTTAAATTACATACATTAAACTATTTTTTATCTCTGGTGTTTGGTGGAGAAAAAAGTTAAAAAAATTCGTAAAGACTCTGTACAGTCTAAACAAAAACATGCATTTTTTATTAAATTTAATCTTGGATAGTGGCTAACGCTTCAACCTCCTTAAGCGACCACTAAATATTCATTGGCCGGCTAGAGTTCCATAAAAATTATAAAGCGTAAAATTCATGGGCAAAAAGTGAACGAAAAAATAAATTTTATTTTTTAATGAAAATTTGAATTTTTGGGAGGCTCGAGCAACCTCTGAATGTTTTTTGACTGCTCGCAGCTTTCGGGACAATTTTTTTTTAAGTCGATAATTGGATTTTGAGATAAAGGACAAAAATATAGCTCAAATTTGTGCCACCCTAAAGTAGAGAATTTATGACGTTTACTAGAGAATTGTCATTAAGGGGCAAGGCCAGAGTAGAATTTTCAAAATATCGATTTTTTCGCTAAAACGGTACTTTATCATCATTAGAATAAGTTACTATTCGATTTATAGCAAGACATTTTTTTCCACCGACTTTGAGCGTATAACGTAAGCCCACCTCTGGCAGGACCATAGAGTACCTAAAACTTTAAACGCTTTTTTCTCGAAACAACTTTTTTCCAATTGGCGTGACAAATAACTGCAACAATTTTCACTCGATTTACTTCAAATTTAAAAGTTATGTTCCTAATTGCATTTCGCAGAGAAGTACGTACGGAATTTCTGTTTAATCGAAAACTTTTCATCTTATGAGCAGTTTTATACGAAATTTTTTACTGAAAATTCATGCAAATACTTACAACTCAATTCAAATACCTAAAACGTTTGAATAAAACAATATTTCTTAAATTCCGTACGTACTTCTCCAGGTATTCTAATGTAGATTGACGAAGATTTTTGTTTTTTGTTCTAGGTCAAAAATTGTGGATGCTAAATGTCACACCGCGGAGCGCCTCAAAAAAGATAACAAAAGAAAATATTAGTAGTCGGCCATTTTGTACATCGAAAAAAAAAATTTTTAACAGCTTGATATTCATACTAAATAGATGTATAATTAATTTTATGAGTCAATCACTTTTTCATATGAAAAAATGGTTAAATTCGCACATGATTTTATACCCGTTACTGTGGCCCAACCCCTTAACTATTTATGATTATCTCTAAAGAATTACCATAATTTATTTATATAATTACTCAGACAATTTATGCTACTTACTAATGAATAATCATTAATTATATCCATAATAATCATCTCGATTGTTTTTCCACAGACACGTAACGATAAGTCCCAAAGACTTGCGAGTGATAGTGCTGGAATCGTTGCTAATGCCTACCCAGTTCCGGGAGACG
This sequence comes from Ophion obscuratus, assembly GCA_964007375.1. Classification (NCBI taxonomy): domain Eukaryota; kingdom Metazoa; phylum Arthropoda; class Insecta; order Hymenoptera; family Ichneumonidae; genus Ophion; species Ophion obscuratus. The sequence continues at coordinate 21,003,025 of OZ023319.1, read as the reverse complement.
CTGGCCAGAGTATTGTTCCGTCATTTCGAGATTGGTTCCCTGATGTTGCTTCCCACCCACCTGGTGGTCATCAGCACCCTGGGAACGGACACCGCTCTTGTGCTGGACGTCGGTTACGCGGAGGCGACTCTAATACCGATTTTCGAGGGCGTCCCTGTGCTGAAGGCTTGGCAGTCTCTGCCGTTGGCTGCCCAGGCTGTTCACAGGTGTCCAAGCTCGAACGATTCTCCAGTTCCAACGAATTTCATCTAGGCTGCCGAACCCCGTCGATAATTCCGCGATCGCGTCCTTCAAATTTCAGATGCATCAAAGCCGAGTTGAAGAGCACGCTGTCGGAGTCTGACCTTACGGAGAGTCTGATAGAGGACGTCAAGGTACGAACGTGTTTCGTAACGACGATGGAAAGATCGGCGAAGCTCGGGTCCGAGGCAGCACCCAAAGCGCCGCCGAACGTCAAATATCCCGGCATAAAAACCTTCGATATACCAGGGGAAGTGAGAGAAAAGGCTTTCGAAGTTTTGTGGGAACGTGATAACGACAATCTCAGCGTACCAACGATGATACTCGACGCCATAGTCAAGGTAAACGCGGGGCCGGGTTGAAATTCCGAACTCTGAATGGTCAAAACGCTCAAAACTCCGATAGAATTTTACACGAAAGACCAAAACACCGAAAATCTTAACACCGTCAAAATAATTCGGCTATGGATGTTTCAAAAGTTTCAATATTTTCAATAAATCGACGAATTATTTCAAGATTTTTTTTTATTGAGAAGTGATTTTGCGCCAATTTTGAAATTTGTCTAGACAATGTTATACGTTCTACATCATTTACAGGCAACTGTGTAGACTTTCGCTGGCATGATCTTGACATTAGGGCGGTGTTGAAATTCCGAACTTTGAATGCGCCGACGGTTTAAAATTCCTAATTTTAATGTTCCGAAATTACAAGGTTCGTCAAGATTATGCCAGCGAAAGTCTACACAGTTGACCGTAAATGATGTAGAACGTATCACATTGTCTGGACAAATTTCAAAATTGACGTAAAATCACTTCTTGATAAAAAAAAATTCTTGAAACAATTCGTCGATTTATTGAAAATTTTGAAACTTTTCAAACTTCCATAGCCGAATTACTTTGACGGTGTTCAGATTTTCGGTGTTTTGGTCTTTCGTGTAAAATTCTTTCGGGGTAGTATATTTTCGGATTTTTGAGCGTTCTGATCATTCAACGTTCGAAATTTCAAACCGGCCCTGTTCAGATTTTTGGAATTTTAGTCTCGTGTAAAATTCCTTCGGAGTTTTGATCTTTCCGGGTAGTAATCTTTTGGTGTTTTGAGCATTCTGATCATTCAATGTTCGGAATTTCAACCCCCGTAAAGGTCAATGAAAAATTCGTATCCTTCAAGTGTTCGAAGAACCTCAAGTGCATCGTGGAATTATTGATTGCAGTGTCCGATAGACACGAGACGTCCACTCGCCGAGAACATCGTCCTGATCGGTGGCACAACGATGGCCAAAGGCTTCGCGGCTCGTCTCAAGTCCGAATTGCTCACGCTACTCAAGAGCGATCTCTACGCCGACAAGTTGAAAGTGCAAAGCTTCAAATTCCACACGCCACCGAGCAAGCCCAATTACACCGCTTGGCTAGGCGGCGCCATTTTTGGAATCGCGGACTTGCCGTCCAGATGCCTCAAGAAGGAAACGTATTTGCAGAATAATCGAGTGCCCGATTGGTCGTGTTTACTCGACAACGAGTAGGACTATCGCGAATAAACCCACCGCGCTGCTACTTCCTAGACTAGCGTGGTCCCTGAATCTTTTGTTTTTGGAAAGTAACTAGGAGTTGTTATCTTTCGCAGTCGATGAAATGTAACTGAGCACTTACTAGTCAATGAGTGAGTTTTTTTGTACGTACGTGCGTTTCTCTGTCTCTCTCTCTCTCTCTCTCTATATATATATATATATATACACCAGGTGTGTAAGTATGAAACCGGAATTTTTATACAGAAAAAACACGTTTATTGTAATAATATGATACAAAGTATCATATCATTACCGTTGGTACATCCGCCAGTTGTTGTTGTGTTTGAGCGTCGTCTTCGTCCAACAAGGCTTGCAGGTCAGCGTCTTCAAACTTTTTCGGTGGTCTTCCACGTTCTTCGTTCCTCACGTCAAAATCGCCACTTTTGAACCGTTTGAACCACTCGAAACATTGTGTTTTACCGAGAGCATGCTCACCAAACGCCTCCACAAGCATTCGATGCGATTCGGCTGCGGTTTTCTTCAGATGAAAACAGAAAAGTAGTGCTGTCGGCAAATCGTAATTTGTTGGCACAAAACTCGACATGTTTATCTCTAATAAACTAATGCTACTGAATGAAACTCGTGTTATTGTGAGTTGGAAATCTTTGTCGGATATCAATACAATAACAAGACACCGCTGACGTGATGTGTCGGTAACTGCATCGACATCTAGCGCCACCTATGGGCAAATTCCGGTTTCATACTTACACACCTGGTATATATGCACTCGAGAGGTGACTCTCGCTCACCACTTACTATCCGAGCGAAAAAGTTTTCCATTTAAACGCGTTTTTCCTAGTAAAAACTAGAATTTACTGATAAATAATGTTGCATGTTAGTTAAAAGTAGTTTTAGGTAGGAAAAACTAGTTCTGAGAGAACGGTTCAGTTAAAATTGTTTGGATTTGTTTGAGTTTAAAATGAAGATTCAAATTTATTTATCAGTAAGTTCTAGTTTCTGCTAGGAAAAACCTAGTTAAGCAAAACTATCTTTAACCAGGAAAGCCTAGTTCTAACGACATGAATGAGTTAAAACTATTTCGGCTTGTTTGGGTTTACGGGAGGGTAGGGGTTTCAACGTGAAAAAAAAACACACTTTTGCGAATTTTTTTCATCTATATGGATAGAGTAAATTTATTGAAACCTTTTGTACATTGTTAAGTGTCATTTCAAGAACATTCCGTGAAATTTGTAAGCGAAAATATCCACAAACAAGCCGGTGCCGCGTTTTTCTCGAAACCACTTTTTCAAAGTCCGTGTTCACTGCCATTTGATAACTACATGACCGATTTATTTCAAACTTGGTACACACTTTCTACGTATAAAATACCTTCCCCCAACGGTTAGTTTGAGATTTTTTTTTACATTAAGGGGGTTTTCCATCCCCAAAACGGCGGAATTTTTCGTGAAAAATAGCTCTTTTCACTTACATGACCACCAAAAATGTAGAAATGAAAAAAAAAATTATCGAAGACCGTTGGGGGGAGGATTTGATGATACTTTGACTAAATTTTAATGGTACTTGATTTCAGATAATTTCTAGCTGAGATACAGTGAACACCGCAAATCGTGTTTTTCCAAAGGCGTTGTTGGAAAAGCTTTGTCACCGGCTTGTTTGTGGATATTTTCGCGTACAAATTTCACGGAATGTTCTTGAAATGACACTTAACAATGTACAAAAGGTTTCAATGAATTTACTCTATCCATATAGATGAAAAAAAATCGCATAAGTGTTTTTGTTCACGCTGAAATCCCTACCCTCCCCTTAAGACGAAGTAGAAGACCTACCACGTGACATATGAGTGCGAGAGAGATAGCTGAAATTTTCGAAAAGAGAGTTCTCAGAGATGAATAATATTTCGGGCAAAAGGAAATCATCAAGCTCTGCATCAGGGAATTCTACAGAGCCTAATGCTTTGTTTTTTCCTAAAAAAATTCACCATCTCTGAGAAAATTAGGTTGGAAAATTGTGAGGTTATGTTGACCTTGTACATGCCCTTAAGACGAGTTTTAACCGACAGTCAAATTGATTCATCAGTAACTTCTATTTTTTACTAGGAAAAACTAGTTGTTACGACCGCCTTCAGTAAGAACTAGGTTATACTAGGGAAAATGCGTTTAAACTGAAAACGGGTTTTAACTGAAACAAATATATCATATTACATTTGTAAAGTGTCATTAGATTTTCAATTCGTTGCCCCGTTTTCGCGTAATGCCGAGACAAAGTTAAAACTCGTCTGCTAAAAGCTCATCTTACTGTATAAAGAGTCGCAGCGTGTCGTCAGTTAATCAGTGGCCTCACGATCGGTGGCGTTGTCAGTGGTGTCGATTTTCCAATTATTTTTTATTACTTGGCGTCTAGACACGTCCGCGTCTTGGTAAGCAAGGCTATCATTGCGAGCGGAAAGATTTTTTTTACTGTGCGACAAAAATTCGCTGAGATATTCGCGTTCAAAGTCCGAGGCTGAGTGAACAATGGCACAGTAGTCGCTTGGACTCGATTTTTTCCCTTCAAAAGTATTAAATAATAAACGGAAATTATTGAATCGTAATATCAATTTTTAAAAGCGAGTCTCCGTTTTCACTATTTCTCAGCGAAAAAACAGTTTATAAAAATAGCTTTTTCGAATGTGGATTCGAAGCCGTGCTCGAACCGGCTTACACGTTCCGCGCGTGATCAACTACTGTGCCATTCTCTCCTACTTGGACTTCGAACGAGAATATCTAGGCCACTTTTTATCGCAGGACATTTAAAAAAAGCCTTTTTGCAATGACACGTGATATTCTGACGCGAGGAGCAGTTACTTTTCAAGGATGATAGGTTCGGGGATCCCGCCACCCTGAGCTGCAATTCCCTCGTCCCAATTGTCGATACTTCGACACCAACCGCGAAAAACAATAATGCCAAAGTTTGCATCGTTGCCGGACAATGTAAATGCGTTTTTTCCATTTTATCTTCATGTTTTTTTTATTTCTGTCACTATCCAAGATCTTTGTTGCAAATTCTGCTCGTCGATCTCCAATGAGGATTCTAAAAAGCAAAAAAAAACCTTTGGCGTAATATCCCCAGCCTGGACCAGGCTTTGGAAACAACGCGGGACCTTTTTTCCGATCATGTCGAAGGTGAAATAATTTGAAAAAAATAATTCTCATCGCATTCCAACGATGCAAACTGTTCACCGTCGCGAATGAGATAAGAATAAATGATTTATCAAAAGTTTCGAGTGTGTGTCTGTTATTCCGCACATCGCGTTCCACGCGAGAATCGTAAACGGTATCGCTGGTACATTTTTCCGTAGGGCCGATTGTTATTTTTTGTTTCCATCGTTTCTTCGCTCATTGCGGATCGGTAGGTCGAGTCTCGTGATTCAACAGCGCTGTTGTCACGTTCTCGCGTGTTCTCATAGAGTCGTGAGAAGGGTGAGTTTCTCGTTGAGCTGAAGTTGAGTTTTGATGAGTTGTGAGAGCGCGACGACCATGAGGAGATCCTTGACGTTGCTGGTGAACATCTCGTCGAATTGATCGCTGCTCATCTTCGGCACCGAGTGAACCATGTCGAGCAGCGCTCGGCCGACCTGATTGTCCGGGGGCTGCTTGCCCGCGAGCACGTCGTCCACGTAGATCAGCACTTGTTCCAACATGGACGCGAGTTTCGTGCTGGCCTCGGCGATCTGGGCGAGATCCATCATCGGCTCGACACCCCCACTGGGCTTAGCGACCGTTGTCGTGCCGTTCGGCAATTGCGTCTTGGCGCACAATTGCAAACCGACGATTTCCGGCTCGTAGCACGTTATCTGTTCGAGGGCGCGAAAGACATTTTCAATGATGAACAAATACGCCGAATGCGTTGATCTAGCAGCAAAAATCGAGTAAAATCGACCACCATTGGAAGATCGAGCGGCTGTTTAACGAATGGTGCGGATTTACCTCGACCTTGGCAGGGGTGAACATACAGCCCTGCTTGCCGTTGGGAACTCCCAGCTGGACGCAGACGTAAGCCTTGATGCCCATCCTGGTGGTATTCATGAGAGTCGTGTCGACGGTCAAGTGGACGGGATTGTTGCACTCTCTGGCGTAGTACTCGTGGATAACGGAGGAATGATTGGTCACGTCTTTGCCGGTCGCCCACCAGCCTACGATGTTCTCTGCTGCGTTCACTCGGTGATTGAGATCGTATAGGTCCATGGCGTAATTCAGCTCCGCTTCGACCTGATCGTCCGTTTCTTTGTGAGGCACGCAGAAGCAGTTGGTTACTTCCACGATTCCCTTCTCCGCCACTCCTGCGATAGAATTATTAACGAATTTTTAACATTCATTTTTTTCAAACGCTTCGACCTTGGTGGCGAGAACTGTTGAACGAGAGCGAAAAACGACAAGCCTCCGATAGAAGATATTTCTGGTCAGAGTTGGGTGTAATTCTATTTATAAACACGAATACGAATCTATTCACAACGTGATTTTCATGTGAATATAAATACAAATTTATTCATACCTTGATTATTTGTATTCACATGCATGCATACTAATACAATTGTAGACCACAAATATTCTGAACATACAAATAAGTTCACAGAAAAAATTGTGAATATTCTCGAAAAATGTGAATATTTAGAAAAAATCCTGTGAATTATAAAAAAAATTCACATCAAAATCTGTGAATGCAAATGTATTCACAAAAAATTGTGAATAGAAAAAAATTCACAAAATAAGTTGTGATTTTTTTTCGTATTTAAGACAAATTAAAATCAAATCCACCATGATTGGATTAAAATTTACACCAAAAGTGAGTTCTTACGTATTTTGAGAGAAAACATTGCGTCGAGGCAAAGAAATTTTTGCAAAAAAAGTTGAGTTTCAAATATTACATTATAAATATGAAAAAATTTACAAAATGAGTTGTGAATTTCCTGAAGTTGAAGAAAATTAAAATCGAATTCACGACAATTATATTAAAATTTACACCAGAAGTGAGTCCTTACATATTTTGAGAAAAAACATTGTGTTGAACTCAACAAGTAAGAACTCACTTTTGGTGTAAATTTTAATCTAATCATGTGAATTCGATTTTAATTTTTTTTCAACTTCAGGAAATTCACAACTCATTTTGTAAATTTTTTCATATTTATAATGTAATATTTGAAACTCACACATCATGTGAATTTGATTTTAATTTGTTTCAAATACGGAGAAATTCACAACTTATTTTGGAAATTTTTTCGTATTTACAATTTTTTGTGAATACATTTGCGTTCACCAATTTTTATGTGAATTTTCTCCAATTCACCGCATTTTTTAAAAATATTCACGTTTTTTTGTGAATATTCACAATTTTTTCTGTGAACTTATTTGTATGTTCAGAATATTTGTGAATACAATTGTATTTGTATTCGTATTTACAATAAGTGAAGTATGAATAAATTTGTATTTATATTCACATGAAAATCACAATGTGAATAAATTCGTATTCGTATTTTTAAATAGAATTACGCCCAACTCTGTTTCTAGCGGCCGAGTTGGCAATTTGATGATTTGGAATCGCAATCGCGATCGGAAAGCATCGAACGATCGCACAAATCTGCCAATGGAAGTGGCTCTTCCGGTAAGAAATTGACAATTTGGAGGTTAGGGATCGCAGTTACGATCTGAAAGCATCGAATGATAGCAAAAGTCCGCGGTCTTGGAGCCGCGAATCAAAGTGGCTCGTCCTGTAGACAAATTGACGACAATTTTGAGGTTAGGAATCACAGTGGCGATCGGAAAACATTGAATCGACGGGAAAAGTCAAAGTGGCTCTTCCTGTAGACAAATTGACAATTTGGAGGTTAGGAACCACAGACGCCTTCGGAAAGCATGGAATCGACAGCAATAATCCGTGAATCAACGTGACTCTTCCTGTAGACGAATTGACAACAATTTGGAGGTTATGAATCGCAGCTTCACGTCGAAGATCGCAAAATCGCGAAAAAAAGTTTCGCCAATGATTAAATACGATAATTGTAACCCCGAAAAGGAGCAATCCATCGAACTGTCATCGTGCCGAGTTTGATCGGTTGCGAAAAATGCGTCCAGCCGCGTCGGAGCCACGCGATCCACCGGGCGGGCGCTTTCGGTAGCGACGAAAATTCAACAACAAACGAATACGTAGATAACGCGGACTCACCGAGTAGAGTTCCTATGACGCGAAGAGAATCCGAATTTCGACGCTCGTAAGCATCAACTATTTGAAATAAAACAACTGGATGCACCTTGACAGTGAGGTCGAGCGCCATGTTTACGGTGAAGAGGGAGCAGTTCCACTGCTCCGCGATAGCGCGGCGACAATTTCCGAGCGCCTCGATCGCCACCTAGCGGCAGAACTATCTACGAGAGCGCGCATGCGCGGCTCAGAACTTCCGCCGCTCGACGAACACTCCACATTCGACGAGGTTTCAGCCACGGTCTTAAGCCCAACGCACACGACGCTTGTTTTGCTGCTAGATAGCTTGCTAGAATTTGCCGCTGGGTTCGAAGTTGGCTGTGGCGATGGGTGCGCTGATGGCTCCCTTGGTAGGTTGGCTTCACACGGTGCTTGTCGCTAGGCGTGCATCGAAGTGACGCACCCATTAAAGAGACGAGTGTTTCTAACCTCTACAGTACCCAACAGTAAACAGTATCATGGATGCTCAAGTACAACAAACTATTGCGGCTGAAATAATTCGACGTAGGAGAGCAATTATCGTGGCAGCTGTAGTTACTGCTTATAAACGTAAACGAGCACTTGAACAACGGAAACGTAGATTGTGGAGTCGCGAGTGGCTGTTACGGCGTGATACAGGACAGAATGTTCTGAATATGGTGTTTGGTGAGCTCGGGTATGTATCCATAACATTTTCACTTTATTTGTTACTCAATTTTTTGAATTTTTAATTTTACACTTGATTTTTTAATGTATAATGATTTTTAATTTATACTACATTTTTGTTGAAGCCCTGAAGATCCTGCCAGTTTCACCAATTATTCCGGCTCTTCAACGTCTGGAGTATGCACATCAGCAAGGCGTAAAAGAAAGAATCCTCGTTTGGGCGACAGCGACGAATTTTCAACCGTCATCAAGAATTTAACCGATTCAATGAATACGCCTATCGCCATAAACACGCCTCCGACAAACTCAACTCCGGACTCGGTCGACGGATTTTTAACGTTCATGGGAAGCTTGCTGCGAGGCTTTCAAGATGAAGAATTGAAGCTAGAAGTGATGAATCAAGTCACCCAATTGATTATAAACGCAAAAACTACCGACTATCAACGATCGAAGAAGTAAAGAGTCAATCAAACGTATGCATAACCCGAAGACAAGAAATCTGCATACAAACTTTGTATTTTTATATATTTATTGAATATAAAATAATATTCATACCATACGGTTTATTTCATTTTTTTCGTGTAAACAATAATGATAGTCCTTCTATTTTTCTGCTGATATTTAAATGTTCCAAAGCATCAACAAATCATATCCCAAAAGTGTGTATGTTTTTATTCTGATGAAGTTGCTGCGAATAGAAATTTGCATATGCACCCTCAAGTGTGTGGGTGTGTGTGTGCGCGTGTGTGTGTGTGTGGGTGTGTTTCTTTTTTATTCTGATGAAAGTGCGCTAAAAAAACGTTGTGAATAGAAATTTGCATATTGCATCCTCAACATTTAGCACGATCAAAGCTTTCTCTATGAGAAAGCCGAAATAAAAACATGCAGTTCCTAATAGGGGAAAATTTGAGCATCGTGCTAAATCTTGAAGAAGCAATTTGCAAAATTTTATTTTTAGCATCTTTTTATGGACTGTTGCATATATATCTATACGTATAATACCAAAGGTGTTCAGTAAGTGTTGTCTGGTGATTCAAATCGTCAAAATGTTGAGGCAGTAAAATATTTTTCATTTAAAATCTTTGTTATTTGGGAGAGAGGATTTCTTTTTCAATTGTCGATATTGTGTATTCAAAAACATGTTTAAAAGTCTTTCGTGCACAAACAAAATTCGAATAATATAAAACCAATGATGACACTTTATTTGTTTAGCATGTTACAAAAATACAGTCAATTCGTAAACGATGTATACAATAAATAAATAAATTAATAATATGAAATTGCTCGTACCGTTATTGACAACTAAAAATTGCCTCGTTCAATAGCGGTATACTGAAATGGCACTATGCCTGCAGTATTGAAGTATTCACAAAATTTATCTCGTATCTCTAATGCTTCATTACTGCTACGGTTATTTAGATTTTGGGAACCATTCTGCCTTTCGGATAACTGTACTACATTACAATTACTATCGGCGCGGCTTGAGATTCTGTAATTATGCGGCACGTACCATTGACTAGAATCATTGTTAGATTTATTGATCAAATAATTATGTAAAAGCACACACGCGTAAGTTATTGTCTCTACTTTTTGAACGGACAGAGATATCGTAGAGAGTAAAACTCGCCATCTGTTTGCCAGTATGCCAAAAGCGTTTTCAACAGTTCTGCGAGCACGGCTTAATCTGTAGTTGAATATTCTTTTGTCGAGCGTCAAGTTTCTCTCCGGATAAGGCTTTAACAAATTAGGTTTTAAGGCAAATGCGTCGTCACCGACAATCACGTACGGTAATTTGTGACAAAACCCTGGAATTTCACATGGAGCAGGCAAGTTTAACGTTCCGTCGTTGATTTTCGTCCATAACGGGCTCTCACGCAAAACAGCAGAGTCATGCATACGTCCATTTCTTCCGAGGTCAACGAACAAAAATCTGTATTCAGCATCGACAAGACCCAGAAGCACAATGCTGTCTTTTCCTTTATAGTTGCGGTAAATTGATCCATCACTTCGAGGAGGACGAAAATTGATATGTTTTCCATCCAGCGCACCGATGCAATGAGGGAAATTCCACAAAGTGTCGAATTTGTGTGCAACAACCTGCCATTCCTCCGGCGTTGATGGGAAATTCCATACTTTCGAGTCTAGTACTTCTACTATCGCTCTCAAAGTTTCATCGATCACTTTTGAAATTGTGTTCGGAGCTATGCGAGTAGAGTAGCTTAAATCTTGGAAGGTGTTGCCCGTTGCCAAGTATCGGAGAGTCACAGTGAGTCTGTCTCTCGGTGATATAGCTTGACGCATAACGGTATCCTGTTTTTTTATGAGTGGAGTCAGAAGTATCAGCAACTCATTCCACTCATCTTCCAACATTCGGGTATAATTGGTGAAACTGGCAGGATCTTCAGGGCTTCAACAAAAATGTAGTATAAATTAAAAATCATTATACATTAAAAAATCAAGTGTAAAATTAAAAATTCAAAAAATTGAGTAACAAATAAAGTGAAAATGTTATGGATACATACCCGAGCTCACCAAACACCATATTCAGAACATTCTGTCCTGTATCACGCCGTAACAGCCACTCGCGACTCCACAATCTACGTTTCCGTTGTTCAAGTGCTCGTTTACGTTTATAAGCAGTAACTACAGCTGCCACGATAATTGCTCTCCTACGTCGAATTATTTCAGCCGCAATAGTTTGTTGTACTTGAGCATCCATGATACTGTTTACTGTTGGGTACTGTAGAGGTTAGAAACACTCGTCTCTTTAATGGGTGCGTCACTTCGATGCACGCCTAGCGACAAGCACCGTGTGAAGCCAACCTACCAAGGGAGCCATCAGCGCACCCATCGCCACAGCCAACTTCGAACCCAGCGGCAAATTCTAGCAAGCTATCTAGCAGCAAAACAAGCGTCGTGTGCGTTGGGCTTAAGACCGTGGTTTCAGCGAACTAAAAATTGGACCAATAGTTTCAGCCATACACACATACGTAGACGAAATCTCGGAGTTCTTTGATTCGGCTCGCGATGGTTCAAGCAGCAAGTACGGACATGGCCGCGCTCAAAGATATCGTTCCGGTTCATGGAGAATTGAGGCGCGAATGGATAAAAAGTCCGCCAAATCTCAAGAAATGTGGCGAGATTCTCGATAAACTCAAGGTAAACACTAAAATCCTAACGCCCGACATTCCGAGGTTACTTTTCGTTTTTTTTCCCGCAACATAACCTCTCTTTCGTTTCTGTCAAAATTGTTTGTCATCGTTCGCCCACCGATTCGCGCTCGGCGCAACCGCCCGGGTGCGTTTGTCGACGAGCGAACGCTGTTGACGTTCCGATGTCCTTACGAAGCTTCGCTTTTCAGCTGGCCCTCACGCATCTCACCTTCCTTCCGACTTCTAGCAGCGTAGCCTCTCGCAAAGAACTCGTCATCGCGCGTACGTATTCTCCTCTGCTACGTAACGCGTCTCGGAGAAATAACTATCATCCGTACGGCGCATTTGGGATGGGGGGCTATGAGAAATTCCAAGCCCTGGGTAGACCCAAGAGACGGGGCCATGGAAGTCTGTGAGGCCTATATAATCGAGCAAAAATTTCGGCGCAATCGAGCAAAAGAAATCGTACATAATGCTTGGAAAATAACATAAATTTATCATCATATAGTCAAAAATTGAAATAGTGGGAAAAAGTTAAAAAGAAAGAATGTCCGGGTTGACGAAGCTTGCAAAAACATTTTTTCCCAACTTTTTCTCAACAGCTGAGAAAAAGTCCAGAAAAAAAGAAGAAATTTGAGTTTGAGCAAAGATTACAAAAGTTGAACAAGCGGGAACAACATTTTAAAACGCAAACTGAGTTGATGAAGGTAAAGTGTCTGAAAAGATGCGAAAAAAGTTGAAGAGCGCATGAGAAAAATTTAAATGAGGTGGGAGGAAAGTTGAAAAAAAACTGCGTAAACGAATCGTGCAAAGATGTTGAAAGGGATGAAATAAAAATTCAATAAGTGGAGATACAAATTTTGAGTTGAAGAAGAAAAGAAAGAAACGGAAACAATAGGTTGATGAAACATTGAGAAGTATTGGAAAACGTGACAAAAATTTTATATAGGTAGGTCATATAACTACTCAAAAAAATTTAAGGTTTATAAAATGTTCCGAAAATTGTTGGTGATTTTCGATAGTGGCTAGTAAAAAGTGTTCGTAGCATACGAAAAAAAAAATAATTTCGAAGTTTGAAGCTTCTAGTTTGTGGTTTTCTAACACAACATTTTTATTATTAACTGTTACTGAGGAATCATTAGAAAAATAGTGAAATCAACACTTTCAAAAATATTCTCCCTTCGGCAAGTCTACGGGCGTGGATAAATTTTTTTAACCAATTTTTCTTTCAGAAACCTCTAGATTGATCCTTCCCCTTCAATTTAAGCGCTTGGAGAGCTCTGTGCGATGATTTATCGGCGAGTTATTAGCTGTGCAAGGAACTATGGGACTTTTGACTTTGATGGCTAATTACTCATGAACTAATGATTGTACAAGAAATGGGATGGTTTTATAACTTCAAAGTAGTCTCTATAAGAATCCTGTATCGTTTATTGACAAACTATTTTTCAATTGTGTCCAATGAATTCTGAAAAAATGTTACAAAATGGCATATATCCCTTTTTTTTTTACTAAACTCGCGATTACCTTCGAATTAATCGTTGCATCAAGGATCTGTTCGGTTTTTTCTAAGGAGGCCGGAGCGGTCCAGTTGAGTGAAATGATGGTTTATGATTTTTGTTTATAAACCTCAAAAAAGTGCATACCAGGTTCACATTCATTCCGCAGATGCCAATTTTTCATAAAATATGTAATTAAAGGGCAAAATTATGCATTTTTTTATTTTTTAATGTTGTAGCGTAAACATCTTGACGATCTAACCGCAAATAGAATTACACACATTGAACCATTTTTTTACTTTAATGTTTTGTGGTTAAAATATCTAAAAATGTGTAGACTCAGTATAGTCTACACAATGAAATATATACACATATTAGTTAAGGGGCTACATCTACTTAGAGGGCCGAAAGAATGGAAACATTCCGAATTTTGTTCTGCTAAACATATATTGAGGGCCTTTGAAAAAGATCACCAAAAATACAGAAAAACAACTAAAACATGGCCGTCGGCAGATGATGAAAATTTTTGCGCGACGTTTGACAGTGAACATTCCCAGTTAAAACGGTCGATCCGAAATCTAAAAACCAAACGGGTTATTCACGTTAACAATAAATACCAGTCGTTAACGATCTTCGATTTTTTAAACAATTTTTTTTAACAACGTCGTGATAGATTCAAACGCGAGCATACAAAATCTATGAAAAAACCGTCATTTTTACATAACTATTAAAACATGAAGATCAATTTTTAAAAAGCGAGACCGTCACGATCTTCAAATTTTTCTCATCGTATCTTCTGTAAATTTGGAAACAATCCATCAATTGATTCTCGAGATATCATGATCACCGACTTTAAAAAGGTGTTTCGCGAAAAACGCGTTTAAAGTTTGAAGTATGGTATATATCAAGCTGTTAGAAAATATATATTTTTTCGATGCACAAAATGGCCGTTTACTAATATTTTCTTTTATCTTTTCTTTAGGCGCTCTGCCGCGTGACATTTAGCATCGACAATTTTGGACCTAGAACAAAAAACAAAAATTCTCGTCAATCTCCATTAGAATACGTAGAGAAGTACGTACGGAATTAAAAAAACATTGTTTTATTCAAAAGTTGTACGTATTTGAACATAAGAAATGAGTTGTCAGTGAAAAATTTCGTTATAACTGCTCATAAAATGAAAAGTTTTCGATTAATCAGAAATTCCGTACGTACTTCTCTGCGAAATGCAATTAGGAACATAACTTTTAAATTTGAAGTAAATCGAGTGAAAATTGTTGAAGTTATTTGTCACGTCGAGTAGTCGGCCATTTTGTACATCGAAAAAAAAAATATATTTTTTCTAACAGCTTGATATTCATACGAAATAGATATGTAATTAATTTTATGAGTGAATCACTTTCTCATACGAAAAAAAGTTGTTAAATTCGCACATGATTTTATACCCGTTACTGTGGGCTAAGGCCTTAAGTCTTGGATTGTAGGTAAACGCCACCCTTCCGAAGCTCAAAGTATTCTCAATGAGCCTACAAAATCTCAAGCCACTGCGATTTTTCTTCCATTGCCTTCGGGTCGATTAAAATTGTCATTTGCACATAAAACCGTCGTGTGTCAAAATGTTGAACACTCGAAAGAAATGGACAAAAAAAAGTTCAACGAGCAGGAACAATATTTTTCAATCTCGAAAAACAATATTTTAAAATGTCGTTTCAGGCGATATACTGGAGATCGGAGCGCAATGGAGCATAGCTTCGGAGGACATACCGTCGTTCGAGCGTTACATGGCCCAGCTGAAGTGTTACTACTTCGACTACGACGCGGACCTGCCGCCCTCGCCTTACAAGTACCAGTTGCTCGGTCTCAACCTGCTCTTTCTCCTGTCGCAGAACCGAGTGGCCGAGTTTCACACGGAGCTCGAGCTTTTGCCATCGGACCAGATACAGTTGAACGTTTACATAAGGCATCCGTTGAGTCTCGAGCAGTGCCTGATGGAGGGCTCCTACAACAAGATTTTTCTCGCCAAGGGCAACGTGCCCGCGGCCTCGTACAACTTCTTCATCGACATACTTTTGAACACGGTGCGCGACGAGATCGGCGCTTGCATGGAGACCGCTTACGACAAGGTCTCCCTCAAGGACGCCTCCCGCATGCTCAACCTCAACACCGAGAAGGAAACAATGGCGTTTGCCTCCAAGAAGAACTGGACCCTCAAGAAGGACGGGCACTTCTACTTCACGGCGCAGAACGAGAAGAAATCCGAGGACCCGATACCGAGCGCCGATCTCGCCACTCTCGCCATCGACTACGCCAGAGAATTGGAAATGATCGTTTAACTCGTTTTTCACCCGAAGCAAACTATTTTTATCTAATGTAAGATCGAATAAATCCCGTCGAAATTATAACGTGATGGAGAAAAATGGAGACCCGCTGATCCTCGATCGCGTTTCGGCGGTCCACGTGGGATAATTGCCAGTTTTGTCGTTACGAGGAAAGAAAATGGAGAAATTTGCTGGCACGGCGCGAGGCGGCGCTTTTTCAACCGGAACGAAGTGGAATATGCTTCAGGAGTGTTCAAATTTCGTACGAAAATGGAGAAATATCGAGTCAGCTGTGTTTCCGTTTAAAAGGAAATGCCTTTCTTTTTTTCCTGTATCTCGTCAGTTCTGCGATGTGTCTTTGTGTTTTTTTGAAAATAATTATGAAAAATTATCTTCCGTAAGTACCAGAACTTTATTGTGCAACAATATACTCGTACTCGTTTACTATTTTTTTTTAATTGACCAGCTGATCAATTAAAACATCCGATTTGCTGGTGCAGTGATCTGGAACGATGACTGCAACTATATAAGGAATACCTGAGACACGAGAGCTTCAGTATCGGAGCTTTCAGCCCTGATGATGCAAACTGTAACATTTGCGAAACGTCGGCATAACACTGATCCTCAAAACGACCTCCATCCGAAAGCCTGATAACTTCTACTTCTAATTACATATAGAAATTACATATAGAGCTGTGAGGCCTTGAAACTAAAATGCCTAATACCTATTCGAATCAGCCCTCTGTACGTTTTACGATCTTTTTTACTTTTCGAGAAACGGGCATCTTTGATTTTTTTCGAGGCTTCCTGTAGCGCGGGTTTTAATTTTTTTTTCTCTTTCGTATATGTACTTTCGGAATTTTTTTTAAGCAATTGGAAGTCATTCGGGCTAATACAAGTATTACATTTTTTTAGCACCTGAACTTCAGTTACTGATCTTTTCGAACCTATTTTGTTTAAGGATCTATACCAGTGTGAACGCTGAAAATTTGGTTGATTTTCGGGATTTTTTTGGAAGCAAACTACTCAATTCAATGTTTCGAAAAATTAAGAATATATTTGGCTATATTTGACCTATATTACATAATTTTTTCAAGGAAAAATATTGAGATCCAAGCGACTTATGCGCTGCATTCGGAGGTGCCAAAGAAAAAAGTTCCTCCACTGCTAACATGATTCCGGCCGATGGAGTAGCTGAAACCGAAAAGGAAAAAATTTTAAACTGGAAGGTATTCCATGTACAATGACGCAGGATTTTCGAAAAATATAAAAATCTGACAAAATGACGTAGTTATGAAAAAAGTCTGTTTTCTTGCCTATAAAATGGTCGTTTTTATCAATGCCAAATCGTCAATTTTCATCCAATCAAAAATATCCTACGTCATTGTAGAGTAAATATATTCAAGAGTACTCAGTTCAAATGTCAAGTCAATCGGATAATTGCTCTTTGAGTTACAATGTCAGCAAATTTGAAAAAACTCATTTCGACAAAAACGCGTTTAAAGATTTAACTATCGATTTTTGCAAGATAAAATGATATTGATATAAATGATAATGATATTCTTAAAAGTATAAACTGTCGAAAAAGGCCCAAAAAAATTGATTTTTTTAAAGTGCCACACTGGTATAGCCCCTTAAAGCGTTACAACTAGCTCGTGGCCGGAAAAAAGAGAGATTTTCGTGAATATTTTCGGCCAAACGTGCAAGTTAAACATTTTTTTTTTTTCATTAAAGAGTATTGTTTGTAGTATCTTTTACAATTTTTAAATTGAAAACATCCATCGATGTGGTAGGTACGATGGGTGGTGTAGAGCGCTGTTTGAAAAACGTCCTTTGCGATGACCACTGCTGCTCGGAAACAAATCGGAAATAAAAAAACAAGTGACCTTATTTCGGCACTCCCCCAATTATTGATACTTCTACCTATACAGCGCACCATAAAGTGCCAATAATTGGGCTTCAAGTGCTAATAATTAGGCACCGTACCCTATATAGTCCCTGGACGAAGGATTTAATCAAATAGTGATTTTCGAAAAAATGGGCACAGTCCAAAGTGAAAGTATCGATTCTCGGTGAAAAAAAACCCTCTGTTTTCGTTGATAAATAAAAACAAAGTCCCTTGTCTCCTTGAAAAACCGTGGGACTTTTACTAAACTCAAATTCCAGCATGTAGTAGGACATAATCTGACCTGTCGACAGTTTCAGGACTATCCATTCATAGGACACCCCGTATATACAGGGTGTCCCTCTTATATCTGCCACCCGAAATAACTCGGTAATTATCAACATCACAAAAAAATGTTCTAGACAAAAGTTGTACGGTGTGAACGGGGCCATAAAATGCGACCATTTTTTATTTATTTCATATCGCATATCTTGCCAATTACTTAAAAAAGTTGCTTAGTTATTGTCGATTTATATCATTTGTAGAAATGGCATGCGAAAAATCAAAAGCAGATGATTTTTTTCAAAAAATAACACAAAGCCCAAAATCTTGAAAAACCGTGGGACTTTTACTAAACTCAAATTCCAGCATGTAGTAGGACATAATCTGACCTATCGACAGTTTCAGGATTATCCATTCATAACAGGCCAACCTGCATATACAGGGTGTCCCTCTTATCCCTGCCACCCGAAATAACTCGATAATTATCAACGTTACAAAAAAATGTTCCAGACAAAAGTGGTACGGTGTGAAGGGAGCCATCACATGTGACCAATTTGTTTTATTTCGTTGAAGGCGCTGACGCACAGTGAAGGTCACGTCCACTTTTTTAAATGGAATGGCAAATTTTTTTTTCAACCATCTTGTCGAGCACCTCAAGCCGCATAAAAAACATTAGGGGGGGTCAAAGTCGTTCAAGGTCATTCAAGGTCAGCATCAACGATACAAATCTAAATATCTCGGATCACTACCAAATATTTGGTAGTGATCCGAGATATTTAGATTTGCATTTCATTTTAATAGGTGACCTTGAATGACCTTGAACGACTTTAACCCCCTAGTGTTTCTCATGCAGCTCGAGGTGCTCCACAAGATGGTTGAAAAAAAATACCATTCCATTTTAAAAAGTGGAGGTGACCTTCACTGTGCGTCAGCGCCTCCACCGAAATAAAAAAAAAACGGTCTCAATCGATGGCTCCCTTCACACCGTGCAACTTTTGTCAGGAACATTTTTTTTCGACGTCGATAATTACCAAGTTATTTCGGATGGCAGAGATAAGAGGGACACCCTGTATAACTAGCTTCCGCCCGTGGCTTCGCCCGCGTTAATATATGCAAGTTATAAATTTTCCATACAAATTTGTACACCCTCTTACGAGTTGATGTTCGAACAATTCTTTCTCAGTGCACCTCTGCACCTTGAAAAAAACATATCTTCCAAATTTCACGTTTCTTTCTTCAGCGGTTTAGGCGTGCGTTTCTTTACGTCAATAAGTCAGTGACGGAACTGTTTTCTATTATGTATAGATTATTGCACATATCGACGTCCAATCGTTCCACTCCATATCGAACGTCCATACTCGGTCATGTTTCAATGTGCCCGCGCGTCTAGGGACATTTGAATTTCGCCCAAAGCGAGTGGTGGCAGCCATTAGGTGGGGGTGGAAGCGGATATGGCAGCTCGCGTTCGAAAAACGTGTCCCAAATATCGAAATTCCATCGTTAATCCCCCAGCTGATAAGATTCCCGATAAAGACTCCCGGCGTCTTTATCCCAAAGCAGTATTTCCCTCTCCGTCTTCTTTGCCCCCGAAGAATCGGACTTCGTCGACAGCCCACGGCGGCGCGGTGGGGGGCAGGTCGCGCTCTTGGAATTCGCGGGGCGGCGCGATCCCCTTGCGCCTACGCACACGCGTGCGCGAGCAGCAGGCGAGCGCGCACGTCAAAAAATCCGGTGGGGCGCCCCCGTCAGAAAAAGAAACATGGCGTCGGTTAGGTTATCGCCGTGAGGTGTCTGCTCCCCGTGTTATTCGGTATATCATACCGATGCGATATATCAGGAGCTTTTTGGCGGCCTGACGCGGTAATCCGCGTCCTCGGGGAGGCTGCCCCCGCCCTCCTTACGCTCAATCCCGAAAACGCCGTTCCGCGCGCGGATCGCAATAAACTTTGTCTCCTGCCTGTGTGTGTGTGTGTGTCAAAAACGAAAATTAGGGAAAAAAATCGCGAGCGTATAACGTTTCGCGTATACAAACAGTGAGCAGTGGCAATATATATATAGCTATAGGCGTATACACACCCCGACGCCCGCGAGGGACTGTGCGCTGCCCGTGTGTGTGTGCGTACGCGCACGACCATCTCTCTCTCTCTCGCGGTAAATTACTTTTTTCTTACTCTCGTCTTTTTTTCCCATTTATCGTTTCTCTCTCTTTCTCTCTCTCCGAGCGCGACGTGCGCGAGACGTAAAAATCGCGTCGCGCCTCGCGATTTTCCAATTTGGCGAAAGAAAAATATTTCGTCGCCAAAGGGAGCGTATACGTACGTAGGTGCACACACGTATATGTGCGCGGAGTAGTAAAGTGCGCGAAGTGCTGGAACGCAGTGATGCCGGCGATCGCAATCGGCCAAGTGTGTGTGTTTCGGGCTAATTAAATCGGTGCGTGCGAGTGTATGGCGTGTGCGCGCGCGCGCGTATGTTTTTAGCTGCCACCCTACCCTCTCGACGACTCCTCCCCCCCTCCCCGCCTGTACAATATTTTACGGCCACCCTCGGGGCGGGGGGCCCTTTAAAACGCGTGCAATCGGGTTTTTCTCACGTTTTCTTTTTTTCGGACGTGTCGCGACGAGCCTGCAGGATTTGCCGAGGTTAACGTCCTGGAAATCAACGCGACGTGAAGGGCAAAAGGGAGGGAGAAGGTAAAGCAAACATCGGGAATAATACGAATTGTCGTGGAAAGACGATTTGTTTTTTTTTTCTTTGGTTTTTTTGGTCACGTGCGAATGTATTTGTTTAGGTAAATAAAGATGGGAGGGAGGAGAAGAGGAATCGACCGGGTCGGGTCGGTGAGATTTTGACCCTACGCTGCATTTGGTGTTCGCTCATCGACGATTTTTTCATTCCGACGAGAGTAACGGGCGAAGATCGCGACATTCATGAGAGCGAGCGATCGGAAGGACGGCGCGCGACTTTTTTTCCTAGCGGGGAAAGCGTCGAGCGAGGCTAGCTTTAGGCCATATGCCGCCTGCCGGGCTATCGGCTAAGGGCTTGTCTACCTTGATGGACCACGGACAACCTGATGCTCGTCATCGGAGCGAGCGCTTTATGCTATATCCGGAGAATGGCTCCTCACACCCCCAGACTCCTGGTACAACTGCGTCCTCGCCGAGATATCAGAATTCAGCTAGGGGGAACAATTACTCCACTAGGTAAATACTCGTCGGTCGGGGGAGCTCGTAAGGAGCGGGATCGTCGTGCGGCGATCTTATTGCTAATCGATCCGTTCCGTGTACAGTGAAACTTCAGTTGTACGTTTTTCAATGGGTACATCAAGTATGAGGTATAAGTGAGAATAACGTAGAAGTCAAATACAGCATGGATATGAAACTCTTTAACATTTGAAAATGGTGGTTGGTGATTAATTTCCGATGTTTTTCAATGGCAGTAACTCTATTATGTTACCGTTAGGCTTTCGAATTGAAACTGTGATTGGTAATAGTTGAGTAATGAATCAACTCAAGTTTTCGAATTTTCGTTTTGAACTTTTATCTAAGGGGAGGGTAAGGGTTTCAGCGTGAAAAAAAAAACACTTTTTTGCGAATTTTTTTCATCTATATGGATAGAGTAAATTTATTGAAACCTTTTGCATATTTTTAAGTGTCATTTCAAGAACATTCCGTGAAATTTTTACGTGAAAATATCCACAAATAAGCCGGTGATAAAGCTATTCCAAGAACGCCTTTAGAAAAACACGATTTGCGGTATTCACTGTATCTCAGCTAGAAATTATCTGAAATCAAGTACGATTAAAATTTATCCAAAGTATCATCAAATCCTCTCCCCAATGGTCTTCGATAATTTTTTTGTTCGTTTCTAAATTTTTGGTGGTCATGTAAAGTAAAAAGTACTATTTTTCACGAAAAATTCCGCCATTTTGGGGGTGGAAAACCCACTCAATGTAAAAAAAAATCTCAAACTAACCGTTGGGGGGAGGTATTTTATATGTAGAAAGTGTGTACCAAGTATGAAATAAATCGGTCATGTAGTTTTCAAATGGCCGTGAACACGGACTTTGAAAAAGTGGTTTCGAGAAAAACGCGCTTGAAGTTTAAAGAAGTCGGAGCTACAGTGTTAGAGGAGCGGGACTAAATAGCCAATAACTTCGAGAGTTTTTCTCTGACTGACTTGAAATTTTGGGATTATATTTTTGAAATGTTTAACTATAAGAAAAGACAAAAAAAATCGATTTTTTCAAAAGTGCAAACCCCTACCCTCCCCTTAAGAGGGAATGACACCTTATCGCGGTCGGTATGGTAGAACAATTATAGATTCCCAAAAATCACTGAAACGGCTCTTCAGATCCCGTCGAAACTTTGACAAACGACGTCAAATAGATAGACGAATACCTGTCTGCCCTTCAAGTTTTCTGAATTCGAGAAAAAAAAACTAAATTGGCTTATGATAAGCCAATCTACATTTTTTTTTTATAAATTCAGAAAATTTGAGGGGTTGACAACTATTCGTTCATGTATTTGACGTCGTTTGACAAAGTTTCGACGGGATCTGAAGAGCCGTTTCAGAGATTTTTGGGAATCTATAATTGTTCTATCATACCGACTGCGATAAGGTGTCATTCCCTCTTAATGCAAGTTTGTAACACTAAGCTTTAACGTTTTAGACTAGTGAATAACAGACAGGTTCGCATTGATAAGAGATGTGTAATCACACTAGATGCATACATAGTCGAGGTCTATGTATGCGTCTAAGTGAACGTATAAGAAATAATAAGAAAAACGTATAAGTGAAAAACGTAGAAATGAATCTATTACCATCTTTATGATCGGATTCTGCCAGGGCTAGAGAAGTTTGACGTATGAATAATAAAAACGTACAAGTGGAAAACGTATAAACGAGGTTTCACTGGATGTGTTTTCTATACGTTTCTGTATGTATAAACTGGGTGGCTGCATTTGAAGCCGCCCGCTGGCAATAGGTGGCGATGGGTGGACTATTTTCTCAAATTGGAAGTTGGCAATACGCACGATTGGTCCATAGAGCCCAGTTAACGGGTTATGCCTAGTTGTAACAGTCGAAAACTGCCCATTTTTTTTCTTTTTTAAAAATCGTGACGATAAATTTCTACAGAAATTAGAGATTTGGAAAAGTATCATCTGGAGCACACTAATTTTTTGGAGAGAAAATATTTAATTGTAATCGATTTACAGCCGATGTCCACGAAGCATCTCTCGAAAATGGCTTTCGCGGTGAGCAATGGCCTGAACCGGGTTGTCTAATGTAAAAAATCCAACAAATTCTGTTAGTATATTAGTTTCTCCTATGATGAATCGAGGGAATTTTCCCAATATCAAATTTACAAAAAATGGCGCATGTTCAAAGTGAGTCTCGATTTTTGCGAAAAAAGTGGGCTTTTTTCGTTCAGCAAATTGAAAGTATAAATCGGAAAAAAGAATCCTTCGATCACATACTATATTTTTACATCTCGAATAATTCATATGTAAAAAAAAAATATTTTAACAAAAAACGAGCTTTCATTTAATGTACAAATAAGTAGAAAATAACTTTTTTTTTACCAAGTCACGGACACCTTTGAATAATTTAGAACTTCGTGTACTTGTGTATTTTGACTCGCTGATCACGAATATGATAGTGAAAATACCCGCAAATTTGATTTTCAAGATCAAAACTGGAAAATACGGTTTTTTGTAGTTTTTCTATTTTATTTTAACAAATGTTGATCGTAGAGGAAAATGTCTTGTACGAAAGTTGTAGCCCATCAAAAGACTGATATTTTATGTTCTGTACAAATTTTGTCTAAAATCATTATTTTCCAAGAAAAATGGGATAATACTCCAATAAGTATATTTTGCTAAACTCATGCGTGGAATCGTGAGGTGCGTAGAATACGGGTGGGTTTGTTGGGCACCTTGGATGGGTGTGTGGAATCTTGGGGTGCGTAATAAGTATATTTTGCTAAACTAACAGAGTTTAGCAAAATATACTTGTTGGAGTATTATCCCATTTTTCTTGGAAATTAATGGTTTTAGACGAAACCTGTATAGAACATAAAATATCAGTCTTATAATAGGCTACAAGTTTCGTAGAAGATATTTTTTTCTAAGATCAATATTTGCTACAATAAAATAAAAAAAATAAAAAAAACCGTTTTTTTAAGTTTTGACCTTGAAAATAAATTTGCGGGTATTTTCACTAGCATATTCGTGATCAGCGAGTTAAAATACACAAGTACACGAAGTTCTAAATTATTCAGAGGTGTGGGCTTTTCGGATGTACACCCCAATTCAGTTTCATTAACCGTATTTAATTTGCACATTAGTGATCAGAGAAACTATTATCACACGTTTGTACTCAGTTTTGGGATTTTTATTTAAAACAGCTAAGGTTGTTTTACAGTAAATTAAGGGGCACCACTCACTAGTGCAACACTTTAAAAAAATCAATTTTTTTTGTTGCATCTTTCGATAATCTATACCTTCAAGTATACCTTACTATTATACTATACCTTATACTTTTATCGATTTATAACGATGAAATCCATATTTTCATCTTTCAACGCGTTTTTCTCAAAACGACATTTTTCGAATTTGCTGCAGTTCTAACTCGAATAAAAATCATCCGATCGACTTGAATCTTGTTTTAGCGCATTTAGTATTTGTTTCTTCATACAATGACTCTCCAGTTTTTCGATTGGATAAAAAATGTCAATTTGCTATACAAAAAACCATCAGATTTTTAAGCGTAATTTGGAACGTTTTTTCTTCAAAACTGCGCCATTTTGTTGGATTTCAATTTTTTTTCGTAATCCTGCGTCACTGTACAGGCAATACCTTCTAGTATAACAGACTTTTTTTTATTTCGGGCACTCTGAAAGCCGCAATTACTACAGGAGTGGGAGAATTTTTTTTTTGAGACTTGGGAGACGACGCCTAAGACGCTGAAAATTAAATATTTTTATACAACACTTACTGTATATACAAATTATGTATATGCAGTAATTTTTTTGTATGTAAATATTTAACAAATATATCCTCGAAATTTCAAAACATTCAATGCAATACTTTTCTTTCAATAAATTCCCGAAAATCACCTTTTCGGGCAGTCACACTAGTGGTGCCTCTTAAATACAGTTGATATGTTAACAGATTTATGTAAATTAAAGATTATATGTTTACTTTTGGGCCCCCCAAGCTTTCATTTATAGTCAAATATAGGTGATTTGGTAAAAAAAAATGTTTCTTCTACTTTTTAGTACATTAAATAAAAGCTTGTTTTTTGAAAATATTTATTTACATATAAATTTTTTTCTATTTTAAAATATTTTTTACTTAGATTTTATATGGATGATTAGATATCGCTAATTTTATATGAAAGGTTGAACATTTTATGGATTTAAAAAAAATTGAATTATGTATTGTCACCTTTGAGATGCGTGTTTGTAAAATTTCAGAGCTCTCAGTAGTCGGGAAGTTGGTGAAATATTGATTTTCCGTTTTACATCTCACAGAAAATCAGGTTAAATAAAAGCTTGTAAAAAGGCTTCAACATTTCGGAGACATCCATGCAGTAGTTTTTGAAATATTTTGCTTAAGAGGCCAGTCCACTTTGGAGCCGCGAAAATATTTTCGCGATTTTTTTTTTTGAGGATTTTATAAAGATATGAATATAAAAGTTGTTGGGCTTGATGAATAAAGTCTTGAAATAAACTTTTCATAAAACTTGAAGAAAGTTTTATGAAAAAATAAAAAAATAAAAAATGGCAGACGAAAAACGAAAATAGTTTTTTTTAAACGCGTTTTTCCGCATTTTTTTGCAAAAAAAGAGTAAAAATTATATCTTTAAACCACCGAGGGTCATCTTGTTGCGAATCATGTTTACAATATGTGGTTAAAATTTCAAGAGAATCGGTTTATTAGTTTTGGAGATACGATGGAGCTAGATTTTGAAAACATTGTTTCGAGAAAAACGCGTTTGAAGTTTATGCTATGAAAAACTTACCTAAACTCAATCGGAAATTGCTGCACCGTACAAAATCCCTTCTGATTGCTCATCATCGTCGATTTCTTTAAGTCTTGCTTGCTTTCGATTTTTTTTTAATTTTCAAAGTGGACTGGCCGCTTAAAGCGTTTAAAGTTTCGACCGACGCTCCGAGCGTTCCGGCGGGCGTCAACATGACAGCCTATGAATCTGTCCATTTTGATTCGATCACCTTGAATTTTTTGGGGAACATTTAAAAAATATACCGTAAAAACATATTGGCTTTGAAAAAAGTGATTTTTCGACTTTTACAACTAGGCATGCCCTCTTAAAACGCCATAAGCGACGTTCATGCCCTAACATCGTCTATTCTAATTGGGTTGACAATGGCAAGACTTGGAACAATTAAATCCCATTTGCGGGAAGTTGTGCTCCACTGTACAACGTGAAAAGAGTATTTAAGCCGCTTTTAAAGTCGTGATATCTCAATGGGCAACAAGGAGCGTGAAAAAGCACCCTTAAGAGGGCTGTCGTGTGTAAAGAGGCACTGAAAGTGGGGCCCGTTTTGAAATTCCGAACTTTGAATGATCAGAACGCTCAAAACTATGAAAGAATACTACCCCGATAGATCTAAACTCCGAAAGAATTTTACACGAAAGCCCAAAATGAAAGTTTTAAAAGTTTCAAAATTGTCAATAAATCGACGAATTATTTCAAATTTTTTTTTTTATTAAGGCGTTAGGCCACTAACGGGTATAAAATCATGTGCGAATTTAACATTTTTTTTTCATATAAAAAAGTGATTCACTCATAAAATTAATTACACATCTATTTAGTATAAATATCAAGCTGTTAGAAAAAATATATATTTTTTTATGATGTACAAAATAGCTGACTACTAATATTTTCGTTTGTTATCTTTTTTAGGCGCTCCGCGACGTGACATTTAGCATCCACAATTTTTTACCTAGAACAAAAAACAAAAATCCTCATCAATCTACATTAGAATACCTAGAGAAGTACGTACGGAATTTAAAAAATATTGTTTTATTCAAAAGTTGTAGGTATTTGAGCTTAAAAAATGAATTTTCAGTGAAAAATTTCGTTATAACTGAAAAGTTTTCGATTAATCAGAAATTCCGTACGTACCTTCTTTGCGAAATGCAATTAGGAACATAACTTTTGAATTTGAAGCAAATCGAGTGAAAATTGTCGAAGTTATTTGTCACGCCAATTGGAAGAAAAGCTGTGTCGAGAAGTTGCGAGTAGTCGGACATTTTGTACATCGAAAAAAAAATTCTAACAGCTTGATATTCATACTAAATAGATGTGTAATTAATTTGATGAGTGAATCGCTTTTTCATGCGAAAAAACGTTAAATTCGCACATGATTTTATACCCGGCCTTAATTTTTTTGCGCATTGTGCCTACAAAACTTTGCCTTCAACCATTTTAAAGATATTTTGTTAACGATCGACACTATAAATCTCTATTTTAAAAAGTCGCCTATAATAACAAAAATATGGAAAATCGAAGGAAAACCGGAACTTTCGTTGCGTTCCAATCATGCAAACTTCGACGCCACCCAGCTCGTCCATTTTCTACCAAACCACTATCTTTTCTTTCCCTACAAAATGGCCGCTTTCACAAGTAACCACCTAATTGCTCGTTCTTTTTTTGTTGTTGTTGTAAAATAGCAATTTACATTGGAACAAAGGAGGAATCTTAATGAACTGAAACAGTTGATTTGTTGTCCACAGCTATTCCTACTTGTATGGACGTACGTCGAGCAACAACATGTCCGACAGCAGCGTTTCCGACACCCACAGCGGGGACACGGCAAGGACCGTGTCCCAACAGACGAGCCCCTCCCACGCGACTCACTCGTTCTCCCACTCGAGGCAGGAGAACAACAGCTCGACGATATTCACCGCACTGTTCGACTACGTCGCCCAGGGCGAGGACGAGCTCTCGTTGCAGAGAGGCGAGACCGTGGAGGTAAATAGGAGTAGCTCTTTCATTTTTCTCATTGGCTCGTTTCACTCTCCTAACGTACAGCGTGTACGAAGAAGGCCAGAGATCACAAATGCGTCGCTCGCTTGTAGGTTTTATCCAAAGATTCGAAGATCTCGGGCGACGAGGGTTGGTGGACGGGAAAGATACGGGGCAAGGTTGGCATATTCCCGGCCAATTTCGTCGCCGAAGCGGAGAGCATCGACAGGGTGTCTTCGGTGATCGACAAGGTCCAACCCATCGAGATCGACTTCGACGAGCTCCAATTGGAGGAAGTCATAGGCGTCGGTGGCTTCGGCAAAGTTTACAGGTGCGCCCTCTCGATCTTCTCGATAATAACTACTCGACTCAAATTTGGCGCTTCGACCTACGAAAAACGATTCGAAACGAAGAAATTAAGAAAAAAAACGCCCGGATACGAAAAATCTCATGGCTGTTACGCATATGCAAAATCGGGAAAACAGAGAATTTCGAAAATTCTGTTGAATTTTCCCAGAATTTACTTTTTGCAAGAATTAGGGTAAATCGACCAGTGAATGGACGCATAACGACACTGTGGGACTCAGATCGACTGTACAATGGAAATATTATCAAAACGAATTTTTCAATGGCTATAGCTACCAAAGGATATTATTCTGATAGTAGAAAAAAAATATTCGTATTGCAACGAATAATATTGAAGGAATTGATAGATAAGTAGCGAAATGACTAAATCGCCAGTGAACGCACGAAATGACCAGTAAATGGACGTGCAGTTGTAGACGAACGCTGTCAAGTAAAACGATTTAATTTTATTAAATGCTAGATTAGGAGATCACTGTGTTGCACAATAATTATAATATTCTTATAGATATGAGTATTATATTCGTTATGACGATTTCGTAGAAAATACACAAAGCCTTTTTGCATCTTAATTTTCAGAAAAACTACCAAAGTTTGTTTCGACAGAGAAATAGAAAATTACATTTTGCCAAAAAAAAAAACGAATAAATTGATTTTATGACGACATTTAAAAAGGTTGGAGCGTTAGCCACAATCCAAGGTTAAATTTAATTTAAAAAAAATACATGTTATTGTTCACACTATACTGAGTCTTAACGAATTTTTTGAACTTTTTTCACCCCCGAACACCAGAGATAAAAAATAGTTTAACGTATGTAATTTAACGTGCGGTTAAATGGGCAAGACTTTCACACTAAAGGTTATGTAATTTTTATTGTTATTTAGCACCAAGCTAAACCATTTCTAACAACGGATAAATGCAAACCGAACGTTTGTGAACATTTAGAAAAAAAAATCCTTATTTTGCCCATCGTAAACCATGAGCCAATAATCACGTGACGTAAATATGAATAGGCATAATTATAAATTACTCAAAATTTCATTGTGAATTGTATAAAACATTCGTTGTCGTAGTTTTTGCATAATAATCATCGATAATGTTATGCTTTCTGAAGTTGGTAGTAACACAAAAGTTTTTCTACTTTACGTAATAAAAATATTAAAATGCATAATTTTGCTCTTTGGGGCTGTCCATAAATTACGTCATTTCAAAATGGGGGGCTGGATGACGGTAACGATAATTGCATTATGACGATATGAAGGATAGCATGATTTTGGGGGGGGGGGGGGGGGTCGAAAATCAGCAAAAATCGATGACGTAATATATGGATGGCCCCTTTTATTATATATTTAAAAAAATTAACAGATACAGAATAAATCTGTACCTCGTATGCATTTCTTTGAGGTTAATTGAAAAAAAAAATATGAATAAAGCGTCATTTGACTCAACTGAATCGCTCCAACGTCCTTAAGGTAATCCTATCGCTTCACACTAGTCATACCACTGATCATACTTGAGACTTGTACAATTTATATTTTTAACATGTGCAAAAAATAATTGGTAATAACTAAAATTTTCCATGTGTAAACAGTTTAATGAGTATTCACATTCAATTAGACAAATGAAAAAATAGTTATTCAAACGATTCGCGCGGTGTTTCTAGGTTTGATATTTGGCAAAATTGGTTCTATCTCCGTCTCCTTTGACTCAACCAGGCGAGTTTAACCTCCGTGCCTTTTCAACGTCGATCTGTCAAAACAATGTCAGGTGCGGGAAATATAAAGCATTGTATTCGGGCCACGACTGGTAAAAAGCGTGGAAAATTTGTGTCGGCGAAATATGTCGGTTAAACATGAAATATGTGTGGAAATTCGAATGAGTGAGATGAGGTTAGGACTACAGTCAGCTGTTGCCTTGCTGTCACGTCTCTTTATCGTAGCAAGTGGTTATAAATCCAATACCGGAAGTTAACATTAAACTTGATATTACATTAAAATTAGGTCAATAAGCGTAATTTTTTCTGAGAGCATTGGATTTCTAAAAGTGTCAAGTACGTAAATCTGATTATTTTTAAGAATCTGACGGATTTCCACTACTATATACAGCTTTGTAGCGACCGGAAATTGGGTTTTTGTATGTCGTCTCGGAATTCCTTCACAAAAATACGCAATTTTAATATTTCTTTTCTCCGTAATTAGGTCGATAACCGACCCTGAAATTTTACAGAGACGATTAGTAATATATTTAGTGAAGCTCAAAGAAAAATTATGAAAATCCTATGGATTGAAGTCTGGCAATAGAACTACCTTAATGAAACGTACATAATCATATCTTAACAATAATTAATTTAGCAATTTTCAGCAGATAAGCGACGTTTTTTACTCTGCTTTGGGGCCGTCCATATATTACGTCATCGATTTTTGCTGATTTTCGACCCCCCCTCCCTACAATCATCCTATCGTCATTTCCTAATGACCCCCCCCCCTCTCGCAAAATTGACGTCATTACCAGTTTGGCAAAATTAAAACATTTGCGGATTTGAGAAAAATTGGGTAACATTAAAACATTTTGTTATAGAATCATCTTTTATTATTTTGTACTTTGGCAATGTTTATTAATATAATAATATTATTCTTCCCTATTCTTTAGTTTTCTTTGGATAGCTTCTACATTTTGTTATAGAATCATCTTTTATTATTTTGTACTTTGGCAATTTTCATTAATATAATAATATTATTCTTCCCTATTCTTTAGTTTTCTTTGGATAGCTCCCACGGAGTTTTCACCCATTCTTGCAAATCCTGGATCACGGGTAATATCTCCGTATCCTCCCCATATTCATTTTGGCTCGATCGAACTATTTTCATAGGTACGCTGTTATTTGAAGTTCTCGAATATAATGCAGACAAACCTTATGTAATAAATAAATAAATAATGAGTTCAATAATTAATACCATTAGGTACTTGCAAAATATTTTTCATCACTCATGCGGGGAAACCACTCTAGTTGTACAATATACTATTGTACATTTTGAAGTAACTGGTATCACAAGAATGACGTCAATTTCGAAACGCCCCCCCCCCCCCATCCATCATTTACCGTCATCCGCTGACGAACCCCCCCCCCCCCCCCTATTTTAAAATGACGTAATTTATGGACGGCCCCTTTGAGAATTATCAGAACACAGCCCATATGTACATTCACTGGAAAGAAGTCAGAATACAGCACCAGTGAATAAACATGTCTAATTCTGACCTATTATTACGAATTTATTTTTAAAATGTGCAAAAAACCAAAGATTAATTCTTTCTCAAGTAATGGCACTAATACATACCCTAAAAACTTATAAAAACTATTGTTTTCGCGTTTTTAACATCTACCGTGCACAGCCGTATCGTAAGTTGCGCGGTGTGCAAGTACCACGAACTAGAAAAATTCCGTGTAGCGTTGAAATTCAATATTAAACTGATAAATCAGTTTTAACAATAGCTGTGATTTTTTTTTGCAACATTATAGTGATTCGAGTTTTTATCGACAATTCATATTCTTTACTGATTTCACTGGTCGGTTTACCCTATGAAAAATAAAAGGACTTTAAAAAAACGGAGGTATAAAAATAAATATTTTTAATATTTATATTATTCTTCATTATGTACAACAAAGTTATGTCAGTGCCAAATATTGAAAATTGCCTAAACCAAAAAACTAATTTACTCTAAAGCTCTCCATTTGCATATTCGATTTGTCGATACACAGCTACACAATTATTATTGTAGACGAGCGTTTATATTTATTTTTCATTTATTGGCACCGACATAAAAAATTCTGTTAACACTAACGAACCGGTTCTATATTTGCTTTTGATGTATTTTTTTTACTTTACAGTGTTAAAGTAATTTTCGAATTTCAGTTCTAAACATTTTATTTTAATATCCAACATTAAAATTTTGTTTTATTACAAAAAAATATGTTCTTTATTTTACTCACAATCTTCCTAGAATATTCGCAAAACCTGTGTGA
This sequence comes from Ophion obscuratus, assembly GCA_964007375.1. NCBI lineage: Eukaryota > Metazoa > Arthropoda > Insecta > Hymenoptera > Ichneumonidae > Ophion > Ophion obscuratus. The sequence continues at coordinate 20,970,861 of OZ023319.1, read as the reverse complement.
AAAGCCTGGAAAATCCGGAGAATTTCTGATTCTTCATGCCTAACAGGCACGAATCTATTATCGAAGATTGACCAAGAGAGAAGAAGCACAGGATTGAAAAATATGAAAATACTGACCGGTGGTTTTTGGCGTAGGGGATTTTGGCAGAAGCACGAGGTAGCGGTGAAGGCGGCTCGCCAGGATCCGGACGAGGAGCCGAGCGTCATTCTCGAGAACGTACGGCAGGAGGCGAAGCTCTTCTGGCTGCTGAAGCACGAGAATATCGTGCAGCTCGAGGGTGTATGCCTGAAAATGCCGAACATGTGTCTCGTCATGGAGTACGCCCGGGGCGGAAGTCTCAACAGGGTTCTGAGCGGTCGCAAGATACGACCGGATGTACTCGTCGATTGGGCCATACAGATTGCCCGCGGCATGGACTACCTTCACAACAAAGCGCCGATAAGTCTCATTCACAGGGACTTGAAGAGTTCAAACGGTACGTGGAACAACCAACCGCGCGTGTACACGTGGACGCGTTAAAAAGAATCCAAATAATAATGAACATTTGCATCGTGACCGCAGTATTATTGAGCGAGCCGATAGAGAACGACGATCTTCAGTACAAGACCCTGAAGATCACGGACTTTGGTCTCGCCCGGGAGGTTTACAAGACTACGCGAATGTCCGCGGCGGGGACCTACGCCTGGATGGCGCCGGAAGTCATCAAGAACAGCACGTTCAGCAAAGCGAGCGACGTATGGAGGTGAGCAATCTTATCTCGTTGCATTCTTCGTCATTGATTCGTTCGTGCTTGAACTCGTTTTTCTTATCATTCCTTCCGCGTTCTTCTTTTTTTTTTTAATCAGCTACGGCGTGCTCCTATGGGAGCTCTTGACCGGTGAGACGCCTTACAAAGGCATCGACGCTCTGGCTGTCGCGTACGGCGTTGCCGTCAACAAGCTCACTCTGCCGATCCCTACGACCTGCCCACAGCCCTGGAGGTGTCTCATGGAAGGTATCGTCAAAATTATACCTCAAAGAAATTAGTCGGGATAATTGAATAGCGTAGCGATTGCGCTTCGTCGATGAGTGTCGGAGGATGCTGATTGGTAGCTTACCGGCGGACGTGCAGGCATTCGTAATATAATACATTTATCAGGTGGTTGCGTGTGAAATTGACCGCTCGGTGGCGTTGGGTAGAGTATTTTCTCGAATTTAAGCCGGGATATACATTTAGACAGGAAGAATATAAGGAATATTGAGGGTATTTTTGAAATGAGAAATAATTATTCTACAATTATCAAATTTTAGGTATACTTTGAGGGGCCAGTCCATTTTGGAGCCACGAAAAAAAAGCTATTTTCGCGATTTTTTTGGAGGATTTTATAAAAGATATGTATATAAATATTGCTGGGCTTGATAAATAAAGTCTTGAAATACATTTTTTTTAAATTAATTTATTTTCATTCATTTTTAAGCACAATTTTAAGGGGTAAGGCCACTGTAACGGCCCAAAAAAAAAGGTTTGTTCACTAATTTTTTGCTCCCGAAATTGAAGGTATTTGAAAAAAAAACTTTTAATGGTGTTATCGGGCATACATTAAACTTTATTATAAAATTTTTTTACAGTAAAAAAAAACAAAATGGCGGTTCCACAGCTATCTTCCCGGGACATGTTTTGCTTCCAGGGCTCCGCGGCACGCAGCACCACTGGTGCACTTTTGAATCTAGAACAAAAAAAAACCATTAATCTAGAGGGCTATAGCTAGAGAATGTCGATCGGATTTTAAAAAGTATCAATTTTTGTGGATTTGGCGTGCGTTTGAAAAAAAAAATTGATTTTTGACGAAAAAAACGGCAAGTTTTTTGTTAATAAAAAATCAATAAATAAAGTTCTTGAAAATTCCGATCGACATTCTCAAGATAATGTAAATGTTCACATCTGGTTAAAATTTCAAGTAAAAAAAATGAAAATTGTTCGAGTTATGCTGCGTGCCATTTTGAAAAACCATGTTTCGAGAAAAACGCGTTTAAAGTTTTGCGAATAGTTTTTTATTGGAAAAAATTTAAAAAAGAAGTTTCGGAGAAACTTAAACTATTTTTTATTTTAAACTTAAACTATTTTTTAAGCCAATAAAAAAAATCGATTTTTCAAAAAATTTACAGTGGCCTTACCCCTCAAGTGGCCTTACAGTGGCCTTACCCCTTAAGTGTGTGTGTGTAATTCTGATCAATTTGCTACAGTGTCTGCAAACGACATGCAGAAAATAATCAGTATCGCTCTCGACATCAAACGGCCTTGAGTCTTCTCGAAGTCTTTTGGAAAATTTCCTTTGCGCGCCTCAGCCCTAAAGGGATTATGAAAAAGAAAGAAAAAAAATGTGCGCGTTTTGATAAAAATCTTGCGACAATATGTGGATAACACGTGTGTACTGTATGTGGCTGCGTTATGGTCGCGCCTTACAGCCTGCTGGTCGTCGGACAGTCACGGGAGGCCAGGCTTCGTCGAGATCCTCGTGGCACTGGACGAAGTGAGAAGCGCCTTCGCGGCGACGCCACACGAGTCCTTTCACACGATGCAGGACGACTGGCGATTGGAGATCGAGCAGGTTCTTCACGGATTGCGCATGAAGGAAAAGGTAGCTCGAAAATAATGACCAAAAAAAATAAGAAGTTAACGTAATTCTTCAAAAAATTCCACGTCGTGCTTGTATATTGCTAATGTGAAATTGACACGAGGCAACGGGCGATCGTGTTGTCGTTGCAAATTTTCGCGTCAGTAATGTGTGATTGAACTTTTTTTTTTTGACAATGCTTTGCAAAGGCATGCCGATCTCTCGAAGAGGTAAGCAGAGGAAAAAAACGACCGCAAATCCGACACGATTGATACTTTGTTTCGTTGGGACGTGACCGATTTTTTTTGGCGTTGAAATTCTCGCTTTTTTTCTGACAGATTCACTTCACTAGAAATTGCTTTGAGGAATTGGATATTTACAATCCGAATCTGCAGAAAAAAGGATTTTTGATGAAATTAAAAATGAGGCGGCAAAAGTTTAATAAAAATGAATTTTCGGTCCGTTCCAACGAATATCTTCATGGCTGTTACGCATATGGAAAACCGAGAATAATCAGGGAAATTCTTTTCTCCTGGAATAATCAGGGAAAAGTCAGGGAATTTTGAAAATTCTCTGGAAATTTTCCAGAATGTATTTTTCGCAAGAATTACGAAAAATGAAACCGACCTGAAAAAATAACTGAAAAGTTTGTAAATAATTTTTTTTTTATATTTTTAATATTTATATTATTCTTTATTACAGTCAAAAAAAAATTATGTCAGTGCCAAACATTGAAAATTTCAAAAACTAAAAACTAATTTATTGTAAAACTCTATTTATTTGCATTCGATTTGTCGATACGCAACCACACAATTATTATTGTCGATAAGCGTTTATATTTATTTTTTACTTATTGCCACCGACATAAAAAGTTCTGTCTATAGTAAAGAACAGATTCTGTATTTGCTTTTAATGTATTTTTTTTGGTAATTCTTTAGATAAGTGACTTTTCCGAAAAATGAGCCTAACATTTTTTTGTTGCTATTTTCTTATTTGTTGGCTTTTAAATGATAATATTCAGTCCGGGGGAAGCTGAAATTTACTGCCCCATAATAAGTTATGGGGTTTTGATGTTCGCTGGAATACATGATAAATATGGCATTTTTGAACATTTCGACGCCTGTATTGGGGGTGCAGGGTTCATTTATCAAAGAAGCCTTCCTGAAGACAAACATACCCAACGAACTCAACCCTCTCTGGCGTGAGTTTATTTGTGTTCAGGAAGGCTTCTTTTATATATCCCCGCCACATTTGGGTTTTAAGGGATCTTCTCACTTTAGACGCTAAAACAAGGCTAATTTCGTGAATTTTTATAGATATTGATATAAAAAGTGATTGCGCTTAATAAATACACTTTCGAAATACATATAAAAAATTGTTAATGTATTTATATAACCCAAACAAACTTTAAACGCGTTTTTTCGAAACAACGACGCCTTGTTGATTAAATCTTCGAAACTACTGAACCGATCCTTAGAAATTTCAGCCACATATTCTTTACAACTATAGCTATAGCGCATATCAAGGATTTTTTTTTAATTTTCATATTTACTATTTTTTTTGCCAAAAACGATGAAAAAAAAACGTTTTTTTCGAAAAATGTCCGCCAATTTGTTATTTTTGCATATTTCAAAAATCGTATGATATGCGCTATAGCCATTAACATACAGTAGAACCGCGATTATCCGAATCAATTGGGACCGAGACTAGTTCGGATAATCAAAACGTGGGTTTTTTGGGACGAGATCATAAACAACACCGTTTTACATAAAAACGGTACATACATATATATCAAAATTTGACAAACATATTAATGTTGAAATATATATGTATATATATAGATTAAACACTTGACAAAAGTCGAATAGTTTTATTATGTTGTTTTTATTAAATCGTCCATTTTTAATTGACGAACGGCTGTAACTCGTTTTTGAGCGGCTAAGTCTCGCAGCCATATGAGAAGGAGAAGTTGCGTTGGGTTGCTCATTGTTGCTCGCGGCGGTGGCAGCGAGCAACAATGTATCTTTCGCGCCAACGTTTGGATAATTGAGCGTTCGGATGAACTAAGTCATCGTTCGGATAATTGAGGGTTCGGAGGATCGAGATTCTACTGTACTGAATCTAAAACCGTTTGATTTTGTTTTTCGGATTATCCATCTCCGAGATTTCATCAACAGCGCAGAACTACAATTTTTTTAGGACATTTTTCTAACTACCATTTTCCTCTATAAATAGTGACTTAAATAAATATATTTTTTCAAAAATGCATTTCGAAAGTGTATTTATTAAGTGTAACAACCTTTATATCAAGATGTATAATATAAACTTATAAAAAAAACTGTCGAAAATATCCTATTTTAGGGTCTAAAGTGAGAAGACCCCTTAATACAATATTTTACAGTACTTTCCAAATTATTTTTAACGATATTTTGCTCGTAAAAGATTTGTCAAAGAAAAATTTCAGCTTCCCCCGTCTGAATATCATAATTTATAACCCAACACATGCGAAAATAACGAAGAAAAATGTTAGGCTCATTTATCGAAAAAGTCACTTATCTCAAGAATCACCTTTTTTACCTTACTTACCAATTTCAGTTTTTTCAAATTTTATTTTCTTCAACGTTTTCATAAATTTGATTTAAAAAATGATATTCTTTATTTGCAATCGTCCTGAAATATTTGCAAAACCCGTGTGGAAAACGTGAAAAAGTCAGGAAACTTCTGAGTTTCAATAATGCGTAACAACCATGACTGTTCAACACCTTCAACTTGTCTCTCCCTCTTGGCCTCTCCGACCAAAAGTATTGCATCGTTTTCGCAGGAATTGCGCTGCAGAGAGGAGGAATTGACGAAGGCGCAGGTGCAGCAGAGACAAAACGAGGAGATACTTCGGCAGAGAGAGCAAGAGCTGGCAGCCCGTGAGATCGATCTTTTGGAGCGCGAGCTCACGGTTATGATAATACAACAGCAGAACACGCCTACGCCGAACAAGAGACGCGGCAAGTTCAAGAAGTCGAGGCTTAAGCTCAACAAGAAGGAGCCCGGCAGCAACATCAGCGCACCGTCGGGTGAGTCGCCATTTCTTTCTTCCCCTCTCGACGATCGGCGATCGATCGGCATGCCGATTGGACGTTTCTCTCCGCGTATGTATTTTTTTTTTCTTAAAAAAAAAGAAGAAAAATTCTCACGTGACTTTCTCGCCGAAGATTTTCGTCACACGATAACGGTGCAGCACACCGCCCTGGATCGTGGCAAGCCGCGGAATCCTTCAAGGCCGAACAGTCCACCGGGTTCACCGAGCATACCCCGTCTACGTGCCATTGCCTGTAAGCCACCAACGCGCGCACATTGCTCGCTGTTATTTCCATACGAACGATTGCGTTGTACATCGTTGATCCTCGCACAGTTCGCGGTCGCTGTAAATATCGAAAGATAGAAAGAAAGAAAGAAAAGATAACAATCGCCGGGATTTGCTTAACGAATCCGAGCGCCGTCGAAACAGACGATATCGTAAATCGAAAGTTTGCGCTTTAGTGGTAGAATCGTTTGACGAATTGTCGTTTTTTTTTTTTTTTCGTTTGTCATTTATTTTGTCGTTTTGTTCGCCTCGTTCCTTCTCGTAGACGAGGAACGAGGATATCCAAGCATCGTTTTTTTTTTTATGTTCGAAATAACGGCATGGTGTGTGAGAAACCAAGTAATCTCGTTGTCGACGCCTATTATTCATATTTATATCTATGCTCGCTCAATGAGCCTTGTTGCTTTACCGTTCTCTATCTCTGTCTGTTATTTTTGATTGTTTTTTTTTTACTTATCGTTTTGTGTATTTTGTCTTTCTTTTCTACCTTTCTCTATTTTATTCGTGTTTCTTGCGAGTGCGATTTTTTTCCGAGCTGCGCACACCGAGAGCCTCGCTCCGCGATCCGTTGTTGAGTTTACGGAAGAATTGAGGATAGAAAAGATGAGCCCCGTGACAATCTTCGAGGAAATCATTTGGGCGAAGATAACTTGCGACTAGATCGTCGAATCTTCGGAAAAATCGCTTTGTACTACAATGTTTCGATTCGAAAGCCTTCAAACTAGCCTTTTCGTATGCACAGGATGATCAGTCATTCATATATATACAGGGTGTCCTGTTACGAACGGATAATCCTGCAACTGTCGATAGGGCAGATCATGTCTTACCATATGCCGCAATTTCAGTTTAGTAAAAGTACCATGGTTTTTTTAAGATAAAAATCATCTGATTTTGATTTTTTCGCAGGCCATTGCTACAAATGATAACTTTTTTTACCCGGTTAAAAAAAAGTACTCTTGGTTATTTGTTTTATCTAGAAAAATCTTCTTGTTAACCTTAAATGATACATTATGAAAAAAAAACTTATGCAGAATTTTCATACAATCCATTTCGAACATCTGATTTGATGGCCTGCAGTGTAAAAAAATGTACTACGCATATCGTGCCAATTACTTTGAAAAGTTGCTTAGTCATTGTCGACTCATATCATTTGTAGAAATGACATGCGAAAAACCAAAAACAGATATTTTTTTTTTTTTTTCCAAAAAATAGCATAAAAGCCAAAATTTCGAAAACCGTGGGACTTTTACTAAACTGAAATTCCAGCACATAGTAGGACATGATCTGACCTATCGACAGTTACAGGATTATTCATTCATGGGACGACACTCTGTACATATTAGGTGTAGTAAAAAGAAATCCATTATTTATGCCTTCAATTTCATGCAGAAGTAATGAATTTCTTTTGACTACACCTAATATATGTGTATATATATCAAAATATGTGTATATATGTCAAAATCTTGATCAACAATTTCGAAGATTGATAAGAAAGGATGCATGATTACAAAGGCTTTAATTTGGGGTTATAAATTCGTTTACTATATATAATAATCGCACTGATTGGTCCAGACCACTCATTGATTGTATCTATCGAAAATGGTTTGCATTGGAAAAGAAAACGTTTATTGCGTGTAAATCAAATAGAGAATAAAAAGAATCTCATGAATCACCTGTTAGAATTAACCTACAAGCTGCTCCATTCATGAGCTTCTTTGTTTTATTATTGAGTAATATTTTAAGGGGCCGAGAGCCCGAATCGGGGAGTTTTTTTTTGGGCTAGTCATATATATATATATATATATATATATATATATATATATATATATATATAGAGTATGAAAGAAAAATCGACTTTTTTGTTCCTCAAATTTTCCTATTCAGTAGTTACAGTAAGGTGAAATACGACACCTGTTAAAATATGAGCCCTTAATATGTTTATTCAGATGTTCCACATCCCGATTTTATATTCCCCATGCTAATTACATGGAGAAAACGTTCCGTGATACTTTTGAATTTTATAACTCGATAACGGGTAAATTTACAACAATGCTCAAGAAATATTTATGTAGAGAATTGAACGCTCTATAAAAAAGGTCTCTTATCGTCTTATGGGAAAACTACTCTTACAAAAGTTATTCTAGGTCAAAGTTGAATTTATAGTAAATTTTAAGTTTTTTGGAAACTTTTCCGTCGACACGTTTTGTGACTTATCACAAAAGGTCGTAAGACTTTTTTTGTTGATCATTTCATTTTCGATGAGATCATGTCATTGAATAATTTTAAAACTCAATAGCTTAATAGTTAACGAGTTTGCAAATTCATTTTTTGGGAAAAAGTTGCTATTTCCGTGAAATTAATTGTTATATTAACCAAAAATATGAATAAAAAGAAGCCAATTTTTATAAAGTTAGTCTTTATTGTTTACTGCTCATGAAAATCGCAATGCACATGAGTATTTTTTTTTTGTTTTATTTAAAATTTCCGTAAAACAATACATTTTTTACTTTTAAATATAAAACTTATGAAAAAAAAATCAAATTTATCCAAGATTTCTCTTTTGGGTACAGTTCGGAAAGGTTGGACGTTATTCTTGTACTACTTGTAAAAAATGGTGCAGTTCCTCGTTCCTTGTTAAACGATAATTATATTCTATTAACGCAATTATAACTTTTATTAACCACGTGCTGCAATGTCATTTATTAATATAAGGTTTATAATAAAAAATCCAAATTGTCCTTATAACTTTCGTGATTAGACCATAGTGGTATGATTTCATATAAAATTAAATGATCCACGGAAAAGATCCTATGACATTGTGCGATAAGTCTGACAATTTCGCCGGAAAAGTGAAAAAAATCTTGAAATTTAATATCAATTCAACTTTGACCTTGAATAACTATTGAGAAAGTAGATTTAGCATAAAAATGAATAGTAGAACTGAGAAAAAGGAAAATAGTCGATTTTTTTTTATCACCCTATGATATATAGTTATCAAAACCGAGATATTGAGTCGCAAGTTAATTCGCACAAAGTTATTCGGCAATGAAGTGCATAAAGGCATTAGGCCACAGTAACGGGTATAAAATCATGTGCGAATTTAACAATTTTCTTCGTATAAAAAAGCGATTCACTCGTAAAATTAATTACACATCTATTTAGTATGAGTATCAAGATGTTAGAAAATATACATATATATTTTTTTCGATGTACAAAATGGCCGACTACTAATATTTTCTTTTGTTATCTTTTCTTTAGGCGCTTCGCGGCGTGACATTTAGCATCCACAATTTTTTACCTAGAACAAAAAACAAAAATTCTCGTCAATCTACATTACAATACCTAGAGAAGTACGTACGGAATTTAAAAAATATTGTTTTATTCAAAAGTTGTAGGTATTTGAACTTGAGAAATGAATTTTCAGTGAAAAATTTCGTTATAACTGCTCATAAAATGAAAAGTTTTCGATTAATCAGAAATTCCGTACGTACTTCTCTGCGAAATGCAATTAGGAATATAACTTTTAATTTTGAAGTAAATCGAGTGAAAATTGTTGAAGTTATTTGTCACGCCAATTGGAAAAAAGCTGTTTCGAGAAGTTTCGAGTAGTCGATCATTTTGTACATCGAAAAAAAATATATATATGCTCTAACAGCTTGATATTCATACTAAATGGATGCGTCAATCACTTTTTCATACGAAAAAAAAATTGTCAAATTCGCACATGATTTTATACCCGTTCCTCTGGCCTAAGGCCTTAGCATCGCGAAAGAAATTCAACGACGGAGACGAAAAGTCGTGCTCCTTCACATGGAGACACTCCAAGCTTGACGACGTCGAAATCCGCCACGTTGTAACGCAACGAAAAAAAAAAAAACATGTTCTTATCGTTTTTCCTTTCTCCTTAATTATTCATCGTTATCCGACGATGAATTTCCCAGATCTTCGAAAATCGTTTCTTCTCTATGACGCTCCCCGAGTATACTGGAGAAAAAATTGATTTTCGGCGTATCTGGCGAAAAGAAATGGCTAACGAAGAAGCGAATTTTCCTAGCGTTTCCGAGGCGAAATATCGGCGACAAATGATTCCACGTCATTAGGATTTCGTTGTGCGCAGCAACATCCGGATTGTAGCTAGAACGAGTAGCGAGTAGAATTTTTGTTTTTTTGTTGTTGCCGTCTAGTACCGGCGGACGGAGTAAAGGGTAAGACGTGGGGTCCGTCAACGTTGCATCAGCGCGAGCGCGGTGCGATAATCACCCAACCGCCGAATCCCTCATCGCCCGGTGGCAAGCGTTGGTCGCGCTCCGCGCCGGACCTCGAAAAGACCCCGCTACGAACGGCGCTACTGGCGAGTGCCCAACGCTCCCCCCTGCTACAGGAAATAGGTAACCCAACAAGCAGAAAGTTGTACTCCTCGGCGAATAATCTGATAGAGGCGGAACGAGGCTTGACGAGTGTTGGCTCAGCGGTGCCGAGTGCGGACTACGAGATTCTTCGAGTCGTGCCGTTTGCTAAGGGAATCGCATTGGCGGAGGGACGTGAGGACGACGAGGACGTGAACGAGTCGCGTCGCGTCGCGTCGCGTCTCGCCTCGTACGCCGACGAGATCGAGCCGTGTAACTCGATGAGGGAACATTACGGTTACGGTAACGAGGACGTGACTTACGAGTCTTACGATTTCAAAGATTCAGCGGCTTCGCGAATGGCAGCCGCTGCCGCCGCCGCCGCTACGCAAATTAGCGATAGCAATGATAACGCGAGTACGTTGTTATCGCGGAATTATCGGACAATCGTAACTCGTGGTGGCCATCAGCAGCCACCGCAACCACCGCCGCCACCGCCGCTGCCACCGCCGCCACCGCCGTCGCCACCGCCGCCGCCTACGAGCGACGAAAACGTCGCCGCATCGTCATCCTCCTCGTGTTCTCCCAATTTCGTCCATAGCGTAGCCTCGAGCCTCGTCGGTACCGCTAAACGCGTGAGAAACAAACGCCGCGATCGCAGCAAATCCAAGGATTCCCGACGACGCGACAGCTCCGAATCGAGGCTCAATTCACTCGCGGATTTTTTCCGCTCGCCCTCGGGCTCCCGCAAGGGCTCCCTAAACGCCGAGCGCAAAAATTCCGTCACTGTAAGGATCAACGACGCGACTACCGCCGCCGAGCCATCGCCGTTCGTCGTCGAGTCCAGCCCCGAGAATTCGATCGGCAAAAAATCGACGCGTCGCAAGTCCCGCAGCTCGAAGAGCCCCCTTCGCGTACTCGAGAAGATACGCGCATGGGGCAGTCGCGACGCCCTCGACGCGAAAATCGTAACCCCCAAAGTCGAGTATCACGTACTCGAGGATTCCGTTGATATACCGAAATTCGATTGTCCCCCTGTTATGATGATAAGCAACGAGACGCGGGACACGTTTTACTCGACACCGAGATTTTTGGCCGCGAATTCTCGCGAGGGCATAGACTTCGAGAATCTCGAGGCTGAACTCTGCAATCTCGACTCGGAACACTCCAACGACAGTAGTTCCAAGTCAAAGAGCTCACTCAGATTCCTCGAGGAATTCGAGCCCGGTGGGCCGCGTTCCTCACTCGACAGTACCCGAAGCAAGTCAAGCCTCGCGTCGAAACAGAGCGAACGTTGCTCCGAGCACGACTTCTTCGATCTTAACGACAATTCGACGAACCTCGAACGCAATTGCAAGACGTACAGGTCCAACGAACTCGGTGGCGGCGATCAGCCACACGACAAGGACAACTCAGATTCCAACGAGCCCTTCTTCAACGAGCGACTCGCCGAGTCACTCAGAATCGTTAGCCTTTCCAGACGGAGCTCCGAGGGCGCCAGCTCCGCGAGCTCCGTATCATCGAATATCCTTGCGACTGACAAGTTCTTCAGAAAGAGCGACTAGCTAACGATCATTGTGTATAAGGAATACATTAGGCTAGGCTAGGATATCCTTGGCGACACGGTACTCTGGCGTTCAGGCTATTTCCCATGTGGTCCAAGCGTATGTGGTAGTTGCGAAACAACGCATGACGTTAATGCATTTCTTCCTTTTTCATGAATATATTTATGCACACTATACTTGTAGATATGTATGCATATCGTTATTGTTATTATTATTGCTACGTTGGTTATTGATCTTCCGTTGACGCACTGGCTCATTTTGACCCCGACGAATTTCAAATAACGGGCTCACTTTTTGGTTATTGAAGATTGGCAAGCATTTTTTACCATTATAGATTGTACTCATTTCAATTGTGCAGACGTATTGAGAAGTGTTGAAAGTGTGCTCAGGATTTAAAAAAATAACGAACCCGAGGGTCAATGACAGGTGTACGAACCCGGCCGGGTCAAACTGAGTCAGTGTTTTGAAATCGTGGTCGGAGATAAGTGTGGCAACGGAAGGTCCAGGGAGGACACCACTGGAGGGCCGAAAAATATCGTTTTTTCCTATTTTTTGTCTGCTGGATTATTTATTTGGGATTCGAAAAAAGTCGTGTTATTAACATTGAACTTGTTTCGTGTTAATTTTGATTTACAAGAATGGAAAATTAACGTTATTGAGGCATAATAGAGCCGCGTTTAGCAAAATGGTCTGAAAAATAAAACAGTTTTATAATCTATATGAATGTAGTTCACGAAGTACGTAGCCATTTTTTTCGAAGAAGAAAATTACAAACTGGCTGGGGTTAAAAAAAATTAGAGTTTGGCGAAATTTTTGAATATATTCGGGGGCTTAAAAAGTACCAAATTAAAAAACAAATGTCTACGTACAATGACAGCTACTGCAATTACGGATTTTTTTTTCATCGGATAATTATAGCCACAGTTATGATTGCAGTCAGGTCTAGAAAAGCTGTATCGAGAAAAACGCGATTGAAAGTTTCAGTATACGTAAATCGTTGCGCTACTTGCTCTCACTGAATCGCCTGTAACTTGGTCAATTTTCAATATTTTAAGTTGAACTTTTTTACACAATCTCGAATATGTATACTTTGAGAAAATGCAAAAAAAAAACGTTTTTTTTAACGCGTTACAGTGGTGCCCTGCCTTGATGTTGCTTATATTATTGATATATATATATATATATATATATGTTGCATTTAAAGCCCGTTTTTAGTACAAACGCATTTTACCTCGTGCAAATTAGTTCTGACTAAACGCCTTTACAACTAGTTTTTTTTTTCTATTGGAGACTAGAATTTAGTGATAGAAAAATTTGAATGTTCGAAGTAGTTTTGAGTAGGAAGTACTAGTTGTAACAAAATGAATCAGTTAAAAGTGTGCCTAAATGACCGTTGGTGTACCTTGATCGACCAAATGAACATAATGAACGGTCTTCATTAAGGGGGGAAATCACAGTAGCACAATAAAAAATAGGCATATTTTCGGGAATTAATTTTGGCTGAATAAAAGTATCAATCGAAAATCTAAAAAGTAGGTTTTATAGCAATATTAAAAAAGTACAAAATGTAATTTTTTCAGTAAAAAATATTTGAAAATGGCGGCTGCGTAGCATGTGCCCCAAGGCGCCTTTTTTTGAGCTCGCCGAAGACATAACTCGAGCAAATTTTTACCGATCGACTTGAAATTTTGACAGTAGCTTCGAAACATCTTTCTCCACGGAGTAGGATTTTTTTCGATATATTGATTTTTCGCAAAATGGTGCATGTTTGAAAATAAAGTTAAATTTTTAACAAAAAAAAACGCCATAAAATCGTCGATAAAAAAAAAGTAAGCCATATAAGATAAAAAATCCTACGTAGCTCCGTGGAGAAAGATGTTTCGAAGCTAGTGTCAAAATTTCAAGTCGATCGGTAAAAATTTGCTCGAGTTTTGTCCTCGGCAAGCTCAAAAAAGGCGCCTTGGGGCATATGCTGCGCAGCCGCCATTTTTAAATATTTTTTATTGAAAAAATTACATTTTGTACTTTTTTAGTATTGTTATAAAACCTACTTTACAGATTTTCGATTGATACTTTTATTTAGCCAAAATTAATTCCCGAAAATATGCCTATTTTTTTGTGTGCTACTGTGATTTCCCCCCTTGAGGGGAGAGATCCCTTTAGGCAGCCAAAAATAAGCGAATTTCCACATCTTTCGTGTCGAAACTATGTATTTCACGTAATTAAAATTTCATGCATATATTATTACATCTTTCTCAACAAATTTTCAGTTTTTCAACGTTTTTTTTTTACAAATTTTCAACTTTTTTTACATATTTTAAAAATTGTTTTGTTTAAACTTTTGAAACTGGCCTGAGTTGTTCCACGGCGTACAAGCTAGCGTCTGGTGCATTGGTCTTAAACACAAGAGCCAAGAAGTTTTAGATTTCTAAGACCCAGTAGCTCTTCGTGAACCTAAAAAATCCGAAGAAATGTGAACCTAAAGTTGCCTGAAAATTGTTTTAAACAAACTACTTTGTCATTAACAAATACTAGAGTAAAAATTTGATGAAAAATATAATTTTTTTTTTTTTCAAACACGTATCATTTTACTTTCGATAATGGTACGTGTTTGGTACCGAACGTACAACGTACTTTCGGTGCGTGTTTTTTCAAACAGGTACCGAGTTTTCACTTTTCTTTGAATTTTTTAGGTTCACGTAGAGCGTGTGGGTTTTAGAAAGAAAAACTTCTTGGCTTTGGAGTATCAGACCAGTGCACCAGACGCTAGGTTGTCCACCATGGAACAACTCAGGCGGAAACCGTCTCTAAAGCAAGTGTCGCATAGCCACCATTTTTTAATGTAAAAAAAAAAAAAAAATTCAGAAAGTTAAAACATGATGCCATAGTGTGTACGTAGTATTTTAATTATGCAGAATAAATAGCTTCGACCCAAAGAAATCTTGGGAATTTGCTTATTAAGCCAAGTGTCAACGGCAAATGAAAAACAATATTTGTTTTGGTTTGTTTGAGTCTGACAACTATTTTTTTTTATAGCTGAGACGAGTTTAAACGTCTCCATTTATTTATCAGTGCATTCTAGTTTTCGTTAGATAAAACTAGCTGTAACGAGGGCGTTCAGTGAGAGCGAGTTTTTACCACGAAAAACGGGTTTTAACGTCAACATATGTAGCAATAATATCGATAAAAGCAACATATACGTATAATAATAATGATAGTAAGGATAATTGCTATTATTATTATCTATATTATTTTATTTATAATATAAAGGCTATTATTTAATTATAGAATTATATAATATAATAGCAATTATCAATATGGCAATTGTAATAATGACAATTGCTGTTATTAAATAATAGCAATAATAATAATGATAATTCCATACATATGTATACATGTGCGTTTGTGTGTCTGTCCGTATGTACGTACACTAAAAAAATCGTTTGCACGAATTTCCGGGCCGTGGCCTTGCAACGAAATTTTTTGAGGCTCGTGCGGCAAAATGCAAAATTATTGCAGCGATTATTCGTGCTCGGGAACGGAAAACAAAAAATCTGATTAATTAAAAAAAGACAAGGAAAACAAATGCTCGACTTGAGGATCCAAAATATCGTCGGCTTGAAACATTTTATCGCGCGTCCGTGACCGCACGCATAGTCTATGCCATAATTTTATTTCCGTGTGGGTGCGTATATTTATATTAGAGGTACAGTGCTATACGTACTATTAAAAATAGTGTCATATTTAAAAAGGAGAAAACACGAATTTCACGAACTTGTCATCGATCGGCCGCGTAAAGTGGCGCGTCTTCGGATCGAAAATCAAATTTTCCTTCTATCTGCTAAGGTTTTTATTTTTAAGTGCCGAACGGAAACTTTCCAAGTTTTAAAAAATTCCGGAGTAAGAAAAAAAATAGTGCCGACCAGGTACAGATTGTTATGAATTTTTTTTTCTTTTAAGTTTCTTTACGCCAGCAAAATTATTTTTTGTTGTAATAAATAGTAGTTTATAGTTGGTCAATATGGATAAAAACGAACGTTTCTTCGGAGAAGACGTTGAAAGGAAAATTTGGTCGAGGATAAAATTCAACCTGGCGGGCGATCGATCGATGCAAGTTTGTAAAAACGAAAAATGGCTTGTTCGGTAGTGCTATAAGTCAGACCCACGTGTTGTCTAGGATCAAACACCCCCCCCCCCCCTTCCCCCTACCCGAAACGTGTTTCATGCAGAAACGATTAATCGGGCGTATGTTCTCTCTTGATCGCAGGCCTTTCCGAGGAGAACATCCACTCGACGCGTAAGTTCGCCATCTCTCTCTCTCTCTCTCTCTCTCTCTCTCTCTCTCTCTCTCTCTCTCTCTCTCTCTCTCTCTCTTTTTCTCTCTTTCTCTCTTTCTGTATCGCTCACTGTAAATTCGCTATAGAACTTTCTTTAGTCTTGGACGTCGTTATTATAATTATCCTTTTTTTAAATAATCATCATTGTCGTTATCGCAGCACAAATTCTCGTCGCACCTCGTTGCCCTCGACGAATAGTTGGACCCCCCAGTCCCTTTTCTACAATTCGTCATTTCGCAAATTCTGGCACTGGAAGGCAACGAATAACTCTCGTCCTTTTTTCTTCATTTTGTACCTCGGAGTTTATCATTATTCTTATCGTTATTGCAACTACTGTGGAAAATCTTGGAGATTCAATTTTTGAAGATCCAGGACTGAAAAAAATACTTTTTACCTACTCTCGTGGCGAGGCGGAAAAAAAATTGCCGCGGTGAAAAAGACAAATTGACTTTCGTTGCAGCACGGGGTCGCGTTGTAAATACGTAACGAGTTTTGTCGGTGGAAAGTAGAGTCGACTGAAAAAAATGTGCCAAACGCGGAATTACTTGAAGCGAGTTTTTTTATGTCCAGGATATTAGCAATGGCTTTTTTGTCGTTTATCGTGGTTTCTTATTCTCCTTTTTTCTCGTATTCGTCCGGAGCCAGGTGATCGAGACTTCTCGGGCTTGTTTTTTTATTGTCCGCGCGGAATCACGAGACAGCAGGAAAGCTCGTTCTGTGAGACTTACAGACGAAACGGAAGTGAAAATAAATAGTAGTGGGGCTCTGTCGTCTTGAATTTTCTCTGGTATAGATCGAACCCTTCCAAGTGCATGCAAAGACTTGGACTGCATGCAAAACACGCATATATATATATATATATATATATATATATATATATATATATATATATATATATATATTAGGTGTACAAATTAATTCGGTGCCCTTTATAAATCTTGTTTGTTAACTTCAAAGGTACCGATTTAATTTGTATACCTAAAATATATATATACACACACACAAACACATACATATATATACTACCGCTCAAAAGTTTGGATACACCAGTTGATATTTCTTGCCGCACTACAAGCTAGATAGCTCCGTCAAAAAAATCGATAACCAAATTTAACGAACGCCGTTTTAAAGGGAACCAATTCAGTTTTGTTTTGCTTTTTTTGACATATTTTTTAT
Source organism: Ophion obscuratus (assembly GCA_964007375.1). Classification (NCBI taxonomy): domain Eukaryota; kingdom Metazoa; phylum Arthropoda; class Insecta; order Hymenoptera; family Ichneumonidae; genus Ophion; species Ophion obscuratus. The sequence continues at coordinate 20,953,485 of OZ023319.1, read as the reverse complement.
GATTTTTTTTCGACCCGGTACGCACTTTTGAACGTATCTGTTTTTCGGCTTTTTTCGACCATCGAGAATTGAGTGCATAACTTATAGATTTTTTTTTGTCATTTTTATCCATGATAATCTTGAAAGGGATAGCAGAAGGTCCATTTTCGTTTTGTAAAAAGTTTCGTACAATTTTTTTTCGCAAAGTTATTTCATTTTTTGTTAAAAAAGACAAATTTTGGCAAATGCAACGTAACTCGAGAACTATACGGTTTCAGAGGAAATGTCATAGATGTAAAAAGTTGCATAAGTTTATACTGGATCGCCTGGATTTTTTTTTTTTAATTTTCCTGTGAAATTTTTGTTTGGACTATTTTTGCTCGAAACTCTGATGAGTAGGATGGCTTTAGTGGAAAAGTAAAGCATTTAGGACACAATATCAGGAAGCGAAACTCTTTAAATTTTCGATTTTATATTTGCTAGCGTTTTTTCAGAATTTTTTCGTAATTTTTTTGGCCGAAACTCGTAGAATTGTCCAAAAATGGAACGGCGTATGTCGAAAATTATTGAGTCAGAGACAAAATTTCAAGAGGGGAAAATGTTGCAGTGTTTCGTTTTAAATACGTTGAAATTTTTACAGATTTTATTCAAAACTTTTTTTTTCAATTCTTCAAAAGCACCTAGACCTGAAAAAAAACGTAAACAAATCTGAAAAAATGCATGCAAATATAAAATTGAAAATTAAAAGAGTTTCGCTTCCTGATACTTTGTCCTAAATGCCATACTTTTCGACTTAAGCCATCCTACCCATCAGTTTCGAGCGAAAATAGTCCAAACAAAAATCTCACAGGAAAATTCTTAAAAAATTCCAGGCGATCCAGTATAAACTTATCCAACTTTTTACATCCATGAAATTTCCTCTTAAACCCTCTTGAGTTACGTTGCATTTGCCAAAATTTGTCTTTTTCAACAAAAAATGAAATAACTACGCGAAAAAAAAATCGTACGAAACTTTTTGAAAAACGAAAATGGATCTTCTGCTACCCTTTCAATATTACCATCGATAAAAATAACAACAAAAAATTTCCATAAGCCATGCGCACGATACTCGATCGAAAAAAACTGGGTCGAAAAAAAATCATAAAAAATATTTCAACAAAGCAAATCAAAGCTGAATTGGTTCCCTTTAAAACGCCGTTCGTTAAATTTGATTATCAATTTTTTCGACAAAGCTATCTAACTTTTAGTGCGGCAAGAAATATCGACTGGCGTATCCAAACTTTCGAGCCGGTAGTGTACATAGTACATAATATAAAATGAGTATAAAAAAATAAAATGTCAAAAATTCGAGAGAACATCTCTTTTATACAAATAAATATTTATTAAAAAGAGCTATTTTCCCGAATTTCTGGCATTTCAAACTTTTTCTTCACACGCCTCGTTGATTCTGCGATCCATCTGTTGCCCCAACCTTCACACACGTCGATGTTTCAGCAGTCGCTCGGTTTTATTATTTATGCCAATCGCCTTCTTGTCCATCTACGCACACACATATATATATATTTTTTATTTCAACTATGATCTATTATTATTATTAATGTTATTGAAATTACGGAAGAGAAATTATAGAGCAACGCCAAAAGAGAATTTGCCACGAGAAGAGATCAATTGTGATGCACGTAGATCCGTAGTAGTGTGTGTATGCGTGAGTGCGTGCGTGTGTGTGTGTGTGTGTGATTTGCAATCGCACGTTGATCATACCTCGATGTCTCAACATTCGTTGAGGGACCAGCTGTGTTTGTTTTTGTCTTCCTTTTTTTTGCTCTTTTTTTTTCGTTGGTCCATCTTAAATCTAAGTTTATTTTAAGAGTCAAGCCCCGGCTGGTGGAGAGCCTGCTCTGGCTGAGGACGAAGCGACGTCGCGAAGACGCGTCACGAGCTAAGAACGAAAGAGAAGGAAGAAGAGAGGCAAAAAGGGCTTGACGGAAAAAGTGCGTCACGTCGACGAGGGACGAAAAAAAAGGACGCGAGACGAACACTCAGAGAGAGAGATAGAGAGAGAAAAAAAAGAGCGCAGCGAAAAAAAGACCAAAGAAAAAAATGAACATAAACTGGTGGGACGAAAATGCGAAAGTTCGAGCTGCGGAAGGAGCATCTGCGATTTTCTTTCTTCTTCGATCGTCCACGATGCTCCGATTTTTACTCCACTGCGATTTTGCTTTTTTTTTTCGTAACGTGTGGTCTCGAGAGTGGAGGAGGAAAAAAAAGAGCAAAAAAGGAGAAGAGCATCGAGTATACACGAGGGGGAGGGGTAGGAGAGCGCAAAAATCTTTCTGGTGTTGGTTTCTTATCTCGTTAATCACTCGGAGTAACGTTATAACAGTCTAACAAGCAGAGCTAACCAGTCCACCGCAATTATCACGTCGCCTTTTTTTTTTGTTTGCCGTCCCCCCTCCCTCCGGTCACGAGTCACGGAATTTTTGCGAACGTCTTTCGGTTCTTTTTTATTCGGTGTTTTTTTTTTTCGTCGTTTTCCGGACAAAAAACAAACTCGCGATCGTTTCGTCAGTGGCCTTGGGATCGTTCCGCGCGCGTTAAAAAAAGAGCTTGCACTTGTAGAGCAATGAGGCAAAATAAAAAGGAAACGAGCAAAATGAAAAGGGAGAACAGAGAAAAATGGAATTTTAGCGTTTGTAGAGATGCGAGTATAGCGCGCAAACACTTACAGTTCATTGTCGAGTACGCTGAGGAAGTGAGGATGAGGAACGTGGAAAAAAAAGGAAAAATTTTACACGCACACACACACCTGTATTTAGACTATAGAACTTTTTTTCAATAAAAGCTTTTCAGTTGGACACGTTGAATTTTGTTTTTTAGTTCTTGGTAGAGAAAAGAAGAAGAAGGAAAGAAAACTCGATTTTACGCTCGGCCCGTTAGTTTTTTTTTTCCGTTTTATTACATTTTTTAATTTTTTTTTACTTTGGCGAACGCCGCAAATTTTTGTTACGAAAGAAATTTAATTTCGATCGCGTGGACCAAGATTTTGCATTTTTTTTTTCAAATTCAACTTTAGGGCATTTTTTTTCGTGTTCGTAGTTGTGTGATAAAAAACGACGAAAGTAAAAGCGCGCAAGTGAAGATACTCGTTTAAACGTGGACGTTAATTTTTTCATACTGCCGTAAGCCGAGCGTAAAAGAAGAAAAAAACTAAAAGACCCCCCCCGCATGCCTCCCGTAGTACTCCTAACTATCTTAACTGCGTTTATTGGGTATATATACGGTACACTTCCTCGTTAATCGCTGAATTTTTAGTTTTCCCACCTGACCCCATCAATAGACCCCGCCCAGCCCCTCCCTCCCTCATGGCACCCGCTTCGTCGGAAACACGTCGGGCGATCTTCCTCGATCGTCGTCCCGTCTCGCGAAGTACGAGGACCACCGTCTCGAACTTCGCGAACTTCGAAGCCCCTTTTCCGCCGTCCTGGACGAGGATTGTTCGCACCTACGTGTAAACAAGTACTATCATTTGTATTAAATATGTACATACATACATACACATATATATATATATATATATATATATATATATATATATATATATATATATATAAGAGTCGATTTTTGTACACACTTTTATATACAATCATAATAATGTTATTATAATGATTATTAATAAATATTATTATTGGTGTTACTAATATTAATAATATTAATATGAATATATAAAACGGTCGATTTTTTGACACACTTTTATACATATAGATAAAAGTTTTATATTGATATTTGTTTATATATTTTATGTTAGAATTTATATATTGATATTGGAATTATTAATATTAGTGATACCAAAAATAATATCTATTAATTGACAATAATCATTATTATATAATATTCATAATAATCTTATTAATTTTTATATATAAAAGAGTAGATTTCTTGCGACACACTTTTATATATAATAATTGTAATATTATTATCAATATAATAATGTTAATAATACTAATATCCGAGAGAGTGTGTTGAAAGAAATCGACGTTTACCTCTTTGAACAATGTCATCAAATATAACAAAAATTCACGCCAAATTTCAGTCCTCCAACGCTCGATTTTTTAAATTCAATTTACGGGGAAAATTCGCTCTTTACGTTTAAACTCAAAAGCGCAACGAGTATTTAGTATTTGCAAAATTCGGTTGAAGATTCTTGCATCTGACGTTTACAGCTTCGAAGACGTTTTTTTGAACCTTCGATCTAATTTTTTGAGAAATTGCAGCTATTCGATAGTTACTATTCCTATGCAGAAAGTTTTTAAAAAGCCGTTTTTAAATAGTTGCAAATTGTGTCATACGAAAGGGAGATTTTTTTTAAAGCTTCTTCGAAACTGCACAGATCAGCTCCGAGAATCTTCAAACGGATTTTGGAAATATTAATTTGTCTTGGAGTTATACGAGCTTGAACGTGCGGGGCGAATTTTCCGTGTACATTAAGGGGGAAAAAAATTATCGGCTGTTCGGACTTCAGTTGAGGAGCTCAAACTTGGCGGAATTTGTTTTCAATGTGATAGTATGGTTCGATGCGGTAAGAAACTTTTTTCTGCATATATACGTATGTATGTATGTATCTACGCATGTTAATAAGTATATTTAGAATTTTCGACATTTTTTTTTTTGGTTCGTTGAAAAGCACACTGTAGAAATAGAAGAGCGCATGCGAGCTGCTGTGCCTTCGAAGAGACTGATCGGAGAGCTTGCTTGTCTATCTAGAGCCCGAATTTTTCGATTGATCGTATCATTGGACCAACATTATTTTCTCTTATTTCGGTATTTATTATTTATTATTATGCAAAATACGAATTAGTTGGTATTTTGGTATATTCGGTCGGATTATTTGGGTGCTCGATCGTCGTTGCGCACACTCACAAAAATACACACACACACACGCGTGGGAAATGAGAGCGCGAGAACAATTTTAAAAAATCATTGATGCACTGCTGATCTAACTGGCTCTTCGGCTACCACTCATTGGCACTCGTTACCCTAACCCTTCGGGCCTGTGGCGGATGAAAAATAGCGTTTGAAAGAGGAGCTCGATGAGAAATATATATTTGCGTACAGGGTGGCGCGGCCGAAGTGTTACAAGCTTGTGGAGTTCGAAAGTTAAAAAAAAATTTAACGAAAGTTTCTTCCGAACGGAGAAAAAAAAAAGAAATGTCACTTTTACCATGAGTATATGTAAATTCAAAAATAAAATAAAAAATCACGAAACCGTTAAAAATAAAATAAAAATAAATTAATTTGTCAAAAATAAAATAAAATCGTTAAAAATAAAATAAATCGTTAAATATCAAGTAAAAAATACTTATCACTAGTGCTTTGAAAAGCCCTCAAGCTGGGCTAAAAGAATAACCGGTAAAAATATGGCTTCCCGTATCAAGAACCAAAGTTGACCTTCACACGACCTTGGCACTGATACTCAAGGTCAAAGCGTCATTGCTAACTTGTTCCCCGCTTGGAACAATCCAACGTTTATTCGCAAGTTTTTTCTTTCTAGTTTTCTCATTTTCCGAGATAAAAGCTTGTGACACTTTTAGTCGAGGCACCCGGTACATTCGGGTACTCTTGGCTGGCCTGTGGAAATAACAGTTTCATTGGAAGCGCTTTGGAAGTAGAGAGAGTCTGTAGAATGATGACGGATCGACGAAGGTAAGAAGAGAGAAAATCGACAGCTGCACCAGATCGAAGAGAATGATTAATAAGAAGAAGAAAAAACGTGGAAACAAAACGAAAAATGCAACTGCTTGTGACAATATTTAAATCTTAAAAAGAGAACAACAGAGCAAAATGAACGAGAGAGAAATGGATTTGAAAAAAATAATATTGCAAGAAATATAAAAATTGTTTATATTTTTAGATTATACGGCAGCTCTGCCGCCGGAAATATCGTCGGAATGGATGACGACGGATTATCCGATGAAGCCAGGACTCACGGGCCCGTACGTGATGCCGATGCCAGTACCGATGCCCACGCTTTACAATGGCGAAGCCAAGAAACCAAAGCTAGGCATAATCGAGCTTTTGCTGTACAACATTGCCTCCATGCTGGCTGGCGTCGCGACCGGATACGACGTCCGGATGTCGAACGTGTCGCCGATCCACCCGAGGCTCCAGCCAAGATCGGTCGAGCAGCAGCTACAGGACGAGCCACCCAGATGGTGGTTCCAGGCCGATACGGGCTCCAATCGGAACTCGAGCTATCTCGGACCCGAATACGAATTCAGCTCGAGCAGCGGTTATCCGCACAATACGTATCACGGGCCTGCGAGACATTACAGGTACCCGAACATCTCCCTTTTCATTATTCTTATTTTTCCACCGAGGCCCTGGCAGGTCCAGGCTTTTAGAAACTTTTTTCTAAAATGATGTCGAGTTTATCGATAATTGCGGATTTTTTAAATAGCGTACACATTTTTTTGAAGATTTTTCGATATTTCGACAAGAAAATTACGAGAAATAATTGTGGGAAAAATATCGTTTGGGTTTTTATTGGATGGATATGTGCTAGCAGGCCTTAAAGGGTTAGGTTACAGTAACGGGTATAAAATCATGTGCGAATTTAACATTTTTTTTCGTATGAAAAAGTGATTCACTCATAAGATTAATTACTCATCTATTTAGTATGAATATCAAGCGGTTAGAATTTTTTTTTCGATGTACAAAATCGCCGACTACTAATAGATAGATAGATTTATTTCACTTGTATACCCTTGCGGGTTTTTACACCTTCCGTCTGTTCCTCCTTTTTACATTTACATTACGACATTGCCTTATCACATTATCCTCCTTCTAGCGATCACACCTCTATTATTTACATCTTTTCGGTTACCCTGCTTTTCAACCCCCGATTCCCATTTCCTATTTCTTCTTTTCAGTTTTTCCTCCCTCCCCTCTCTTCGCTTTTTCTTGCTATTTTTTCAAATCGTCTCGCAATCTCACACATCTCTTTTACTATTTCTTTCCCTTCCAGAGCCCTGGGCCGACTACTAATATTTTCTTTTGTTATCTTTTTTTAGGCGCTCGCAGCGTGACATTTAGCATCGACAATTTTTTACCTAGAACAAAAAAACTAAAATTCTCGTCAATCTATATTAGAATACCTAGAGAAGTACGTACGGAATTAAAAAAATATTGTTTTATTCAAAAGTTGTAGGTATTTGAACTTAAGAAATGAATTTTCAGTGAAAAATTTCGTTATAACTGCTCATAAACTGCTCATAAAATGAAAAGTTCTCGATTAATCAGAAATTCCGTACGTACTTCTCTGCGAAATGCAATTAGGAACGTAACTTTTAAATTTGAATTAAATCTAGTGAAAATTGTTGAAGTTATTTGTCACGCCAGTTGGAAAAAAGTTGTTTCGAGAAGTTTCGAGTAGTCGGCCATTTTGTACATCGAAAAAAAAATATATAATTTTTCTAACAGCTTGATATTCATACTAAATAGATGTGTAATTAATTTTATGAGTGAATCACTTTTTCATACGACAAAAAATTGTTGAAGTCGCACATGATTTTATACCCGTTACTGTGGCCCAAGGCTTTAAGGAACACGTCGAATTGTGTTTAAGAGCATTAATACTAAGTTTCAAGTAAATGTGAACAGATATTTTTTTACCATACAAACTTTGCTACTCCGTTTCCCCTTGAGTATTAAATTTCCAAAAACGCTGAAATTGCATTAATTGTGGCTAGGAGCAGTAATACAAAGTTTCAAGTTTATTTGACCCGATTTTTTTTATTTTCCGTACAAACTTTGCCACCCCCTTTCGTTTAGGGGTTGAATTTCAAAAAAACGCTGAAATACGTGTTTTATTAATTGTGTCAAAAAGCTTTAATACTACGTTTCAATAAAATCTTCTGACCAGATCTTTTTTATTTTACATACAAACTTTGCCACGTTCTTTCTCCCCTTAGGGGTTGAATTTCTAAAAAAGCTGTAATACATGTTTCGTTAATTGTGTCGAGAAGCACGAATACCAAATTTCAAGTGAATCCGACTAGATTTTTTAAAATTTCCATACAAACTTTGCCACCCCTCTTCGACCCTTAAGAGTTGTATTTCGAAAAATCCCTTCTTAGTGGCTGCTTACGTCACAAAAGCAACTTACTGCACAAATTTCGTGTAATTAGCTTCTGCGGTTTTGGCTCGGTGTTGATGAGTCAGTCAGGACTTGTTATTCATATGCTTAGATTAGATATTTTTTTAAATAGCGTAGACATTGTTTTTAAGGTTTTCAACTTTTTTCGAAAAAAATTACGAGAACTAATTTTGGAGAAAAAATTGTTTGGGCTTGTTTAGAGTTGTTTGGGTTTTTATTGGATGGATATGTGCTACCAGGCCGTAAACTGGTGTGTAAAATTTGTTCATGTTGACATGAACATTATAAAAAATCTGCTATTCCTTGAAATGTAAAGTGAAGACGTTTTTTTTTTAGAATTCACATTTAATAAAGAAGGAAGTGGTAAAAAAAATCTTTAAAGAACAAATTGTTTATATATATATATATATATATATCACGTGTGAACTGATCTGGCAGCCTTTGAAGTAGACTTATTATTAAGTAGCCATTTATTGAAGATTTACAAATTTTTAAGAAGAAAATTACAAAAAATGATTTGTTTGGGTTTTTTTTGGGGTTTTTATTGGATATATTCTTCTTCTATATTAAATATAATTCTTAACAGTATTTAAAAACTTTCGCTTCTGTCTGTACATTCGTTTTTTAGGCTGATATTACGATTATTATTAAGTATATCATAATTATATAATTACATAAATTAAGTTAGAAAACGATGCTACGAAGATATGAATTATTTTTGGAAATTTTGCTATCTACATGTCCGTTTGAGCGAATTTGGCGTGTGAACATCTTAAGCTTTTTTCCCGAATCACTTTCTCATGTGAAAATAAACCCTTCAGAAATTGCCTGCACTTCGTCCAGATCTGTCAAGTGGAGGGAAAATGCAATTTTTTTTTTGAACGGCCAGTTGGCTTCGCGATAGCCCTTCGGCGATTTTATGAGTAGGCCCTTCAGTAAATACTCACTGCAAAACCGTTTCGTTAGCTTCAATCATAGTCTGACTCCATTAAGGGAGCGAAGGAAAAATTGCTGAAAAATCCAGGAAACAATTACCTTTGAACGAGGAAAAAGTTGCTGATTTTCATGATTTATTTAAAAGGTAAGATTTCTTTTGGATGTTACATGGTATTTTTTTATTTATTAATCTTCAATTATCTAAACGAGTTGCGGCGGATGTTATCAGACGACGTGACACGTAGCGTAGGCGAGATTAATCTGAAGAAAAAACCAACGAGGATTTTTCTTTAATCGACAGTCATACGCAGAATATGAACCAAGAATAATTGAGAAATGTCGAAAATCGATGAAATGGTACAAAAGCATTAAATTTTCCGAAAAAAATGGCTGTATTTTGCGCAATAAAAGATGCTCCGATTTAGGGTCACGTTTTAGACAATAAAGTTAGAAAGATTTATACCCAATTTCATCGGAATCGGTCGATTACTTTTTTAGCTATATCTCACGCCAGTCTTGAAAATCCAGTTCAGAAGACCGTGCCATAGCACCGCCATTTTTTCAGATTAATAAAAAAAAATACTATTTAGTAAAAAAAAAATTAATATTGTAATGGATTAATTATTTTTTTAAATAATTTAATTAATATTCTAATGACTTGATAAAAGAAAATATCAAAAAAATACCATATCCAAAAGCAGTAATAAAACATATCCTAAGTCTTTGAAAGGGGTGAAGAAATCTTTCCTTTTAAAGAAAAACATGATAATCAACAAATTTTTCCCTCGCCTAAAGGTATCTCCCCCCTTAATATTTTTAGCGCCGATGCGATTTCTAGTATGTATCAGAAACACTGAAAAATCATTATTGAGGACGAATATGTGCATCACAAAATGAATTTCTCGTAGGCCATTCCTGAGCAACATGGGAGGAATAGCGCCGGGTCTGCCCTCGAACGTGATAAGCGACAAGCCCCTGAGGTTTACGGACTCGCCGCAGCATTACGGCAGCAACGCGGCAGGCTCGAACGTACCGACGCCGAGTCCGCGACGTAAGAGCTCGAGCACGAGCAACGAGGAGGCGTACTCGCCGGAGACCGGGAGGATCGATCGTATCGACAGGATCGAGAGGGTACCGACGATCTACATGGGCAACGTCGCGCCCTATCCCGACTACGGTCCACCTGTCTACGCGATCGTACCGCCCGAGTACTACAGGCCACCCGAGTCCGGATACTTCGTCAGCGCTGACTACCAGTGAGTTGGCGAGAATTTTCCATACTCTGATGTCCCTGATCCTAAAAATGTAAATAAATGAAAATCCGTTGTTCCTTAAGGGGGAAGATACCTTTAGGCGAGGAAAAAAGTGGTGGTTTTCATGATTCTTTTGCAGGGAAAGTTTCTTCACTGTTTTAAAGAGATTTTTGTCTCTTTAAAGATTTAAAGAGATTTTTGAGGCTACAGATCGAGTTTTCCGAAAAATGGCTACATCGAGCAATGAAAAAAATACTTAAAAAAATGTTCACAAACATTTAAGTTCATGTTTCAGACAATAAGGTTAGAAAGATTTATACCAAATTTCATCAGAATCGGTCGATTAGTTTTCTAGCTATACGTCACGTCAGTTTTTTAAATGGAGTTTCGAAGACCGTGCCATACCTCCGCCACTTTTAAAGATTAAAAAACAAAATACCGCGTAACAGCCAAAAGTAGTAATAAAACATACCTTAAGTTTCAAAAATGGTGAAGAAATCTTTTCTTTAAAAAGAAATCATGACAATCGGCATACTTTTTTTTGCCTAAAGTTGCCCCCCTTAAAGCCAAAACAGACACCGCGAAAGTCTTTTGCTTTCGTGAAGACCCATTTTTCGAGACATATAAATAACTCGAGCACAACGAAGTAAATTAAAAAATCCCGAGACATAGATCGAGTAGATTCAAGCGAGGAGTAAAACGGCATAACTTTTTCATTTAGTAGACGTTTTCAAGGTTACTTGAAGGTCGACTTATGGGGTTAGGCTACTGTGACGACCGGAAAATCAGTATTAATTTGAAAAAATCATTTTGAAAGAATAAGATGTCTGAAAAATGGTTTGGACATTTATTTGTATGTATATTAACCAAGTTGTGTACTAAATGTCATGGAAAAATATAAAAAATAATTATAGAAGTTATAAACAATCTCGTGAAGGAACTTGGTACTCGAGGGACTCAACGGTGTACTTGATTTCGGCCACTCGGTTGATCAGAAACAAAAAAACGCAGTTTTTGTTAAGGTCGTCCTATCGCCAAGCATAGGATCGTCATCCATAGGATTTCGCCAGGATCGCCAACCATAGGATTTTCGTAATTTTTTTTGAGCTTCACTAGATATATTAATAATCGTCTCTGTAAAATTTCAGGGTCGATTATCGACCTAGTGACAGAGAAAAGAAAATTAAAATTGCATATTTTTGTGAAGGAATTCCGAGACGACATGCAAAAACCCAATTTCCGGTCGCTACAAAAGTGTATATAATAGTGGGAACCCGTCAGATTCTTAAAAATAATCAGATTTACATACGTAACACTTGTATTAATCCAATGCTCTTTGAAAACATTACGCTTATTGACCTAATTTTTATGTAATATCAAGTTTAATTTAAACTTCCGGTATTGGATTTATTACCACTTGCTACGATAAAGAGACGTGACATCAAGGCAACAGCCGACTGTAGTCCTAACCTCATCTCACTCATTCGAATTTCCACACATATTTCATTTTCAACCGACATATTTCGCCGACACAAATTTTCCACGCTTTTTACCAGTCGTGGCCCGAATACAATGCTTTATATTTTCCGCACCGGACATTGTTTTGACAGATCGACGTTGAAAAGCATGGACGTTAAAGTCGCCTGGTTGAGTTAAAAAGAGACGGACATAGAACCAATGTTGCCGAATATCAAACCTATAAATACTGCGCGAATCGTTGGAACAACTATTTTTTCATTTTTCTAATTAAACGTGAACATTCATCCAACAGTTTACACATGGAAAATTTTCGTTACTACAAATTATTTTTTTTTTGCATTTGTTAAAAATATGAATTGTACAAGTCTCAAATATGATCAGTGGTATGACTAGTGTGGAGCGATAGGATTACCTTAAAGTGATGGCCTTCCGTTTTCAAACATAAATTGATACGGCGCGTAGATAATTGATAAAGTAAAAAGAGAGTCGCTCAGCAAATACTACGACAAGCATTTCGAATAGCCAGTGCCCATCGTGTTCCTTATCAAATCGTGACAAAAGTAGTCTCTATCCTTAAATACATACCTTAAAACATTCGAAAATAACGCCCAACTGAAAACAAAGTTGCGAACAAAAGTAACCTGTTTTTTCCACATACTATAAGATGATGCGAAAAAACCCTATTTTCATATTTCAAAAGTCGACCTTGAAAATGTCCTGCTAGTAACTCCCTCGTATCTTCACGACATGCAACAAAAAAATTCGAGAATCATACCGCCGCTATTTTCAAATCGTCCTACGACGAGAACTCACCAATCGCCCGACATGAATATTCCCAAAAGAAAAACATTCCAACATTGCACAAGTATAAATTTGGCCGTGTTTTTTGTTCTTTCCGTTCACTAATTGCCGCGGTTAAGCGATCGGATGCTGGCGGAGCAGTACGCGGATTTCCCTCACGGTTACGAGAATCAGAGCAGTGGAACGACGGTAACGAGTCCGGTGGTGGCAGCAGCGGGTCGAGGTATGAGTGGGCGATTGCCATCGTACACGCATCATCGTACCTCGTCGAACGTCTCGAACACGAGTTCCTCGAGTCAGAGCAACGTAAATCCAACGTTTCGCCTCGAGGACGAGCCTCAGCAGTCCGGGGATTACGCGATCTACTCACCGAATCATTATTACCAGCAGCAGCAGCAACGTTCATCGTGCAATTACCCAACGAGCATCGCAACTTACGGTGGCATTGGGACGAATCACCACGAGTACGGTTCGCAGTACCATTTGAGTCGTCAGAATTCTCACGATTCGAATCCATCGTCGAGCGAGATGAGGCCGAGCCAACTTGAGGTCGTCACGCGACTGCGCTCGAGCCTGAAACGCTCGAATTACTCGTACAATTGTTCGCCGAGCAAGACGAGCACAGCGACGAGCAAGAACAATTCGGGCTCGGGTACACCGACGAATCCAACGCCGCCGGACTCCCTAACGTCCGAGGACTCGAGTTACGTGTCCGCCAAGGACAGCCAAATATCGTCGATGGGTCGCGTAAGATTTTCACCCATCACCTTCGATCGCGACACCGCGGCGTGCCTCGCGAGGGAACATCGCGACGCCTTACTCGATATTCCGATACACGGAACGACCACCGGTCAGCAGCAACAGCAGCAGGACACGAACGCGGCAATTATCATCCAACAAACGACGAGGCGCATCAGCCGCAATCGTAAGCCGAGCATCACCGAACTCGAGCGCGACTTCTTGTCATAGCATTGGCTCATTTAAGGAACGGGCTGGATGACAATTCGCTCGATGTGCTCGCCATCAACGCGACAACCCCGACAACGGGAGAGCGTATCTTGCAGAGATTAAGGCCTTAGGCCACAGTAACGGGTATAAAATCATTTGCGAATTGAAACATTTTTTTTTTCGTATGATAAAGTGATTCCCTCATAAAATTAATTACACATCTATTTAGTATGAATATCAAGCTGTTAGAAAATATATATATGAGGCATTCCACGCCATTTTGCTCGACCGTGACAGATCATTTTTAATTTTTTTGATTTTTTAAAATAAAATAGTATGCTATGCAAGGAGTATTTTTACAAGTTTTTTAATTTTTATCGCATGTATTTCGGAAATTACAATTTTTCTAAAAATCTGGATTTCAAAAAGTTCGCAAATGTTCTAACGCCGATATCCCTTAAATTAATTGATTTATGGAAAAATGTTTATAGATCGATTTTTTTCATATTAGTTCACACTTTCATAAAAAAAAAGGAAAAGAAAATTTAAATCATCGTTGTCAACATTATTTCAGCGTGTAAAGTGAAAACTATTTTTTTTTAAAGGTGATTGCCATTTTTATTTAATTTCTCTAAAATAATATGATGAATTATATGAATTTTAACGCTAGTCCCATTGTGGGCCCATTTTTCCTTGTATTTTTTTTTTAATAAATTCAATTTTTTTTCACGAAAATTTCGAGTGTTTCGTATGAATCATATTTATCGTATTCGCAATATTTGTTAAATGTTTTTGTACCATTTCTAAGAAAAAAAACACGCCTAGACTTGGTAAGCGTTCATCCCAAGGGTGAAACATTACATTGTTTGAAATGTGTAGGCGTAGGCGTGATTTTTCTTAGCAATGGTACAAAAACATTTAAAAAATATTGCGAATACAATAAATATGATTCATTCGAAACACTCGAAATTTTCGTGAAAAAAATTGAATTTATAAAAAAAAAATATAAGGAAAAATGGGCCTACAATGGGACTAGCGTTAAAATTCATATAATTCATCATATTATTTTAGAGAATTTTTTGAAATAAAAAGAAATGGCAATCATCTTTAAAAGAAAAAATGGTTTTCACTTTACACGCTGAAAAAATGTTGACAACGATGATTTAATTTTTTTCCCTTTTCTTTTAATGAATGTGTGACCTAATATGAACAAAATCGATCTATAGACATTTTTCGATATATCGATTAATTTAAGAGATATCGACGTTAGACTGTTTCCGAACTTCCTGAAGTCCAGATTTTTCGAAAAATTGTACCTTCTGAAATACATGCGATAAAATTTTTAAAAATTGTGCCAGTACTTCTTGCATAGCATACTATTTTTTTTTTAAATCACGAAAATTAAAAATGGTCAAGGTCACGGCCGAGCGAAATGGCGTGGAATGCCTCATATATTTTTTTTCGATGTACAAAATGGCCGACTACTCGTAACTTTTCGAAACAGCTATTTTCCAATTGGCGTGACAAATAACTACAATTTTCACTCGATTTACTTCAAATTTCAACGTTATGTTCCTAATTGCATTTCGCAGAGAAGTACGTACGGAATTTCTCATTAATCGAAAACTTTTCATTTTATGAGCAGTTTATGAACATTTATAACGAAATTTTTCACTGAATATTCATTTCTTAAGCTCAAATACCTACAACTTTTGAATAGAACAATATTTTTTAAATTCCGTGCGTACTTCTCTAGGTATTCTAAGGTAGATTAACGAGAATTTTTTTTTGTTCTAGCTAAAAAATTGTGGATGCTAAATGTCACGCCGCAGAGCGCTTAAAAAAAAGATAAAAGAAAATATTAGTAGTCGGCCATTTTGTACATCGAAAAAAATATACATATATATTTTCCAACAGCTTGATATTCATACTGAATAGATGTGTAATTAATTTTATGAGTGAATCACCTTTTCATACGAAAAAAAATGGTTAAATTCGTACATAATTGTATACCCGTTAGTGTGGACTAAGGCCTTAAATAACGAAATAAGAAAAGAAACGAAGAGAACAATCGGTGAATAACGTCAACCGATTTCGTTCGACCACTGCCTCTTTCCGGGAAAATTCTCGACCGGGACATTTTTTCAACCCGATACAAACCTCAATTGCGTAATACGAAGGACACTGAACTTTTTTTTTTTTGGTTTCTTCGTTCGTCGGACGAATAATTGCGGGTGTACGCTCACATTCCAATTTCGCGCGTCGCGAATGAGATCACAGCAGTCGTGTAACAGGCTGTTACGTGGATGTCGCGGGATACTTAAGGGAGTGCTTGACCTACTAGGATTTTAATGTTTGCCCTGATTGGAAGCCCCACTGTTTTTTGGGATTTTCGGAGGTTTCTTTAAGGAGATACGTTTGGGCGAAGAAAAAATTGCGGAGTTACGTTTTCTTTCTTTTTGAGGATATATTTCTTTGCTATTTTTCAGACTTAGGCTATGTTATGTGGTTTTTCAAATTCGCGGCACGATCTTCTGACGGGTTGCGGCAGATGTCAGACGACGTGACACGTAGCGTCGGCGGGATTAAGGCGAGAAATCCCTTTAAAAGCGTGAAAAATAGGTTTTTTTCGGGAATTTTTTAGAGGGGATAAAATAATCTGATCATTTTCAAATTTGGACATGAGTTTATTATAACTGTCAAGTAAAAAAAAAAATTTATTGGGATGACCAACAAAATGGCGGCATTATTAAGGGTCCTCGGACGCCTGTTTTCCGCGACATCGAAAAATTCTGCAGTTGTCACTCTTTTTCTGTTGATCTGAAAAAAATGTAATAAGTGTCATTCGTTTACTGACATATTAAGGGGAAGGGTATACCTAAAAGATAATGAAAAAGTGCAAAATTGAAAATTTGGGAGCCTTTTTACTCCAAAGTTCGAATTGTCGACCATTTTTTCGACATATTTGACCCCAAAAAAATTATTTATTTACTCGCTACCTTTCAAACTTTAGGTATATCCTTCCGATAATATTACTGAGAGTAACCTCCCAAAATTTCATCCAAATCGGTCGATAATTTTTTGAGCTACAACACGAGCAGTTTTCGCAAAAGTAGTTTCGAGATAATCGCGTTTAAAGTTTCAACATGTGAAAACTATTAATTGTAGTGACTGTCTCCGCGCTCTAGACTATATGCGATAACTCCGCAAATATTCAATATTTTGAGTTTTTCTTTGGTCAGTATATTCTTTGGGTATCATACTTTCGAAATATGTAAAAAAAAACGATTTTTTGAAAATTCTAAAGGGATTTCTCGCCTTAATCTATCAAAAAAGCAGAAGATTTTTCTTTCGTTAACCCTTGACACACTGGGTCATTTTTACCCGGACGAATTTAAAATGAAGTGCTCACTTCCCCAAAATTGAAAGTTTTCAATAAATTTTTACATTTCACTCTTATACTTTGCGAATTTTAATGATGCAAACGTATTCAGAAATGTTTAAAGTGCATCTCGGATTTAAAAAAAAACCCACTGAAGGGTTGTTAAGGCGGGCATTCAGACAGGATAAAAAATCAATATTGAGGGGTTTTTTAAACTAACAAATCATTATTCTACACTTATCAAACTTTAGGTATACTTTAGTAACATATTTAAGTATACGAAACAATTTTTTTTTAATACATCATTATCAAAATGGCGAAGCTGTGGCAGAGTGTTACACCAAGGTCGCGGCGGGAGTTGCGAATCGGCGCGCAGTCTAGCTTCCCGTAGACTTTGATTTGCAAAAAAGTTCAAACATTTTTTCAGTTAGAACATGTATATTTTCTATGTGACGGTAATTAAAATGAAGAAAATGCAAATTTAAGAAAATGGCACGCATTTACAACAAAAATTAACATTTCACGCAACATTTCTGTAAAATGTGGATTAAAAAAGTAGTTTTTGTTCCAATTTTCAAAAACAATTTTCGTAAAGCAGAAGGTACCAATATTATCAATATTTCTACCAAGTTTCACCTCAATCGGCTTAATAGTTTTTGAGTAATTCTGCACGCCAATTTCGATAATGCAGTTTTGAGAAAAACGCGTTTGAATATCACGCCCGCTCCGAATCCGAGCGGTAAGGCACAGCGTTGACGGGCTGTAACGTTCGAAGCTTTTTGAATTTCGCTTTGACATTTTGGGAAAATATTCTACATATATAGTTCTATCGTTTGAAGGAGAAAAAAAGAACTCGGTTTTTTGATCGCTGTAAATGTATATTCCGCCTTAAGGGCAAGTGGATGAAGTACTATCCGGGTCGAATTGACCCAGTGTGTCAAAGTCGTGGCCAAATGTAAGTGTGTCAAGGAAGGGTTAACACTCATACGCAGAGTATGAACCAAGAAAAAGTGAGAAATGTTCGAAACCCATTAAATGGTACGCATTGAAACAAAAACATTGAATTTTCCGAAAAAAATGGCTACATTGTGGAATAAAAAAAAACGTTGTTTTTTCACAACCATTTAGGGTCATGTTTTAGACAATAAGGTTGGAAAGATTTATACCAAGTTTCGTCAGAATCGGTCGATTAGTTTTTTAGCCATTCCTCCGCCATTTTGAAAGATTAACTAAAAAAATACCACGCAATAGCCAAAAGTAGCAATAGAACATACCCTAAGTATAAAAAATGAAGAAGAAATCTTTCCTTGAAAAAACAATCTTGAGAATCATCAAATTTTTTCCACGTCTAAACGTATCTCCCCCTTAATTTCATAAAAAGCCTTGCACGCTCTTTTTTCTGAGTTTTCGGCAACTGAGTTTTTGCAGTCTCTTTTGGCAACAAAATAGCCTGGAACAGTTGCTTTCAAAAACGTTTTTTTTTTTCGCGATATCGCTTACATTTTTTACAACCATTTTGTATGCAATAGATAAAGCGACTATTCGAGACTAATTTTCGATACGAAAAAGTAATTTTGTCGAAAACGTGGCCAGAAGATCGAGCAAGGCATTTTACGAAATTAAAAAATGAAATCTCATACGGTGAGGTTTTTCCTCAAGGGAAAATTTGATATTCCGGTATGTCATGAACCCCTCTAGCACCCCCTTAAGTACGACGTGGTATTTACGGGTCGCCCTCGATATGTCTCGCGACAAAATTGACAATTGACACATTCCCTCGTGGCGCGCTTTGTTTTTTTTTTTTTGTAATTGAAGATGGCCAAAGTCGAAATTCTCCAATTACATTTGAGAGCACTTTGACGATGTAGATCGTTCCCAATGACTGTACAGCATTTCTTTGTAATTTTAGAGGGAGAGAGAGAGAACACTTTGATCTCGATCAACGTTACAATTTCCCTATTTGAGACGTGTAATTGGAGAATTTTTATTTGGCCCATCTTTGTGATGCTCTTCTACTTTTTTGACACGAAGAGTCATCCGCGTTTCCCATTGCGAGCTTGGAAGCTCGCAATGTATTTCGCGTCCTTCGTTACGCTTAGCATTTACGACCGGCAACATTCCTAAAGAATTCCACATAGGCTCGTCGAGTACGAGCGCGCGATAAGTCCCTCACGGATGAGCGCTCTTTTGTCCTTCGAAACTTCTCGTATCCGTGTAGAAAATGAAGAAAAAGACAAATCGGCAATTAACGAGGTATATAGGTATCTTTTTGATATTCGCGGAACTTTACGACGTGACTGTAGGCTTAGAGGGAAGTGATTTTTTTTCTAGCACTTGTATGAAGAATAACGATGGCAAAAGTGTACAGTAGATTTCCTTGCTAAAGTTAAGACATAGAATGAGAAAGGGAGACAGAGAGAGAGAGAGAGAGAGAGAGAGAGAGAGAGAGAGAGAGAGAGAGAGAAAGAGAGAGAGAGACAGAATATGTGACGGAGGCAAATGAGGGGGAGTCGAGATTTGAAAGAAAATCGAGTATTATTGAGTACCGCGGTGTGAAAAGTACTATCCATAAGAGAGAGAGAGAGAGAGAGGGAGAGGGGAAGAGCCCCATTCGAGCTTTTTACGACCCTGTTATATAATCCCATTGATGTTGTATATATATATATCGAAGACCCTCGAGAAATATTATAGGAAAACGAGAAAAAATATTTACACGATAACGGGTTAGTACCTTAAGGGGTTAGGCTACTGTGACGACCCGAAAATCAAGGCAATTTCAAAGAATTTATTTTGAAGGAATAAGTAAGATGACTAAAAAGCGTTTGGACATTTTTTTTTATGTACATTAACAAAGTTGCGTCCCAAATTTCATAACAAAAATATTGATAATTAAATAAGTTGTGAACAGTCTCGTGAAGGACCTTTCAACGCGGGAGGCTCAACGGTGTACTTGATTTTGGCTACCCAGTTGATCTGAAACAAAAAAACGAGTTTCTTTAAATAGGTAATATTGGCTAAGACTTGACCGAGCTTTTTTGTAATCGTGTATCAATCATCAAAAAAGGTGTTTGAATTTGTTTTTCGATTTTTCGAGGAAAAATTACATCATTGCTAATGATTAATTTAAAAAAAGGTTAAGTAGAAAACCATCGTTCAAGACTAAGCTACTATTGTACTGAATACGTGTACCAATTTTCAAGTCAATCCGTTCATTAGATGACGAGTAATCGTGTACACCGTTTTGACAAACGCAGTATCGAGAAAAACGCGTTTAAAGTTTTACTAGCAGTTCTATCATTGTAATCATAAGTTTACCTTCAATTCGCGATCCCCGCACCATATGTTGGACCTTGCTCTTCAATTTGAGTTGCCTCGAGCGACTATCGATTGCAATTTTCACCGTAGCCTAACCCCTTTAATGAGCAGCAATCCTTACATTCCCCGCAAGACCTGGCCTGCTAGACTTTAGAATTTATACAAGATGATTCACAGCTATCAGGGTTCCCTTTGCAAGGATACTGAGTGTCATCGCGAGTAAAACGCTTTTTTTTTTCTTCAAAATATCGTGCGACAAAAATTGGCCGAGATATTAGCCGCGTCCAGACTGGCCGAGGCAAGAACCGAGGCAGCTTCGCACGGCACCGCCTCGGACTATGTGGACGTGCCTCGCGTGCTCGATGCCTCGGTCTGAGCAGTCGGCGGTGTCTCGTGTCTCGCTTGCACCAAGCACAAACTTGCCTCGGTCATGATTCGCTCGCTTACTCTGGACGGCTTACGAGCAATTAGCATCATCGTCGTAAAATTGTGCTCCGTGTTCTCGATGAGGATTTCTCGTAACAGGCGATTTCCATATTTCATACGATTTTTAAATAATATCTTCTTCCGGATACATTTTCTTTTCTTACCCTTCGTTAAATTTCGATATATTACCAAAAAAAGCTACAATGGCAACTGAAGCTCGTACGTGTGGTGCCATTTGGGCTTTCAAGGATACTGACATGCCTCGGATAACTTATAGATCCCATTCGCCGCGCGAGGAAGCCTCATGACGATTTACTGCGAGCTCGAGGCTGCCGCGCCCGAGTCTGCCTCGCGAGGCTGCCGCTCTCGAGGCTACCGCGCCCGAGTCTGCCTCGCGAGGCTGCTGCTCTCGAGGCTGCCTCTCTCGAGACTGCCGCGCTTGAGGCATACATACCGAGACTGCCGCGCCCGAGGCATAAACACCGAGGCTGCCGCGCCCGAGGCATACATACCGAGGCTGCCGCGCCCGAGGCATACATACCGAGGCTGCCGCGCCCGAGGAATACAAACCGAAGCTGCCTCGCGAGGCAGCCTCGGTATGTATGCCTCGGGCGAGGCAGCCTCGGTATGTATGCCTCGGGCGAGGCAGCCTCGCGAGGTAGCTTCAACGAGGTAGCTCCGGCATACATACCGGGGCTGCCGCGCCCGAGGCATACGTACCGAGGCTGCTCGGCTAGTCTGGACGCGGCTATTCGCGTTCAAAGTCCAAGTACACTGCGACCTCTATTGTCGGGACCTCCACAGATGTAACAACCCCCCCACTATGTGCCGAATATCGATCGGCATAGCGCATGGTGGGAGAAACGTCAGGCCCTAGCGTGAGGCTCCACCCACATAGAGGTCGCAATGTAGTGAATAATGACACGGTAATTGCTCACGCGCGGAACGTGCAAGCGCGGCTTCTAATCCACCGTCGGACAAGTGAACTTTTTTCTAAATTTTTTTTTCTAAGAAATATTCAACAATTTACGTTTATTATGTAATGCTTAGAGAAAAAAAAGTTGGCGCGTGAGCAACTACCGTGCCGTTTTTTCGTCGGCGTCGGACTTTTAAGGCGAATATTTCGGACAATTTTTGTCACGCGATATTTGGAAAAAAAAGCGTTTTTCTGCCAATGACTCCCATATGCTCACGAAGGGAACCCCGATAGCTGTAAAACACCCTGGATTTATTACACCTTACGACAGGACGGATATCCCTGGAAAAAGATGAGTCGCCTTAGAGAGCCTCGAAGTTTTTCGTCTTTTTTTCCGAAGATTTTTTTAGTGTTACAATTGCAAATCAAAAAAGCCCTTTTATATATCGCGCATTTATACACGTGGATCGTTATTACTTATCCATCGCTGCGTCAAAGACCTTCAACGTATGACACATACAAACACACACACACATGGCTTTTGTTTCTTACACTCTCGCATATGCAATTCTCCCTAAGGGACGCGATATCATCAGTATTTTTAGGATACACCGGAATGTACATAGAATTTTTTATTGTATATTTAACAAAAGTCATTTTACCGTACAGCCTGTCCCGAAGTAGATTCGTATTTTCCAATTTTGTTTCTTCTTTCCAATTCTTTCGATCCTTTCCTCGAATTGTAAAATTTCGTGCGCATTGATAAACACGATAATTGCGGCTCCCGCGCTGTAAATGATTTTTTCCCCCATTTCCTTCTCATTTTTATGACAAAATTTGTAAACGGTAAAAAAAATCATCCACCACGCTCGCACGTTATCGCGCTGTACAAAATGTATTCTCTCTGCGGTGCTAGTATCACGTACTTAAAGAAAAACCAAGAAACTTAGTCCCCGAAGGCGTACGACGGGGGGTAAAACAAAGCAAATGCTTCCACTTCACGAATTGTTGGATACTTGTATTATTTCAATTTTTTTTTTCGTGACGCAATGTGAAAAGAAGAATTCTCGAAACGCTAATCATCACTATCGTCGATGATAATGTCGAGCTGGCAAAAAAAAGACACAACACGAAACATACATGATAGTCTAATACTCGGCAGCTATAAACGCGGCGCGTAACATTGTGTAATGGCGTATTCACTCGCCAAAAAAGTGCTAGTCTAAGCTATATTTATTTTTTTATACCATTACAGTTCGTCTAGCTTTATTTGATAAGTCAACGAAGATTCGCATCTTCGTGATAATGCCTCGATCTAACTGAGAACGATGTAGATACACACACAGGCTGGACTAGCGCGATTATCAAATTTATCGTTCCCAAAAAGTAACCGGATGTTACTAGTATATATATATATATATATATATATATATATATATATATATATATATATATATATATAGTTAATATTATAATTTCAAAAATAAAAAACGATTTTCGGTTGTACATATGTACATATTTCATATATATAATGTAATCAATTTTATACTATACATTACAAATATATATAGTTTCCATTGTTTATTAATTTTTTATATATGAGTTTTATGATATATGTGGGTTGGGGTGGCCGAATTTTGAGCTCTATTTTTTTTCCCTTTTTCTCACCATCCAATTATCTTCTGTACAGAAACAAAAAGCATTGTCATAAAAGCTGCGAGCCGTCAAAAAATATTTAAAGGTCGCTCATGCCTCCCAAAAATACAAATTTTCATTAAAATATCGATTTTTTTTCGTCCACTTTGCACCCATGCATTTTACGCTTAATAATTTGTAAAATAACGTCGCGAAATTTCTAGCCGGCCAATAAATAGTTAGTGGTCGCTCAAGAGCTCCGAAATTTCCAATTTTTGCAAATTTTTTTTTCGCTCTTCTCTTCTCTTTTTAATGAAAATTTGAATTTTCTTGATGCTTGAGTGACCTCTAAATACTTTTTGACGGCTCGCAGCTTTCGTGACCATTTTTTTTTCCTTTTCAGAAAATAATTGGATGGTGAGAAAAAGAAAAAAAAATAGAGCTCAAAATTGGCCCACCTTAATGTGGGTGTATATATATTCAAAAATGATTGCATTATTTTTATTATCATATATGTGTTTTTATATATATAATATATATATATATATTATTTAATATATATATATAAAATTATATATACACACACACACACACACACACACACACACACACACACACACACACATATATATATATATATATACCTTGTCTTGTTTAAAAACTCTCGGACCACTTGTATATTTCGAAAAATATACTTAATAAAAAAATGGAGTAAGCAATACTTTCTGCCGAGGTATTCAATACCGTAAAAAAAATCCGCTGCGTAGAAATAAAAAAATTTCATTCAGAATTTTTTTGTTTGTACAATGCGTCTTTTTCGAAATGAACAAGTGGTCTAGAACATTTTAAACATCATATGTTTATTATATAGGGTGTATGTATATATTTACACACACCACCCGTTTAAAAAGCTTCGGACTTCCTGTCTCCTCGAAAAATACGAACCGAATGAAAAAAATGTTCGAAATGAAAGTTGTATATTTAAAAAAAAATATACAAAAAAAATATACAACAAAAATATATATAAGGAAAAGTGTCAAACTTTTATCCCCAACATTTTTTTTTGTCCGATGCGTATTTTTCGAAATAAACGAGTGGTCCGACATTTTTAGACGACATAAACTTAATATATGGCGTGTATATATTATATATTCACACACACTATACGTTTCAAAGGCCTCGGACCACCTTCAATCTCGAAAAATTCGCAATCGGATTTTAAAAAAATCCGAAATGAAAGTTTAGTATTTTTAGAGAGCGGACATTTTTTACGGAATCGAATAACTCCCGAAAAATTATTAAGCTTTTATCCCGAACATTTTTCTCGTCCGATGCATATTTCGCGAAATAAGCAAATGGTCCGGGACTTTTAAAATGTCACTAGTAAATTGAGGAAGTAGATGACTAGGAGTTACTTTTTGGGCTTGACGAATTTGAGGATCACGTTGCTCCACCACGCACGTGGAATGGACAAAAGAAAAGAAAAAGATGACGATCCGAAGAGAGAGGCTTCACTGTATAATTCGCGCTTTCGACGAAACTCAACGCGAGAGAAAAGTTTCCAAGTGATTATTTCCCAAAACACTCGAACGACCAAAATTTCATTTTCTCCATTTCGAAAGAATTGTACATTTTTGTGCGAAGCAGACCACCAGTGACAGTGTTGTAATTTGCTTTTGGTTTTTTTTCCCGAAGCCATTGCGATTGCCGTGGATAGATCGTGAATTAATTGAACGTTAGTTTCAATACTGGTAGAATACTCGTAATTGATCATTTTTATGATTTTGTTTCGAATTCCTGAGGATATTAATCGCCGAATTTGTCGTCCGAGATGGCAGCCAGTCTTTGCTCGACCAACCCTTGCGCAGTCCGAAAAAAAAAAACACAGACACACACGTATCGCTAAAAACAATTTTTTTACAATCCTAGCTGAAGCTTCGTAATCGTCAATGCGAACGACAAAAAAGAATTTTACGCTGAAATTTGTGTCTTTGGAATTCAACGGAAATTCCTGTGGCGATTTTTTTTTCATTTCTATTTATCCAATTTTGTTCGGTCCGCCAGAAAAAATCGAGCAATTGAGACGATGAATTTTCATAGCATTCCACCGATCTCCAACGTCGTTCCCCTGAACGTGCCTCGTCGGTATAGAGCGTAGAATATTCGTGACGTGTGTGCTTCGCTTCGAGAGAAGAAAGTCGTGAGAATAAAAATTGAGAATGAAAGTCGTGAAAAAAAAAAAAATTGTACGCGCGTCGCACGATCGTCGATTTTTTTTCCTGTGCTTTTGACAGGAATTTTATACCTCCGAGGATAAATAACGCGTTGTTCCGGAGCGAAAGAAAAAACAAACAGAGCGATAGATCGAATTAATATCGGGCGCTGCAATTTTCGCTCGAATTCGAATCGTTAAATTTTTTAATTTATTATTCGTAATTCGATTCACTCAGGCGTACGTAAGTGAGTAAACGTATTTTTAAGCCGCTGCGAGTGCAATGTTTTCCATGTGTAAACGAGGCAAAAATGTGAGAAAAAAAAGAAGATAAATTAATCACGATTATTTCCCAAAATCATTCGATCTCGTTTCGCCGTTGTATTTTTTTTCTCTCTCAATGGCCCCATCGTTCTTCTCAAACACCAGTGCATTTTTTGTACTTTTTGATATTACACGAAACCTTCATAGTTCTTGTAAATTATTTTCAGAACGCCGAGTCATTGAGTTGAAAAACAACCCCAATTGGCAACAACGCGATCGAACGATTTTTCAAAATAACCCGCCGATTTATTTTTCCTCTTCGCTCATTCTTTTTTCTCAAGTGCGATACTACGAGATCAAATCAAAGACAAGAATGTGGCATTAAGATTTTTTTTATCGTTCATTACCGCAACGAAACCTGAGGATGCGAGCAAATGTTATTAGTCATGAAAGAAAAAAAAATCGAATGAGAATTGCAATAATACGAGGTTAACCTTATCCTTGCGTGGATACACGTGGTTATCATCCTTCTCTCTCTCGTTTTTTTTTTCTTCTTTTTTTTTTTTCGTTCTTCCGTCCCCGCCAGTCCTCTTTTGTATTAATTTGTAAACGATGACAGCTTATGGAAGATCGGGTGTTCGCGGAA
Source organism: Ophion obscuratus (assembly GCA_964007375.1). NCBI lineage: Eukaryota > Metazoa > Arthropoda > Insecta > Hymenoptera > Ichneumonidae > Ophion > Ophion obscuratus. The sequence goes on along the minus strand of OZ023319.1, from coordinate 20,927,141 downwards.
GTAAACGAAAGTCTTACTACGCTGTCTGACCTGCACTAAAAAACAAAATTCATGTATTTTTTCAAGTATTGTACATTATAATATAAATAATAATTATACAAATTATAAATAGCTAATGAATTATATAAATATATATATATATATAAATATAAATAAATACATACATACACATATATATATATATATGTATATATAAGGGTGTGTATGTACGATTAATATTATTATTGTAATATTATGTGCGTCACACGATATAAGTGACGCATAATTAATAAACAATTTCGAATAATGTGCGGAAACGGCGAATATTTTTTCATTGACACGTGGAAAGCCATGAAAAAAACAAAACCTCGAAACGTCACAACCAGTTTCTTTTTCTTCCGCGTGGAGCGAAAAATTTCGGTGAAGTTTTTTTTTGCCTGCCAAGATCGGAAAGTGAGAATGTCATCGATGAGAAATTGCAATTGCAAGGACTCGACGATCGTCGAGGGAATATTCGACGATGATATATCGAGCGCCAGGCGCGAAGCGGAGAGCGAGGAAGATTTTTTTCGGCGTATCGAGGGCGATGCGGAAATCGTACCGAGGATCGTGAAATCTTACACACTGACGAATTCCAATCGAATGGAAGTCGTCCTGATCGAGTGGGGAGCGACGATCGTGTCGATCAAATGCCCCGACAAGTATGGACGACCCGAGGACGTTGTGCTTGGCTTCGACAAGCTCGAGAGTAAGATTGAGGGAATTTTGGGAAAAAAAGGACGGGAAAGAGATGAGAAGATGAGTGGAAGTTGTAGTCCAGTAAAAGAGACGAAAACCAAGCACTTTTAGCGTAGAGTTGGAGATTTTTTACTAAAGCTAGATGGTTGCATGCTGAAAGTAACCCCAATGAAATATTGCTCCTCAACTCGACCTAACCCTAAGAAATAGGGGTTGAAAACTTCGAAATCGCCGTATCTCGATAGTGAATAGCCCGGTCAAATAATGTTTCAAAGAAAAGTTGTTTGGAATAATAAAATACGTATAAAGTTATCTGACGTCCAATCTGTTAAGGCGAGATATACATTTACAACGATCAAAAAATCGATTTCCTTTTTTTCTTCTCTAAGGGGCTATACCAGTGTGACACTTTCGAAAAATCGATTTTTTTTTGCCTTCTTCGACAGTTTATACTTTCAAGAATATCGTTATCATTTATATCAATATCATTTTATCTTGCAAAAATCGATAGTTAAATCTTTAAACGCGTTTTTCTCGAAATGAGATTTTTCAAATTTGTCGACATTGTAAGTCAAAGAGCAGTTATCCGATTGACTTGAAATTTGAGCTGAGCACTCTTGAATATATTTACTCTACAATGACGCAGGATATTTTCGATTGGATGAAAATTGACGATTTGGCATTGAAAAAAACTACCATTTTATAGGCAAGAAAACAGACTTTTTTTTCATAACTACGCCATTTTGTTAGATTTTGATATTTTTCGAAAAGCCTACGTCATTGTACAGGAAATACCTTCCAGTTTATCGACATTTTTTCCTTTTTCGGTTTCAGCTACTCAATCGGCCGGAATCATGTCAGCAGTGGAGGAACTTTTTTTTTGGCGCCTCCAAAGGCAGCGCATAAGTCGCTTGGATCTCAATATTTTTTCTATGAAAAAATTATGTAATATAGGTCAAATACAGCCAAATATTGGGTTGGTACAAAAATCTTGCAACACACACCACGAGTAAAAAAGAAAAATATTTTATTTTAACCATAAACGATTATTCAGTAATGTAGGCTCCCTCTGCATCTACAACTCTTGCCCAACGCTCTGGTAGACTTTGCACGCCCAGAGACCAGAATTCTTTTGATCGTGAATTAAGAAAGTCGACCAATGTATTTTTGACATCCGACAGCTTATCAAATTTTTTATCCCGTAAATAGTTCTTCAAAGCTCGAAACAGGTGATAGTCGTTAGGTGCTAAGACTGGCGAATACGGTGGATGTGGTAGAACTTTCCATCTTAGCTGCGAAATAGTTTCTTGTGTCATCTTAGCGACGTGGGGTCGAACATTGTCATGGAGAAGCCGAACTTGAAGACGTTTACGCCTTTTCTGTTTCATAATTTTAGCCACCTTTTGCAATTGTGCAGAATAAATCTCTGCCTGTATTGTGGTGTTGGTTGGCAGAAATTCGTAATAGAGCTTGCCCTCAGAATTCCGCCAACAACAAAGTAAAACTTTCTTTATTTCACGGGGCCGTTTAGGGGTCAGTTCTGTTTTTTCCCCTTTCGGTAGCCACTGACGCTTGCGCGTGTGATTAACATACAACCCTCAGCTTTCATCCCCAGTGACTATTTCTTGAAGAAAATCCTTTCTTTGCAGACGATGCAGGATTGAAAGACAGATGGACATGCGTGTTGCTTTGTTTGATTCGCTGAGATGGTGCGGTATCCAAGACGAAACAACTTTCCTATATCCCATCTCTTGTAAATGTCGAAGGATCGTGGGATGACTGCAGTTGACTTTGTTGGCTAATTCTCGTGACGACATATTAGGCTTTGCCTTTATAAGTGCTCGCAGTTCTTCATCGTCCACAATCGATTCCCTGCCGGACCTAGGTTTTTCTTCAAAAGATGTATCGCCAGAATGAAAACGCTGATACCAACGGGAGACCGTAGAATAATTAACTACATTAGCCTTGAACGCACTGCACATATTACGGGCTGCGGCTCTTGCAGAATGTCCTTGCAAGAATTCGTAATATGCGATTGCTCGAAGTGCACGTTGATCCATCTTTGCTCATTCTGACTCCACGAAACAACTGACTCGCTTATATATCCTGCGGCATGGAAGGTTCTGGACTATTCTTGTATTTCCTATTCTCGAATGTTCTCGAACTTCGTTATTAGGAAAAATATTTTAATTGAAAAAAAGTGTTGCAAGATTTTTGTACCAACCCAATATATTCTTGATTTTCTAAAACATTTAATTGAGTACTTTTTTGCCAAAAAATTCCCAAAAATCAACGAAATTTTCAGCGTTCACGCTGGTATAGCCCCTTAAACGATAGAACTATATATGTAAAATATTTTCCTAAAGTTTTAAACCAAAATTCGAAAAACTTGAAACGTTACAGCCGGTCACCGCTGCGCCTCACCGCTCAGATTCGGAGCGGGCGTGAACTTCAAACGCGTTTTTCTCAAAACCGCATTATCGAAATTGCCATGCAGAATTACTCAAAAACTCTTAAATCGATTGAGTTGAAACTTGGTAGAATTATTGATAATATTGGTACCTTCTACTTAACGAGAATTATTTTTGAAAAATTGAAAAAAAACTCCTTTTTTAATCCACATTTTACAGAAATGTTGCGTGAAATGTTGATTTTTTTAAAAGCCCGTCATTTTCTTAAATTTGCATTTTCTTCATTTTAATTACCGTCACATAGAAACTACACATGTTTTAACTGAAAAAATGTTTGAACTTTTTTGCAAATCAAAGTGTACGGGAAGCTAGACTGCACGCCGATTCGCAACTCCCGCGACGACCTTGCTGTAACACTCTGCCACAGCTCCGTCATTTTAATGATGAATTAATTTTAAAAAATTGTTTTGTATACTTAAATATACTATTAAAGTATACTTAAAGTTTTCTCATTGTAGAATAATTATTTCGTAGTTTAAAAAATCCCTCAATGATGATTTTTTGGATTTTTTTATAGTGAAAAAAAAAGGAAATTTCCGCAACTCTGACAATAATTTATTCATATTTTTATACATATCTGGTAATTTTTTCAAGTTATTTCATGAATTAATTAAGGTGTAATCCGCTGTGTGCCTTGGTGTGTCCTCATCGTCGTTGTCGATTTGCGGGAATTGTGCACCTCGCAATTCGCATCTGAAATAGTCCAGCAAATTTTCGTACATTCGAGATGTTTTTTAAGAACGTAAACCGAAATCTTGAAAACAAAATCGAGGATTTAATGCTGGAACGCATTTGAAAAAAAAAACGATCGATTTTTAGCCTTTTCCCAGCATTTTGCAAGAATAAATATGTTTTAAGAAATCTAATCTTTCCAACTTTGGGTTCATGTTTTAATAAATTATATTATGTGAACGTGTTCCAAATTTGAAGATGATCCATCAACTAGTTTTTCAGTTATGATTCCCGGAAATTGCAAAACAAAAAAACGCGATTGAAAGTATATGTAAATCGTTGCGCTACCTGTTCTCCCTAAATCGTCTGTCACTCGGTCACTTTTCAATAGTTTAACTTGAATTTTTATTTCACATTCTCGAATATGTACACTGAGAAAAAGCAAAATAAAGTCGAATGTTTTTACCCGTCACAGTGGTTGGGAGTCGAGCGGAGAGTCTTTATCATTTATATACATACCTTTAGAAGGAATCCGAATATCGTTTTGAAATTTTCAGGGTGTATTCTTAAAATATTTTGCTAAGGATTTATGAGATAAAAAAAAGATTTTTGCAGCATCTAAAGTCGTTGCCCGCCTTAATAGCTCTTTTCAAAGTTAGGGGGTTGGAGGCCAAATAGCTATAAACGTATTTTATTATTGCAAACAACTTTTGTTTGAAACATCTTTTGATCGGGCTATTAATTATCGAGATACGGCGATTTTTAAGTTTTCAACCCCTATTTCTTAGGGTTGGAGCGAGTTAAGGGGAAAAATTTCACAGGGGTTACTTTTAGTATACAACTATCGAGCTTCAGTCAAAAATTTTAATTCTACGCTTAAAGTGCTGGGTTTCCGTCTCTTTTACTGTACATTGGGGGCAGTTCACTCGGAGAAGTTTGGTTTTTTTGAATGGTTGTGTTTTACAGGCTACGCGAATCCTCGTACGAATCGATATTTCGGATCCGTACTCGGCAGGTGCGCCAATCGCATAAGAGAGGGATCTTTCCGGATCGGTAGTAACGAGTATCAAGTCTCGTTGAACGAGAACCACAAGCACCATTTGCACGGAGGGGTGAGAAAGTTGCTAGGCCCTTCAATAGGCTACATCTAAAGCAAGCAACATGGGAAGGTTTTCAATTCCGGAACTGACTTCCGATACTAGAGACCTAATTCCGGCATTCCGAAAAATGTCGTCTTCTTTTTTTTCTTTAAATGATAGAACTATATATGGAGAATATTTTCCCAAAGTTTCAAAGCGAAATTCGAAAAACTTCAAACGTTACAGCCCGTCAACGCTGTGCCTCACCGCTCGGATTCGGAGCGAGCGTGAACTTCAAACGCGTTTTTCTCAAAATTGCATTATCGAAATTGGCGTGCAGGATTACTCAAAAACTATTAAGCCGATTGAGTTGAAACTTGGTAGAAATATTGATAATATTGGTACCTTCTATTTGACGAGAATTGTATTTGAAAAATTGAAAAAAAAAAAAACTACCTTTCTAATCCACATTTTACAGAAATGTTGCGCGAAATGTTGATTTTTTTAATAACTGCGTGCCATTTTCTTAAATTCGCATTTTCTTCATTTTGATTACCGTCACATAGAAACTATGCATGTTGTAACTGAAAAAATGTTTGAACTTTTTGGCAAATCAAAGTCTACGGGAAGCTAGACTGCACGCCGATTCGCAACTCCCACGGCGACCTTGCTGTAACACTCTGCCACAGCTTCGCCCTTTTGATGATGAATTCATTTAAAAAAAATTGTTTTATATACTTAAAGGGACAGTCCACTTTACTACAGTACAGTCCACAGTACCGAAGGCTATTTTCGCGATTTTTTTGCGGATTTCATAAAAGATATGAATATAAAAGTTGTTGGGCTTGATAAATAAAGTCTTGAAATACATTTAAAAAAAAATTAATTTATTTTTATTCATTTTTAATTACAAAAACTATAGTTTAACGTAACGCCTCAAAAATAGGTGGGCTAGGTAGCTCCATCACAATTCGGCAACGGCTTGTCTGAAACAAAAAAAATCAAAGTCCATTAGATTCAGTCTGACACCAGCTACAAAATGACCCTCGGATATAAAGTTTTATCAAAAAATTAAAAAAATGGCAGATGAAAAACGAAAAAAGTAATAAAACGCGTTTTTTCGCAAAAAAAAGTAAAAATCAAAATTTTAAAACCATCGAGGGCCATCTTGTTGCGAATGATGTTTGCAATATGTGGTTCAAATTTCAAGAGAATCGGTTTATTAGTTTTATAGATACGATGGAGCTAGATTTTGAAAACGTTGTTTCGAGAAAAACGCGTTTGAAGTTTATACTACGAAAAACTCTTACCTAAACTCAATCAGCAATTCCTGCACCGTACAAAATCCCTTCTGATTACTCATCATCGTCGATTTCTTCAAGTCTTGCTTGCTTTCGATTTTTTGAAATTTTCAAAGTGAACTGGCCTCTTAATTATACTATTAAAGTATACCTAAAGGTTGATAATGTTACAATAATTATTCCTTAGTTTAAAAAATCCCTCAGCATTGCTTATTTGTTTCCTGTCTAAATGTATATCCCGCCTTGACGCGAATTTTCTTCAGCCTTCAGGATTGTGAAATTCCGTTTTGGATTGATAATTTCGTTGTTTGGCCAGATCAACGGATTCAGTCGACAGGTATGGGATTCTTGCATCGACGGATGCACCGTAGTGATGTCTCACATGAGCGAAGACGGCTGGGAGGGCTATCCCGGTGCTGTTCTAGCGACTGTCAGGTTCAAGCTCACTCCTGACAACCGACTGGAGATCGGCATGAGAGCTACCACCACTAAACCCACCATCGTCAATTTGTCGCACGGTTCTCTCTTCAATCTCGCTGGCCACGTTAGTACAAACAACAACAAAAATCGAGCCAAAACGAAGAAAACTTGCATTCTTTGATTTTTCTTTTCCGAATGTACGTGGGCAGGACGCCGGACGGGAGGAACTGATGAAGCACCGGATATGCCTGAACTGCGATCGTTGGACCTTCACCGACCCAGGCGATCCTGTGCCGACCGGGGCGATTCGCGGTGTCGGTGGTACCGTCATGGATCTTCGCGTACCTCGACTCCTCGCTGACACTCTGAAAAAAGTAACACGCACGTTGGTGCATTCTTCGGCCACTCGAACGAAAGAGACCGGAACGTCGAAAATCGGAGAAAAATTATTTTTCTTTGTCCAACAGATTCCAATGGGACAAGGCTTCGATCACAATTTTTGCGTGACGAGGACAGGCGCATCGCAGACCGGCGGGCACTTCGTAGCCCGCGCCCTGCACGCCGAAAGCGGAAGGCAACGTTTCACATTATCTTTGAGGGGTTAGGCTATTCTGACCACCCGGAAATCAGGGTTGTTTGGGAAAATTAATTTTGAAGGAATAAGATTGAAAAATCGTTTCGACCTTTATTTGTATGTACATTAACAATTGTGTACCAAATTTCATAAAAAGTTATGAAATTTGTATACCAAATTTCATAAAAAAAATAGTAATAGCTAAGGAAGTTATGAACAATCGTGAGGGACCTTTGAGGATAAAGGGCTCAACGATGTACTTGATTTTGACCGTCAGGTTGATCTGAACCAAATAAAAAACGAGTTTTTTTCTTGAAATAAATAATATTGGCTGAGACTTGACCGAGCTTTTTTTGTTACCGTTTTTCAAGTATCAACATTTTTTCATTTTTATTTCTATTCGATTCTTCGATGAAAACTACATTGTTGTTAATAACTAATGAATAAACAATGTTAGAAGGAAAAACGTCGGTCAAGACTAACCTACTATTGCACCGAATGGGTGTACCAAATATCAAGTCAACCCATTAATTGAATATCGAGATATCACACCAGCAGTTCTATCGTTGAAATCACTAGTTTACTATGAATCTACGATTTCTGCACGATACGTTGGACCTTCCCCTTCATTTTGAGTTGCCTCAAGCGACGAACGAGTGTTCGTCATTTGCACAGTAGCCTAACCCCTTAACGCAAATATCCGCTCTGTTTGCGGAACATTTTTTACTAACATAAACAATTTATAAAGATTTTGGAGCTTGTGAATTCTCTGCTCAGAATTCTAGAAGTTTGTTCCTGCTTGAAAAACTTCGGAATTCTCAGCTTACAAGCAACATCATTTAAGTGTCCGACTTTAATTTTGTTGAAACTCATATATGTGATGAAGCATCGAAAACTAGTAGACATGATTTTCTTTATCGGCGAAAAAATGGAAACTATCCCTCAAAGAAAGGCGTATCGATGGGTGATTTTGCAGTTTCACCCACAAGCAGACCACTGATCTGAATGAAACGATAATCCATTTTTTTCTAATGTAAACCAATAAAAAGTCCAGTATAAAAGCATTGAAAAAAAATTAAGGGGCCTTTGGACGCAAGAGAAGGCTATTTTCATGAATTTTATTGATAGCTTGATATTATAGATATGGATATAAAAATTGTTATACTTAATAAATACACTTTCGAAATACATTTTTTTAAATGTATGTATTTATGTAACCCAAACAAACTTTAAACGTGGTTTTCTCCAAACAACTTTCGACGGCTTGTTGATAAAATCTTCGAAACTATTGAACCGATCCTTATGAAACTTTAACCACATATTCTGTACAACTATAGCTATAGCGCATATCACGGATTTTCTTTTCAAATTTTGATGTTGTCTATTTTTTTTGCCAAAAACGGTGAAAAAAAACCGTTTTTTTTGTTTTTTCGAAAAATGTCTGCCATTTTGTTATTTTTGCATATATCAAAAATCGTATGATATGCACTATAGCCATTAACATACTGACTCTGAAACCGTTTGATTTTTCTGTTTCGGATGATCCATCCGAGATTTCATCAACAGCGCAGATCTACATTTTATTTAGAACATTTTTTTAACTGCCATTCCCGTCTATAAATAGTGACAAATAAATGAATAAAAAATTTTGATGTATTTCGACAGTGTATTTATTAAGCGTAACAACTTTTATATCAATATCTATAATATAAACCTATTTAAAAAATCATGAAAATAGCCTTGGTTAGCGTCTAAATTGAGAAATCCCCTTAAATTAAGGGGTGACACGCCTTTCTATGTGGGATGGTGTCCAGGCTTAAACCCGTTTTTCCGGCGATAAAAAAATACCTGTGTAATAGTTTTTAATGCTTTATCACATATATGAGTTCCAACAAAATCGAAGGCGGAGACTTAAGGGGTAACACCACTGTAAACGTCTAAAATGAGCCATTCTTCGCGATTTTTTTTGGGACGACGGACAAGTAAGATGATAATAATAATCAAGGATGTTATTAGTGATATCTTCAAGTGAACAATATAAATGTATATTAAAAAATTATACAAAATGGTGACGCTGGAGCCATTCTCGCGAGGCATGTTGAATTGGAGACGCTCTGCGGCACGCAGTATAACTGGCGCAAATATGAATGTGGATTTTTAAAAAAATTCTGTTAATTCACATGAGTGAATTACTAGAAGAAATACGTAGGGGATTTCGGAAATATTATTTTTTGTGTAATTGGCAAGCATTTAAAGTAAAAACTCAATTTTCGACAGAAAAAAAGGACGTTCATTTGTTAATAAATAATGTTATAATTAACTCGTGGAAAATCCCGTACGTCTTTCTCGTCGGAATGTTATTTTAAAGATGTGCTCAAAATTTGGAGCGAACAGAATGAAAATTGTTGGAGTTATGCTGTGTGCAGTTAAAAAAATTGTTTTCCGAGAAAAAGGGTCGACGTTTCGCACACCGCAGACCCACACGGGCCTGTGGGGCTTTTTCTACAGGTACCAAACTTTTTTCCTCTTAGTCTTGATGATTCAAATCATCTGTTGAGCCAATTTTAAAAAGGTCAATTTTTGAAAAATTCCGCAGTGGTGTTACCCCTTAAGTGATGTTCCTCGACAGAATTCAACAAATGTAATTCGTGCTCATTTGGGTCTGAACCCTAACGAGCACGTGTTTCCGGTTTCGATAACTCCGAAATATCCGGTGTTCAGAATTCTAGAAGTTTACTCGAATCAACCGGGTGTGCAATTTTACACCGGGTCCCAGTTGCCGTCCGGCCTCGTCGATGACGCTAAACCCGAAGATTCGGTGGTCAGTCAGAACGCTCGAATATTATTCGTCACTTTGACCTTCGCATCGCTCTCAAGCGGAAAAAATAGTTTTCTCGTTCGCTGCCCAAATTTTATTTCTTCAGTACAGTCGAACCTCGATATAATGAAATCCTCGATATAACGAAGATTTGTCCATTCTCTTCCGATAGACACCCAAAACCATAATACAACAATATAATAATATACATTGTGCCCTAATTGCTAATTGCTTGTAAAATGGCTAAAATTTGGACCTTTCTTTCTTTAAAAAATATCCCTACATTTATACCACTAATTTTTTTTTAAAGAACTATTTAAAAGAACATGATCTCGATGTAACGAAACCTCGATATAACGAACTTCCCTAGAGATTCGTTATATCGAGGTTCAACTGTAATAAGAATAACGATGAAAAAGAATTTCTATTCCAACGATGCGAAAGTCAAAATTATTCGACCGGCGAGTCACGCTGCCGACCCTCTAATGTCTCCGAACTCAAATTTTTTCGCGACTCAAAGGAGCAGGACGGCGCTGGTATGGCCCTGGGCGATTTTACGAGCGACGAAAGTTTCGGCGAGATCGACGGGGCTGCGCGATCCTCGAGCGAGGATATTCGCAACGAGAGGTCCGGCGAGGCTTCGTCGCGATACATTTCCGGCAAAGGAGGCGCCAAGTACCAGCAATTCGGCGCTTTCAGTATTCAGCCTCAAAATTATCCGAACGCCGTAAACTTCGTGAGTCTCGCAACGATCCGACGCCGGTTTATGTCGAGGCATCGAAAAAAATCGAGAACAATGAAGTATTCAAAGATTTCAAGGAAAAAAAAATGGATACCGATATTTTTTATAGTGGCATAGTGGCATATTATTCTGCGTACAAAAAACAGCTTACTATTGACCGCAACATTTTTTTATTTGGCTATTATTTTCATAGATTTTTCAACATCTTTTGTCGGTTAAAAAATAAATAATGGCCGAATAACAAAATATTGCGGACAAAAGTAATGGTTTTTTTGCGTAGAATAAAATGCCACTATAAAAAATACACAATTCTATTTTGTATATTTCACCCTGAAATAACTTTGAAAACGTCTAGTAAATGAAAAATTTTGAATCTCCCCGATTTTTCCATTTACTTCGCTGTTCTCGAGTTATTTCGATGGCGCAAACGGGACGCCCTGTTAATTCAACCCTCATCCATAGATCAGTCGGAATGTACAGAAATTCGACCCACTTCTATTCTCGGAGGTCAATCACGTCGCAAATTTTTTTGTAGGTTCTTTGGGTTACCAGAAATGTACGCTAAAGTTTCCCTTATAAGAAATAGTGTTTTGCGACCACCAGAGATTATTAATTTAAAAAACTCAGTTTTTCAATTATATCTTTTTTACAATTGGTTTTACCGACAAATGTATTCTGCAAAAGTTGTGCGGAATGTTGTTATCTATAAAATAAGTCCTATACAAAAATCAAGTAGGACTGTTAATTTAACGGCAAATAATCGGTGAACGACAATTTTTTTTTCTTGTTTGCACTTCGTTTACTAAGGCGAGAAATTCCTTTAGGAGCGTGAAAAATAGGTATTTTTCGGGAATTTTTTTAGAGGGGATAAAATAATCTGATCATTTTCAAATTTGGACAGAGTTTATTATAACTGTCAAGTTAAAAAAAAATGTTGCGATGACCAACAAAATGGCAGCGTTATTAAGGGTCTTCGGACGCCTGTTTTCCGCGACATCGAAAAGTACTGCAGTTGTCACTATTTTTCTGTTGATCTGAAAAAGATTTAATAAGTGTCATTCGTTTACTGACATATTAAGGGGAAGGATATATCCAAAAAATGATGAAAAAGTGCAAAATTGAAGATTTGGAAGCCTTTTTACTCCAAAGTTCGAATTTCCGACCATTTTTTCGACATATTTGACCCCAATTTTTTTTTTATTTACACGCTACCTTTCAAACTTTGGGTATATCCTTCCGATAATATTACTGAGAGTAACCTTCCAAAATTTCATCCAAATCGGTCGATTACTTTTTGAGCTACAACACGAGCAGTTTTTGAAAAAGTAGTTTCGAGATAATTGCATTTAAAGTTTACTCGCTACCTGACCGCATGCTGTCCCCGCGCTCTAGACTATATGCGATAACTCCGCGAATATTCAATATTTCGAGTTTTCCTGTGGTTAGTATATTCTTCGGGTATCATACTCTCGAAATATGTAAAAAAAATCGATTTTTTGAAAATTCTAAAGAGATTTCTCGCCTTAATGAACTTATTATTCCGAAACTCAATCAGCATCTAGAATAATCTATCCCCAAAAGACATATTTGAATTTTATTGAGCTATAGTGAACGTTCATATAGTGAACGAGAAACGACCGATTTACGTAAATCTGGCACCTTCTGATAGCAAGTGATCCAAAAAGACCCCATCAGGAAAAAAAATTACGTGATGGTCATTCGTGTGTACATTCAATATCCAATGCGAAAAAGTGATCTTTTTCCAAAAATATTTTTTCTTAAGATTGAAATGTTTTGCGTATAAACAAATTTAATCATGTACTTCAATTTTTAGGCCACTTGAAATATTCTTTCAGATTCTTGTAGGTCTTTGTGAGACACGCAATTTCGAAAAAAAGTATCTCCATATCTTCGTTACAAGGGGATATATAGTCATTTTTACGTTTCTTCAATTTATTATTGTTGTTGTCAACATTTTCGCGTTACTCAAGTTCGTGAGCATTCCTAATACCTTCAGACATAATATGCAATATAATAAAAACCCGTTGGAGTGTTTATCGCAATGCGCATTAAGGGGCCAGTCCACTTTGGAGCCACGAAAAAAAGGCTATTTTCGCGTTTTTTTTTTTAGGATTTTGGAAAAGTTATTTATATGAATATAAAAGTTGTTGGGCTTGATAAATAAAGTCTTGAAATACATTTAAAAAAAATTAATCCATTTTTATTCATTTTTAAGTACAAAAGTTTAACGTAACGCCTCAAAAATAGGTGGGCCAAGTAGCTCCATCACAACTCGGCAACGGCTTGTCTGACACAAAAAAATCAAAGTCCATTAGGTTCAGTATAACACCAGCTACAAAATGACCCTAGGATATAAAGTTTTATCAAAAAATTAAAAAATGGCAGATGAAAACGAAAAAAGTAAATAAACGCGTTTTTGGCAGTTTTTCGCTAAAAAAGAGTAAACATCAAAATTTTAATACCATCGAGGGTCATCTTGTTGCGAATCATGTTTACAATATGTGGTTCAAATTTCAAGAGAATCGGTTTATTAGTTTTAGAGATACGATGGAGCTAGATTTTGAAAACGTTGTTTCGAGAAAAACGCTTTTGAAGTTTATACTATGAAAAACTCTTACCTGAGTTTTGGGTCGGCCGAGCGCGCTATACGCTCAGGTAAACAAAATGAGGTCCTGACGTTCAAGTAAAAAAAAAAATACCCAGAGAGCTCGGATTTTCATAAAATTTTGACACAATATTTCTGAATGTATGTACTTTCGAAAACAGTGAAAAAAATCGATTTTTTGAAATTTTCGAAGTGGACTGGCTCCTTAAGATTAAAGCTGATCGCGCGCGCGAAATAGGGAACGGCGTCGTCGGTGCGACCGTGCGGCGGGGTGGCGCTACCGCCTCTCCCGCCGCGGCACCTCTCGGCCGGCATAGTCAACTATTTTGATATCTCCCTTAAAAATGGTCGTAGGAAGATTTCGTTTTTTAATTCTGCGTATTTTGTTCTCCGCGCATTCGAAGATGCCCTTAAAAATCAGGATTTCTCAGTATTTAACCCAATAATTGTTGTGTACCTGTAATTTTCACGCCGAGTTACAAATGATCTAACATTGGAACGATGAGCACCTTAACTTTATTTGAATTATTATCGTACACAAGTCGACGAAATTATTTCGCTATAATCATTCCGCACAACTTTTGTAGGAAGCATTTTTCGATAAAACCAATACCAGAAAAGATATTTAAAAAACCGAGTTTTTTAAAAACAATCTCTGGTGGTCGCAAAATACCATTTGTTATAAGAGAAACTTTGGGGTACATTCCTGGTAACCCATAGAACGTACAAAAAAAAATTGGCGGCGTGCTGGCCTCCGAGAATAGGTCTCACGTACATTCCGACTGGACTATCACTCGTGTACTCATTGCGCGATTTATTCCGCAGCCGCACTTTCCCTGTCCAATTCTTCGTCCTGGCCAGATGTACTGTCACGATCTGACCTACAAATTTGGCATCCAGCTCGGCAATTACATGTGAAGTGACGTACGCATTTGTCGGAAAAAAAGGAAAAACTGATTAAAACAACAAAAAAAAGACCACCAAAGAACTCACTACGGCTTCGAATTATTGAGCGGCCTCGGCACTTTTTTTTCTTCTCGCGGCGAAGAATTTCGCCACATCGCCGATCGTCGCGCTGAATTTATCGTTGACCTCGAGGGTGCGTTGTATCCATCCGGGAAGCGAGGATCTTTTGGTCGCGTACCGTTTGTCCATCAGGACCACCGTCGAATAGTCGTTTATGTGCCTCACTGCCCTGCCTATGCACTGATTCACGGCCTTCATGCAACAGTTCTCGTAATACGTATTACCCGCTCCGGGTTTCTGAAAAGAAAAAAAAATCGGAGAAAAGCAACAACAAAAAAACTGAAGATTCTTGAAAAAGCGGAAGCGGCTTATTCATTAGATTATTCTTCTTGCACCGACCACATTCGCGTTGAGGTACTTCATTTTCTCCTGAAGTTCGGGCGACTTCACATTGGGATAGGGCATCCCGACGACCACGACGCATCGACCGAGATCGTCGGAAAAGTTCAGACCTTCGCTCAATTTACCGCCTGAGGAGAAAGACACCGAGACGCTTTTTTAACGAGCTTTTCTTTAACTTGACTTGTTGTGAGTTGCGAAACGGAAAATTGATATTTTACCCACTTCCCAACTACTTAGAGCTTTGAAATTTTGCAAACATCCATTTCGAAGGGGACCATGCATGATTCAACTTTAGAAAAACAATATCCATAAAATGTTCAACTTTTCATCTTAAATTAGCGCTATCTATTCATCGATATAATAATCTCACAAGGACACACAAACAAATTCGTAGCCGACTGTGTTTGTATGTGAAAAGTTTACATGTAACAATTAGTCGTAAGTCAATCCCAATTACAGTCTTTGTTATTATTTACAAGCATTCCATGTTCTCAACATAGACACTCGTGAACTAGCAAACTACTAGTAACAACTAACTAGCAAAATCAATTGAAGACTAAAAAGTAGAAAATAATTGATATGTAAAAAAAATATATTTTTCAAAAACAAGCTTTTATTTAAGATACTAAGAAGTAGAAAATAATTTTTTTTTACCAAGCCACCTATATGTGGCTATAAATAAAAGCTTGGGGCACTCAAAATGTAGACAAATAATCTTTAATTTACATAAATCGGTTAACATATCAACGGTATTTAATTTACTGTAAAACAACCTTAGATTTCTTTAATAAAAATCCTGAAACTGAGTATAAACGTGTGATAATAATTTCTCTAATTACCGTTGTGCCAAATTATATACGGTTAATAAAACTGAATTGATCAAATTGAGTAAACATTGGTAAAAAAAAATTACTTTTTAGTACATTAAGGTAATCCTGTCGTCAGCCTTCAATTCATAGGATTTTCATAATTTTTTTTGAGCTACACTGAATATATCAATAATCGTTTCTGTAAAATTTCAGAGTCGGTTATCGACCTAATTATAGAGAAAAAATATTAAAATTGCGTATTTGTGTGAAGGAAATTTCGAGACGACATGCAAACACCCAATTTCCGGTCGCTACAAAAGTGTATATAATAGTGGGAATCCGTCAGATCCTTGAAAATCATGTGATTTACATACTGAACACTTGTAATAATCCAATGCTCTCAGAAAAAATTACGCTTATTGACCTAATTTTTATGTAATATCAAGTTTAACTTGAACTTCCGGTATTGGATTTCTTACCACTTGCTACGATAAAGAGACGTGACAGCAGGGCAACAGCTGACTGTAGTCCTAAACTCATCTGACTCATTCGAATTTCCACACATATTTCAGTTTCAACCAACATATTTGGTCGACACAAATTTTCCACGCTTTTTACCAGTCGTGGCCCGGATACAATGCTTTATATTTCTCGCACCTGACATTGTTTTGACAGTTCGACGTTGAAAAGCATGGACGTTAAACTCGCCTGGTTTAGTAAAAAGAGACGGAGATAGAACCAATGTTGCCAAATATCAAACCTAGAAATACTGCGCGAATCGCTGGAATAACTATTTTTTCATTTTTCTAATTGAATGTGAACATTCATTAAACAGTTTACACATGGAAAGTTTTAGTTATTACAAATTATTTTTTTTGCATGTGTTAAAAATATAAATGGTTCGAATTTCAAGTATGATCAGAGGTATGACTTGTGCGAAGCGATAGGATTACCTTAAGGGGAGGGTAGTCGTTTCAGCGTGAAAAAAAAACACTTTGTTGGAATTTTTTCATCTATATGGATAGAGTAAATTTATTGAAACCTTTTGTACATTATTGAGTGTCATTTCAAGAAAATTCCGTGAAATTTGTACGCCAAAATATCCACAAACAAGCCGGTGTCGCGTTTTTCTCGAAACCACTTTTTCAAAGTCCGTGTTCACTGTCATTTGAAAACTACATGACCGATTTATTTCAAACTTGGTACAGACTTTCTACATATAAAATACCTCCCCCCAACGGTTAGTTTGAGATTTTTTTTACATTGAGGGGGTTTTCCACCCCCAAAATGGCGGAATTTTTCCGTGAAAAATAGCACTTTTCACTTTACATGACCACCAAAAATTTTGAAATGAAAAAACAATACGAGGGTGGGGTGAAAAGTTTCCGGCCTGACCAAGAAAAACGATGTTTTAAAAAAATTTTTTGCTTTATTTTTCAACATAATCTCCATCACCACTGATACATTTCTCATAACGGTGTTCTAATTTAGTTATACCAGTTTTAAACGTAGATTCTTCAAGCTCCTCAAAATACTGATTTACAGCTTCGATAACTTCTTCGTTGCTCTTAAATCTTTTTCCGCCAAGCCATTTTTTGAGGTTAGGAACCAGGTAATAGTCGCTGGCCGCTAAGTCTGGAGAGTAGGGAGGATACGGCATCAATTCAAACTTCAATTCGTGGATTTTGGACATGGCAACCATCGACGAATGCGCTTGTGCGTTATCGTGATGAAACAAAACTTTTTTCTTCGCCAAATGAGGTCGTTTAATTTGCACCTCGTGCTTCAAACGTTGCAATAACTCTGCGTAGTATTGACCAGTGATAGTCTTACCCTTTTCGAGGTAATCAATGTATATAATTCCTCTCGCATCCCAAAAAACAGTAGCCATAACCTTGTTTGCCGATAAAATTGTTTTTGCCTTCTTTGGGGTTGGTTCCCCTTTTCCAACCCACTGTTTTGACTGTTCTTTATTTTCAGGAGTGTAGTGGTGGACCCATGTCTCATCAACAGTTATGAATCGACGCAAAAATTCGTTTGGATTACGCCCATACAGCGCCAAATTGTCGGTAGAAATGGTTTTTCGAAGCAGTTTTTTGTCGAGCGTTAGCGAACGCGGCACCCACCTTGCACACAGCTTTTCCATGTTCAAATGGTTGTGCAAAATATTTCGCACACGCTCAGCTGACATCCTACAGGTCTCAGCTATCTCATGCACTTTCAACCTGCGGTCTTCCAACACTATTTTATGGATTTTTTCAATCATCTCTGAAGTTGTGACTTCAACGGGCCGTCCTGAGCGAGGCTCGTCAGAGGTGCTCACACGACCCATTTTAAATTCAGAAACCCACTGCTTAATAGTTGAATATGATGGGGCGGAGTCTCCTAGTGCTGAATCCATCTCTTCTTTTATTTGTTTTGGTGTAAAACCTTTCAAATGGAAGTATTTGATGACAGCACGTTTTTCCAATTTTTCCATTTTTACGAAAACAGCGGAAGCGTCTCGCGCAATGTGCTCTCAAACGGAAACTAACGTACCGATTGAGCTGAAACTGTACATACAAGCTCGGTAGGAATGGTACTGTAGGACGCCGCTCCAAAAGAAGACCTAGTGGCACCATCTCTTGGTCAGGCCGGAAACTTTTCACCCCACCCTCGTATTATCGAAGACCGTCGGGGGAAGGATTTGATGATACTTTGATTAAATTTTAGTGGTACTTGATTTCAGATAATTCCTAGCTGAGATACAGTGAACACCGCAAATCGTGTTTTTCCAAAGGCGTTCCTGGAAAAGCGTTGTCACCAGCTTGTTTGTGAATATTTTCGCGTACAAATTTTACGAAATGTTCTTGAAATGACACTTAACAATGTACAAAACGTTTCAATTAATTTACTCTATCCATATAGATGAACAAAATCGCAAAAAAGTGTTTTTTTTTTCACGCTGAAACCCCTACCCTTCCCTTAAATAAAACTTTGTTTTTTTTTTATATATACATTTTTCCGTTCGCCTTTGAGGAGGCACACGGTCGTCAAAGAGCGATGGTAACTTTAGAGGCTCCGCAACGGTGACGAAAAGACGAAAAAACGGTACACTTACCGACAACACTGAAGAGCAACGCGCCGTTCTGCGGTCTCTTCGGGAACTTCGCGTCGTTCGCGTAATTTTCCAAAATCGCGTTAACCTGCGAGGCCAACTTGGGCTCCCGATAGACTTGCTTCTTGAGGCGAATTTTCGTCACTACACCCTCCGCGTCCAAATGTTTGTAAAGCGCGTCCTCGTAGCCGTAGGACGGCAGGAAAACGACGATTCCGCCGGGCACGATGTTACAGAGATTTTGCAGAGTGCGACCGACCTCGCTCAGCTGAGGGAGAACAAAAAATGGTAATTCGTTGAATTCGAACGGCAACGATGTCAAAATCGTTAAGTGCCGCGCGAAATTTCCATCGTTCGATTTACCAACTGAGGATTCTGCCGATTTTGATAGTTGAATTCGAGGCTGAGACCACTGGGTCCACGCGTCACGATTCTCGTGAGGATATTTTCCTTCGGTATTACGTGGTCGCAGGAGAAGGTGACGATCCTCTCGGCCGCTGCGCCGGCGCTCACGAACAGCTGATCGACGAATTCGGAGATCGGTTCCATCGTTCCACCCGCCAGTACAATCGATCGCGCCTCCGTCACTGTTCGCGATCGAACGGAACAATTTTGGTTTATGAGGGAGAAACTTTTAGACGAAAAAAAAAATGGCGGATTATCATGATTTTTGTCAAAGGAAAGATCCATTCACCATTTTTGAGATATGGGGTATGTTTTATTACTACTTTTAGCTGTTACATGGTATTTTTTTTGTATTAATCTTTCAAAATGGCATTTTCAAAATTGGCGTGATGTATAGCTAAAAAATCAATCGACCAATGCCGATGAAATTTTGTGTCTTTCTAACCTTATTGCCTAAAACATGACCCAAAATGTTTTTGACATTTTTTAAAAATAATTCGTCTTATTGCAAAAAATGTAGCGTTTTTTTTCGGAAAATTCAATCTTTTTGTTTCAAAGCGTACCATTTGATTGATTTTCAACATTTTTCATTTTTTCCTGGTTCATATTCTGCGTATGAGTATTGATGAAAGAAAAATCTTCGTCGGTTTTTGTCAGATTAATGCCGCCGACGCTACGTGGGACGCCGTCTGGCAATATCCGCCGCAACCCGTTTAGAAGACTGTGCCATAGAACCGCCATTTTTTGAAGATACATTAAAAAATACCATGTAACAGCCAAAAGTAGTAATCAAACGTACTGTGAGTCGTAAAAATGGTCAAGAAAACGTTTCCTAAAAAAAATCATGACAATCAAAATTTTTTTTCTCGCCTGAAAGTATCTCCCCTCTCAAGCGAGACCTCGTTAAGGTAATCCTATCGCTTCACACTACAATTCATATTTTTAACGTATGCAAAAAAAAATTTGTAATTACTAAACTTTTCCGTGTGTAAACTGTTGAATGGTCACATTTAATTAGAAAAATGAAAAAATAGTTATTCCAACGATTCGCGCAGTATATCTAGGTTTGATATTTGGCAACATTGGTTATATCTCCGTTTCTTTTTACTCAACCAGGCGAGTTTGATCTCCATGCTTTTCAACGTCGATCTGTCAAAACGATGTCAGGTGCGGGAAATATAGAGCATTGTATTCGGGCCACGATTGGTAGGATGGGGATCGGAAACGCGAACGATCAATATTCAGAAGGACCGAAATTTCGAATTCAGTAATGACGAACGTTCCAATGTAGGTAGATTAATCTTACGATAGTCTGTAAAATGGTTAATCGAAATTGTGAATACAAAAATCTCGAAGTTGATTTATAGCGAAAACAAATATCAGATTTAACAAGATAATGAGATATAATATCGAATCGCCTGTATATATACACCAAATAATTCGAGACGTCAAATCCTCGAATTGTAAATATTACGACAGTTTACAATTTCGAATTCATTAAAGCGAAGGACCGAAAAGTCGATCAGTTAAAATAGCGATGGGCCAAAATGGCGAACGGTCCGGATAGCAAGAACTTGGGATCGAGCAATACTACTTGCGCTTCAGAATGAAGGTGCTAGATGGCGTTAGTGGTCAGTCGGGTCAGGCAACCATGCCATGTTCGCCATTTAGGTATTCGCCATTTCGGAATATCGATCATTTGCGTTTCTAAGATCTTCACATTCGAAGTTTTTAGTCTCGATATATGGCTTTTTGCTATAGACGGTATTACGAATATTAGCTACTCACTTTTTTCTATATCGGAGATATGAATGTTGTAGATTGTTCGAATCTGCATTTGTATGACTCAAACTGCAGACTATCTGAATATATGTTCTCGAATACATGAGCTCTCGAATAAATAATCCATTGGTGTAATAGTTATTCGATTTCGTCATCGGTCAAAGGATACAATTTCGAATAATTTAACCTTCGTTATTTTGAGAGTTCATAATTCTGTCGTTTCGGAATCTTTGTCATTCTATTGGGTTGGTACAAAAATCTTGCAACGCTTTTTTTTCAATTAAAATATTTTTCCTAATAATGAAGTTCGAGAACATTCGAGAATAGGAAATACAAGAATGGTCTAGAACCTTCCATGCCGCAGGATATATAAGCGAGTCAGATGTTCCGCGGAGTCAGTATGAGCAAAGATGGATCAACGTGCACTTCGAGCAATCGCATATTACGAATTCTTGCAAGGGCATTCTGTAAGAGCTGCAGCCCGTAATATGTGCAGTGCGTTCAAGGCTAATGTAGTTAATTATTCAACGGTCTCCCGATGGTATCAGCGTTTTCATTCTGGCGATACATCTTTTGAAGACAAACCTAGGTCCGGCAGGGAATCGATTGTGGACGATGAAGAACTGCGAGCACTTATAAAGGCAAAGCCTAATATGTCGTCACGAGAATTAGCCAACAAACTCAACTGCAGTCATCCTACTATCCTTCGACATTTACAAGAGATGGGATATAGGAAAGTTTATTCGTCTTGGATACCGCACAATCTCAGCGAATCAAACAAAGCAACACGCATGTCCATCTGTCTTTCACTCCTGCATCGTCCGCAAAGAAAGGATTTTCTTCAAGAAATAGTCACTGGGGATGGCAGCTGGGTGTTGTATGTTAATCACACACGCAAGCGTCAGTGGCTATCGAAAGGGGAAAAACCAGAACCGACCCCTAAACAGCCCCGTGAAATGAAGAAAGTTTTACTCTGTTGTTGGTGGGATTCTGAGGGCATGCTCTATTACGAATTTCTGCCAACCAACACCACAATACAGGCAGAGATTTATTCTGCACAACTGCAAAAGGTGGCTAAAATTATGAAACAGAAAAGGCGTAACGTCTTCACGTTCGGCTTCTCCATGACAATGCTCGACCCCACGTCGCTAAGATGACACAAGAAACTATTTCGCAGCTAGGATGGGAAGTTCTACCACACCCACCGTATTCACCAGACTTAGCACCTACCGACTATGACCTGCTTCGAGCTTTGAAGAACTATTTACGGGATAAAAAATTTGATGATCTGTCAGATCTCAAAAATACATTGGACGACTTTCTTAATTCACGATCAAAAGAATTCTGGTCTGCGGGCGTGCAAAGTCTACCAGAGCGTTGGGCAAGAGTTGTAGATGCGGAGGGAGCCTACATTACTGAATAATCGTTTATTGTTAAAATACAATATTTTTCTTTTTTTACTCGTGTTGTGTGTTGCAAGATTTTTGTACCAACCCAATATATTTGGTCATTCGACATTTCGACTCTCACCCGATTGCTAAAAAGCGTGTAAAATTTGTGTCGGCGAAATATGTCGTTTAAAAATGAAATATTTGTAAAAATTCGAATGAGTGAGATGAGGTTAGGACTACAGTCAGCTGTTGCCTTGCTGTCACGTCTCTTTATCGTAGCAAGTGGTAATAAATCCAATACCGGAAGTTCAAATTAAACTTGATATTACGTGAAAATTAGGTCAATAGGCGTATTTTTTCTAAGAGCATTGGATTACAACAAGTGTTAAGTATGTGAATCGGATTATTTTTAAGAATCTGACGGATTCCCACTATTATATACACTTTTGTAGCGACCGAAAATTGGATTTTTGCATGTCGTCTCGGAATTCCTTCACAAAAATACGCAATTTTTTTTCTCCGTAATTAGGTCGATAAGCGACCCTGAAATTTTACAGAGACGATTATTAAAATATTTAGTGAAGCTAAAAAATGAAAATCCTGGATTGAAGCCTGACGGTAGGATTACCTTAATCGGGAGAAAAAAAAAACGTGAATCGTGCAAACCGATATCTCGAAAGTGTGCGGCAGGATTCATGAGTAAAAATTTGAGAGATCCTTGACCGATCGTTGCCCCGGGCAGAACGAAGATCCGCCCATCGGTGTTGCTGCTCTTCAGGCACTCGAGAAAACTGACGATCTGCATCAGCGGATTGTTCGACGTGTCCTCGTCGACGACATGCTTCCGTTCCTCCACTGATGGCGCGGGAACGTTCGCTTCGTCCTGGTTGCCCCGAAGAACGTCGAGGAACGCGGACACGCCGGTCTTCGTCACACTCACCGGACGAATTTTCAAATCGTCGCTGTACCTTTCCGCGTAACCTTCCAGCTTGTGCACAAGCTTGGAACTCTTCACGAACTCGAGTAACTCGAACACGTTAACCGTGTCGATTTCCGCCGCGACTTCGAAATCGACGATCTCGTAGATCTTCGTCTCCGCCGTCGCGGGCGATTTGTCCGTAGCCCGAGATCTTGACGTTCCACCGAGCACTTTCATGAGCTTCTTCAAGCAGAATGTCAATCGGCTGAGGTGCAAAACGTTCTTGGCTGAGAAGAGAGACTCGAATCTGAAACGTGACATTAGTTTTCTATATTCTTGTAAATAAAAAGCATTTTAACTTTCAGAATTGAATTGTAGTGTCTGTTTATTATTGGGTTGAACGATAATAATGAGGAATATATATATATATATATATATATATATATATATATATATATATATATATATATAGGGTATCCCGTAAATACCACATAATTAAGGGGTAACACCACTGTAAACGTCTAGAAGCAAGCGTTTTTTTTCAGTGGATGGACAAGTCATAGGACAATAATATTCAAGGATGTTATCAGTCGTGTCTTCAAGTGAACAAAAAAAATTATATTAAAAAATTATACGGCACGCAGAATAACTGACGTAAATTTGAATAAAGAATTTTTGTTTTTATTCTATTGATTTACATCAGTATATCTAGAGAAATACGTAGGGGATTTTGAAAATATTAATTTTTGTGTAATTGGCAAGCATTCTCAATTTCCGACAGAAAAAAAGGACAATCATTTGTTAATAAATAATGGTATAATTAACTCGTGGAGAATTTCGTACGTATTTGGAGTGGAAAAGAATAGAAATTGTTGGAGATATTCTGCGTGCGTTTTAGAAAAATTGTTTCGAGAAAAACGGTCGACGCCTTGCACAGGGGCCAGCCAATGCCACCGCAGACCCACAGGGGCCTTTTTTTACAGGTACGAAACTTTTTTCCCCTTATTATAGATGGTTTGAAGCATCTCTCAAAGCGGGATATACATTGACAGGAAAAAAATTAGCAATATTAAGGGATTTATTTTTTAAAGTAAGAAATAATTATTCTACTATTATCAAACTTCAGATATACTTTAATAGTATATGTAAGTATACAAAACAATTTTTTTAAATTAATTCATCATCAAAAGGACGGAGCTATGGCAGAGTGTTACAGCAAGGTCGCCGCGGGAGTTGCGAATCGGCGTGCAGTCTAGCTTCCCGTAGACTTTGATTTGCAAAAAAGTTCAAATATGTTTTCAGTTAGAACATGTATAGTTTCTATGTCACGATAATTAAGATAAAGAAAATGCAAATTTGGGAAAATCGCACGCATTTACAAAAAAATCAACATTTCTGTAAAATGTGGATGAAAACAAGTAGTTTTTTTTTTCAATTTAAAAAAAAAAAATCCCGTCAAGTAGATACCTTCTACTCGACGAGAATTGTTTTTGAAAAATTGGAAAAAAAAACTACTTTTTTCATCCACATTTTATAGAAATGTTGCGTGAAATGTTGATTTTTTTTTTTGTAAATGCGTGTAATTTTCTCAAATTTGCATTTTCTTTATCTTAATTATCATTATAAATTATTTATCTTTATCAATATTATCAATATTTCCACCAAGTTTCAACTCAATCGGCCCAATAGTTTTTGAGTAATCCTGCACGCCAATTTCGATAATGCAGTTTTGAGAAAAACGCGTTTGAAGTTCACGCCCGCTCCGAATCCGAGCGATGAGGCACAGCGTTGACGGGCTGTAACGTTTGAAGTTTTTCGAATTTCGCTCTGAAACTTTTGGAAAATATTCTACATATATAGTTCTATCGTTGGAAGAAAAAAAAAGAAATCGATTTATTGATCGTTGTGAATGTATATCCCGCCTTACGCCAATTTTTAATAATTACGTGAAAAAGACGACTTTTTTCATAGATTTTGTATGATTGAGATTCAATTCGTCGCCGCGTTGTTAAAAAAAAATACTTCAAATGTCGATGATCGTGAAAGACTCGTATTTGTTGTTAACTTAAATAACCCGTTTGGTTTTTAGGTTTCAGATATACCGTTTAAGCTGAGGAGTGTCCATAGCCAAACGTCGACAAAAAATTTTCATTTGCCGCCGGCCATATTTTTGTTGTATTTTTTTATTTTCTGGTGATTTTTTAAGGGGGAGGCCAGCTTTAGAGGCTTCAAAAAATCGATTTTTTCGAGGATTTTTTTGGGAAGGAAAGAAATATTCGATTGAAACGAAACTTTCAGGTTTTATTGTTATATATTTCAACAGTCTTCTCAAATTTTTTCATTAAAATATATGTCATATTATGCCTGGTACAAGCATTTCGCCGAGGCGCCTCGAGTGTGCATGTGTCGTGCGGCGGGAAAGATGCAGGTCGCAATTTCCATCTGAAACAAAAAACCCAAAAAGTTTTTTTATTTTCAATAGTATAGCTTCTAGTTAAATCAAGAAAATTCAATAAAAAGTGAGATATTCAACAATTTTTCACAAATTAAAAAAAAATTCACTTTAGATTGTTTAAAAAGTGGGTTAATCGTAACTTTCTTAAGGTTTTTTAGGTTCAACTAGAAGCTATACTATGGAGAATAAAAACATTTTTGGGTTTTTTGTTTCAGATGGAAATTGCGACCTGCATCTTTCCCGCCGCACGACACATGCACACTCGAGGCGCCTCGGCGAAATGCTTGTACCAGGCATAATATGACATATATTTTAATGAAAAAATTTGAGAAGACTGTTGAAATATATAACAATAAAACCTGAAAGTTTCGTTTCGATCGAATATTTCTTTCCTTCCCAAAAAAATCCTCGAAAAAAACGATTTTTTGAAGCCTCTAAAGCAGGCTTCCCCCTTAAAGGCTCTCAATGTGTATCTTTGTGTTTGAAAAAATGCGTATCTTTTTCACCAACTGTTTCCCAGAAAAAAAACCGGAAGTTTGCCATTTTTCGGGCCTCTAGGGAGATGTATTCCCTTAAGGGAGTGCTGGATTGGATCATGACCTACTGGAGTATCAACATGTTCTCAAAGTAAAAAGCCCACCGTCTTTTGGACTTTTTTTACATTTCGTAAAATTTCTTTCGTGATTTTTTTCGTGAGTTCTCTACAAATGGGCTTTTTTGTAATAGTTTTTGGTGTCGAAATGGTTTTTAATAGATACTTACGAAATAGTTTGAATAAACTTTTTCGTCTAAAATTAATATTTATAAGTGTTTTCGAATGCCTAACTTCTACACTAACTTTTTACACTCATTTTGAAATAATTAATAAGAACTCGATCACTAGTTTAACTTTTTAATATTATATATATATATATAAATGTGTGTGTGTGTGTGTGTGTGTGTGTGTGTGTGTGTGTGTGTGTGTGTGTGTGTGTGTGTGTATAATATAGACATTGTCGTTATTATTTGACACCCACAGACAATAAAATCGATAAATATTTAGTACAGAAATTTAATAACGTGAGAAAATTGACCAACAAGAACGTAATAATAATGGAAAGCTGAATCTAATTTAAGAAAATATGGAAGTATTCCGTTAAATAAGACATCCATCCAAAAATAATAATAATATTATCGTTATCGTGATCGCCAGCGGCTCGAACCTTTTTTGATACTGGCTAAGTTGACTGTAGCAGTGAAGGATATTGCGGCCTGTAACGTTGGCGCTGTGCATTCGTTCTATAGCCTCGAGAAGATTGTGAGCCTCGTCGATGATGAGCACGTTTCCTCGCAGATCGATGCCCGAGCTGATCCGCGTGTTTTTGTGCAATATTGTGTTGTAAGGGACGAGAACGACTTGACCGTCGGGCAGTGATTTTCTCGACGCGTAATAGGCGCAAGTCTCGTGTTCCATTCCCTTCTTGGCGACGTCCTCGACATCCTGGACTTTGGTGACGATCTCGGCAATCATCAGAGACTGATCGCCCGGCATGAAGGGACAACTCGTCGAGGTCTTGGACCTCTTGACATCCTTTTTCTCCCTCGGCTTGGTCTTTTTCTTCTTCTGCAGCTGCAGACAACGCTCGTTCATGAGATTAACGTGCCGCAGCCTCTTTACATCACGGTTGATGCAGTAATTTTGCCTGGAGACATGAAATCGGAATTAGCAATATTTTTTTTTTACAACTAGCCTAAACATTTGGCGAGTGCAAAATCCTGGGATCGATTTTATTCGCTTTTGGGAAATAAAAAAAAAGATCCGTGGATTTTTGCAGTTTTTGAATTATACTTCGGGCACGCAATTTTTTTTTACTCACTATAAGTTTGGAATTTAAAAAACACGATTTTTCTGTCGCGTTTTTTATAGTCTTGGGTCTTTACTTTAAGGGGTTAGACTACTCCGAAAATGGTGAAAACTGTTAGCAACTCAAATTGAAGGGGAAGGTTCAACCTATGGTGCAGAAATCGCAGATTGAAGGTACACTTATGTTTAGAACGATAGAACTGCTAGTAAAACTTTAAGGGGTCTTCTCACTTTAGACGCTAAAAGAAAGGCTATTTTCATGAATTTTTTTGATGAGTTTATATTATAGATAACGATATAAAAGTCGTTACACTTAATAAATACATTTTCGAATTGCATTTAAAAAATTTTCTTATATTTAAGTCACTATTTATAGAAGAA
Organism: Ophion obscuratus; assembly: GCA_964007375.1. NCBI lineage: Eukaryota > Metazoa > Arthropoda > Insecta > Hymenoptera > Ichneumonidae > Ophion > Ophion obscuratus. The sequence goes on along the minus strand of OZ023319.1, from coordinate 20,899,271 downwards.
GATGTTAGTTTAAAAATGTCCTAAAAAAACTGTAGGTCTGCGCTGTTGATGAAATCTCGGAGATAATCATCCGAAACAAAAAAATCAAACGGTTTTAGATTGAGTATGTTAATGGCTATACCGCACATGATACGATTTTTTATATATGCAAAAACAACAAAATGGCGGACATTTTTCGAAAAAAGTAATAAAAAAACGTGTTTTTTCACCGTTTTTAACAAAAAAAACGTAACTATCAAAAACGTTTTAACCCTTGATATGCGCTATAGCTATAGTTGTAAAGAATATGATGTAAAAATGTCTTAAGGATCGGTTTAGTAGTTTCGAAAATGTTCCCAATAAGCTGTCGAAAAACGTTGTTTTGAGAAAAACGCGTTTAAAGTTTGTTTGGGTTACATAAATACATCAAGAAACATTTTTTAATGTATTGCGAAAGTGTATTTATTAAGTGTAACAACTTTTATATCAATATCTATAATACAAACCTATAAAAAAAAATCATAAAAAGAGCCTCTTTTTAGCGTCTAAAGCGACATCTAATAAATGGATTGACTTGAAATTTGGTACACTTATTCAGTGTGATAGTAGTTTAGTCTTGACCGACGTTTTTCCTCCTACCAATATTTTTCCATTAGTTATTGATAATAATGATGTGATCATTCCTCGAAAAATCGAAAAAAAAATAAACTCGACCTTTTTTGTCCCCCAAGCCTATCGGGTAAGTCGTGTTCAATTCTTTAGGAATTAACAGTACCAAATGTCATGTGTTATAGTTAATCTCCCCGGATCCACCACCAATTTGCTGTGAATTATTTTCTTTACTTTCTGCTACAATTTATCTTCTGGTAAAGCGCTGCAGTTTCGAAAATGCGACGTTACTCAATAACTGTGTCTACAAATAAAATATCTCGTCGAAGAGAAATTATATTTGCAATGAATTTGAGACCTTAGAGATTGAAAAAAAAAAAATCGAAATTGTGTACTGACGATCACGGCTGTTCAGAAAATCTCCAAGTGCCTGAACTCTCGGTAACTTTGACAATCTCAAGTTGAATGCTCATCGGAGCTCGATTACCTGGAAGCTATCGGTACCAGGGAAACTTCTTGGGAGTACGGGGTCCTGCGCAATTCCCCGACGAATTGCGACAACTGCGAGTGAGTCCTGGAGCAGAAGAAAATTTGCGTGTATTTGGCTGGCTCGTTATCGCCGTCCTCGTCATCCGAGCCGTCAGAATCGAGATGCAGTTCCTCCAGCAGCAAGTCGTCATCCGCGTCGTCTCTCCCAGCTGCATCCTCGTTAGGAATGGCCTCCACGGTCGCTTCCTTGGTCCTTTTTGCCTGGAATCTCTTCTCAGTGACGGCGTCGTCATCTTTTCGCTTAAATCTCTCACGATGTTTTTTTCTTCTCTCCGCTCGTCTCTCGATCGCTTCGAGCTTGGCCTGCAGAGCTCTCCTGGCAGTGTTCAATTCGATCCGTTCCGTTTGTTCTGCGAACCAGTCGTCCGCGTTCTCCTTCTCTACAAGCCGGATCCGGCTATCCAAATTGGCGATCTCATCGATCAGGTTCTTCTCGAGCGAGGCCTCTCTGTCCGTCAGCCATTTGAGGGCGCCGCAAATGATGGACAGCGACTTTCCCGTCCCGGTTGGACTCTCGAATATTCCCAAGTTGCCGCTCTCCAGGCAGGACCACAACTCTCTCATGAAGTTCTCCTGAATCTCATAGGGGGTGAACGGAAAGGGAAATGTCGCAGGTGTCTCCATGACGCGATCTTTTCGTTCGCTAGACGACGGGCCTTAAATCAATTCGCAAAGTATCTGCAACGGGGAAATAAATGAATTTCGATCACGTAATGATAAATGTTGATTCAGGATTCGGGAAAATGTGAAATGGTATTGAGGATTTGTAAATTTAAAAAAACGCGTCTGTCTTTTAACGTTCTAGGGAGTTTGAACAATTTTTATTGTCATCTTGTGGTTTTCATTTGCGAACAATGAAACTGTCAATTAACCTTGGCAAACCAGGCGCGGTAAATCAAAGTTTTTCGTCGTGTTGTCTCGACTGGCGTTTTGTGTTTATTTCGAAGTGTCGCTGCCGGTCGCGCGGGAATCCGCGACGGTCCGGGAACATCGCGACCTCGAGTGCTGAAGTCACGAAAGTATATCGAGGTTGAATGTTTCTCGAATTTGCCGACACGCGGCGCTGCGATCTCAGCCCGGATGCCTTCTTTGGTCAACATAACCTCGAAATCGAGAGATACCTATTACAAAGGGGGCGCACACAAATTACGTACGCAAAATTTCCCAATTTTTGACCCCCCTCCGCCGCCGCGTAACGGGTGCTTGTCGTCAATAATTGCGATTTTTTTCATAGACATAATGAAAGGATCGGGTTTATACTTTTTTTCATAGACATAATGAAAGGATCGGGTTTATACTTATTTTATGAAGTATATATCCGTCTAGTTTTATACCAATTTGTATGACAAAATCTTTAAAATTAACCGAGATATATGCCTTGATTCGACGACGAAAAAATTTCTCTTCATTGTCCCATCGATATCTTTATGAAAAGTTATCTGTAAATTAAAAGTCAACAATTTATCGATATCTACACAAATGTAGCTATCGTTATGCGTAGCCGTTTTTTCTTTTGGTTTTTTTGTACAAAATGGCCAGAGTTTGGACATTTTTTCCATTTTCAAGGCCCTTTTTCTGTATTTAAACAGTCTTTAAAAATAATAATTATCAAATGTTAAAAACGCGGATATGTACAACCTTAGTCACTGCGAATACAAAAATGTTTTTAAAAAAATTGAAAATGGGTTGATAAGTTTTTATGTATTCGCTCGGACAAGGTCGAAAAAACTAGTTTCGAGAAAAATGCGTTCAAAGTTTTCGTTCCGTGTTTCTTGATATAAAGTTATGTTTTTTCTAGAATATTGATACTTACATTAGAGTATCTAGTCGCGGGCGATATGACGGTTCTTCATCTTCATGATAGTTCACAAGATAATAAGAGACTGTACTTTATCTATTGTAAATGATGCCACACCTGTGGGGTCTGAAGGCACTAACCCGTCGTGCTACCTGTTCTCACTAAAGTTACTATAACTCTGTCAATTTTCGGACTTGTGAATAAAAATGTTGCCAACATATTTTTCAATAAATGTACTTTCAAGAATTATATATTTTTTAAATGGCCTTCAAATTTAGCTTGGGGGATGTGGGAAAGCTACTGTGCAAGTTCTTGCCCATGACTTCCTCCTTAACTGACATTGCGTATAGAAAGCTGTGAGCTGTCCACGGTAAAATTGCACGCGAGGTTTAAGTTAAAAACTTGAACATGCAGAAATATTGCTATTTCTGGCAGTTTTAAAATCGTGACCTAACGCAAACCTTGGACGCCCCCCCCCCCCCCCCAATTGGGTTACGTAATTTGCGTATGGCCCCAAACATGCGAGCAAATGACTACCGGATCATATGACCGGCAATATAAGCACTTCAGAATCAAAAAATGCTCTCTTAAAACTACACAAGGTCATATGAAGGTTACATTACCGGTCATATAACCGACCATGTAACAGGTTATATTACCGATCATATAACCGGTTATATTACCGACCATTGAACAATTTATATGACCGACTTTGAGATTATATTACTGGTCATATAACAGGTTATATGAGCGTCATATAACTTGACGGACGGTGACTTACCGGGCCAAATGACCGCTGAATTCAAGTCATATGACCAACAATATAAACGATTCAATACGCTGCAAAATCAAAATTCAAACAGACAATGGTCCCTTCAGGAGTTTTATGACAATCATTGGTTTTTACACATACATTTTGGATCAATGCTCATTTCTCATTGATAATTTCGAGTCTCAACGAGTTGTTCTTTTCAGGAATGTTCTCGACAGGAGAGGTTGTTGCATCGGGTAAAATCAAAAAGTCCTCGCTGAAATAATAATCTGCATATATTCTTTGCTATAAAATAACATACACAGCTATTGTTTTCTTCTTCTTCTTCATCTTAAATAGTTCATACGTTTACGAGGGATGTGTTGCTTACGCTGCTTCAATCTCATTCTTCTTTCTTTTTCTCTTTGCTTTGATTAATCCTAATCGGTAAGGTCAATACGCATATTCTCTCTCGTTCTCCGTCATAAAAAAATCATTAAACATTTTCGCAAACTCGGCAAACTCAAATAAGTGGTACACGCATATTCTCTCGAGACATTCGTTCGCGTCTCACTCATTGACATTTCGCGACGAATTACAATAGTGTCAAAGTTAGCGTCGTTGGAAGGGAACGAAAATGTTTTTTACATCATTATTTTTAATATTCAGTTTCTTGTTCGTGAAAAAATTGTAATTTCATTCGAACGATGCTGACTTCGACGTCGCGACGTATTTAGGGTGGGTCGAGCGTTCCGCGGACTTGATACCGATTTTTTCAGACGCATATACGTCCCGTGAAACTTCAACTTCGAAGTTTCGATAAGTTGCCGAACGGCATTTTCGAGCGAAAAAAAAAGTTATTCAAACAGTCAATAAAAATCGTCAATGCGCTTATTGACAATAAAATACCAGCTAACTTTGCGATTCTTCACAAAAAAACTGCATTAAATTGTCTACATTTTCATTTTTTTCTCTCGAAAATGAGTCAGCGAGGGTAAACTTCGAGGTTGAACTTTGACCGGAAGTATTGTTAAAAATCGGAATTCTTCAACAGCGATCGGGGAGGCGATCATCGCCTTAAGGTAACTTCCCAGAGTTCAATTTTTGCAAATATATCGTCGGTGTACGAACCAAACATTTTGCGACCTCGTTTATTTCGCGTGTTACTCTTCCGGAGAGATCTCGAAACGTATATTTGTCTCTCCGCGTTATTTGTTCGCGCACGCGCGATATGCCTTGCAAAAGTGAAGAATATTCTTCCGATAGACGTTTCGCGATTCGCGCATTTTTAGGCAGTGTTTTGTGTGTACGCGTCCTTCATTGTTCGAGTTTGCTCGGCGACACGCACATTTAGCAACATTTAAACAAACCCATCCCATTCTCACTGCCGCAAATATTTCCTCGCTCGCGCGCATGCGCAAAAGTCAATGTCATTATCTATTAAATATCCATATATATATTTGTAGTACCAAAAAATAAGTGGTCAAAGTATTTTACGTATTCTTATCTTAATCTATTACTGTGAGAAACAGTTTTTCTTTCCTGTTGTTGTTGTTGTTGTCTGAATTACTAATCCTCGCTCGAGCTCCGCCCGCGCACAAATAAGCAAACCCGAGTGTTTCGAGTTGGCGGGAAACATTTTCCTCTTCGCGTCCGCGTGTAAGAGGCGCCGAAAAGAAGAACAAAAGAAAATAATAGAAACAAAACCATAGCGTATAAATAATAGCGTACTTGCGATTGAGGCGAAGAGTAGATGTTTCTTCTTGCGATTAGATCTTTTCGTATTTGTGTTATTTCCGGTGTGGAATTTCGAAGCTAAACGAAAATATTTAGCAATCAAAAGATCCATTTTTATTTCGTTTTGACTTCTTTTGTTTGTCGGAAGTTCGAAGGCGCGAGTGGATATTAACTTTTGGCCATTTCCCCGGCTTCCTGTTCCATGGGTTCGTCCTGTTGAAAAGCGGGCAGGGACTCTTCGCCGTCGACTTCCATTGACTCGGCGGGTTCGATTTTGTTCTCCAGCGTCGTTTCCTCGCTGCACCGAACGTCCGTGATGTCTTCGCGTTTCTCGCGTACGGTGACGACTTCCTCTTGTACGTTAGCTTCCGTGTCGGTTTCCGGAACGACGTTCACCGGCGTTTCGACTTCGCTTCGAGTTTCCACCGTGACTTCCGGCTCTTTGGGTACTTCCGGTATTTCCTCTATAACAGTCGTGACGTCGGGACTTCTCGTGGACGGCTCGAGTTCTTTGGGTTCCTCGACGATGGGAATGGGATCGGGAATGATAGATTTGTCGTTGAGTCTCGTGTCGTCATCCATAGCTTCCTCTATCGTGACGCCGCTCGCTTGTTCCTGTTGCGCAGCGGTCTCGCCGACCGACCGCGTTTCCGGTTCGTCGGAACTCGGCTCCTCGACGATGGGCCTTGGATCCTCTTGCGTCGCGCTCGAACTTCCGGTATCTTCCAACGTTTCGGCAACGACTTCCTTCTTCGTTGTTTCGGCCACTTCCGGTTCGTCGACTTTCGGCTGAATCTCAGGCTGTGGCTCCTCGCTCGTCGTCATTTCCGCTGTGCTCTCGGTGGCCTTGGGGCTCGGTGGGGCCTCCGCCGGCAGGATCTCCGGATCCTCGGTTTTCTCAGTAACCAATTCCTTCTTGGGCGTGTCATCTTCCTCCGCCGTGCACTCGACGGTCTCCGTATCCTCCGTCGGTCTGTCGATGCGGGCTCTCTTCTCGGGTAGACCGTCGAGCGGAGAAACGTCGGGGTTGCGACACTGAAAGGAAGTTTTCTCCGCGCCAGACCTGGTCTCCTTGCTCTTGACGGCATCGTCCGACGACTCGGACGCGCCCTCGTCCGCCTCCACCCTGCTCTTGTCCGTTTTGACCTCCTCGCGCGTCTCCTCTTCCTTCCTCGCAAAGTCTTTCGTCCTGAAGGTCGTCTGGAGTTTCCGGCTGCCCGGGGACTCGGAAGCGTCCGCCTCGGAGTCCAGGGCAGGCTGGGAGTTGGTGTCCTCGTTTATAACGGCGACTTCCGGAGGTGAAACGGCCACGGTTGTCGCGACTTCGGGCGCTTCCACCCTGGCGGAGTCGGAATCGTCGGCTCGTGGGACTGCTTCCTCGCTCTTGGCGCGGATCTGAGAAGTTTCCTCGTTAATATTAGCTAGCTGCTTACCGTCGGCGGGTACGACGGTCTCGGCGCAATCCTTCGCCCACGTCTCCATCTCTACCTCGTGCGGCGGCTGCGCGGGCGACTCCTCGTCCAGCGTTCCGTTTACCATTCCCTCGGCGCCGTTCTCGCTCCTCCTCGCCGCCGGACCGGGCTCCACCGTCGACACCACCAGGATGTTCTTCTCGATCGCTCGCATGAACTTGTCGACGCGATTGTACTCCTTGCGCGGCGCGGTCAGGAGCTCGCATATTCTCTGGACGGTGAAGGGCGCGTTGGCGAAGGACTCGAGCAGCTCGAGCAGGTTGCACTTCATGAAGTCGTAGTTGAACTGCTCGACGTTGGGGCACGGCGCGAGCTCTAGGCTCGGGCAACTCTCGTAGAAGTCGGTCATGACGCGAGTGAGCTTTTCACGGAAGAGCGGCTTGACGAGTGACCATTGGTAGACGGGGTCGCCGGTTTTCGCCACCCAGGAGAGATACTCCTCCAGCTCGCGGGGTATCTCCGAGGGACGCATTTTTTGAAATTCGTCCAGTGCCTGGAGCACCTCCTCGGGATTTTCCATTTTTTATATCGCGCCTTACCTCTCTCTCACAACTTTCGTCCGAGCTATTCACGTCGTGTGAACGGAGATAAATAGAGAGAGGGATCGCGTGGTGGCTAGCTCTCGGAAAGTTCTTGCGTGTTTTTTGTGGCACCTGCCCCTCCCCCCCGCCGCACCGAGCAACCCACTGGTCTCACTCGCGCCGGATCCAAATTACCGCATTGTTTTTTAAACTTCGAGATGGCTCTCAAGTATCGCGCGAATTTCCGTCGGCTTTGCGAGGGACGATAAACGAGAGCGAAGAAACACACAGCGTGTTCTACGGCGACGGGGGAGAGCGCAATTTGCGGCGCGCGACGGACGGCTGTGATCTGAAATGATGAAAACACGCACGAAGAGCGGTGTACGCGCGTGCCGCATATACCGCGGAAAATTCGCGACGCGCAGCGCCCCCGACGAAACACTTGCGGACGGAGCGCGAAACTAAGAATCAATGTGGCGCTAGGCGCGGCGAGCGTGACAACGCGACGATCCCTCGTTTGAATTGCTTGGGTACTTTCATTTTTTTGCGTGATAAAAACTTCGTAGAATTTTCATCGGGTGAATCGCATACCTTGTTTCTTTTAAAACGTCGGTGTGGACACGTTACTTTGGTATTTTAATTAAGGGGTTAGGTCACAGTAACGGGTATAAAAACATGTGCGAATTTAACTATTTTTTTTTCGTATCCAAAAGTGATTCACTCATAAAATTAATTACACATCTATTTAGTATGAATATCAAGGTGGTAGAAAATATATATATATTTTTTCGATGTACAAAATGGCCGACTACTCGAAACTTCTTGAAACAACTTTTTTCCAATTGGCGTGATAAATGACATCAACAATTTTCACTCGATTTACTTCAAATTTCAAGCAGTGATAACGAAAATGTTCACTGAAAATTCATTTCTTAAGTTCAAATACCTACAACTTTTGAATAAAGCAATATTTTTTAAATTCCGTACGTACTTCTCTAGGTATTCTATTGTAGATTGACGAGAATTTTAGTTTTTTGTTCTAGGTAAAAAATTGTGGATGCTGAATGCCACGACGCGGAGCGCCTAAAAAAGATAACAAAAGAAAATATTAGTAGTCGGCCATTTTGTACATCGAAAAAAAAATTAATTTAATTAAAGAATAACTTTCATACGAAAAAAATGGTCAAGGTGCCAGTCCACTTTGAAAATTTCAACAAATCGATTTTTTTACTGTTTTCGAAAGTACATAGGTTCAGAAATATTGTGTCGAAATTTTATGAAAATCCGAGCTCGGAGTATTTTTTTTACCTGAACGTCAAGACTTCATTTCGTTAACCTGAGCGTATCGCGCGCTCGGCCGATCATAGTATAAACTTCAAACGCGTTTTTTTCGAAACAACTTTTTCAAAATCTAGCTCCATCGTATCTCTAAAACTAATAAACCGATTCTCTTGAAATTTGAATCACTTATTGTAAACATGATTCGCAACAAGATGACCCTCGATGGTTTGAAAATTTTGATTTTTACTCTTTTTTATGCGAAAAACGCGTTTTTTTTTACTTTTTTGTTTTTCATCTGCCATTTTTTTATTTTTTGATAAAACTTTATATCCGAGGGTTATTTTGTAGCTGGTGTCATACTGAATCTAATGGAATTTGATTTGTATGTTTTAGACAAGCCGTTGCCGACTTGTGATGGAGCTACCTAGCCCACCTATTTTTTAGGCGTTACGTTAAAGTATAGTTTTTGTACTTAGAAATGAATAAAAAATGATTAAATTTTTTTTAAATATATTTCAAGACTTTATTTATCAAGCCCAACAACTTTTATATTCATATCTTTTATAAAATCCTCCAAAAAAAATCGCGAAGACATCCTTTTTTCGTGTCTCCAAAGTGGACTGGCCCCTTAAATTCGCACATGATTTTATACCCGTTACTGTGGCCTAACGCCTCAAAGGTTGTGCGAGAGAGATACCGATTGCCAATTATAGGGTGAGACAATATTTGAAAAGGTGAATCTTGTCATTCGAAATTATGTTTCTGTGAAGATGGAACTGTAAACAAGTACATCAATACATACAGGGTGAATCAATAACTATTAGCACGTTGGATATCTTCGAAACTATAAGGTTCACAGAAATATTTGCTGAAATGAAATTGCACAGTACGAAATTGCACCATCCGATAGCGATAATAGTTTTTTTGCAGGTGGAGGTACTTCGGACATTTGAAGGTCAACTCCATTTTTTTAAATAGATCGGTATGTTTTTTTCTGTATCATGAAAGAGGAGCTTAACACGAGTCCAACGACCTACAACATAAGGTCATTGAACGTCATAGAAAGTACAGAAAGGCGATAATACTTACAGTTTCGGTAGTAAATGAAATTACTACGTTTAAGTAAGAACTTGCACAGTAACTTTCAGTAAGAACTGCACAGTAACGTTGTGCAAGAACTTGCACAGTAACTTTCCCACATCCCCCAAGCAAAATTTTTGTTTTTAAGTTAAATTTAAAGTAAATTTTTGTTTTAAATATAATTCTTGACAGTGCCCGTATTGAAAAATATGTTGGCAACATTTTTATTCACAAGTCCGAAAATTGACGTAGTTATAGTTACTTTAGTGAGAACAGGTAGCGCGACCGGTTAGTGCCCTCAGTCCCTACAAGTGTGGCATCATTTACAATAGATAAAGTACAGTCTCTTATTATTTTGTGAACTATTAAGAAGAAGAAGAACCGTCATATCGCCCGCGACTAGATACTTCAATGTAAGTATCAATATTCTAGAAAAAACATAACTTTATGTCAAGAAACACGGAACGAAAACTTTGAACGGATTTTTCTCGAAACTAGTTTTTTCGACATTCTCGGAGCGAATACTTAAAAACTCATCGACTGTTTAAAAAAATTTTTTTCAACATTTTTGTAATCGCAGTGACTAAGGTTGTACGTATCTGCGTTTTTAACATTTGATACTTACTATTTTGAAAGACTGCTTAGATACAGAAAAAGAGCCTTGAAAATGGAAAAAAAGGTCCAAACTGGCCATTTTGTAAAAAAAAAAAACCAAAATAAAAAACGGCTATGCATAACGATAGCTACATTTGTATAGATATCGATAAATTGTCGACTTTTAATTTACAGATAACCTTTCATAAAGATATCGATGGGACAATGGAGAGAATTTTTTTTCGTTGTCTAATCAAGGCATATATCTCGGTTAATTTTTAAGATTTTGTCATTCAAATTGGTATAAAACTAGACGGATATATACTTCATAAAATGAGTGTAAACCCGATCCTTTCATAGTTAGTTATGTCTATGAGAAAAAATCGCAATTATTGACGACAAAGCACCCGTTACGTAACGGAATGGGGAGGGGGAGGGTTCAGGCCAAGCGTTACGGTCCCGTTACGTGGGGGTTGGGGAGGGGGATCAAACATTGAGAAATTTTGCGTTACTCAATTTGTGTACGCCCCCTAAGGAGCATTCAACACAAGTCTACGCGAGCGAAGCCGCGTGCAGAAAGCTAGTCAGTAATAATTCGCATGGAAAGTCTTCAATGACTTTCCATTCGTATGATGGGCAACTATGTACACGACCGGCCAAAAGTTTCCGGACACTTCAGCTTATTGCAAAACTTTCGATCGCTTTGAATAATTGCAAAATTATATTACAATAATATAACTAATTATACAGAACTATATAATATCTTCCAAAAATAATAAACGATATAAACTATATTATTCTAAAATTATTCGGCAATAATCCAGTGATCGAAAGTTTTGCCCTAATCCGAAGTCTTCGTAAACTTTTGGCCGGTAGTGTATGTTAGGTGGTTGCACATGAAGCTGCCCATTTTCGAGTGAAAGAAAAGATAATTATTCGGTAGGAAATCGACGAACTGGTTTATTCAAAGTATAGCCCATCGCAAGAGACAAGCTTGGCCCATCTTTCGGCCACCAATGGGATTCCACGCAGGAATAATTCGGCTTCTTTAGAAACAATTGAAGCATCGAGCCATTTTTTACTTCTCCGTACGAGGTGAAATGCCGGGCCGTAATCGCTGGCTGCATCGACCGGAAATGGTAATCGGAAGGAGCGATGTCTGGAGAATACGGCGATTGGGCTAGGATTTCCCAGTTCATTGGGAAACTCCATTTGATGCTAAATCAACTTGTCATGGCGATTCTCCCATTTCGGCCTCTTCTCGCGCAGAGCTCGCTTCAAACGCATCAGTTGCAGTCGATAGCGATCCCCAGTGATACTTTCCGACGCTTTCATCAGCTCGTAATACACGACAGACCTCTTTTCGGTGCTTTTCCGCGCTCCTTGTTGTCCATAGAGAAATCACGACTTTGGAAGCGGCGAGAGCACTCCTTGCACGTTGTACTTGATGTAGCATCTTCGGCATACACTTCCTCCAGCAAACGATGAGTTTCCGCGGCCGATTTCTTTGCCAAGACATAATGGAGCATACCTCGCCGCAGATGTGACTTATATCTCCGAAAAGTTGCCATTGCGATGACAATTGAAATAGATTATGTTAACGCGTCGCACAAATGTCACCTTTGACGTTTTATCGGAACTCTGTACACATCGTCATGTGTATCGCCAACTTTTAAGGGGTAAGGCCACAGTCGAATTAAAAAAAATCGATTTTTTTCGCTATAACGGTGCCTTGTCATCGTAAGAATAAGTTACTATTCGATTTATAGCAAGACAATTTTTTTTCCCCGACTTTGAGCGTATAACGTAAGCCCACCTCTGGCACGGTCATAGAGTGCCTAAAACTTTAAACCCGTTTTTCTCGAAACAGCTTTTTTCCAATCGGCGTGACAAATAACTTCAACAATTTTCACTCGATTTACTTCAAACGTAAAAGTTATCTTCCTAATTGCATTTCGCAGAGAAGAACGTACGGAATTTCTGATTAATCGAAAACTTTTTATTTTATGAGCAGTTTTATACCAAATTTTTAACTGAAAATTCATTCAAATACCTACAACTTTCGAATAAAACAATATTTTTTAAATTCCGTACGTACTTCTTTAGGTATTCTAATGTAGATTGATGGGAATTTTTGCTTTTTGTTCCTCGAACAAAAAACTCGCCATTTTGTACATCAAAAAAAAATATATATTTTCTAAGAGCTTGATACTCATACTAAATGGATGAGTAATTAAGGGGAGGGTAAGGGTTTTCACTTTTGAAAAATCGATTTTTTTGTCTTATCTTATAGTTGAACATTTCAAGAACATAATCCCAAAATTTCAAGTCAATCAGAGCAAACTCTCGAAGTTATTGACTATTTAGTCCCGCTCCTCTAACACTGTGGCTCCGACTTCTCTAAACTTCAAACGCGTATTTCTCGAAACCACCTTTTCAAAGTCCGTGTTCACTGCCATTTGAAAACTCCATGACCGATTTATTTCAAACTTGGTACACACTTTCTACATATAAAATACCTTCCCCCAACGGTTAGTTTGAGATTTTTTTTACATTGAGGGAGTTTTCCACACCCAAAATGGCGAAATTTTTCGTGAAAAATAGCACTTTTTACTTTACATGACCACCAAAAATTTAGAAACGAACAAAAAAATTATCAAAGACCGTTGGGGAGAGGATTTGATGATACTTTGACTAAATTTTAATGGTACTTGATTTCAGATAATTTCTAGCTGAGATACAGTGAACACCGCAAATCGTGTTTTTCCAAAGGCGCTCTTGGAAAAGCTTTGTCAGCGACTTGTTTGTGGACATTTTCGCGTACAAATTTCACGGAATGTTCTTGAAATGACACTTAACAATGTACAAAAGGTTTCAATAAATTTACTCTATCCATATAGATGGAAAAAAATCGCAAAAAAGTGGTTTTTTTTTTTCACGCTGAAACCCCTACCCTCCCCTTAATTTTGTGAGTGAATGACTTTTTCATAAGAAAAAAAATGTTAAATTCGTACAGAATTTTATAACCGTTACTGTGGCCTAACCCCTTAATTCGAGATAATCGCGTACCTAACGCCATCTGTTGACAGCGGGCGATTTCATATGCATTCACCAAATGGTATAGTAAAGATACCGCTTTGTTTTGTTGTTGCAGAGATCCAAGTTTATATATTTCACGTTTTTTTTTCGTTTTTGAACTTTGATTAGACAATTGATAAGATCGTTATAACATGTTAATATAGAAACAGTAATAATAGTAGAGTAAGGCTACATATGTATATCGGTAGATATATATACATATACATACATACATATACATATGCATATATATATATATATATGCATACATATATATACATATATATTCATATGTATATTTATTTGACTGTTTTGTATCATTTATTATTCGAATAACACACGATGAGAGTAGTACGCAACGGATATAATCACGCATTCGAAAGTCGCAGCGGTGTCTCCTTTAATATTTCAGTCTTTTTACTTTCCGATAATGTGAAGGGTGAGCTGATTTGAAACTCGGTCGTAACGCGTATATTAACCGTTGATTAGCGAAACATTTGATGCGTCTCGATATTTTCAAACGAACAAAAAAAAAACCTCAAAAATTTTAGATACATATAAGGGTGTGTCGCAAAAGAAAAAAAATATCAATCTCGTGGCTTTTCGAACAATCGTATTAGGTATATAAAAAAAAGGCACGCCAAGTTTGAGCTCTCCAACGGCCAGCGCTTGATTTTTTGTTTAGCTCGGTATGCTTGCGCTCTACGAGCGCGGTATGAATTTTTTTTCATACCTAATATTTCTGCGAGTTGTGAGATTAGAATTTGCGAAAAATTTTCGACACCCCCCGATGAATTGGAAAATTCTGCAATTCTAGGACCCCGAGTGATTCGACCCCGTTGAAGTTTGCATCGTTGGACGAAAAACGCTTATTTCTTTTATTCTTCTTTCGTTATTATTCAACTTGTCAAAGAAAATCCTGCTGAACGTTCGTTTTTTTCCGATTCGCCAAAATAATGAGGGTTATTGAAAAAAAAAAAAAAAAAAAAAAACGTTCGCTCCAACGACGTTTCGAGGGTCACGTGATTATTGGCTTTTGTCACCTAATATCGGTATCACTTTCGTATGCGCAATGACATCTGACGATGCTGTATTAGCGTGATGTTTGAAGGGGAGAAAAGGAAAACAGAATAATAATAACAATAACGAACACACTCACACACTCGCGGGCTCATTCACAATGAAGACCCGATCTCTCAAAAGAGAGAGAGAGAGAGAGCGAGAGAAACATACAGAGAGGAGAAAACATTCTCGTTAAAGTATACGGAGAGGAAAGATTTTTCTTCGTTTTTTTTATCCCTATACAGTATCATTAAAGGTCTTTTCGTTTGACGTTTCGCGCGGCCCAATATACATATAGCTTGAAAAAAAAAAACAAAACAAAAAAGTAAACAATTGCACTTTGAAAAAGCAAAGAACGCAATCGGAAGTACCAAGGCCTTACGTGGTTCCGCGTTCAAACTCTTAACAAATATGGCATATTATCCGGCGACGATCTTAGGAGAAACACGCCGATTATTTGGCCTCGTTTTTTCTTTCTTCGTCTTTTCTTCTTGCACTTTCTTTTCTTTTTTCTTCTATATCGTCGCTCTCAACGACTGCGCGCGCTTGGTAATCGCGAACGGCAGAGCGGCAAGAATATCTCTCGGATGCTCCGAATAATTTATACAATACAATGATCCCTTCGACCGAGTCGTTGAAACGAGGAGGAAACAAAGAGAAAAAGAAGACAAATCTATTTTAAAAAGAAAAGAAAAAAACAATCTATATCTTTCGCAGGCACTTTGCTTCGACAGACTATCCACGAACCTCCGTTTTTCTCGCTATGTTCTCTCGTATGACAAAGCGGGCAGTTAAAAAAAAAACTAAGACGGTACCTAATACCACGTCGAATATTTTCGCGCGGAATAAATAATAAATAAGCAACAGGGGTGTATATATATATGTGTGTGTGTATATGTAGAGAGAGAAAGAGAGGGACAGAGAGAGAGAGAGAGAGAGAGAGAGAGAGAGAGAGAGAGAGATGTGGAACGGAGAAAACGCGGAGAACTTTTTTTCTCTTTTTTTATCCCTGCGGAAAAAGGGGGTAATGCGCAACCGCGCCCGAAGATCAACACACGATAAGAGAAAGATAATTCTTGTGCTGTATAGTTGTAACAAAAGTGGCAATCACGAACATTTAAATTTGCAGTTTCTTTCTTTTTTTTTTCATCTTTTCTTTCTTTTTTCGCCTTCGAGCCCCCTTTCTTTCCTCCCCATCTCGCAAGATCTTGAGAATTTTTCTTTACCTAAGCAGATCTTCGTTTTCCTTATGAACTATATATCCAGTGAATCTATAGAGCGCTCCTTACAGTCTAATAATGTGTGTGTGTGTGATTTTTACGAAGTCGAAGTTTCGAACGCTCGCGCTCGGTCTTTTCGCTGGGCTCGTTTCTCGTTTGTGTCTCTTACTTGTTGTTTTTTACACGATTAAAGGACTGCTTTGATTAATTACACGTCGACGACCATCTTCTTGTGAATGTCCGTGTTGCCGACCACCTGCGAATACGCGAAGAATACGGGTTAGATCGTGATCGATGGCGAATCGATGAGTTCGATAGGCATAGAATTTAGGGGGCAACAGGGGCACTGGGAATTTTTAATTGAAGAGGTTGGAGCGTTGGAGCGGAACCAGTTGAGTGAAATGACGGTTTTGGAATTTTTTTGGCTAATTTTTCATAAAATATATAATTAAAGGGCGATATTAGGCATTTTTATATTTCTATTACGTAAATAAGGAAAAGTTTTGTGTTACTGCCAACTTGAAAAAGTATAACATGATCGATGATTATTATGAAAAAAGTGAGGCAGCGAATGTTTAAGGTGAGGCACCTGAGTAAATGGCGAAAAAAACAGGTAAACTTCGGGTATTTTTATCTCAAAAACTAATGTTTTTGTATGTTTAGGAATGTTTTTGTATGTTTAGGAATTTTTTTGTAATGTTTAGGAATGTTTTTGTATGTTTAGGAATTTTTTAAAATAAATTCGTTGACTTGAAGCGTTTCAAACGCGATTATCTCGAAACATCGTTTTCAAAGTCGGTGCCAGATGTATCTATAAAACGGCTTGTCCGATTTTGTCCAAATTTGGATACAACGTTCTTCGATAGTTTTTCTCGTTCGTCACGTAGGGGTTTTTCATTTGATTGAACCATTGCTTTTTTATGCAATGTGTACGCAATCCAAAAGCGTCGAAAATTGCGAACGGAAACCTAACGTTGAATTAAAACGGTCGCAATTCCGCCAAAAATGAAAATTTCAAAAAAAAATCCTACGTGGCGAACGAGAAAAACTATCGAAGAATATTGTATTCGAATTTGGACAAAATCGGACAAGCCGTTTTCGAGGTACATCTGGCCACCGACTTCGAAAACTATGTTTCGAGATAATCGCGTTTGAATCGCTTCCAGTCAACGAATTTATTTTAAAAATTCCCAAACATACCTCAATGTACATATTTTGCAATAAAAAAACGAGGATCTAATTGTAATATTGGTTTTTGAGATCAAAAATTGCCGAAGTTTACCTGTTTTTCTCGCCGTTTACTCAGGTACCTCCCCTTAATACAGATCAGAATGAAATTTTGAGTCATTTATAATTACGCCTGTTTATATTTATACCACGAGATTATTTATTATTACCATTAATTAATATTAAGCGTTGCCAAAATACGGCAATTTCGTGGACATTGAGGTTGGCAGTGTTATCTTTCGTAATCTTTCATCAAACCTTGATGGTATTGACGTTTGCATCGTTGGGATACAATGAAAATGTAATTTTTACGTATTTTTTTTAGCTCATTTAGGCTACGAAAGTGACTGAAACATTTTTGAAAATGCTTATTGAACATTTATAACCAAAACATGCGAAAAATGATTTTATATTATAATAAAAATAAAGAAATGACAGAATCAAGCGACATTTTTGTTGCGTTCCAACGATGCAAACTTCAACACCATAAACCTTGAGGATTCAATATTGAATATATATAGTTTCCGATGGGTAAGATGGAGTTTTTTTTTCTCCGAATGTTTACAAAGGTTTAATTTACGTTAAAGCGTTGTTAAAAATAGCTTATCTTGGTGCAAAATAACCAAAAAATTACATGATCTGTAGCGTGAACGTTTTGCCCATCTAACCGCACGTGAAATTACACACATTAAATCAGCGGTTCTCAAACTTTTTTGCCAATGACCCTTTTGAAACACTAAATATTTTACAGAACCCTAAAATAAGCAAAACCTCGTTTCATGTTAATTTTTAAAAATGAAAATCATACAAAAATAGGTATTTTACATAACAATGTACAAATTCCACTCTAAATTGATGAAATTGTTCCCATTTATTGGGAGGTATGATTTTTTTTTTCGGTGACGCCGAGGCCTTGCGGAGCCCCAGGGCTCTGCGGAGCACACTTTGAGTATGGCGGCATCAAACTATCTTTTATCTCTGATGTTTTGTGGTGAGAAAATTTCAAAAAATTCGCAGTCTCAGTATAGTCTAGACAATAAAATTTTTTTTTTTTTCAAATTTAATCCTGACTCGGGGCTAACGCTTCAACCTCCTTAAAATTTGAGACATGCTATGCGACACTATGGAAAAAAAGTCACTACGGAGATCTGACAAAGAAAAAAAGGTGGCAGACTTTCATGAAGCACTTTTTTTTAACGCAAAGCAAATTTCTCTGTTAAAAAAAATGAAAAACACTCAATACGATGAGTTCTCTATGAAAGAAGATATTGGATGGATAATTTGGAAAATGTCACGCGGATTGAGCCAACCCTTAATTTCTTAAGGGGGAGAGCCCTTTGTAACGTGAAGAAGAGCTTGTGGCCGAATATGAACTCCACGAGGAAGCTGAGGGACCACTTTATGCCTCCGGAATCACAGATCAATCGGTTGGTCATTAGATACAACATTTTTCACTCTTAAAACTTTAAATGCGTTTTCCTCAAAACCACTTTTTCGTGAACTCCGTACGAGATAACGCAAAAACTATCTGAACGATCATTTTGAAATTTTGCACACTTCTAGATAAAACAGTTGCCGTCTATGTGAACCTAATGTTTGTTGAAAATTATTTTCAAAAACTACTTTTGCATTTACAAATACTATAGTTAAAATATGATGAAAAATAAAACGTTTTTTCCAACATGTACCAATTTTCGTATTTTCATTTTTCTTTCGATTTTTAGGTTCAAATAGAGCGTGTGGGTCTCAAAAATCTGAAACTTCTTGGTTTCAGATCGATGCATCAGACGCTAGGTTGTAAAGCTGATATTCTTAAATAATAAATAAAAATTTAGAACTTAAAGATGTTATAATATGTACATAAAATTTGAATTTTGTAGAACACAAAGTTTCGACATGAAAAAGTCTTGAAAACTAGCTCTTATTTTTGGCTGCCTAAAGGGATCTTCCCCTTAAAACTTGACGGTGTATCCGGAAAAAAGAAATATTCGTTTACACATATTGTTCTTTACAACTGCTGAAAAACGTCTACGGAAATTTTAGTGCTTAGCGCTCTACTTACACTGGCCAGTGTATACGATTTATCTAAAAATAGTTTACTTTGAAATTGTACAAATGAAAAGAGAAGACAACTTTTTCATTGGTAAGTCCAACTCATGTGTAGTGTACAGTATCTTATTGCACTATATTACACTATAAAGTATATAATTACACAATAAAAAATGAATTAATTCACGCGAAAAAAAAAATTATAATCATAATTGTAATCGAATTTAGCTGATGTCAGAAAACGTGTATTTCCTTGAGGGGTTAGGCTACTATGAAAATTTCCGAAAATCGATAGTGCTGAAATCGAAAATTGAAGGTAAACTTATGATTACAACGTTAGAACTGGTATAAAAACTTTAAATGCATTTTTCTCGAAACTAGCTTTGCAAAACGGCGTACACGATTTCTCGACATCAAATGAACGGATTGATTTGAAATTTAATACACTTATTCAGTGTAATAGTAGTTTAGTCTTGAAAGGAGTTTTCCTTCTCAGCATTTTTTTCCATTAGTTATTAACAATGTCAGTTTTCGTCGAAAAATCGAGTGAAAAAAAATATTTTTTGTCGATGATTGAAACACGGTAAGAAGAAAAAGCCCGGCCAAGTCTTAGCCAATATTATCGATTTTGAGAAATGCATTTTTTTTTTGTTTTGTTTCAAATCAACCAGGTAGCCAAAATCAAGTACACCGTTGAGTCCCTCACGTCCGAAGTGATTCTAATTGATTTCTGATATTAATTATTAATATTTTCTAATGAAATTTGGTAAAAAATTGTTCGAATGTACATACAAGTGTCCAAACGATTTTATTTATCATCTTACTTATTCCTGCAAAATTAATTTTTTAAATAACGGCAATTATTGGGTCATCACTGGCGAGTATATAAAAATTTCAGTTGTTTACAAACTATAGGTTTTATATATGGTTTTGGTGGATTTTTTTACTTTGCAGTGTTTAAATTATTTGGTGAATTTCTGTTTTTTTTTTAAATTTTATTTAGATATTTAATATTTTCATATATTTCACCTTGAAAAAAAATATGTTCTTGATTTGACCCCAATCTCCGTGGAATATTTGCCCTTAACTTAGAAATTCCTGACTTAGATACCCCTTAACTTAGAAATTCCTGACTTAGATACCCCTTAACTCAGAAATTCCCTGACTTTTTCAGGTTTTCCACCAAAGTTTAGCAAATATTTCACAGAGATTGGGGTCAAATGAAGAATAATTTTTTTCAATATATATATATATATATATATGAAATATATGAAAATATTAAGTAACAAAATAAAATTTAAAAAAAAACAGAAGTTCGAAAAATAATTTAAACACTGTAAAGTACAAAAAAATACATTAAAATCAATGACAGAAAGAACCTGTACTTTATTAAGAACGGAAATATTTATGTACGCGCCAGTGAATAAAAATTAAATATAAGCACTTATCTACAATGATAATTGTGAAGTTGTGTATTTCAACAAATCGAATGCAAATGTATGGCGCTTAAGAGTAAATTAGTTTTCAGTTTTTAAAATGTTTAATGTTTGGCACTGAAATAACTTTTTTTGTACACAGCAAAGAATAATATAAATATAAAAAATATACAAGTATATTTATATTTATACTTTTCGGTTTTTTTCGTCAAGTCGGTTTCATTTTTCGTAATTCGTGTAAAAAGTACATTTTTGAGAAATTCCAGAGAATTTTCCAAATTCCCTGGATTTTCCCTGATGATTCCAGGAGAAAAGAAATTCCCTGAGTATTCTCGCTTTTGACTGTTTTCTATATGCGTAAAAGCCATGTTGTTCTTTCGCAACAAGTTATTCACACACTAAAGAAATAAGCCGACAACTTTGGCAGCGACCGTCATCTGGACCGCCCAAAAACGTGCAAGCTGTACTCACAGAACAGAACTCCTCGAAGCTTATTTTGCCGTCCTCGTCCTTGTCGGCGAACAATATTGTCTTGTCGACGATTTGTTGGAGTTGCGTGTCCTTGAGATTGTTGCCCACCATCATTTTCAAGACTTGAAATAGTTCGCCGTTGCTAATGAAGCCGTCGTTATCCATATCGTAAATTCGAAACGCGAATCTTAATTTGCTCTCCTTGTCGCCTTGTGCGGAAGACTACAAAAATTAATTAAGAAATTGCCGTTCTCGCCCCTTCTTTTCCCATCTGCGGTTCCGCTTACTTTGACGCTGAATTGGGACACTCCCTGTATGAATTCCTTGAAGTCCACCTCGCCGTTGCCGTCCGCGTCGAATATGTCTATCACTCGTTGGACCAGCGGATTCTGTTGGAGCTCCGGCAGCGACATAAACTCGTCGATGCTCAATGCTCCGCTGTTGTCCAGATCCAATTTTCTGAAACGCTTGCCCAGCCTTCTGATCTCGTCCGCATCGACTGAAAAATTCATTTTTTTCCCTTCACTTTGGCAATAAAATAGATCCAAACCGGAAACGGCATACACAGAAGGGCGGGAAATAATTTCGAAAATAATCAGATGCTAAAGTTCGAAGGAAGTGGGTTGGGAGAAAAAAAAAGAAATGCGATATGGCCAAGAGGGAAACAAGTGTTTGCAGACGACACGAATAGGTTAACGACGTTCGAGACTCTCGATACTCACAGTTCGAACAGAGCTCCATGGGTAGCGAACTTTCGTTTCCCTGGGAACGAACGAGAAAGGTAAAAATTAGCCATTGCTTCGGTAACTGTCGTGAGGTCCGCGAAAAGAAAATCCCATCAAAGACGGGTGTTTTTTTTCTCTCTCTCTCTCTCTCTCTCTCTCTCTCTTCACACATCGAAGGCGTTCAGCTTCTTCGCTAAACGTTGCGTCGTCGAACGAACGCGAATTTTCCGATCGTAACAAATTAACGAACTAACAATTGCGCCCTCGTTGAATTTTTTTTTTACCATTGTGATCGTTTGTTGGTGATTTTTCTGTTAATACCAGTGGAAAACGTCAAATTGATCAGCGAACCGAGGCGACTTCCCAATGGCTGAAACTCCTTTTAGCTGATATGTACGTATGTATATATACGTTTCGTATTGTTGTCAAAGCGCGTGCGTCTGCTGTAAACGGTAAAATCACTCTTGGCGCTCTCTTGCTTTTTTTACGTGGAGGATCGTGTCGGAAATGTATGTATATATATATTTGTTACGTTGCACACCTACAAAATCGAAATTGTGTGTATTCTTCGTGTTTCGCGATGTCGTGATGAAGAAGGGGTTGGCGAGGGGAAAGATTCGACCTCGCGAGCTTACAAGCTCGCACATACGCGCACACACAGGACTAGGTGTTGACCTTCCCTTCACAGCTACCTTATATACATATATACCTGTGCACACACATATATATATATATATATATATATATATATACGCGTATGTGTATATATGCATATGTATATATGTATATAAGGTATACTTCCAAATAGCCGTTACCTCCGATTCAGCTGAAATTTTCCACAGATATTCTATTTGATAATATACTTCACTGTCTAAATGGATTCTTGGCGCTGCGCAATAGTTTTCGAAATAGTGCATTTTGAAAATTGATCAATGACCGCACGTGTATATTTATATCTAACATGACGTGCTGCTGCCTCTACTTTATCGACATGATCAGGCACGTTCATCGCAGGTGTCGTGCATGTTTTTGTTTGGGTTTTTTTGTTTGATCGGTTTTTGTGGGGTTTTGTAATGTTGATTTCGGTTTGTTTAAGCTTGGTTGTTTTTTTCGGCATTATTTGGGCTTGATTTTGGTTGTTTGGGTTTGGGTTTTGCTTGTTTGGCTTTGTTTGCGATCGTTTAGACTTAATTGTTCGTTTTGGTTCATTCGATGATTTGGGCATGGCTGTGTCTGGGTTGTGACGGGCTCGTTTTGATTTGTTTGGGATTGTTTTGACTTAGTTGTATTTGTTTGGATTTTGTAGGGCTTGATTGTGTTGGTTTGGGGTCGCTCGGGCTTGGTTGTCTTTGCTTGGATTTGTTTGGGCGTGGTTGTGTGTTTTTGGATTTGGGTTTGGTTTTTTCTTTGATATTTGTTTAGGTTCGGCTGTTTGCTTGGATTTTGTGGGTTTGGTGGGTCGATCATGTCGATAAAGTACGATGTAGATATACACGCGTGTTAGTTCATCGATTTTCAAAATTCGATATTTTAAAAACTATTGCGGCGCTGCGAAAATCCTTTTAGGCAAAGGCTCGTAGTGTCAAAAAGAAGATCTGAGGAAAATCCACCTAAATCGACGGTAACAGCTATTCGGAAGCTTATCCTACGTTCCTACGTTTCAATCATTTTCTTTTATTATATAAAACTTGATTGAAGCGAAAAAAAAATCGCGCGTTAGCAGCTACCGTGCCAATGTTTACTCAGCGTCGGATTTTCATCGCGAATATCTCGGCCAATTTTTGTCGCACGAAAAGAACGTTTCGTTCGCATCGACACGCCCTGTACGCGGATCAAGAGAATTTCTGCAGTTGTGAATCGCCTTGTACACGAAGAAGCCAGAGTGAAACACGCTGAGTCGGTAAAACAGTGCGCGTTTGCGAAAATGCCCGCGAGATGGCGCCACGCATCTCGCGCAGGGGCGAAATTCTCCAGAATGACGTCACTGTTGCGTATCTGTCATTGGATACGGAGTAAGGTTAGACGTTGCATTTCGATAAGTTGTTCCAGTTAGAGACCCAAGGCAGTTGACGTCTCGACTCGGGACCCGGGACGTTTCTTAATCGTCGATCATCAACGAGGCTCGTTCCTGCCCACATAACGCACCGAAACAATGTCCTGCCTGGAGAACGTGCAGATACCCTCGTGCGTTTGGTTCGAGGGTGGCGAGAAGAAGAACGCTATGATGTCGATACTCGCCGGAACTCTGGTAAATAAACGCGATCAATTTTGATACGGACGATGAACATTGCGCGTGGAAAAAGAAACGACAAGTTTTTTCTTCCGTCTCGCAGTTCTTCACAGGCTGGTGGTTCATCATCGACGCGCACGCCAAGTACCCCAGCGAGATGGTGAACGCGTATCATCTCTGCGGAGTTTTTGGCACGTTATCCCTCCTCATGTGAGTACATTTGAGATATTCATCCGTTGCTCTTAATCGAACGAGTGGAATTTACGCGCGCTTGCTCCTTTTAGGGTGAATTCCGTCACGAACGCTCAAATTAGAGGGGACGCGTACAACGGCGGTTGTCTGGGCGCCAGGGGAGCCAGAGCCTGGCTGTTAGTAGGATTCATGATGGGATTCGCCGCGGTGATCGCCGCTTGTTGGATCCTGTTCGCCAATTATGTGACGGCGGGTGAGTAGCGCCGAGCTAAGCAAATAGAAACAATGCGCTTGACAGGGGCGGCGCTCGAGGTTGCATTGCATATTAAGAGGCTGCTTGCCAAACTGGCTGAGAGATGGCGTTGGGTAGACTATTCTCTCGAATTCGAAGTTTGGAGCTCTATGGTGTACAAAGCATAGAAAAATTTCGATTAGCTATTGATATTTTTGTCTAGGGTCAATAATAATGACAGGATCTTATATGCCGAGGTAAAGGATTTTTTTTCTCTTTTTTCAAGTTTAAACGTTTAATGTTTTCTTTCTTTACCTGGACTACCTCTTGTATGGGCAAATAAGGTAACTTCAATATGAATATGTGCTCTTTAAGGCGTTAGGCCACAGTAACGGGTATAAAATCATGTGTGAATTTAACAATTTTTTTTCGTATGAAAAAGTGATTAATTAAAATTAAAATTAATTACCCATCTATTTAGTATGAATATCAAGCTGTTAGATTTTTTTTTTCGATGTACAAAATGGCTGACTACTAATATTTTCTTTTGTTGCCTTTTTTGTTAGGCGCTCCGCGGCGTGACATTTAGCATCCACAATTTTTTACCTAGAACAAAAAACAAAAATTCTCGTCAATCTGCATTAGAATACCTAGAGAAGTACGTACGGAATGAAAAAAATATTGTTTTATTCAAAAGTTGTAGGTATTTGAACTTAAAAAATGAATTTTTAGTGAGAAATTTCGTTATAACTGCTCATAAAATGAAAAGTTTTCGATTAAGGGTCCACTTTGGAGCCACGAAAAAAAAGCTATTTTCGCGTTGTTGGGCTTTATAAATAGTCTTGAAGTACATAATAAAAATTATTCATTTTTATTCATTTTTAAGTACAAAAACTATAGTTTAACGTAACGCCTCAAAAATAGGTGGGCTAGGTAGCTCCATCACAACTCGGCAACGGCTTGTCTGAAACAAGAAAATCAAAGTCCATTAGATTCAGTATGACGCCAGCTACAAAATGACCCTCGGATATAAAGTGTCATCAAAAAATAAAAAAAAGTGGCGGATGAAGAACGAAAAAAGTTTTAAAAAACGCGTTTTTACGCAGTTTTACAAAAAAAAACAATATACAATTTTACAAAAAAAAATTTAAAAATGGCAGATGAAAAACGAAAAAAGTAAAAAAAAGCGCATTTTTTTTTCGTAGTTTTTCGCAAAAAAAGAGTAACAATCAAAATTTTAAAATCATCAAGGGTCATCTTGTTGCGAATCATGTTTACAATATGTGGTTGAAATTTCGAGAGAATCGGTTTATTAGTTTTAGAGATACGATGGAGCTAGATTGTGAAAACGTTGTTGCGAGAAAAACGCGTTTGAAGTTTCTGCTGTGAAAGACTCTCACCTAAACTCAATCGGCAATTCCTGCACCGTACAAAATCCCTTCTGATTGTTCATCATCGTCGATTTCTTCAAGTCTTGTTTGCTTTCGATTTTTTAAATTTTCAAAGTTCACTGGCCCCTTAATCAGAAATTCCGTACGTACTTCTCTGCAAAATGCAATTAGGAACATAATTTTTAAATTTGAAGTAAATCGAGTGAAAATTGTTGAAGTTATTTGTCACACCAATTGGAAAACAGTTTCTTCGAGTAGTCGGCCATTTTGTACATCGAAAAATGAGTTGATTGAATCGATATCTGCTCGTGATGTCCCGTAACCTATATTTTTTGCAGAACATACGTAACCGCGACATTTTTCTTATTAATTGTCGCTTTTTGCATAGCTCTGATCTAACCGGGAACTATTATTATTTTCGTTCCAAAGTTCGATCCGCACGGATTCCCTATATGGTGCGGTTTAAATGCATTGCTTTCGTGAATTAATTACTATTATATTTAGTCGGTAAGGCCTGCAGAGTTTTCGCGGACGTCATTTTTTATGTCTCTACTACAGCTTACAAAAAAATCATTTTTTTTATAATGAGGAGGTTCGTGCACGTACTACCTTAAGTCACATTTGCGGAAATTTCTGCTCCATTGCAATTTGTGGTTGGGGATCGGAAATTCGAACGATCAATACAGTAGAACCTCGATTATCCGAACCAATTGAGACCGAGACTAGTTCGGATAATCAAAAGTTCGGATAATCGAATCGTGAGTTTTTTGAGACGAGATATATATATTAAAATTTGACATACTACTGTGTCCAAAAAATAAGGTGACATTGTATTTATTTCGAAAATTATTTATTTTTCCAAATCAATTTCATCCCCTTCAAAGTAATCCCCTCCCGATGCAATGCACTTATGCCAACGGATTTTCAAATCTTCGAAACACTGATTGTAGTCACTTTCCGGGATGGCCTTCAGTTCCGACTTCGCTGCGGCTTGAATCTCCTCTATCGTATCAAAACGGCGTCCCCGGAGCGATCTTTTGAGCTTGCTGAACAGCCAGAAGTCGCACGGCGCCAAAAACTCAACCCATATCGTTCCGCAACCACCGTATTCACCTGATCTGGCGCCGTGCGACTTCTGGCTGTTCAGCAAGCTCAAAAGATCGCTCCGGGGACACCGTTTTGATACGATAGAGGAGATTCAAGCCGCAGCGAAGACGGAACTGAAGGCCATCCCGGAAAGTGACTACAATCAGTGTTTCGAAGATTGGAAAATCCGTTGGCATAAGTGCATTGCATCGGGAGGGGATTACTTTGAAGGGGATGAAATTGATTTGGAAAAATAAATAAAGAATTTTCGAAATAAATACAGTGTCACCTTATTTTTTGGACACAGTAGTACATATTAACGTTGAAGTGTGTGTGTGTGTGTGTGTGTGTGTGCGCGCGCGTGTGTGTGCGTGCGTGCGTGCGTGCGTGTGTGTGTGACAGTTTACAATTTCGAATTCATTAAAGCGAAGGACCAAAAAGTCGATCAGTTAAAATAGCGATGGGCCAAAATGGCGAACGGTCCGGATAGCGAACTTGGGATCGAGCAATACTACTTGCGCTTCAGAATGAAGATGGCATGTGGCGTTAGTGGTCACTCGGGTCAGGCAGCCATGCCATGTTCGCCATTTAGGTATTCGCCATTTCGGACCATCGATCATTTGCGTTTCTAAGATCTACACATTCAAAGTTTTTAGTCTCCATATATGGCTTTTTGCTATAGACGGTATTACGAATATTAGATACTCACTTTTTTCTATTTCGGAGATATGAATGTTGTAGATTGTTCGAATCTGTATTTGTATGACTCAAACTGCAGACTATCTGAATATATATTCTCGAATAAATGAGCTCTCGAGTAAATAATCCTTTGGTGTAATAGTTATTCGATTTCGTCATCAGTCGAAGGATAAAATTTCGAATAATTTAACCTTCGTTATTTTGAGACTTCATAATTCTGTCGTTTCGAAATCTTTGTCGTTCTATATTTGGTCATTTGACATTTTGACCCCCACCCCATTTTGACGAATAATTATAAAAAGTAGAGAGTAAAAAAGTTTTTCCTCGGTTTTGTTGGTGAAAATGTGCAACGCAGATGCCAAGCACCATTGGCCCGGAGTCGGACTCTTTCTTCAGAACGTCTTCATATTCCTGGGCTCGCTCACCTACAAGTTTGGACGATCCGAGGACCAGTGGGGCTGATGAGAGAGAACGAGACTCGCGCCTCCTTCCCGCGGATTGTATTTATTTGACTTCACACGACCGGGAGGAGCGGGCGAACGAAGAATCTTTTTTCTATGGATGTTTAACGTCGAAAATCGACGAAATAAAAAAAAAATTAGCATCGTTCGAGGGTGTTGCCCC
The DNA here is from genome assembly GCA_964007375.1 of Ophion obscuratus. Classification (NCBI taxonomy): domain Eukaryota; kingdom Metazoa; phylum Arthropoda; class Insecta; order Hymenoptera; family Ichneumonidae; genus Ophion; species Ophion obscuratus. The sequence continues at coordinate 20,871,178 of OZ023319.1, read as the reverse complement.
TACGAATGGGCGGAGCAAAGTCGTGGCGAGCTTCTCGAAGAAGCTCAGTAGTGAGGCCGATCCTTAGGATACTCGCTCGAAATTCGCAAATTTTCACTACAATGTAAGAACGAACAAAGGGAGTAACGATTGAACAAAAAATAAATGTGAATGACGAGAGTTCGCTTTTTTACGCTTATCTCTTTATTATTGTCGATTCTTATTGAATATACTCGCACACACATAACAATACCAATAGTGCTATATCTATCGTTAAGTATTAAAGTACATAATAAATACAATGTCTATGTACAAAAAAAAGAACTTCCAGCGCCGTTGAGTGGATCGTCGGTGTAATATCGCGCGGAAGTTGGCAGTCTTCGTGGTTGTTCGAGGAAGTACAAATTGCATAGTAATCGAGCTTACTCGTGTTCTTTTCTCAATTTATTTTCGCCCAGAAACGGGAAGAGCTCGCGATTGGCTGTTTCGAGACGGTTGTAGCTTCCGTACACGCTTCTGTTAAGACGGGAGCCTGAGATAGAAGGTCCGAAAAATCGTTTCTTTTTATTGCTTAAATCGATAGATCAACTATGCAAGAATATATTTACAAAGTTACAGAGGCCAGTTGAAAATATTTTCGAAGATACAAGGTCAAAAGCAGATAAGCGATTGATATTTGATATTGATATTTCCTCCTATTGAAAACTTTGAAGCGCGTTTTCTTCAGTTTTCATTTTTACGATTTTTCCAAATTGGCGGGCGTGATAGCAAAAGAAACTAAACGACCTATTGAATCAAACCAAAGTTTCTTTTCTTCAGTATGAATATCTCTTCAGAGTGAATTAAAAGAGTCGTTGAAAAAGAATTTTTAAATCATTTTTATAGCACGTTAAAGTGTTTTTTTTTACATTTTTTTTTCAAACCTGAGAAAAGTTATAATTTTACGATTTTTTCAGCTTTTTCTTAATTCACCAAAAAGAAAAATATATGACAATTGAAAATTTTATTGGTTACTTTGGTTCAGTCAAGAATTATGTTGACATGTTTCATGTTGACATTTTTTAAAATACATTTCAAATATACATGAAAAGATACCTCCATGTTAACCGGGCTCACTTATTTTCTTCCTTTCTACAAAAAATGCCCGCAAAAACGTTTTTTTGGACGTTCTAATTCAGGCTCCCGCCTAATTCATTCGATGCAAGTGACAAAATGGAAAAGTTAGCCAAATGAGCGATCGATCTCGTGTTGCTTTCCAGCCGCTACATTGTCTGGGAAGCAACACGGGTGATCGAACTCTGGTGCAGTTCTGGAGAATTTCTGGAAATAATTGCATCGGTTCTTTCCTTTCCGTTCTGCGCTACTCCAACGATACTATCGTCAGTTTTGGATGCAAACTCATTGCGACTAACTTCCTACCGGTAATCAATCTCATCCTCGTCTCACGGAATATACCGACCGAGTGAATCGAATCGCAGGTATTCCGGAAGTAGACGAAATCTTTGAGAATTCCCAGCGCTCGTCGAACACCTTTGATCTATTAGGTGTACAAATGAACAATCCAATTTTTTCATCCACATTCGAGGTTTATTTTAAAAGAACGTAAATTAAATTGGCCAATCAAAGTATTTGCCGTTGCTTTCTATAACTTTAAGCCATCTTTCAGATAGCTGATGAATTCCGTTTCGACAAAATGTTACGTCTTTGGACACGATAAACTCGTCAAGCCATTTTCGGATCTCATCGACTAATTGGAAATGCATATCGGACCAGGCGTGTTGCACTGACCGGAACAAGTGGGTAATCAGATGCAGCAATGTCTGGTGAATATGCAGGGTGCTGCAAAACGTCTCAGTCAAGACTCATTATGATGTCTTTTGTATTGGAAGCAATGTGTGGCCTGGCGTTGTTATACAACAATTTCACTGGCTGTCTCCTTTGCCAGTATACGGGCGTTTTCGTTCCAATTCTTGACTCAAGCAGATTAATTGACGTTGGTAGCATTGAGACAGAAATCGTCGCTTTTAAACTGCTTAAACCAAAATGCGCACACATCGTACCCTACAACACCTTCGCCGAGAGAGAAACAAATCGATTCGCACGGTCTTGCAGCATTTTTTCCTTATTGGAATTCGTAAAGAATGCAGTGTCGGATATGCACCAGGGTTGCGAAATTTGTAATAAAAAAGTAATGCATTATTCATTACTTTTTGAATGGGTAATGATAATATTTCACATTACAAAATGCAATGTAATGAGTAATGAAAACGCTAATGCATTACAAAAGGTAATGAATTATTTGCAACCCTGATATGCACCTTATCTGTTGCCATTTTCGACTGTACCGAACCCAGTCCCCTGGCACTGGCCTACTATTCCTATACGATAAACGGAAACGCGTTTTGTCCCGGCTTTTTAGTTCTTGAAATCGCCACTGCCTAGCGTTGGCTGTTGCGTGACAGCCTTCGGCTCTACATACTCCGGTCAGCTGAACGATTCGATACTTTCGTGGCTTTTGCCTGTTATCGTTATAGCGACGTTATTTATTGTGTTCAAATGGAAAATCATTAGAACGAAAAATCATTCCAAATATATTAATAGACTTTTATTCGTGTAAGATATTCGAAACACCGGCGCAACATACATATATATGCATGCCTGTCACACGACTACTAGCGCCACGGTGCGGCAAGGACATTTTGCGAATAGCATTTATCTACCAGTGTGAGGGAGCCGACCGAACCGAATAGTTTTGAAGGTTATGTTATGCTTTCCGGCATACCAACTGTCATTTATAATAACTGCATGTCAACACTATATAACCGCAGAAGAGCGGGAATATCAATTTACTTCAATAAGAAGTCTTGACTGCTTAAAATAATTTGGATTGTTCATTTGTACACCTAATATTTGCTCCTCTGTTGAAGAATTCCCGCAGAATTTTCTCCAGCCTGCCAATAGTATCGATCCATCATCTTCCATTCCTTACCGATAATCAGTCACGGATAGAAAAGCTCCATAAGTTTCTCACTAACAGCCGTCGCTTCCGCTCCTCCACGTCTCCCTGCACCTAAGACTTCGTTCCAGCTCATTCGTCCGAACGTCTGCACCAATGTCTTCGAGATAAAACCGTTCATCGATCGTTAAAGAACACCATCCCTTTCTATCGTCTCGCGAAATCTCGAACAACGAGAAAGATTCGCTGAACGAGTAGAATCACATCGCGCAGAACGTCCCTCACATATTCGGCAAGAGCATTCGACGAAAAAGCACCGTTTCATTTGTCCACGTATCCGTGGCCATGAATGGCTCGTCAGTACTGTGGATTCGGCGAGTTTCTCTGAAAGTTGCTCTGCTGGCTCTGATTCTGTTGCATGGGTCCGGCGGATGGACGTTGGGAAGGTCCCGCCGGTGGTGGCGGTGGTTTACCGTAGTTTCCTCTGGTCGATCCCTGATAGCTGCCGTAAGCCGAGTCGTCGCTTATTCTCCGTGACACGTGTCCATAAGTGCTCTCGGGCCTTCTGGGATTTTGTCCGTTCTCGGAGCTCGTCGCGAGTGGTCCGTTCGGCTGATGTTGGCTTTGCGTTTGTTGCTGTTGATGCGATCCAGCCGGGCCGGTTTGGCTGGACTGTCCGGCGTTGCCAGGTTGGCTGGCTTGTTGGGAGCTGGGCGGCGGAACCGGAGCTCTTCCGTATATGCCATTTCCGGTCGTCACACCGTAGATTCCATTTTCTCGCGCGCTCACGCCCGTCGAGATGCCTCTTATGCCGTAGATACTCTGGGTACACTGGGCCAGTTGGTTCTGCATGTTCTGATTGGTGCTGTTGTGATTTTGCGACTGCGGGGGTGGATGAGTCGAGTTGCCGGAGGCTTGTGGGGGCGTCGACTGGCTGGAGAGCAGCGTGAATCCGTCTTTCCATCCAGCTCCGCTGGGCAAAGTGTTCTGCGCTTGTCCCGTTGTGCGCAGCGGATAGAGACTCTGGGCAGGCACCAATGGGCCTGGTTTAGGTATCATGAAGGCGTCCCGAGGTCCTGAGGTCGATTTCGAATAGACGCTCTGCGATCGATTGAGATTGGCTCGCGTGAGCGGTGGTGATTTGCAGTGAAGCGACTTCGTGCCACCGTAAATCGACTCGACGCGCTCTAGCGTCGTTGGCGGTGCCGAGTATATCGAAGAGCTCGCAGCTCCACCTGCAACTGGTCTGTAGGTCGCGTAAGAGCCTGGAAACTTCGGACCGTTCGGCTTGTCCAAATCGTCGTACGTGTCCTCGTCCGATCTTATCGACGAATTGTCACCGTCCTCGGGGTCGCGGGGCTCACGCGTGCGCTTCGCGTTCAACACGTACTCGTGTATCAACGCGGCAAGGGCACCACCCGAAATCGGCCCTACCCAGTACACCCAGTGACTGTCCCAACGGTTCATCACGAAGGCCGGGCCAAGAGCGCGCGCCGGATTCAAAAATGGACTCTGTAAAGAACAATATTGCGGTTAGTGAAACGAACTTTGGGAATAGGGTGTTACACCATTTTTCGAAAGGTGTCTCAATTTGTTCTTTCGTTGTTATAGACTACTGGATTTTTTATTTCTATTTTGTGAAATCGATAAGTGCCGTTACAATGCTTTTACATTTTACGTTTCAAATTTGCGCGCGTAAACGCCAGTCGCCATGTTGCTTCGGTTCGTGACGTCACTTTCATAGTAAACATGGACGCTGCGCCAATTGTGAGTACGTAAATTATTTTGGTTAGTAGTGAGTTAAGATCCCTATCATTGGTGTGTTGTCCCGAAATGTAAGAAACGAGTGTAAAAACAGCGGGAACGTTGTGGATTTAAGGTAGTTCTGTGGTTTTGGTCAAATGTTAGGAATTGTCTGAAATCTAAGTATGGTGTAGATATGATCTTCATGGACTGATGCCTAAAAAGTCAATTCGTTTCACTGTTGAGTTCATGAGATAATTGCAGTTGAATATGGGTATTTTTGTAGGCGATCCCTATACCTAACACGGAAACCGATAGGGGTTTGCTCGCATTTCTCGATATAGGCTTTAAACGGTCAACGCTATGACTGCAGGAAAATCGCACTGTTGCCACGATTACAGCGCCGCTCTCTATACGAGTATGAAACCTATCTATGCATGAGGTGCGAATGTGTGGGACACATAGAGGGTACAAGCTCTGTCAAAAATGTACAACCAACAGCATCGTATAGGCGTTGGATGTTACTATACGCTTCGACCGAAACTTTTGGCTCATACGTGTACCCACAGAACTACCTCAAATGTCAATTTGAGTGCCAAATGGAAAGTTGAATGTAAGGGCGTTGGAGTTTGCGTTGTGGAACGCAACGAAACTTCAGTTTTCTTTCATTTCTAATTTTTTAATTTTAATATTTCTTTCATCGTTGTATTTGTTTTTGATTTAATATTGTTGTTATCCAAAATCGTTGTTTTTTTAATGCTCAACGAGGATTATAAAAAAAACATTCATTTTCTTAGACTTTAGGAACGACTTTAGAATTTTCATTCGACATCTACGATATAAAGATGTTAGATAATGGAAATAATAAATGATAGAAATAACAAAATAATGAAAATATTTATCACGGGAGCTCATGTACATAGTGTGTGAGAAAAATGTAAAGGGGAGGCGTATGTGTGAATACCCTTAAAGGGTATACCATGAGAAAAACTATTACCACTAGAATAATAAAAATAACAAACTAACAAATTGTGTGTGTATGTGTGTGTGTGTAGGACATTCCACGCCATATCATCTAGTCCGTGACCCTGACCATTTTTGGTTTTCCTATTTTTTTGTTGTAAAATTGAACCCCATAAAAGGAACATCCACACCAATTTTTAGATTTTTATCTCTTCTCTTTTAGGAGTTATAATTATCCAAAAAATGTCGATTTTTGAAGTTTTGGAAACGTTTAAACGCTGATAACTCCGGAACTAATTGAGATATCGATCAATGTCACCATATAATTTTTTTTCATTTTGAAGCGTACTGTCGTTAAAAAATACGGAAAAAAGTGATCAATTATCAATGTCTACGTTTTTTTCTTCTAAAGTGAAAACGATTTTTTAATAAGATGATTAACTTTAAATTTTTTTTCCAACAAATTCGCTAAAATAGAGTGATTCATTCTGTGATTTTTAAGACTAGTCCCATCGTGGGGACATTATTCATTGTATTTTATAAGAAGATTTTTATTATTTCGATCTCCTATGATGTCATGAATGATTTTGTGATTTCCAATTCCGCTTCGACAGGCCTGAAACGGTTTATTTTTAATTTGTGCGGAATTCAACGAAAAATCATTATTTTGAATAAATCATAAATTTTTTCGTTAAATTCAGTAATTGGAATAAAATCCAGGACAAAGACGAACTTTTATGCACAAAATTAGCGGCATTGGAGAAAAAAACGTAGAATCAAGAAATGCATTAAATATTGTACATTATTTTTTTATAAGCACGATTCACAATTTTCCTTCTTTTATATTAGATTATCATATTTTTCGGAGCGGCTGGACCGTTGGATCGCCAATAAACATCCGGTTGATGAGTACAATAAGAATTCAAAAAAGATTATAAGGGTTTCGAGAAACCCGCGGTGTGGGAGGAAACGAGAATCAAGCGTCGTCAGTTGCGTTCAATTTTTTTCTTTCTTTTTTTCTTTACTTCTCATCCCCTCGCGCGTCTCGGATTGGGAAACGGACACGCGGTGCGGCGCGTCGAGAAAAAGCAGGTGAATGAGGCGCGCGAGTGTTCTCAATAAAGACACACGGCAGGTGTTCCTATTCGGTGTTGCGAAGAAAAAGAGAGGGGAAAAAAGAAGAAAAAAAAAAGTGGGCGCAATGCAGGATTGTCCATTTCGCAGCAACTTTTCACTCGAAGGAGCGAAATGTGAGAATCTTCGGGGGAAAGAAAAAAACGGCGGAAATAAAAATGAAGTAAAGATTAATGAAAAAATAAGGAACTGAAGTAAAATAAAAGTAACGAAAAACATGAATACAAGAAAATAAAGGAAATAAGAAAAGTTGAGTGAAAATTAAGAAAAGTTAAGGAAAAATTGCGGAAATACGAACGGAAGAGAACGAAATGTAGAGAAAAGTACAGAAACGTGAATATGAAAAAAAAATAACGAAAGAAATATGGAATTAATTGAAGAAACGGAATTAAAAACAATAATGCGCAAATACCAAATAACTAACAATGAAGAAAAAATAAATTAATGAAAAATGAATAAAAGAAAGCAGAAAAAATTCAAGAAAAATAAAAGACGCCGAAAAAAAATTCCGTAAAAATTAGAGATAAAAAAATTAATCAAAGCTCACTGGACAAAACGAAAAATGAGAAAAATATGAAGAAGCAATAGAAGTAAAAATATGTTTATCACGAAAGGAAAATAAATACTACGGTTTTTTGTTAATTCCAAAAAAAAGTAACAAAGAAAATCATAAATAAAAACAAATGAACAGCGGTAAACAATCGAAGAAAAACAACGAAAAATTTAAAAAAAAAATAATAATTACCGAAACGAGAGTGGCCGCTGTGTAAGCTGCCGCCAGTACTCCCGCCGATCTCGCAGAAATCACAGTCGACAGATGATTCCTCGATAAATCCGCGGCGAAGTGAGCAAGGACGACGAACACGGAGAGGGACATCTCGACGAGTAATTTTTCTATGGGACCCCCGAGACGACCGGAAGTAGGCATCACCTGAGTCGTCGTCGCCGTAACGGTGACTCTGCAACCAAAAGAAGATAAGGAAAAACCATTAGACCAGGATGCTCGATACTACACCGCTATACAAGCTACTCTCATTTTTCTTCTTTTTTTTTTATCTCTCCTCAGGGAGCGTAGAGCATTCGCCTTTGCCATCCGGGCGATTGAAAATATAACTCATTGCGCGCACCGATGGAAACGCGAGTAATGATAGATGTAACTTTTTGAAATATGGAGCTCGCATATGGGACGCCTTATGGAAGTCGTATTATTGCACACACGTTGAGATATATATATATATTTATATTTATATATGAAATGTGCCTTAGAAGGGAGAGAGTACATATATGCACTTTACGAGTAACAGGTTCGGCCCTTCAACATGGCTGGAATTGTAGAACGATTTTTCCCCATTGCGGTCGGGATCCTTTTTCACCAGGTCACCCCTCAACCATTCGCCATATATAACATTGTATATAAGAGTATCAGGAGCTTGATCCCCATCGAGAGAGAAAGAGAGGGGTGAGAGAGAGAGAGAGAGAGAGAGAGAGAGAGAGAGAGAGAGAGAGAGAGAGAGAGAGAGAGAGAGAGAGAGAGAGAGAGAGAGAGCAAGAGAGAGGGAGAAAGAGGGAGAAAAAAGAGGAAGGATATAGAAAGAGAGCGAGAGAGATTGATTGATTGATTGATAATATTTATTATTTCCTAGTAAAGCTCTCGGGCACATAAAAAGTTACAGATGACATATGAATAACGTGATAACACGAATTTAAAGGGGTAAACGATTGACAGAAAACAAAAAATAAACAGAATTTAAAAACAAAGATTTTATATAAAACAAAAATAAATAGTAATTGAAGACATAAGGATTCGATATAAAAAACGAATGGAAACTAAAGACACAAGGATCTGATACAAAAAAATTAAAAGACATTAAATGTACAAGGATTCGTTATAAAACATTAATGGAAATTAAGGATATAAAGATCCGATATGAAAAATTAAAAGAAATTAAAGATATAAGGATTCGATATAAAAAATGAAGAGAAATTAATCATATAAGGATTCGATATAAAAAATGAACAGTAATTAAATATATAAGGATTCGATATAAAACATTAAGGGGAGGTACCTGAGTAAACGGCGAGAAAAACAAATAAACTTCGGGAATTTTTATCTCAAAAACTAATCTTTCGATTGAATCCGGGTTTCTTTTTATTGGAAAATATGTGCATTAAGGTGTGTTTAAGATTTTTTTAAAAATAAATTCGTTGACTGAAAGCGATTCAAACGCGATTATCTCGAAACATCGTTTTCAAAGTCGATGCCAGATGTATCTCGAAAACGGCTTGTCCGATTTTATCCAAATTTGCATACTATATTCTTCGATAGTTTTTTTCGTCCGCCACGTAGGGGTTTTTCATTCGATTGAACCATTGCTTTTTCATGCAATGTGTATGCAATCCAAAATCGTCGGAAATTGCGAACGAAAAACGAATGTTAAATTACAACGGTCGCAATTCCGCCGAAGATGAAAATTAAAAAAAAGTCCTACTTGAACGAGAAAAACTATCGAAGAATATTGCATCCAAATTTGGACAAAATCGGACAAGCTGTTTTCGAGATACATCTGGCACCGACTCTGAAGACTATGTTTCGAAATAATCGCGTTTGAATCGCTTCCAGTCAATGAATTTATTTTAAAAAATTCCTAAACATACCTTAATGTACATATTTTCCAATGAAAAAAAAAAAACCCGGATCCAATCGAAACATTAGCTTGTGAGATAAAAATTTGCGAAGTTTATTTGTTTTTCTCGCCATTTACTCAGGTACCTCCCCTTACCGGAAATAAAAGATGTAAGGATTCGATACAAAACATTAATGGAAATTAAAGATATAAAGATTCGATATAAAAAATGAAGAGAAATAAACCATATAAGGATTTGATATAAAACATTAATAGAAATAGAAGATATAGTGACGCAGTGGAAAATAAGTTAAGGTAGATGTAACAGAAATAATAGCATTTTGCAAAAAACTTCTTGAAAAAGTTGTGCGAATAAAACTCGATTTGATTAATATAATGATCCGACATAATAAATGAACAGAAATTAAAGATACAAGGATTCGATATAAAAAAATTAATAGAAATTAAACATATAAGAATTGGATGTAAAAAATGAACAGAAATTAAAGATAGAAGAATTCGATATAAAAAATGAACAGAAATTAAATATATAGAGATTCGATATAAGAACAAAAATGAACAATATAAAATACGATAAAATAAAAAACAAAATATAACAATAATAAAATATTTTCAAAAAGGAGAGAGGGTGAGACAGAGAGAGAGAGAGAGAGAGAGAGAGAGAGAGAGATACATGAAGAGAGACAGATACGTCAAGAGAGAGAGAGAGAGAGAGAAAGAAAGAGAGAGAGAGGGAGAGAGAGAGAGCAGTCCATCGACCCTTCGACGTATCGCGAAGTACCGACAGGAAAAAAGCCCCTTGCGGCAAGTGGTTCCCCGCGGGCTATAATGTTTATATTAGTCGGTGCATCCCCATCAAACTTACACCCTACAAGTTTTTCTCACTCCCCTCTCCTCGCTCATCCAGAGGCCAGATCCATGAACCGCAATACTCGAAACAAGACCCTGCCAATTTTCTCACAGCCATTCTTGCCCCATGTCCCGTTGTCCCCGTATCTTTCCTGTGCCTTTATCGCCCCCGGTCCCTTTGGCCTATTATATACGTCGTGTACAATCATACGGGGTCGCGGGTAAGTGACCTCTCGCATTCGATCTCATATGTGCGCGTGTATAATCCAATAGGGAGCTCCGACACCCAGTGCCGATTTATGTAAATGGAGCTGCTATGTGTGTTTCGTGCATTGGGTGGAGACGAAAAATCCGGGAGCCTATTTTCTACCCGCATTTTTGTCGATTACGACGAATAGTGCGGCTGCGCACGGTTAATTGGACGGAATTGATGAGCTTGGATCGTCGTCCCATTGAGGAACGGCGCGATCTTGCTTGCGTTGATTTTTTTTATTGATGCGACTTTTTATTTCTCATTTTAATTTGTATTTTTAGAATTATTATGTGCATATGAAACTTCCTGCTGGCAATAGAGAGAGAAAAAGAGAGAGGGAGGGGGTACATAGAAAGAGAGAGAGAGAAAGATTGATAATATTTACTATTCCCCAGTAAAACTCTTGGGCAAATGTAAAGTAACATATGAAATATGAATAAAGTATTAAACCGGAATTTAAGGCAGGATTCTACTTTGGGCGCTCGAAAAAAGGCTATTTTTATGAATTTTTAATGAGATTATGAATGAAGATATTGATGTAGGGTTTGTTAGGCTTAATAAATACACTCTTGAAATACATTTAAAAGAATTTTATTATATATTTTATGCATTTTTAACATTTAAAAAACACCATTTCAATACAACGCTTCGATTAGTAGGTCGGCGCTGGTGTTGAAATTTAAAAAATGGACAAGCCAAAGCAGAATTTTTTTGAATTTTTAGATTCAATATATCACAAGCAACCGACTGAACAAGAATTTTTTATGTACATGCAAAAATAACAAAATGGCGGCGAAAAAAGGAAGAAAAAAATTGCATGTTTTGCACTGTTTTTTGCCAAAAAAAAGTAAAGATTAACATTTTTTAATAATTCTAGTTCAGCCGGTTGCTATAGGTGTCCAAAATATGTGGTCAAATTTTCATAACAATCAGTTTAGTAGTTTCGGAAATTTTAGCACCAAGCGGCGAACAAAGCCAGTTAAGAGGTTGGGTCAGGGCGTCGAATTAGCGCGCTCAGGTAGTTACGTTTGAGGCGCGGAAAAAGTACAGTTAGACTGCTTAAAACGATTAAAAATTTTAAGAGAATATTCTTGAACATATTTACTTTCGAAAAATGTAAAAAAAATCGATTTTTTCAGTCTCAAAGTAGAATCCTCCCTTAAATCCAATTATATACGACAATTTGAGAAACTAGGAACTTAGAATAGAGATAAGAAAACTGACGTAAAAATACTATTGTAAAGGGGAAGGGAACGGCATTGCACTCATGTAAACACCCTCAAAAGGGCATACTGGGAATAAAAACTACTACTATTACTACTACTACTGCTGCTACTGCTACTGCTACTGCTACTGCTACTGCTACTGCTACTACTACTAGTACTACTACTATACCAGGTGTAAAAGTATGAAACCGGAATTTCCCTATAAATGGTGCTAGCCATCATTTTAGGGACCGTCAGACCGCTTCTGCAGCGCCATCATCCCCCTCTTACAGATGACGAAGATTTTCAATACACAACAACCCAAGTTCTCTACACCGGTATGTTTTTGGATAACCTTAAACATGTCGAGTTTTGTGCCTACGAACTACGATTTGCGGACAGCATTGGTTTTCTGTTATCATTTGAAGAAAACTGCTGCAGAATCGCATCGAATGCTTGTCGAAGCTTACGGTGAACATACTCTTGGTAAAAACGGTGTTTCGAGATGTTCAAAAAATTGAAAAGTGGTGATTTTGACGTGAGAAACGTAGAGCGTGGGAAACCACCGAAAAAGTTCGCAGACAACGAATTGCAAGCCTTAGTGGATGAAGATGATACTCAAAGTCAACAAGAACTCGCGGATCAATTGAATGTGACGCAGAAAGCCGTCTCCATTATTTTTTTATCATTTTCAAACAACAGACGTGTATTTTTTACAAAAAATTCTGGTTTTATACTTCTACACTTGGTAAACAGAAATTAAAGATATGAGGATTCGATGGCGTTTAGGTAGACTTCATTTTCTGGAATCAAAAATTGTCAGTACACTCTCTCAAACGCCATGGAGACATTTGTGCAATGAGTTGGAGTCTCCTATTTTCTCTTTACAATGTCAAGTTTTGGAACAAATGTCACATTTGCGGCAAGTTATGCTCCATTGTTTTCCAAAGAAATCGACCGTGCAAACGCATTTTTTGCTACAGGAAATGTGTGATTTCTCTATGGACAACAAGGAGGTGAGGAAAAGCACCCAAAAGAGGCCTGTCGTGTATGACGAGCTGCTAAATTCTAAATGGAATCCGATGGTGGATACATAGAATAAAATTAATCATTCGTTTCAAGGCTGCTTTTTTGTTTTATTTTCGGTGATAAAATGCAAAGACTACCTTGCCAACCTAATATCTTTTCTTCCCTCGGAAATTTACCATTTCATATGTGGCCACCTAACTATTGGCATGTTGAATAAGTTCCTATTGCTTATAAAGAGAAGAATCATTCCTAATGCTTTTAAACGTTTCGAAACTGTTGTGTGATCAACCTCTAATGATTCTGCAAGTTCAGCTAGCGTCTGACACGTCTTTATGACGTAATGCATCCAATTCAACACAACAAAATCATTATTTCTAAAGCGTCCGAACCAATCTCTGCATGTTGTTTCCGACAGAGCGTGGTCGCTGTAAGTCTCAACAAGAATTCTGTATGCTTCAGCTGCTTTTTTTCAATTAAGTAGTGCAGTAAAATTCCCCGCAAATACTCCTTTTCGGCACGAAATTTGACATACTCAACACTATGAAAATACAAGTTGTTTACACGACGGCGAAATTACATACACTGAATTTCCAGCTTTCTTATAGTACTTCTTTATAGATGCTTTACCATCTTAAACTATACGCAGGCAGTTTTGGTGACGCCAGTTGTATTCCAACAGCTAGAACTTATTTAACGTCCTAATACAATATCACAGCTACACTGAGAAAAAAATCATTGAACCAATATTATTGGTGTTATTGATTGAAATTTCGCTAATTCAATTGTAAAATTGAAGGTGTAAATAATCAGATTTATTAGTCCAAACAAAACGCTATTGACTTTAATAACATGATAAAATTGAAAGTTTTTTTTTCATTCAAAAGATATATCGTTAGCCGAGAACAATATATTATTGAAACTATCTAAAAAATTATCGCGAGCAAATTATATAGTTTTGAATGCATTTTCTGCAGCGAACAAAAAAAGGCGTTACAATTCATAACATGAATATTGTTGATTCGAGTACACAAGAAAAATTGAATTTCGCTCGTTTCATTCAGATAAAATTTCTATTGAGTAAATATGTTATTCTATTTTTTTCACCATATCCGATATTGATTTTCAAGTACATTATTCGTTAAAATATTAATATTTCATTTTGATTGAAAAATATTAAGCAAATGTCTGAATTGGTTAAAAAATTATGCGAAAATAAAATTTTTTTCTTGCGCATTTGGTTGAAAAAATTCAACCATGTCATGACCGAGCGCCACCGAAATTATAGGTGTGTGGAAACTCGTAGTTCTCGGAGTCACCGCTAGAAGCCGCACGCGCGCTCGTTTCTCGTAAGCGTAGCGCGAACCGAAAATCTACTTAAACGCCAGAGAAACTCTAAAGAGTATCGTGTTCCTAATGAGATTTTTTCAAATTTTACTTAAAATATAAGGAAAAATAAAACGCGAGAAAAAAGTGCACCGAATTTAAGAACAACACAGCAAGTACAAAACAGACTAGTAAGTTTTCAGTAAACAGGGATAGTCACGCAAAAATATGTAACACAGTATTGTATAACCAAAGGATGAATAAATAAAACTTTCCAAACTGAAAAAAAAACTAAACTAAAGAGTATCGCTTCTTGGCCTGTGGCTAAGATCAAAGTGTAGTATCTGTTCTTATCAGTTGAATATCTGATATTCTCTCCATGAATATTCCATTGGATATCTGATATTCTTTCCACTATTATCGTGAATGATCATTCTAATGCTCATTTTTTATTTAAGATTTAAAACAAATTGAAAAACTTACGTCCTATGTCACATTCGTTTCGATGCAGCAAAGAAATAATTAATCGTATTGATTATATTTTTGTACGAAATAAAAAATCTTGTAGCAACCGCTTAATTATTTCATCCATACATCTACGGATTGTATATGGAACGATTTCAATAGAATATAATTTTATTTGACGGATAATGTAGATATTCAGAGAACACAAGAGCTTTTTCAAATAAAATAATATGTTACTTAAATCAATCACATTTTCCAATCTTTTATAGTATTGTAACAATCTCGTATATCGGTGGCACTCCGCCGCCGCACATCTATTTGGATCAACTGGTTTTTTTTCACAGTGTACAGAAGAATGTCTAAAAATTGGAAAGAAACTCACGACGCGGAATACCCGCCGAGTTGCCTCCTACAATGAACACCCAAAAGGGGAATTCTAAGTCCTAATACGACCCAATGGCCAAGAGAGTCCTGTTCGACTCGCCCCTCATTGTTCTCAGGCACCTTGGATCTATGTTTAGAATCGCGACCTAGAAACGAAGCTCCACGAGCCATGGAGCTTTTCATTTTGTTTCGCGGAGCACACACGAGCTCATAAAAAAAACAACCTCTCGCTAGCTGCAACCTCGATACGAAGGGATAAAATGTGCCAGCGAGAAAGAAAAAAAAGCGTAGAAACGCATGATCGATAAACAGCGTGGCAATAAGCGTCCATTTTTCAACGACTCTCGTAGGCACAGAAGTTCAATGTTTTCTTCTTCTATGGCTGGGCGCCACTTGACGCTGCTGATCATCGCGCGCCGTTAGGCGCAACCTGTCTGCTATTTTTCACGAATTCACACACGCGCACACCCAGACGAGAGGCTTGCCATCCGAAATGGACTGAGAGCGGCAAATAAGGGAGGAAAGAAAGAAGAGAAAAAAAAGTAGGACCCTCGCCCCTCTTGGGATTCTCGACGAGCGATATGAGTTTTAAATAAATTTCGCGGCGCGTTCGAGTGTCCGCTTATTGCGGCGAAAGGGGAAGCCCCCGTGCACGCCTGTTTAACGAGCTATTGATACACCCTGCCAATCTCGAGAGGGTGCACGCGCGGAGAACGATCATCGGATCTCTTCAACCACCACCACCACCACCACCACCCCCAGTCTTCCTACCCTGGAGGGTGATACGTCTCTCTCCCTTCCGGCTTCATCCCCCTCGATTATCTCGATCATCTGCATCGTCGGGACCTGCAGCTTTGCAGAATTTTTTATTCGACCTTTGTTATTGCAATTTGCCAGTTTTGTAGAAATTTTATCGAGCTTGCAGAGACACGACGCTTGGGGAAACAAAGAAACAGGGCTGATCCTTGAAGCCTTAAGGTAGTACGAGCGTGCAATCTTGATTTCTATACATTTTGTTCAAATTTTCACCAGACGTTGTTCATACCATTATGCATGTTGGAGTGAAATTTCAGAACAGTCGACTATGTAGATTGGCAGATAATGAGTTTTTAAATTGCAACGTTCAACACTACAGGGTCTGCATTGAAATTTAGACAGAATAATTTTCCGAAAAAAAATATTTGTCCCTTATAATAAGAAGACATATGACAACACCGCAGAACAGTATTGTTCAATATTTCGAGAAAAAAAATCATCGTGTTCCTAAAGTTAAAAATGTTGTTATAAAAAAATATTTGGATTATAAATATTAATATTTTATATTGTTCGTGTTATCTTCATTAACAAATAAAAGTGTTGGTTCATTCATAACTAATTAAAAATTTTGTTCGATTAAAAATTACTTCCAAATTGAAATTTGTGTTGCAGTATTATTTTGAATATGCCGCGCAAACTCGCGTCATTGGAACGTGGAACGATGCGGTGTTGCCATATGTCTTCTTATTATAGGGGACAAATATTTTTTACGGAAAATTATTCTGTCTAAATTTAAATGCAGACTCTGCAGTGTAAAACGTTGCATTTTTGAAACCCAAATTTCACTCAAACATGCATAATGATATGAACAATGTCTGGTTGAAATTTGAACAAAATCTATAGAAATCAAGATTACGCGCTCGTACTATCTTAAGGCCTTAGGCGACTCTAGAGGTCGAAAAAATAGGTTTTTTTTTTTCAGAAAAACTAAAAAATAAATCGAGATAACAAGAAAGGGTGTTCATCATACACATCAGTGACTGTATACAATAATTTTTTCGAAGCGATTAATTTCAAAATGGCAGCTGTGCAGCGTTTATCTCAAAACTGCATTTTTTAAGTTGGCCGGAAAAATAACTCAGACAATTTTCAACCGATTCACTTGAAATGTTGAATATATCTTGAAAAATACATTGTCTATGGAAGTACGTAGGATTTTTATTTTATCCCATAGTTCATTTGTTTTTAACGATTTTATAGACAAATTTTTGGAAGTGAAAAATTTGCCTAAAAAATCCTACGTACTTTCATAGACAATATATTTTTCAAGATATATTCAACATTTCAAGTGAATCGGTTGAAAATTGTTCGAGTTATGTTTCCGGCCAACTTAAAAAAAGCAGTTTTGAGATAAACGCTGCACAGCTGCCATTTTGAAATTAATCGCTTCAAAAATTTTGTATACGGTCACTCATATGTATGATAAACGCTCTTTTTTGTAATCTCGATTTATTTTGTAGTTTTTCTGAAAAAAAAACCGCAAAAAGCCTTTTTTTCGGCCTCTAGAGTGGTCTAACCCCTTAATACAAAAAATCCTTCGATCAAAAACTATATTTTTGTATCTAGAAAAAGCCCTAAAAATTTCAGAAAAATCGATGCAGAAGTTTGTAAAATATTTTGCTCACCGAATTTGAAAACGAATTTTCGAGAAAAACGCGTTCAAAGTTTCAAACGACGCTCCGAGCGTTCCGACAGGCGTCAACATAACAGCCTATAAATCTGTCAACTTCAATCCAATCCCCATGAAATATTCAGGGAACATTTTTAATATGATATACTGTCAAAACATATTGGTATTGAAAAAGTGATTTTTCGACTTTTACAACTGGGCAAAAAGGTAAGCTATAATTTCGAAAACTGGAAAAATCTGCGTTTCGTATCGCCTTTTTTGGGGTCTTCAACAGCAGAACTGCAGAGTCCAAAAAGAGTTCAAGACCAGTGCATTCCGAGCCAATTAAATTCACTCAATCTTTTTCCTTTCTCCTCAATTATTTTGAGACACCTAAAAAGGCGATTGGCAAAAAAAAATCATCCAAAATGTGGATGGACACATTGCTGTCTTCATTTTTCGTTATCTTTGCACGTTTCACAAGAGCAAAATTCACACGCGATCAATGCGTGTGTGTATGCGCGGGTGCACGTTTCCTGTCCCGTACCATTTCCCCTTCAAGCCTGTCCCCCCGTACGATTTTTTTCTTCTTCTCTTATGGCATTGAAAGACTCTGCACTCACACTTGCACATTGGGGGACTCTGTACTTGGTTATTACAATACACCGAGCTCGATTCGTGAATGCGGTCTCTTCTTCACTCCGGACTCGTTCTTGGAAGGATGGTGAAGGCAAAAAATGAGCATGAGGAGGTGGAGAACGAGAGTGAGTGAATTTCCGTGTATTGTTCGAACCTTTTTGGAGTTCTTGTATAGAGCCTTTTTTAAGAAAAAAAAAAGAAGAAGTATAAGGAAGATCCGGCTTCGGTTACCTGCACACGTTTGTCATCTACGAACCCCAAAAGATCACAGGCGTTTATCGATTCAGCGAGTGTTCACGGAGAATTCTAAAAAATTTCATTTACTTTCGAAAGTTCCACGAGGATTCGATTCACTGGTCGTCACTCCAGTATTAAAATCGACCTGATTTTCCAGACTTGTACACTGCCAAAGAAAATACTTAAGACATTAGGCCACTCTAGAGGCCGAAAAAATAGGCTCTTGGGGGATTTTTTTTCAGAAAAACTACAAAATAAATCGAGATTACAAAAATGGGTGTATATCATACATATCGGAGACTGTACACAATAATTTTTTTGAAGCGATTAATTTCAAAATGGCGGCTGTGCAGCGTTTATCTCAAAACTGCATTTTTTAAGTAGGCCGGAAACATAACTCAAACAATTTTCAATTGATTCACTTGGAATGTTGAATATATCTTGAAAAATACATTGTCTTTGGAAGTACGTAGGTTTTTTTATATTGCATAGTTCATTTGTTGTTAACAATTATCTGACGATTTTTAGGCACATTTTTGGATAGTGAAAAAAAAGTGTTAGACCTCTAGAGTGGCCTAACCCCTTAACGGGCTACTTCTATTTAGGTGGGTAAAAAATTGCATTTTCCAAAAATAATTTTATTCAATAGTATGACCTTTTAGCTATACTTCCCGAAAATTTCATTGAAATATTCCTAAAATTGAATGAGTTACAGCTCCTAACAGTCGGCTGATGCGATAAGAAAAAATTGATGTCGCGAAAAATCTACTTAAGGCGGGCACCCACTTTAGGCGACCGAAAATTAGATGATTTTTTGGATTTTTTTTTAATTGTAAAAAGAAAAACGGAAATTTCCGGAACTCTGACAATAATTTATTCATATTTTCATACATCTCTGTCAATTTTTTAAAGATATTTCACGCATTAATCAAGGTGAAATCCGCTGTGTCCCTTGGCGTGTCCTCATCGTCGTTGTCGATTTGAGGGAATTGTGCAGCTCGCAATTCGCATCTGAAATAGTCCAACAAATTTTCATACATTCTTGAGATGTTTTTTAAGAACATGACCCTAAAATATGAAGAAAAAAAATCAAGTATTTAATGTAGGAACGTGTTTGAAAAAAATGATGCATTTTTAGAATTTTTTTCCCGTCATTTTGCAATAATAAATATGTTTTAAGCAATCTAATCTTTCCAACTTTGGGCTCATGTTTCAATAAATTATATTATGTAACCGTGTTCCAAATTTGAAAATGATCCATCAATTAGTTTTTGATTTATGATTCCCGCAATTTGAAAAAATGTCGTTTCGATAAAAACACGATTGAAGGTTGTAGTATATGTAAATCGTTGCGCTACCTGTACTCACTGAATCGTCTGTCACTTGGTCACTTTTCAATATTTTGATTGAATTTTTTTCACATATTCTCGAATATGTACACTGGGAGAAAAAGCAACAAAAAAAATCGAACGTTTTGACCCGTCACAGTGGTTGGGAGTCGAGCGGAGAGTCTTTATCATTTATATACATACCTTTAGAAGGAATCCGAATATCGTTTTGAAATCTTCAGGGTGCATTCTTAAGATATTTTGCTAAGGATTTATGAAATTAAAAAAAAATTGATTTTTTGAAGCATCCAAAATGGTTGTCCACCTTAAGGCGGTCATCCCGTCCGTAGGCTCTTTTTTCACT
This sequence comes from Ophion obscuratus, assembly GCA_964007375.1. Classification (NCBI taxonomy): domain Eukaryota; kingdom Metazoa; phylum Arthropoda; class Insecta; order Hymenoptera; family Ichneumonidae; genus Ophion; species Ophion obscuratus. The sequence goes on along the minus strand of OZ023319.1, from coordinate 20,851,257 downwards.
TTTTTGGGACATTTTTTCGGTGAACTAAACAAACATACAACTGCGAATTTTTCGCCACATATTTATTCATATTTTGAGCACACTTTGCAATTTTTTAAAGCCGAAATCGTCGCTCATTGTTGAAGTACACAACAACTTAGCCACTCACCATCAATAAAAGTTGTTCGCAGTGACCACGATTGCGGGCGTTTTGCTTATCCCAAACAAAAAAATCAAACGACATTATAATCTGTAAAGTATGAACTAGTTTTTGAACTAGGATTATTAAAAAAAACATTCAAAGGTACATTTTTGGCATCTTGTTGAACATTTTTTCGTGAACTTTCGTGTTTTTTCACGACTTCTTCAACCTAAAAAAACCGGCTTGATGAATCAGAATTATCCTAGTTTGCAAAGTGTCTACACGAGTACTTGATAAGTCATTCAAATTTCAAAGGAATTCGTTCGATGGATTTCGAGATATCGTGCTCACCAGTTTGAAAAATACAGTTTTGAGAAAACCGCGTTTAAAAGTTCAAATCCGATTATCACCAATAAAACTTTGACTCACCTTTAATCTGCTATGCCGAGCCCACATAGCACGCGCTCATTTTTCGCAATTCGCGCAAAAAAACATTTTGTCGATCTTTTGAGCCTGTCATATGGGATGACCGCCTTAAATAAAATTTAAAAAGATCAAATAGACCCATCTATTTAATATCACTGGATTTTTTCCGTCACTATATGTAAGCCCGTAATCCAGTTCGCAGGCTGCTATCGTCATGTACATGTAAATTATACACGTGTCGACAAATGTCGTTCGAGTTTGAAGCCTCTCCCTCTCGGTCAGCATCTGACAGCTTCCCACAAAGATATTCGCGGTCGTGTTTAGCGCCAACCCCTCTGGAACAACCCCCGTTGCACTTGCCCCAAATTTTCCCAGCCACATTACCACTGTGCAACTTTATAATGATGGACAATCCGTTTGGATTGTACGAGGTCAATTTGACCGTGTCGATCTCTCATATCAACCCCCGTTCCGTTCCACCCCCTCGTTCAACAATTTCCTCGCGCTCTGCAGGGGCTTGCGAAACCTTCAACCTCCATCGTTTCGGCTACATTAACTTCGCAGAATTATCAATAACGTGGGAGCGAACGGTTTTACAGGAGCATTTATCAAGCGTGTCGTCATTGACGGCACGAAGCTCACTTTTTCTCGCACGTCATTTTTTCAGCTACTTTAAATTGTAGCTTGTTCTTCGCAGGGATCAAGCTTTTTCTGCACCAACACTCAAGCGAGCCAACACCCAAGTTCTATTCTCGCCAAAAACGCCTACGTAGCAAGCTCGTACTTTTGAAATCGTTAAAATCATCATGACAATGGAGCAGCGTGGTTGAAGGCTCCCATTGAGATCAGGTATAGGGACAGTTGGGGTCAAAGATCACGGCGAAGAAGAGAGAGAAGGTTGCCGTAGAGAATCGTCCCTCGTTTGCTCGGAAAGAATTCTATTGACCTGGGTCTCCGGCAGTGCGGAGGAGCGAGAGAGAAGAAATTATCGAAGGAACAAGGCAGCTGTCCGGATCATCCCGAAAGATCCCTCTGCCTTCTTTCATGCATATCTATATAGGTGCACACATACATCTAGCCGTGTACAAAGCACGGTCGGATTCTTTGCTTTGGAAACACGTGCCGGCCACATGTTGCACGAAACTAAATCTCCACCGGCAACATAGCAAGCAGCCAGCTCGTCGTCGTCATCTTCTACCTCCTCCTCGTCCTTTACGCCACTCTCTCTGTTCACCCGAGAGAGAAAGAAAGAAAGAAAAAAAAAGCAGAAACGCTTCTGGCAAGAGAATGATTCTTCAACTATATTTTTCCTTTGACGATTGGCATATCGCGAGTCGAGGCATTAATGCCCCGAGGAAGGGGGACCATCAAGGGCAGATGTTGCACTTCTGAGTGTCACGGTTAAGAATAACCAAGAAGAGAAAAGAGTTCGTCCGAGTGAAGATTTCGCTCCTATGACCCCCCCTTAAGAAACGACCACTCGTGCACCCTACGAGAGTTGTAAAACACCGGGCCGGTAAACGGGCACAGATGCATTTTGATGGACTGCATTTGTGGACCGAAAGGGTGCCCGAGGGGTAAGGAAAGAAGTGAAAAAATGAGGAAGCACTATTGGGACAAAAGGGGGTGCTGCAGACGTTACAGGACTTTCTCTTGATTTGCAGCGAGAGAAGAGGTATTAGTCATCTGGACTAATACCTCGTCCTGTAACGCAGACGTCACAGGACTTTCTCTTGATTTGCAGCGAGAGAAGAGGTATTAGTCATCTGGAGATTTGCAGGCACATTGGTCTGGCCAGAGTTTATCAGGTCCTTATCAACATTGTCTAGATTGCTAGACACTTTGATCTCAGAGTTGATCGGGTCTATATTCAACATTGTTTAGATTCCTCCATTCATTTCATTGTCTAGACACATTGATCTCAGAGTTGATCAGGTCCTCATCAACAACATCTAGATTCCCAGGCCTATTGATTGCAAAGTTGACCAGATCCCCATCAATAATATCTAGACTCACCGACCCATTGATTTCAGAGTTGATCAGGTCCTCATCAATATTGTCTAAATTCCCATTTGAGAGTTTATCAGGTCCTGATCAACATTATCTAGATACCCAGGCTCCTTGATTACAGAGTTTATCAGGTAATAAATGTTTAGATTCCCAGGCACATTGATCTCACAGTTCATCAGGTCCTTATCAATATTGTTTAGATTCCCAGGCACATTCATCTCAGAGGTGATCAGGTCCTCATCAATATTGTCTAGATTCCCATCTTAGAGTTTATCAGATCCTGATCAATATTGTTTAGATTTCTAGGCTCCTTCATTACAGAGTTTATCAGATCATAACTATCTAGATTCCCATTGATCTCAGAGTTGATTAGGTCCTCATCAATATTGTTTAGATTCCGAGGCCCATTTTTCTCAGAATTGATCAGGTCCTCATCAATATTGCGCCCAGGCACATTGATTTCAGAGTTCATCAGGTCCTGATCAACATTGTCTAGATTCCCAGTCTCCTTGATTTGAGATTTCATCAGATCATTAATATCTAGATTTCCAGGCACATTGATCTCAGAGTTGATCAGATCCCCTTCGACATTGTCTAGATTCTCAGGCACATTGATCTCAGAGTTTATCAACTCCGCATCAAGAATGTGCAGATTTCCAGGCACATTGATTTGTCCACCGTTCATCGGGGATTAGTCTAGCTTTGTTCGAGCACACATCAGTAATGATCAGCTTCGTAGGCACATGAATCTGTATCGAATTCTCCATTGGAAATTCGAACAAATCTTATTCCGAGGCGCTTCTGAGCGAGCCTGTACACACACCGTGGACGCCAAAGTACGGACGGAGCTGAGGACCAAGGAGTCCTAAGGAACGGGAACACGTGTTGTGTGTATCGACCATCTGTTGGCATTCTGGCAGAAGACGAACGAAGGGCCCGAATTCAACGCGAGACAGCCACCCTTCGATCCTACAAGTTGCACACGAAGCTCTCGTCCTCCCTCGCTCTCTGCTCGTACGTATCTTCCCTGTTGCCAGAACTTCTCAGCAGAATCCCCCTCGTGCAGAGGTTTTTTCTCTCCCCCCCCTTTTTTTATTTTTTATTTATATCTCGTAAGCCGAAGAGTAAATACTGAATATTTTTGTGCATCGTCCCTCCTGCTATCAATATGGCCTGGACTATCTACACGTTTACATTACGGACAGGACATTTGGAGCGCTTCGTATTTGCGCAATGTTGGCTATCAGCATATGCGGCAGTTTTGGGGAAGATCTCTGGTGTTTTTTTTTTTTGAGCAATCGTTGATTTCGCGTCCAGGAAGGTCTTTGGTGCTTGGATTCATCCAAAGGTGATTTTAAAGACATTAGGGTGTATCGTGATGTTGAGTATGAGGACTATTGGCTACTATGAGGACAATGTTTTCTTTTCATCATTATTATAAATGTTCTATTATTAAATATAGCTTCGAGGACGGTCGTGGATAAATATGCTTGCGTTTAACCAAAGGTGATTTTGAAGACATTGGGGTGTATCGTGACGTTGGCTATTGGCTATTATGAGGACAATTTACTCGATTCTTCATTATTATAAATATTCTATGATTAATTGTTATAAATTATAAAAAAACCATAAATCATTAAATATTATAATTATTAAATATCATCAATCATTAAATATCATAAATGATTAAATATCACAGATATATCACAGATATACAATACTCTCCTCGTCCTTACGGCATTGACGATCAAAGTTTCTCCATCCTTAGAATGCGACGAACATTTTTCGCTCTTTTCACAGTGGCACATAGGGTGTCGCCGGATCCCGAAACATTTTTTCGAACTTCCACTAATAAGCGGTACGTAAGAACGTCAAGATCGGGACGAGAACTTCGTCGTAAAAAAAAAACTCTCAAACACTCCCCCGGGTAAAAAGCACCAGAGAAAGTAAACCAAAAGTAGCCTAATTGTGAACAAGGATCGCCGTCGACGTTGACGTACGAAGCTCTTCCAGGGCCCGCACAAAGTTAAAAAATCGTGGGAGTATAAGTGAAAGTGCCATACGCGTGTCGAGGTTTACTAAAGCAGCGAAAGGGGCCACATGTTCTGCGTTTGAAGGAAAAAACGAAGGCGAACATTAGAAAAAAAACACAACATAATTCCGTCGTTTTCGGAGGGATTTTTACGAGTTGACGGTAAAGTAGTATTACGACGACATGTTCCGAGTACTCGGGGGGAAAAACACTCGAGGACTGGGCAGGGTTTTCTCGTACGATGTGGGCTGTAGTTCGTCGCGCTTCTCGAGGATGTTCTCGCTTCTCGGCCCGCTCTTATAGCGGTAGAGACGAAGAGATTTTGGAGGATACTGATCCTAAAATATTTGGAAATATATATAAATAAAGAAATAAATATACATACATACATACATATATACATATATACATATATACATATATATATATATATATATATATATATATATATATATATATATATATATATAATATGATAAAAGAATAATTGAAGAAAAAAAGCATTTTCGTTGCACTTTACAAATCAAAAGTATTTTTTATTTCGCATTTTCAATTTTTTTCTCGTGTCTTCATTATTATTATTATTAGGACAATTAAAAAGAAAATATTTGTTACACTCCAACCATCTATCTGGTTGGAGTGTAACAAATCGTTTTTTTTAAATTATTTGAAAAGTGTTTCTTTAAATTGTAAAGGGTTCAAATCGTAAACCTAAACAAATTGGTTTTTTTTATTGTCTTAATAATAACAAAAGAAAGACATAAGAAGACAAAAGAAAAAAAATTGAAAATGCAAAATAACAAGGACTTTTGATTTGTGAACTGCTACTTAATAATCTGTGAACTGTGAACTGCTGTTGATTATTATTATTAGGACAATTTGAAAAAAACTATTTGTTTTAAAAGTGTTCCTTTAAATTGTAACGAGTTTAAATTGTATACCTAAACAAATTGTTTTTTTTTATTGTCTTAATAATAATAACGAAGACAAAAGGAAAAAAATTAAAAATGCAAAATGAAAAGCACTTTTGATTTGTGAATTGCTACAAAAATGCGTTTTTTTTTTCAATTATTTATCTCTTGCCATTATTATTATTACTAGGAGAAAAACAGTTTTATTATATATATATATGTATGTATATATCGTTGCCACCACGAATCCAGGAAACAGCTGTAAGGAAGCAGGTGCTCGTCGACGAGGATCGGCGGTGACGTCGGTCCCGGGACACACGCGATGCGCGTGGCCAACCGGATGTCACATTAGTCTATACCCATTTATGTATCTATATATTTTCGTTCTTTTTTCTTTTTTCCTCCCCTGGGCCTGGCTCCGAATATTCAACTCGAAAATCACAGGTCGATCGATTTTCCACAAATACGAGGAGAACTCTCGAGACTGCAGACCGGACCCGCGATCGATTCTCGCTTCCAACGATAAGGAATATTCCGAGTGCGGTCTGCGTAATCTTCCTTAAAGAAGGCCAGAAGCAATATCGTACTGCCGGAAATATCGAGTCGGTTTTTTTCTTTATATATTTGAACTTCCCAAGGCGAAGCAATATCTGGAAGTTTTGAGAGATAGAGACACCGAGAGAGAGAGAGAGAGAGAGAGAGAGGCAAACCGGATATTGAGGTCTAGCGAATCGGGTTCAAAGGGCGTCTGGACCTTTCTCTGCCTCTCTCTCTCTCCGCAAGCTGGCATGTGTGGATGCTGCGGCTTCGCTCATCCGTATTATTGTTTACTCGACTATCAATGAAAATTCATTTCTTCACTCGTATATTTTTCCTTTCTTCTTTTTTTCGGTCTCTTTTTTCACGCAGATCCAAGTACGTCCACGTGATTCGAAAGATTTCGAGGCTCGATTAGTTCTCTCTCTCTCTCTCTCTCTCTCTTTCTCTCTCTTTCTTTCTTGCTCTCTCTCTCGGAGCGAAAAATCGCCTTCGCTCGTCGAGCCTTTGTGCTCGCGGCCCTACAAAATTGAAGGGGCCCAAGGGGAACCACCGGAGCCAAGTTCGCCTGTGCCGAAGCAAGAAGAACACGGGGAGAGAGGGGGGGAGAATGAGATGAGGCCAGGTGGGTCAGGTAGCCCGTAAGAATGTTACCTGCGCGCGAGCGGAACGCCTTTCCTGGCCGTAATAAACCCAGTCTGCGAGAGAGGGCGAGGGAGAGAGAGGGAGAGAGAGAGAGAGAGAGAAAACGACGAAAAGGCCCAGGGGCGCCGGCAAAATCGAGTTCTCCAAGCCGATTCACAATTTTCGCTTTTTCTGCATCACTCTACCCGCGTCCGTCCACAATTATACCTTCAACGCGTGTCACTCCAAACTTTTACTCTCCTCGGCCTCACCGCGTTCAAGATTGAAGTTTCTTCGTCCTTGAAATGCAACGAGAATTCTTGTTTCCCTTGCAATTATTTTTCTCCTTTCTTCGTTATCATTATTATTATTGTTTGGACGATTAAAAGAATTGAGATTCATTGCGTAAAGGATTGAAGTTTCTACATCCTTGAAATGAAGTGTAAAGTCGTTTTTCCTTTATTTCAATATTTCCTTTATTATTATTATTGTTTGGGCAATTAAACAAAATTTTGTTTCGTTACAGTTCGATCATATATTTATTTATATAAAATTCTTCGCAACCTCATCGTGTTGAAAATTGAAGTTTCCTCATCCTGGGAATGCAACGAACATTCGTGTTTTTTCAAATTACTTTCTTTCCTTTTTCTTCATTATTATTATTATTATTTGGGCAATAAAAAAAATTTATTTTCGTTACGTGGAAAATTGAAGTTTATCCATCCTTGACATGCAATGCAAAGTTCTTTTTTTTTTTTCAAATTATTTTAATCTTTTCTTCATTTTTATTAATATTAGGGCAATTTAAAGACTCACGTTTCGTTACATCAAAGATTGAAGTTTCTCCATCCTTGGAAGGCAAGTGAAAATCGTTTTTTTTTAATTTTAATATTTTCGTCATCATTATTATTTTTTAATTAATAGACTTTATTGCTCCGGGCAACGCACTTCCTCAGTTTGCACTGGGAAACATTCACCTATTATTATTATTATTATTATTATTATTATTATTATTATTATTATTATTATTGGGGCAATCAAAAAAAGTTTCCTTACATACATGAGAGACTCAACAAACCCAAACGATCCAGCTGTAGAAACTTGCCAATTAGTCGATATTCCCATCTCTCATAACTCGCGGCAACTTCTCATCTCGTCCCTTTTGTCCCTGATTCCGGAAATTCGATTATCCGATTCAGCGCGATATTTGAAAGAGAACGGAAGCTTGGCTTCAAATAGATCGTACGTGAGACAGAGAGAGAGAGAGAGAGAGAGAGAGAGAGAGAGAGAGAGAGAGAGCGAGAGAGAGAGAATCGGAAGCTTAGGAAACCAACTCGGAAGTTTCCGCGAGCGTTCCCATTTCCGCTGAAAAGCGTCGCCAGGACGATAGAATTTGCTCACCAAGAGCGCGAACGTCGACGAGCGAAACTTCGAACCGCGTCGAGGGTCGCCCTGATTTATCCCGATTCCCGGAGAAAAGAAGATTAGAGGTATCCAACAAAAGAGTAGAATAAGCAAAAAAGCCGCTTACACGACTGGGAGGGTAAAATATGAGGGTGGAAAAAAATGAAACAAAAAAAAATAAAAAGAAGAACACCCATATGTATGATACACAAGGGCCCGTATTCTTGTCGCTTATTGCGATCGTAAATAGCGAAGTCGTGGGTCCTTAATGGAGAAGGGAGGGTGCACTTTTCACCGCGTTGAAGGCCGATGGAGTCAACGGGGAAAGAAAAACAAAGTAAAAAGCAAATGACGGGAGTTTTAGGTACTAAAGGGTGTCTCAAGATGACCTGACATTTTGAATTGCGCGCCATTTTTATGTGGCGAACATGGAGTACTAATCTTTGAGAACTGGTATCAGGAAGTATTGAGGTTAAGGGGCTATACTAGTGTATTTTAAGGCCGTATCTCTTATCATATTATCTTGCAAAAATCGATAGTTAAATCTTTAAACGCGTTTTTCTCGAAATGAGATTTTTCAAATTTGCTGACATTGTAACTCAAAGAGCAATTATCCGATTGACTTGAAATTTGAACTAAGTACTCTTGAATATATTTACTCTACACAGGATATTTTCGATTGGACGAAAATTGACGATTTGGCATTGAAAAAGACGACCATTTCATAGGCAAGAAAACAGACTTTTTTTCATAACTACGTCATTTTGTTAGAGTTTCATATTTTTCGAAAACTCTACGTCATTGTACAGGAAATACCTTTCAGTTTAACGACATTTTTTCCTTTTTCGGTTTCAGCTACTCAATCGGTCGGAATCATGTCAGCAGTAGAGGAACCTTTTTTTTGGCGCCTCATTAGGCAGCGCATAAGTCGCTAGGATCTCAATATTTTTCTGTGACAAAATTATGTAATATAGGTCAAATATAGCCAAATATATTCTTAATTTTCCAAAACATAAAATCGAGTACTTTTCTTCCAAAAAATTCCCGAAAATAACCCAAATTTTCAGCGTTCACACTGCTATAGCCCCTTAAGATTTTCGTACTTTTGGTATTTCGTGTAAAATTCTTTCGGAGTTTTGAGCGTTCTGGCAATCAAAGTTCCGAATTTCAACCCGGACCCATCTAGAATTTCGGAACATTAAAATTTGACCCATCTAGACCCACATGAAAATAAAATATATAAAAAATATATCGAAAAATATATAAAACATGTATTAAATATAATTGGTGCGAAAAGTTGGATATGCCAATTATATTTTTGGGTAAGAGTAAAACCTATACGATATATAAATATAAATCCATTTAAGATACATCTTAAATATATCAAACATACAAATTGAATGTATGTTTTATATATATTAAATATGGTTGGTTAAGCAATTTGAGTAACAGATGACGTTGCAAATGAAAACCATCTTCAAGTCGGTATCTCGTGAAGACCTAGCCGCACTAGTCGGAATAAATCATGGAGCCTAGATACCAGGAGGTTCAGCGAGGCCTTTCAACTCGTCCCCAAAACGAGAACGAGAAAGGATGGCGCTGGGGTGCTCCGCAACCTATATGTATATAGATATACGCTAAACATAGGTGTGATCTAAGACAGATCACAGATGATGTACCTAACCCTCATTAGTGTTAAGGGATAACACCACTCTAGGACTTTGGAAAGACGTTTTCTTTCCTAAAAATACTTTGGTGTCATAAAAACAATATGCAATTGGTCCTGTAGCAAATTTTTTTATTTAAAGGTTCAATTATCGATTTGGCCGCAGCGCCTTGGACCGCGCGCTGAGTTGCTCATACAACTTTAAACGCGTTTTTCTCGAAACCACTTTTTTCGATCTCGGAAGACAGATTACTCGACCACCTTTGCATGCATCGATTTTGATAGCACTTTTTTCGATCTCGGAAGACGGATTACTCGATCACCTTTGCATGCATCGATTTCGAGGTTGAAATTTTGATGGCAGCTTCACAATTATATTCTTTATGGGAGTACGTACCCGTTTTTTTTAATTAAATGTAAACTTCTTTTTATAAACAATTTACTGCTTTTTTGGCAAAAAATCGATTTATTTCCTTCAAAATGCGCTGTTTTTGCAAATCTGAAAGCAAATTTCTAGGTAGTCTTATAGCTAGAAATATATAAATTATCATTTTTTTGGTTTTTATTTCAGGTCTTATATTTTACGAGAAAACCGTTCTCCCGTGAAGCTATATGTAAAAAAAACACGTTTTTCTAGATGGGCTGTATCGCCGCCATTTTGAGTTTGAGATCGTTTCTCGCTTTTGCGTTTTTTTTTCCGAACCGTCATGAGGAAATTATGAATCGGCGGATATTTCGACGTTTGATGTCACGATTGGTCTGTCGTGAGGTTAGAAACTCATCCGATCACTTTCACCTCGTTGACCAATATATTACTATATATGTCGGTCGCGCTGCACCCCAGCGCCATCACTTCGGGACATTTTCGGGGACGCTTTTTTCAGCGCCTTTGCATTGCCGCTGAACCTCCTGGTATCTAGGCTCCATGGAATAAATGATCGAACAAAATAATTGAAGGTTATGTAATCTCGTAATTCTATTCGATTATCGCTTTCTATGCGAACGCAATTAAGTAATTGACCCGATAATGTTAGTTAGTCTTGTAAATCCACGCAGTTCTCAATAAACTAACATTGTGTATTGTACGATATGCAGACTATACGAAAATTAATTTAACAAGTAGAACTAGCTCAGTGGGGAACGTCCCAGCTCATCACTCAGAGGTCCCGGGTTCGAAACCACCTTAGGCGTGTAAGCGTCTGATATAATTTAAAATTGAACCATAAATATATTTGAACCGCAAACACCATAATCGTAATTAATGACAAGCAAAAATATCGTAAAAGGGTGCAATGATGTAAATAACGTCATAACAAAATTTTTAAGAATATTTCAAGTATAGTTTAAATATATTTCATGTATATCTTAAATACACGTTGAATATATTTCAATAATATTTGAAATGTAGTGTGAACATATTTCAAGTATACTTTAAACGGAGTATGAACATATATCGTGTGTATTTTAGATGTAGTTTAAATACATTTAAAGTATATTTCAATTATAACTCGAATACAGTTAAAATACGTTTGTAGTATATTTTGAGGGTAATTTGAGTACATTGTAAGTATATTTTCAATATAGTTCGAATATACGTAACCGCCTATCCAACATATATATTTTTATATATTAGGAGTACAACTTTGCAGTGACCGTTTTACTTAGAGAGCCACTGCGGCCGAAGTAGTGGCCCTAGCTCAATAAAAAAGTGGCATTTTAAACTAGAGGCTCTGCCAATGTAAACAATTTAAAAAAGCTAACGGATACGTGTATGCATTATAAAGTTATTGGCACTCAAACATGGCAACCTACGAGCCGAATTCTCAGTATTTGCGGGAACTGCTCCAAAGACAACAAAGGAAGGGATTTTTGCACCGGATTGTGACTGGAGATGAAAAGTGGGTTTACTACCATAATCCTAAACGCCAAAAATCATGGGAACTGCCTGGTCATATTCCGTCATCGACGCCCAAACCGAATATTCACGGATCCAAAGTGATGCTGTGTATCTGGTGGGACCAGCTGGGCGTTGTGTACTATGAGCTGCTCAAACCATCCGAAACCATCACAGGGGAACTCTACCGACGTCAGTTGATGCGCTTGAGTAAGGCACTCAAAGAGAAACGGCCACAATTCAACGAAAGACATGACAAGGTGATACTGCAGCATGACAATGCCCGACCCAATGTTGCAAATGTCGTAAAAAAGTACTTGGAAACGCTGAAATGGGAGGTTTTATCCCACCCGCCGTACTCTCCAGACATTGCCCCTTCCGACTATCACTTGTTCCGGTCAATGAGACACGATTTGGCTGACCAGCACTTCGGTACTTACGAAGTAGTAAAAAATTGGGTCGATTCCTGGATTGCCTCCAAGGACCAAGACTTTTATCGACGCGGGATTCGAATGCTACCTGAAAGATGGGCCGAGGTCGTAGCTAGCGACGGGCAGTACTTTGATTAAAAAATATTTAGCCACTTTTTTATAATAAAGCCTTAAACTTTTGAAAAAAACGGTCACTGCAAAGTTGTACTCCCAATACATTCTGAAGATCTATTTTAGCCGAAAACTTTGATATCGCGAATATATTTTTAATGCATTTCCCGTATATATTGCATATATCTAATCTATATCTAAGATGGATAATATATATCTGAAATATATTTTTACATATACTTCATTTCCGTGTGGGGAATTTCGGAACATTAAAATTTTAAAAGGTCAGAGCATTCAAAATTCGGAATTTCAACCCGGCCCCGGAGTTTCATATGCAACGCGTATGTATAAAAGGAGTAAGGAACAATACGGGTTATCACACCCCCTTGGGGACACCTCGTAGCCTCTCGGACTACTTTTCGGCCCTTTTTCACAACAGATGGAAGCCAAGTCGGGCCTGCGTTTTTTTTTCTGTTCTCTAGGTGGTACTCATTCCTGAGGGGTGACTGTCCCGATCTCTCCCTCTCTCTTTCTCTCTCCGTTCTGCTTCTCGGCGATGCACCGTGTGTGATCCCTGGAGACCTGGATATGGAAACGGGGTGGGCAACACCCCCCCCCCCCACCCCTCTCCTGCCTGCTTCTCGCTTACCCGTCCTCGTCACATCCGCACGCTGCGGTCAGCCCGGTTAACTAGAGTATTGTTCGATTATTATTTCGGTACATATCGCGCACTTGTTACGTCTGTTTGTGCGGCTTATGGCGCGATGCGAAACGGGGACGAGCGAAGTATCGCACGACACGGGGGAGGACACGGTAAGGGTGGACGGGGGTGAAGAACGCTCTGCGGTAAAATAATGTTTTTTTTGGGTCTTTTTAGCCTTTTTTGGAGGGGATCTTTGTGTGAATTCCGCGGAGAAAAATAATCGGGTGAATGGACGTCGAGATGAAATATCGGGGTGGCGATGAACGGGATGTTGCGGAGTGTCCCTCGAGGCGGGGGGGGGGGGCGAAGAGAGAGAAGTACAGGCGGGTCGAAATAATTTGGAATCACAAGCAGGATAAAAAGGAGAAGGAGAAAAGAAGAAAAAGAAGAAGTAGTTGAAGGAAAAGGGAAGAACGTATGAGAAGAGCAGAATAAAAAGAAGAGAAACAAAACGAAATTGGAGAGTAAGAAGAAGAAACAGCAAAAGGAAAAAGAGAAGAATTAGTCGAAAGAGCAGAAAAAAGACGAGGCAAAACGAAAAAAAAGGGTACACTGAGAAAAAAAAGCAATTGAATCAAAAAAATATATTGGTTGATCCAAATAAATATTCTGCTGCGGAGTGCCATCGATATATGAGATTGTTACAATACTATAAAATATTGGAAAATGTGATTGATTTTAATTACATCTTATTTTATTTTAAAAAGCTCTTCTGTTCTCTGTATGTGTACATTATCCTTCAAACATAATATAATTTATTCCATTGAAATCATTCTAGATACAATCCGTAGATGTATGGGTGAAATAATAATGTCGTAGCGGTTGCTACGATATTTTTTATTTCGTACAAAAATATAATCAATAGGATTCATTATTTCTTTGCTGCATCGAAACGAATACGCCATTGGACGTAAGCTTTTAAATTTTTTTTAAATCTTAAATAAAAATTGAGCATTAGAATGATCATCCACGATAATAGTGGAGAGAATATCAGATATCCAATGGAATATCCACGGTGAGAATATCAGATATTCAACTGATAAGAACAGATACTACACTTTGATCTTAGCCACAGGCCAAGAAGCGATACTTTTTGGAGTTTCTCCCGCGTTTAAGTAGATGTTCGGTTCACGCTACGCTTACGAGAAACGAGCGCGCGTGCGGCTTCTAGCGGTTACTCCGAGAACTACGGGTTTCCCCACACCTATAATTTCGGTGGCGCTCGGCCATGATTTGTTTGAATTTTTTCAACCAAACGCGCAAGAAACAAATTTTATTTTCGCATAATTTTTTAACCAATTCAGACATTTGCGCAATATTTTTCAATCAAAATAAAATATTGATGTTTCAACGAATAACGTACTTGGAAATCAATATCGGATGTGGTGAAAAAAATAAAATGACATATTTACTCAATAGAAATGTTATCTGAATCAAACGAGCGAAATTCAATTTTCCTTGTGTACTTGAATCAACAATATTCATGTTATGAATTGAAACGCTTTTTTTGTTCTTTGCAGAAAATGCATTCAAACTATATAATTTGTTCGCGATAATTTTTTGGATAGTTGCAACAATATATTGTTCTCGGCTAACAATGTATCTTTTGAATGAAGAAAAACTTTTAATTTTATCATGTTATTAATGTCAATAGCGTTTTGTTTGGACTAATAAATCCGATTATTTACACCAACAATTTTACAATTGAATCAACGAAATTTCATTCAACAACACCAATGATATTGGATCAATGATTTGTTTTTCTCAGTGTAAAGAAGAAAAGAAGATGGCGAAGGGAAGGGCATAGAAACAGGAGAAGGAAACAACGAAGTGGCAAGAGAATAAAAAGGACTGGGCGAAAAATTAAGAAAAGAAAACAAAGAACAAATTAGGAGGCCAAGAATGAGTACGATAAACGAAACGAAAAAAAGAAAAGAAACGCAGGACCAAGAAAATCAGAAAACACGAAGAGGAGACGGGTCTGAATAAAAAGGAGCACTAGACTTCAGCATTCCGAGACACGGACCAGGCAACAGTTCTTCCAAAGGCCACAGAACATCTGCTGCAATCTTTCCCCTGCCTCCTCTCGCTCTCGCTGTATCGCTTTACTTTTAAATACACACAGGACATGCGTTACTCGGGTCCGTGAATATATTATACCTGTATATATATATATACACACGTATACACGAAGGTATCTGGAGAACCGCCGCAAATGACAAGGAGCGTTTCTCCTTCAAAAAGTCCAGCAGCAGGATATATATATATATATATATATATATATATATATAGAGGGAGAGAGAGAGAGAATCGGGACAGAGATCTTCACGGCTGCGTGAAAGTTGTCCCACCTCAGATGAGGAGCGTTTCTCGCTGGTACGCAGCGCAAGATATTTCCTCCCTCCGAACCTTTCATTATCTTCTTGTGGACCAGCGTTCAATAAATATACACACACACATAGCAAGAGGTGCTTTTGAAGACACGCGGCTTCGTGGATCGTCCAGGAGCCAAAATGAAGAATTCGCTTAAAAAAATGTTAATGACCGTCCTCGAAACTTTCGGATGTACTGATAGCCAACATTACATAGATATACCGGATTCAAGATGTCCTTTCCCTACACATCTGGTACAGTTAAAATCCGTTTTCAGTTCAAGAGCGTTTTGTCTAGTAAAAACAAGTTCCGACTGAACGCCTTTGTTACGCCTAGATTGGCTTTGTTTGTGTTTGGTTAAGCTAGTTGTTTTTTTGCTAGTTTTCACTCGGAAAACTTTTTTCCTAGTTTCTTTTCCTACTTTTTACTAGAAAGACTTTTTTCTATATTTTTCCTAGTGTCCACTAGGAGTACTTTTTTCCTAGTTTTCACTGTGAAAGCTCTTCTAGTTTTCCATAGAAAAACTTTTTTCCTCATTTTTCCCCTAGTTTTCACTAGGAAAACTTCCTTCCGATTTCTTCCCTAGTTTTCACTGGAAAAACTTTCTTCCGATTTTTCTCCTAGTTTTCACTAGGAAACCTTCCTTCCTATGTTTCCCTAGTTTACACTAGGAAAACTTTCTTCCTATTTTTCCCTAGTTTTCACTAGGAAAACTTTTTCCTAGTTACCTTTTCTCGCTTTGACTATGAAAGCTCTTTTTCTAGTTTTCCATAGGACAACTCTTTTCCTCATTTTCACTAGGAAACGGTTATTTTCCTAGTTTCTTTTTCCAGACTTCACTAAGAATTTTTTTCTCCAAATTTCCACTGTGTTAACTTTTTTCTAAGCAAACTTTTTTCCCCTAGTTTCTTTTCATACTTTTCACTAGGAAGAATTTTTCCCCTAGTTTTCACTAGGAAAAACTATTTGCAACGAAGGCGTTCGCTCAAAACTAATTATTACTAGGTAAAACGCGTTTGAGCTGAAAACGGGTTTGAACTATAACAGATATATCTATATTTGTGTGTAAGAATGTATGTATACGGATACGCATACACGAAATCGTGCACCGATGGTTTTTGGTCCACGAAACATCTGCGGCAGCTGCTGAGCGTCGGCGTCGTCGCGAGTCTTCTTCTCCTCAGCGCGATCTCATCGTCGCGACCACTACCGCTGCTGCCGAGAGAAGAGGCAGGTGCGCGCTGGCGAAGAGAGATCTCTTTCTCTCCCTCGCCTGCCAATTACGCGTGCCTCTTTCTGCCTCCGCGTCCTCTCGCCGCCCCTCCTCCGCATCGTCCTTCTTGGGTTTTTTTCTCTTCATTTCTTTCTTTTTTTCCTCTTCATCCGTCCTTTTATCACGCGTCCTTTTCTTTCTTCTTGCACGAGCGGAGAATTCGTGAGTGAGTGTGTATTCAAAGGCGCAACTCGGCGCTATCAGCTCGAAATTTTCGCCTGATGCTTCTCTTTGTACTCTCTCTCTCTCTCTCTCTCTCTCTCTGGTTTCGTGGTTCGATCGTCCGCCTGATCGGCGCGTCGGAAAAAAACGCCCCGAAGGATCTCGCGCGGCACGTGCACACGAGCATGGTCTTCGGAAGAAAAAAAAACGAAGAAAAAGAAAAGCTCGCAATAATCAATGAGGCCTGAAAGTACAAGAGGCTGAAGAATAATTTCTCGATTTTCTTCTTATTCCTCTTCAATTTTGTTTCTACCATCGGATTTTTCCTCCTTTCTCCTTCTCGTTCGTTTTTAACGACGCGTTGTTTCGTTTTGGAAACTTTACATGGATATAACGGGTTCCGTGTTCAAAGGGTGCCTCAAAATGACCTGACATTTTAATTTTTATTGATCAAACGTATTATTTATTTGAAAAGTACGAATATTTTTGTTTTAATATAAGGTAGAAACATGGAGGTTATGTGTGGAATACAATATCCGATAGATGGCATAAACGGCATGGACTTGGAAGGCATATTCTTTCAACTAGATGGCGCCACCTGCCACACTGCGGGCGAAACAATGCAGTTATTGCTCGTGCGATTTGACGCCATTGGACTTCTTTCTTTGAGCTTTTCTGAAAGGTAAGGTGTATGCCAATGATTCACGGACCATTTCGAAGCTCGAGGAAGCAATTGGACGCACCATTAAGGGGTTAAGGTTAAATTCGCACTTTAAGGTTAAATTAGCAAAAATCGTAAACTGGGGTTAAAATTGTTAAATTCGCTCGTGATTTTATACCCGTTACTGTGGACGGGTATAAAATCATGTGCGAATTCAACAATTTTTTTCGTATGAAAAAGTGATTCATTCATAAAATTAATTACACGTTCATTTAGTATGAATACCAAGCTGTTAGAAAATATATATATTTTTATTCAGTGTACAAAATGGCCGACTACTCGAAACTTGTCGAAACACCTTTTTTCAAATTGGGGTGACAAATAACTTCAACAATTTTCACTCGATTAACTTCAAATTTAAAAGTTATATTCCTAATTGCATTTCGCAGCGAAGTACGTACGGAATTTCTGATTAATCGAAAACTTTTTATTTTATGACCAGTTTATGAGCAGTTATAACGAAATTTTTCACTGAAAATTCATTTCTTAAGTTCAAATACCTACAACTTTTGAATAAAACAATATTTTTTAAATTCCTTATGTACTTCTTTAGGTATTGTAATGTAGATTGCCGAGAATTTTTGTTTTTTGTTCTAGTTAAAAAATTGTGTATGCTAAATGTCACGCCGCGGAGCGCCTAAAAAAAGATAATCAAATAAAATATTAGTAGTCGGGCATTTTGTACATCGAAAAAAAAATATATAGTTTCGAACAGCTTGATATTCATACTAAATAGATGTGTAAGTAATTTTACGAGTGAATCACTTTTTTATAGGAAAAGAAATTGTTAAATTCGCACATGATTTTATACCCTTTACTGTGGCCTAACCCCTTAATAAAATTAGTCCGCAATTATGCCAAAATGTAATTGAAAATTTCGTCAAAAGAGTGAACGTTTGCAAACAGGAACGAGGCGGCCATTTATCGGATATTGTGTTCCACACATAACCTCTATGTTTCTACCTTATATTAAAATAAAAATATTCGCACTTTAAAAACAAATAATACGTTTTATTACTAAATTAAAATGTCAGGTCATTTTGAGGCACCCTATGTATAAAAATTCACATGTACTGTGAATTTTTTATCCCGCGCACACATATCCCGCGTAAGAAGGAAGCAGAAGACGAAATGGCTGAAAGTGTCTCCCCCCTCTCTCTCTCTCTTTCGCTTTCTTTGAGGAGAGACTGCCCGATCTTCTCCAATTTCGGATACTCTGCAGCTGCCCTCGACCACTTTTCGAGCCATTGCATGCCGAGAGTCATTCAAGTAGCCTCGGGATCGACTTTCCGCCTAAGCACACCCAGCTACCGACGTACAAAATCCCGAGTCGACTTTTTTATTTTCTCCGGAGCTTCCCCATCTTGGGGCTCGGGTATTTTTTATGAGACCATTTTTTCGGAAAAGTCTAGAGCTAGTGCAGAGAGACTGGATATGATCCGAATTTCGAGGACCACAAATTGGGCTGACGGGAAATAAGAGCATGTTTCTACGCCCCCCCCCTCCCCCCACCCACGATCGGTAGATGTGTGGCCATCGTACGCCACTCTAACGGACACAAGACTGTCACGCCTCTACTGGCTATCACACCAAAACATATTCTTATCCAATTCCATGGTAACCTCTAATTCCTAGTTACCTTGTAAGTTAAGGTTAGTCAGCGAACGCTATAGCTTTAGGCGGGAAACGACTCGTCACACGTTCTCTCTTACACGAGACTCGGTCCAAACAAGATCGGATGTTCCTTCGTTCGTTCAAGCACACCTGCAACCCTAGTAGCTATTACGGGGTTTTTCTTTTATCAACGCTGTTCTCGTTAAACCAAATAAATATTCTATCCAAAACATCCACTTCATCTTGAACATTATTTATATAGACTACAAAATCTATAGATGGTGGGGGGGGGGGGGGCGCCATCTACTGACTTCGCTCCAACGAGACAAAATGAGTAGCACGTCTATATAGCTGTTATTACAGCTACGCGTGGATTTATATCGGAGTTCCGTAAATGACTATTTTTCACTCACCCGTAGAGCATCGCAGCGCCTGCTATACCGCCGCCGCACTGTGCCGCGATGTAGAGGGCCGCGCGAAGCGGCGATATTCTACGCGACAGGGCGAACGACACCGAGACCGCGGGATTGACGTGACTTCCTGGGGGAAAAAAATGAATGAATTAATAAAATTGAAATAAATCGAAATGTTGGCGACTTTTGATAAAACTGAAAGCAACGATCAAATGTTTACGTATTTTAGTTCTTTGCTTTCTTTTACGAATGGTGGAATAATTTCGGGCGTGGGAGTTTGTAAATATATTTATTTTCTTGTATGTTTTTTTCAGTTTCTTTTGTTGAAATAATAATATAATCATCGAACGCTAAAAAAATAACAGAAAAGTTGTGAACTTATTTTTTTTTACGAATGATGGAAGAATTCTAGTCGTCGGAGCTTCTAAACATATTTTTTATTACGTTTTCAGATCATTTTTTCAAATTAGCTGAATTATACTTGTTTATTTTGTTTACGAATACTGAAAGAATTACGTTCAAGTTTATGTGTGTATGTGTGTGTGTGTGTGTGTGTGTGTGTGTGTGTGTGTGTGTGTGTGTGTGTGTGTGTGTGTGTGTGTGTGTGTGTGTGTGTGTGTGTGTGTGTGTGTGTGTGTGTGTGTGTGTGTGTGTGTGTGTGTGTGTGTGTGTGTGTGTGTGTGTGTGTGTGTGTGTGTGTGTGTGTGTGTGTGTGTGTGTGTGTGTGTGTGTGTGTGTGTGTGTGTGTGTGTGTGTGTGTGTGTGTGTGTGTGTGTGTGTGTGTGTGTGTGTGTGTGTGTGTGTGTGTGTGTGTGTGTGTGTGTGTGTGTGTGTGTGTGTGTGTGTGTGTGTGTGTGTGTGTGTGTGTGTGTGTGTGTGTGTGTGTGTGTGTGTGTGTGTGTGTGTGTGTGTGTGTGTGTGTGTGTGTGTGTGTGTGTGTGTGTGTGTGTGTGTGTGTGTGTGTGTGTGTGTGTGTGTGTGTGTGTGTGTGTGTGTGTGTGTGTGTGTGTGTGTGTGTGTGTGTGTGTGTGTGTGTGTGTGTGTGTGTGTGTGTGTGTGTGTGTGTGTGTGTGTGTGTGTGTGTGTGTGTGTGTGTATATAGGGTGTAGTAAAAAGAAATCCATTAATTTTGCGTTCAATTTCATGCAAAAATAATGGATTTCTTTTTACACCTAATATATGACAAATAATAAATGACTTCCAGTCGGTTGCATTATTTTTCTTAATTTGCGATGTTTACATTCTTTTATAAAGAGTACTTATGGTAATTTAGACATTTTTCTTTCGACGATTAAGAGAAGTGTTTCAGTTATTTACGCTTTCATACATTTTTTTCTTGCTTATTTTATTGTGTAATTTTTTCATTCATATTTTTAATATATTTTTCATATTCGTATATTATATTTTATAATTGTTCATATTTTTTTACGAATAATCGAAGAATTCCAGTTTTTCAAGTTTTTGTTTGAATTCTTTTAATGAATAATTTTTAAAGTTCAGTCGGTCCTCGTGATTTTTTTATTTACTCGTTTTGTTAAAAGTTTTATTATTGAATAATAATATAATGATATCAGTCTTAAAAAAAAATTTGTTACATATGACAGAAGACTTTCAAGCAGTTACGTTTTTATATATTTTTTTCTTCTGTTTTTTGGCTCCATTTTTACGTTCTCTCTCTCTCTCTCTCTCTCTCTCTCTCTCTCTCTCTCTCTCTCTCTCTCTCTCTCTCTCTCTCTCTCTCCTTCAACATTTATCTTTTCTCCTTCGGGACGTCACAGAGTCGCCGTTTCGGATGATCTTGCGGACGTGGGCGAGGGGTTCGGATACGGGTACAGGGTCTACAGAAGGAGCAAACGAGGCATAATCATTTAACGAGGCAATCGAGAGCGCAACGATGAGGGTAGACCGCGGGCGACCGCACGCGGCTCGTAAAATGGGAAAGCACGGAGAAGAAAAATCTGCGACGAGGAGAGTAAGGCGTTCCTCCCTGAGGCTACGTGGAATAATAAATTTCTCAACAATCTAAATACAAAGAGAGAGAGAGAGAGAAAGAGAGAGAGAGAGAGAGGGCGAGAAATAAAGAGCTAAATATAAAAAAGTTGAAATAAAATAATTAAAACAAAACAAACAAATACAGATGAAAAAAGAAGACACGAAGAGAAAGAATTAAAATCATGAGCTTGAAGTTTACATCGCTGAAATGCAATGAAAATTAACATGTCGAAATTCCTTTAATTTATTTAGGCACATTTCGCCTACAGAAATCTTGCAAGGATTTTTGAAGATATTCATTTAGCCATCTACTATAATAAATCTACAAAAAAAATGATCTAGCATAATAACAAAAATGAGGAAATTGAAATGTAAGACGAAACTTTCGTTGCGTTACAACGATGCAAATTTCAACATCATTTGGGCGAGGAAAAAATTTGCTGATTTTCATGATTTTTTTTTTCAAAAAGATTTCTTCACCATTTTTGAGACTTAGGGTATATTTTATTACTACTTTTGACTGTTACAGGGTTTTTTTTTATTAATCTTTTAAAAATGGCAGAGGTATGACACGGTCTTCGAAACTACAATTTCGAAACTGGCGTGACGTATAGCTAAAAAACTAATCGACCGAGTCTGATGAAATTTGATATAAATCTTTCTAACCTCATTGTCTAAAACATGACTCTCACGTTTTTGAGAATTAAAAAAAAGTATTTTTTTTTAAATTGCATAATGTAGCAATTTTTTTGGAAAATTCTAGCTTTTCGTTTTAATGCGTACCATTCAATCGAATTTCAACATTTCTCACTTCTTCTTGGTTCACATTCTGCGTATGGGTGGTAATGAAAGAAAAATCTTCGTGGTTTTTATGGCGGTATATACATTTAGACGAGAAAATATTAAACAATTTTGAGGGATTTTTTAAACTAAGAAATAACTATTTTACATTAATTAAACTGTAGGTATACTTTAATAGTATATTCAAGTATAAAAAACAATTTTTTTTAAATTCATTTATCATCAAAGTGGCTGAGCTGTGGCAGAATTGAGAATGGGAGTTCTCCGAGACTTTGATTTGCGAAAAAAAAAAAAACTTTTTCACTTGAAATATGTATAATTTCTATTTGACAGTACTTAAAATGAAGAAAATGCCAATTCAAAAGAATGTCACCGATTTACAAAAAAAAAATCAACACGTCACGCAAAATTTCTGTCAAATTTGGATTCAAAAAGTAATTTTTTTTTCTAATCTTTCTAAAACAATTCTCGTCAAGTAGAAGGTAGCAATATTAACAATATTTCTACCAAGTTTCAACTTTTCCAAGAGAAAAACGCGTTCGAAGTTTACGCCCGCTCCAAATCCGAGCGATGAGGCACAGCGTTGGCGGACTGTAACGTTTGAAGTTTTTCGTTCTTCGCTTTGAAACTCTGGGAAAGTATTCCACGTATATTATGATGGCACAAATT
The DNA here is from genome assembly GCA_964007375.1 of Ophion obscuratus. Taxonomy (NCBI): domain Eukaryota; kingdom Metazoa; phylum Arthropoda; class Insecta; order Hymenoptera; family Ichneumonidae; genus Ophion; species Ophion obscuratus. Next base: position 20,828,369 of record OZ023319.1, on the reverse strand, counting down.
TAAGCTCTATTTTTTCTCCTTTTCTCACCATCCAATTATCTACTTTAAAGAAAAAAAAAATTGTCGCAAAAGCTGGGAGGGGTCAAAAAAATTTTAGAGGTCGCACAACCCTCCCACAAAATTCAAAATTTCATTTAAAAATCGATTTTTTTCCATCTCACCCACGAATTTTACGCTTTATAATTTTTAAATTAATCTCGCGAAATCTCTAGCAGGCTAATGAATAGTTAGTGGTCGCTCAAAAGCTTCGAAATTTCCAATTATCGCCAATTTTTTTAACCCTTCTTACTCATAACTTTGACGCCTTGTAACATTTTCAAAACAATTAATCCTTTTTTCTTTCGAAACAGTTTTCCGCGCATCGTAATGCGTCCCATAGTTGGTCTCGTTAGTCAAACTGCGGACCGATCGTGGCTTTATTCTGTGGCGAGCAACGCCATAATACAATAATACACAATAATACATAATAACACATACCGTCTAACTAGTGTTTGTTACAAATTATTATAATAAATTATTCAGAAAATGTAATACTTCGCTGTTTATTTTGTTTTTATGCTACAAGGAATTATAGTGCATGCGAGATTTATTTTTTGGCGGAAATGCAGAACTTCGAAAACTCTGAGCGACCACAAAATATTCATTGGTCGGCTACAGCTTTCGCGAGATTAATTAAAAAATTATAAAGCGTAAAATTCATAGGTAAGAAGTAGACGAAAAAAAATCGACTTTTCATGAAAATTTGAACTTTTGGGAGACGTGAGCCATCTGTAAATATTTTTTCACCGCTCGTACCTACGTGACAATTTTTTTTCTTCAAAGAATATAATTGGATGGTGAGAAACAGGAAAAAAGCTTAAATTTGTGCCACCCTAACGTATAGAGTTTTTTTGAGCGTTGTAAAAGCATATCCCGCCTTAAGGGTGTTAGGTGGGTTTGGAAATTTAAAAAAAATCGTTTATTCTAAATTTTATTATCTAATAGTACAATATGTGTACATTATGCTCCCAAAGTTTTAAGGGCGGGGTAAAGTATTAAAATTTATTTTTTCATTTTTTTTTATTTTTTAAATGAATGCATAATATGTAAAGAATATTGTGTTAAAATGTCAAGTCGATCGGAGTAAAATTGACGAAGTTATGAGTATTTGAGCGTCTATTGCTCCATGCCGTTCTCTTCTCTTCTGCGTTTTTCTGAGACTTGTCATATTTGAAGTGCGTGTGCACGATAACTCAAAATCTACTGGACCAATCGCTTTGAAATTTTGCACCGTACTTCTTCACATAATTCATCAGGTATTGTCGAGAGCTTTTTTGTTTTTTTTTTAATAATTACTAATTTTTCAACAACAAATTAGCCGATTTTTTTTAGCGAAAATCGGGTTTTTGGCTCCCAAGTGCTACGAAAAATCGAAAAATCGAAAAAAAAATCCTCCCGTCATTATCTCGAGAAACATCTCCTTTGACAAATGCATTTTGATTTTTTTGTTTCAAATGATTCTGTTGCGAGTTATGGTGCACACCGCAAACCAACTTTTTTTCGAGGCGCCTCCGGGGTTTAATTTTCACTCGCTCAATTTTGAATATTTTGCAATGCAAATTTAGGAGAATGTTGTTCAAATGTTACTTTATTATATGTAAATTTTTCAATAAACGAACACTATTCGTTACGCCAAAAAAAAAATCCTAAAAACATGCCTTTTTTTCGCCGAATTAACTTTACCCCGCCGTTAAGTCAATCGGAGTAAAAGTCTAGGAGAGAGAGAGAGCCTTTGGGAATTCCCGCCAGCCCAGAATGGAACTCAAACATGTTGTTTTACACTAATAAAAGCCAATTCAGTGTAAATTTCAGATGGATAAACCTAGTCATTGGGGTTAAAATATTAAAAAATTAAAGATTTTTCTCATTTTTTTAGTGTTGCAGTACTTGAATAATTTTGATTTTTTTTGTCAAAATAGTATATAGAAAAAAGCCTCTTTTTTGTAGAGGAAATTTTTTCTTACGACGAAAAGATCGCTACGATACGACCATTTGAAATTGTATCACGTGTAAAATCTTGTCTCCGAGTTAGCCGAGTTAACGAGCCGATAAAGATCTGAAAAAAATGCCACGTACTCAGAATATACGATACAAAAATATCACCAACTTTGAAAAAGATTGATGGTCAGGCTTTTAGGCCGTTCGAAAACACTTGGGATACCTCATATATTATATATTTTTTTAAATAGAGAAACTATGCTTTATTTGGCTTCGAAACCTAATTAAGGGGCTATACCAGTGTGACACTTTAAAAAAATCGATTTTTTTTGCCTTTCGCTTGGATCTCAATTTTTTCTATGAAAAAATGATGTAATATAGGTCAAATATAGCAAAACATATTCTTAGTTTTCCGAAACATTTATTTGAGTACTTTTCTTCCGAAAAATTTCCAAAAATCACCCAAATACTCAGCGTCCACAAAATCCCCTTAAAAATACCACGTAACAGTCGAAAGTGGTAATAAAACATGACCAAGTCCCAAAAATGGCAACTAAGCCCCCCCCCCCCAAATCCTGAAAATCCTTAAAATCTCAAAAATTTCAATCTGCATATTTCAAACCCAAAAAAAAATCCTGAAAATTCTTAAAATCTCAAAGACTTCAATTTGGATATTTCAAACCCAAAAGAAAATCCCTACGATAATCAGCTCAGAATCTTCCTCTTCCACATCGAAAGAACCAAGACCTCACAATACTCGGCTGGCTGGCCGATTGGTCTTCAAGCTTCCCCATTTTCGTCCATTCGGCATTACCGCGCTCCCAAAAGCCCGGAGCTTTTGGCGCGAATTATGCTCACGGCGTAGACTCACCGCTGACTTGTCCAAAGATGAGATGAATAGCGGCGATTGCGAAACCCGAGGCGACCGATGTTGCCAAAACGGACAATCCGCTGCCGTAGACATTGGAGGACGCAGCAGCCCCGAGCACGACGAAGCCAAATAGAAAAGTAGCGAAGCATTCGACGGCAACGGCCCTCCAGAGTTCGAGGCTCCTCGCCTCGATGGACATTGGTGGACGACGATCTTGCGCCGGCTCTGCCACGTTGTTGTTGTCCCTCAATTCCGTCAGTCTCGTCAGCAGCCTTACTATGTGGGCGTCCACATCGCGCGGTAACGCTTCCGTGGCCATTTTCACTCAATCGCGATGAAACGACGAGAAAAACAAAAAAAAAACGAAAAATAAAATTCACTTAGCTCACTGGCCGTTGAATTGACCGCTTATTTCTACACCCGCGCGTTCTCTCCAGCTGCTCGTCGCGGGGGAGAAAAAAGAAATAATAATTTCACGACTAGCGATCGCGACAAACGAGGCTAAACGAGCCTCAATTGAAGAGCATGAGCTCTTCAGCGGGCGAGAACGCGGAGACGGATTATTTCAACGAACACGATCAGCGCGCGAGAGAGACAAAGCGAAACTTTGCAAATTTTTCGCCAATACGAATTCTTTGCCTCGCTGTAGGGTTTTTTTTTTTTAATTGTCTCTTCCACTCTCGTTGCGACTGAGAGGCGATTTTTTCTTCTCTCGCTCGTTCTCTGCGAATTTTCGTAGAGTCGAAGGAGAAGAAAAAAAGGACTGTAGGCGGCCCGATGTTGCCGCTCCGGGAACGCGCTCTCGAGTGTGTCAGACGGAGGTAGCGGCACACGAAACAAGTGGCCGGCAGCCCGGCGGAGAACGTCGAGTGCGCCCCCTGGCCCCCGCTTTGGCTGTGCGCTTCAGCGGGAAGCACCCCCGTCGGGTACGCCCCCACCCTCGGCGCAAGGTTGTGCCCCCATGGAGGAGAAGGATACGGACGCAATTTCGTGAGGCACGGCGAGACGCCTGATGATGGTTCTGCCATGCGTTGTTCTTCCTCACGTTCGCCTGGAAATATGAAGCATTCCACACCAAGTGAAACACTGAAAAATCATGTGATTTTTAAATGGGCTCATAATTTGTTTTTAAGTTCATTCGAGTGTCAAAAACAAGTACAATTTTTTGTAGTTTTTTCAATTGGATTTTATACTCGATTTTGGATACAGGGAAATTTTTCTCATTTTTTTTTCGATTCATTGTACTCAAAAAGTAATGCATTGTACAAAAAAAAATCATCAAAGAAGAAAACGTAGGTTTTCGAATGTACTTTTCAATCATATATGTTTTGTAACTGTTGAAAATTCTGCTAATGTATTTTTCAACGAAATAAGGGAAAAATAATTTTTTTTTCGTCAAGTTCGCCTACTTTTATTTTTGTATAAATTTGAGAGAACCTTCGTTGATGTCATGACAAACCACAGAAAAATTGGCATGATGGAGAATTCATATCTTTCAATTATTTTTTAAGGTTAATTGATGAAGAATTTTATCGAACCATGAATATTGAATATCGACCATTGTTTTAGGCACAGCCAGCCCCCTGTAACCATCAGTTATACATGGCTCTCGTAATGTCCGTCGCTTTTATTTTCAATCGCTGCCACATGTGGCGCTAGTAGTCGTCTGCTCGATAACTATATATATGCCGTATGATCTGTGCACCGGCCGAACCCACCGAACGCGTACAATATTGTTGCATCCGAGTTGTGATGAAAATTTGAACAAGCCACAAGTCACAACCGCAACCATAAAACGCGTTAAACTCTCCAAATACTCCAAAAAATGTTATTACAACGAGTACAGAACGCGCATGCGTAAAAGAAGCCTAGCAGAGGACTACTAGCGCCACGAAGTGGACTGTAGCGAAATTAAACATCCCGGACAACACGCGAATAATTTATTGCCATAGGAATAGCACCCAGTGTCATGGGGCTGGGCAAAGCAGTGGATTGCGACGAATATTTAGTGTTATCTAGAACCATTTTGTCCTCCTCCTTTCAATTCAATTATGGTTTTGTCTAGCTGGAAATTTTTCATTTTTGAATCTTTTTATCGTTAAACAATGAGTGAATCATAATATGTTTAATCTACTAATACAAAACTCACTTGTGTTGTATTAGCATTGAGAGTGAGCAAACCAGATCATTGAACAAACGAGAAGCAAGATTTCTTTTTGATACGAGAATAACGCTACGAGAACCGGTGAGTAAATGAAACATTTTGAGGCAGACAAACAAAACCATAATTGAATTAAAAGGAGGAGGACAAAATGGTTCTAGATAATACTAAATATTCGTCGCAATCCACTGTTGTGCCTAAAACAATGGTCGATATTCAATATCCATGGTTCGATAAAATTCTTCATCAGTTAACCTTAAAAAATAATCGGAAGATATGAATTCTCCATAATGCCAATTTTTCTGTGGTTTGTTATGACATCAACGAAAGTTCTATCAAATTTATAGAAAAATAAAAGTGGGCGAACTTGGCGAAAAACATTATTGTTACCTTATTTCGTTGAAAAATACATTAGCAGAATTTTTAACAGTTATGAAACATATATGATTGAAAAGTACATTCGAAAGCCTAAATTTTCTTCTTTGACGTTTTTTTTTGTACAATGCATCACTTTTTGAGTATAATGAATCGAAAAAAAACGAGAAAAATTTCCCAGTATCCAAATTCGAGTGTAAAATCCAATTAAAAAATCTAAAAAAATTGTAGTCGCTTTTGACACTCGAACGAACTTAAAAACAAATTATGAGCCCATTAAAAAATTACATGATTTTTTAGTGTCTCACTTGGTGTGGAATGCTTCATGTAAAAGAAGCGTGTACAGCGATTTGGTGGAGCGTTTCTTTGCAACAAGATTGTCGTCAAATTTCGTAGGGTGGCTAAAAAAATCGATTTTTTTTCTCAACGAAAAATTGAAGTATGTTAAGGGGGCAGTCCACTTTGGAGCCACGAAAAAAAGCTATTTTCGCGATTTTCTTTTGACGTTTTTATAAAAGATTTGAATATAAAAGTTCTTGGGCTTGACAAATAAAGTCTTGGAATATATTTTTTTTAAATGTTTAATTAATTTTTATTCATTTTTAAGTACAAAAACTATAGTTTAACGTAACGCCTCAAAAATAGGTGGGCTAGGTAGCTCCATCACAACTCGGCAACGGCTTGTCTGAAAGAAAAAAATCAAAGTCCATTAGATTCAGTATGACACCAGCTACAAAATGATCCTCGGATATAAAGTTTTATCAAAAAAAATTTAAAAATGGCGGATGACGAACGAAAAAAGTTTTTGAAAACGCGTTTTTCGTAGTTTTTTGCTAAAAAATAGTAAAAATCAAAATTTTTAAACCTTCGAGGGTCAACTCGTTGCGAATCACGTTTACAATATGTGGTTCAAATTTCAAGAGAATCGGTCTATTAGTTTTAGAGATACGATGGAGTTAGATTTTGAAAACGTTGTTTAAAAAAACGTTGTTATGAAAAACTCTTACTTAAACTCAATCGGCAATTCCCGCACTGTACAAAATCCCTTCTGATTGCTCATCATCGTCTATTTCCTCAAGTCTTGCTTGCATTCGAATTTTTGACATTTTCAAAGTGGACTGGCCCCTTGAGAATAAGAAAGTTTTGCAAAATTTCAGGGTTCTAAACAATTTTTTAGTTAGTGCTCAAACGCCTTTTTCATGTTTTGTTGCATGATTATCGGAGTATTAATTTTTTTTTTATCTCGATACAGAAAATGTTAGTGCGTAATCCAATGTAAGTGTTAATTTAATGTTTTTCTGTAAAAATAAACAATTTTTATTTAAATATTTTTTTTCCATAAACAATTTGTGTTGGCAGATGAAGAATCAATATATGTAATACGATTGTGAAAATGATATCAACCACTTGATGAACAAGAACACGGTGTTTACATCGCCGAACGTCTAACAAGTATGCGTGTTTTTTTGGAGTAATATGTTGTTTTGGAGTAAGAAAACAAAGTCATACGGATTCGAGAGTTACAAACCGCGGCGCTGTTGACGCTACTGCACCTTTGTTTCTCTGACTGTCCGTGAGTTCTTTTCGCGATTCATTTGAATGTTTCCAGTAGTTGCAGTATTGAGGTACGTTACAGTACACGTAAAAATAAAAATGTAAAAAAGTTTATTCAAACGATTTGAGCTCCCGTGCAGTTTTTTGGACTTGAATCCTTCACTTTGGGACTTTAATCAGGATTATAATACGTGCTTGATTACTTTTAAAAACATGCAAGTTGTGAACGACGTAGCTGTGAGAGCCGTTTCTTTGATGAACATTTTTAAGGGTTTGATTACGAAAAACGATGAGCAAAAACAATATCTGTTGCAAGTTGTGAGCGAGCACAGAAAAAACCATCCTTTTTGCGAGAAGGGAAATTATTATTCGGCTCGATATTCGGAGTAATTACGTAAGTTTTTCAACAATCGCATACATACATATTTTTTTAAACTTCGTTTGGAATTATTCTTTTCATTAAAACTATTTGAAATGAAAACGACCTGTTTATGTTAAATTAGAAAATGGTACGGAGCATAAAAAGTTTGGAGGAAATTATATTACTATGTCGATCGGCGGGGAAAAAAATATTGACGAAAAATCGAAGAAAAAAATTCGTTTGAGCACTACCTAATAAAATGTTTAGACCTCTCAAATTTTGTATGAATTACTTTTTTATAACGTAGTAACATTTTCCGTTGAGTACGGCGAAAAAAAAATGTTTGAACCACCCCAGTATGTACACTACCGATGAAAAGTTTTCGGACACTTCAGATAATTGCAAAACTTTCGATCCCTCTGCATAATTGCAAAATTATATTAGAATAATATAATTCATTATATAAAGATATATAGTATCTTTGTAAAATAACAAATGAAATAAATTATATTATTCTAGCATTATTTGGCAATTATCCAGTGATCGAAAGTGTTGCAATTATTTGAAGTGTCCAAAAAGTGTTTTGGCTGGCAGTGTATATTTGTATGTGCAGACATATATTTATTGGATATGCGCGGAGTGTCCTATTTTTAAAAAAGGATTAAGGGGTTAGGGTAGGGTGAAAATGACGAAGCTCGTCGCTTGAAGTGACTTAAATTGTCAAGGAAGGTCCAACGTATGGCGCGAGAATCGCAGATTAGAGGTACACTTATGATTACAATGATAGAACTATTGGTAAACACTTTAAGGGGCGACCTTCAGGCGAGGAAAAATCGCTGATTTTCATGATTGTTTTTCAAAAGGAAAGATATCTTCACTTTTTTTTGAGACTTACGGTATGTTTTATTACTACTTTTAGTTATTATATGGTATTTTCAAATTATTAATCCCTAAAAACGGCGAAGGTCTTCTAAACGTCGACGGGATTAATCTGAAAAAAAAAAATAACGAAGATTTTTCTTTCATTGACACTCATACGCAGAATATGAACCAAGAAAAAGTGAGAAATGTTGTAAATCGATTAAGGGGCCAGTGCACTTTGAAAATTTTGAAAAATTGAAAGCAAGCAAGACTTGAAGAAATCGACGATGATGAGCAATCAGAAGGGATTTTGTACGGTGCAGGAATTGCCGATTGAGTTTAGGTAAGAGTTTTTCATAGTATAAACTTTAAACGCGTTTTTCTCGAAACAACGTTTTCAAAATCTAGCTCCATCGTATGTCTAAAACTGATAAACCGATTCACTTGAAATTGAACCACATATTGTAAACATGATTCGCAACAAGATGACCCTCGATGGTTTTAAAATGTTGATTTTTACTCTTTTTCTGTTGCGAATAACTGCGAAAAAACTCGTTTTTTTTTACTTTGTTCGTTTTTCATCTGCCATTTCTTAATTTTTTCATACAATTTTATATCCGAGGGTCATTTTGTAGCTGGTGTCATACTGAATCTAATGGACTTTGATTTTTTGTTTCAGACAAGCCGTTGCCGAGTTGTGATGGAGCTACCTAACCCACCTATTTTTGAGGCGTTACGTTAAACAATAGTTTTTGTACTTAAAAATGAATTAAAATGAATTAAATTTTTGTTTATGTATATCAAGACTTTATTTATCAAGCCCAACAACTTTTATATGCATATCTTTTATTGGTTTTTTCCTTAGGTACACACGCTTTTCCCGTTTGTTACCTATTCTTTTTCCCCTCACTGTGCCCGTTTCTTTCCTCTACTTTACTCTCCTTTTTTCTCCATTTTTCTCACTGTTCCCCCCTCTTGCGGCCGCAGCCGACTTCCCCCTCTGTATTATATTCATCATGACATTTCCGTCATGGGTATAGGGAAACTGCGGAAAACCTACACCAATACAGCCGGTCATCGAGTTCGCCCCCCAGTCGTGGAACTAGTCTTATTTCGCCGCGAAATGCCGAAGAAAAACATTTCACGACGAAATGTACGCGACTGGGATTCGAACCCGGGACCTCCCGGTCCGCTGGTTTAGTGGCGAGCACGCTAACCACTAGACCATCGCACCGGTCTATGCATATCTTTTATAAAATCCTCAAGAAAAAAAGGCGAAAATAGCTTTTTTTCTTGGCTCAAAAGTGGACTGGCTCTTGAAATGGTACGCTTTGAATAAAAAAGATTGAATTTTCCGAAATTTTCTTTTTTTGTGCTATACCTCCGCTTTTTTGAAGATTAGTTTTTTTTTTAAATACCACGTAACTGCCAAAAGTAGTAATGAAACATACCCTAGTCTCAAAAATGGTGAAGAAATTTTTCTTAAAAAAAAAGAAAAACAGCAATTTGTTTCCTGGCCTAAATGTATCTCCCCCCTTAAACGCGTTTGTCTCGAATCTATGTTATTTAAAACGGCGTACACGATTTCTCGACGTCTAATGAACGGATTGACTTGAAATTTGGTACACTTATTCAGTGCAATAGTAGTTTAGTTTTAACCGACGTTTTTCTCCTTAACTTTTTTTCATGAGTAATTAACAGTAATATGTAATTAATATATAATTAACAGTAATAATGTAATTTTGCTTCGACGAATCGAAAAAAAATGCACACCTTTTTTTGTTGATAATTGAAACACGATAACAAAGAAAGCTCGATCAAGTGTTAGCCAATATTATCTATTTTGGCATTGACGATTTGACGACTTTGTAGGCAAATTTTTCACGAATTTGACGATTTTTTAGGCAAATTTCTTATTTTCCAAAAATTTGCCTAAAAAATCGTTAATAACAAATGAACTATGCAATATAAAAAAATCCTACGTACTTCCATAGACAATGTATTTTTCAAGATATTTTCAACATTTCACGTGAATCCTCGAGTAAAAATGATTGTATATATTTAGATACAATTATATAAAAATGATATACAATCATATATATTTATATATAGGTTTATATAAAATTGTATATAACTCTATACTTTTGTATATATAATCCGATTCAAATGTACTTCAATCAAATTTGATTTGATAAAATTATACATAGTTTTGTATATAATGATATATGGAGATACTATTTTTATAGGGAGTTTATATAATTAAATACAATATCATATACAGTTGTATATAATTGAATATAGTATTTAATATATATATATACGTGAAAATTTTATTTACGGTATATAAAATTGTATATGACTGTATATGAGTACTTTTATTTTCGTTTGAAATACATATAATTCTATATATCCTTATATGGCTTCATATATGATTAGATATAGAAAAAGTTTGCTTTCGTTTTATTCGCGAATGGACGCAGGTAAATCAAAAGATTGTTTATTAAAAGTTAACAAATTATGTATTGATGCAATATATTTACCAAATTTGATTACAATTATTGGGTTTCTTAGAGAGATAATTTCCAATTCTGATCAGTTGATTAAAATTAGTCTTTTCTTGATATTTTACTAACAAAATGTCATCACTTTTCCGACTGGTATAATATGTGTCACAATAGCTTTTTTTCTACATGACAAAACATATCAACGTATTTTACATTGAAACGTTGAAGTATAAAATATAAAGTATTCTCAAATGAAAAGAAAGGACGGTTTAATCCATATATGGGAACACTTTCGTTGTAAGAGATCGTTAAGGATTCGGCTTCGGTCCGGTCAATGAAGGTTTTCGAAGGTTATCGATGGAAATAAGAAGGTGTTTTTCTAACGTTTCGGCCCTCTGGTTCGGGTCCTCGTCAGAATATACACTTTCGTTGTTATTCGTCATTTCTATTACCGAACCCGAGTAAAAATGAATATATGTATAAACATATATAATTGTATATTAATTGATCATATACAATTGTATAGAAAAATTGGCCCGATAGAATTTTATATATTTGTATACAAACGTATACAATTGTATATACTAATATACAGTTATGTACGATAGTATATGAATATATATATTCATATACTATCGTACATAACTGTATATTAGTATATACAATTGTATACGTTTATACTTATACAAATGTATAAAATTCTATCGGGCCAATTTTTGTATACAATTGTATATGATCAATTAATATACAATTATATACGTTTATATATATAAACGTATATATAATCATTTTTACTCGGGTCGGTTGAAAATTGTCTGAGTTATGTTTCCGGCCAACTTAAAAAATGCAGTTTTAAGATAAACGCTGCACAGCCGCCATTTTGAAATTAATCGCTTAAAAAAAAAATTTTGTTTACAGTGACTGATATGTATGATAAACACCCTTTTTTTGCAATCTCGATTTATTTTTTAGTTTTTCTGACAAAAAATCTCCAGAAAGCCTACTTTTTCGGCCTCTAGAGTCGCCTAAGGCTTTAAAAGGCGTGTCATCAGCGCCGAGAATATTTTTCCAGAGACCCTCATCCGCGATCCTATTTTTCGCAAGAACGAATAGAGACTGTAAAAGATACGAAATTACTTGAACCGATACGAATAGAGTCTTTGATAAGTCTAATCGGTATGACGCACCGTGGACCAAAGAATTAAGAGCGGTCGAGAGAAGCGTATACGCAACATTTTGCCCGCTGCCTTCTTTCTTCTTACCAGTGACACTGGCTCGCCCTTTGACCCTCAATTTTTGTTTTTTCTCTTCTCTTCGCTTCACGGCTGGCATTCCTCTAGAAGCTTTTTCCCTGACTGACTGACTGACGGTGACTCATTGTCGCAGACTCACGGCCGATATTTCCGCGGCAGGCAGGGCGCGTGGCTGAAGAGACACAATGCAAGGCTAAGTGCGCCCAGGAACGGGAAACTGTAACGATAAAAATTTAAAAAAAACGTTATCGATCGCAGATTCCGCGCAGGTATGAAGCGTTTGTTCTTTATCTAATCTCTGTAGGGCTCTGTGTTGATAGCTGCAGATACGTGGACTCGTGCATGCGCACAGATATATAGGATGACGATTATAAAGTGGCCATGTTTTTTAAGAGCCGGGAACGCAGATTTTCCAACCGCGAAAGAAAATGATCTTTAAGGGGTTACGCTACTGTGGTGACCCGAAAGTGAGGGATGTTTAAAAAAAAATCATTTTAAAGGAATGAGCAATTGAAAAATCGTTTAAACATTTATTTGTATATGTAGGATGTTGAATAAGTTCTCGCTGTTTTCCAACAGATGGCGCCACCAGAACTGCGCGTGTAGAGATTCGGTCGTTGGTGATGATGACGACCGGTGGCTCTCTACTCCCGTAGTTGTCCGTGGCTTGTTCAGGTTATGTAAGGTCGGTAAGATAGGAGGCAGGAAACGGAATTTGCGTTTCTTCTCGGGTACAGTGACATACTCGTCAGTAGGGCTGTGTCACTGCACCCTGCCTTTCTTTTTATTGAAGTTTTCATCAGTTATGTACATTGCCATACAGTCTTTGGTTTTTACGTACAAATAAACTTTAGAAACTAAATGCATCTTTGAATATACACTACCGTCCAAAAGTTTGGATCACACTCGCCCCCGTTCCGACCCACACAAGAAGTTTCATCGCTCTTTTGAAAATCAAGATATCTTAATTTACCAAGCGGCGTTTCAAAAGGGACATATTTAACTGCATTTAGCATTTTTCAAAAAAAATTTATAGTTTTTTTAACCCCGTACACACTTTGAAAGATGGTCGTTTTTTCGCTTTTTTTGGGGGTTGAAATTTTAACGCGGGGGTCGGGAAAAAAAATGTACCGTTTTGCCCATGAAAAACTTAAAGCTTCAATTTCGTTTTTTTTAAGTTTTGTACGATTTTTTTCGCATATATATTCTACTTTTTGCAAAAAACGACCATTTTTATAAAATGTAGCCTAATTCTGAAACTACTGGCTTTTCGTAAAACTACTATGAGGGTATAAAGTTACAGGCAATTATTTTGGATTTACCAAAAAAAATTCAGAATGAAAAAAATCCCAAAAATTGAAGAAAAAAAAATCTTTCAAAAATTTGAAGAATAATTGAAAAAATACGAAGAACTTGTCCCACATCTCCCGGGAATTCGTGGAAAAAGTTGCAAGAAGCTTTGGCCAGTCTGGAGCGGGGTCAAATCAACAAATTGATCGAGCGGATGCCACGTCTTGTGAAAGCTGTGATCGCACTGAAAGGCGGCTTTTTAGATTAAAAAGCCGTTTAGATGAGGTAAGAGACCCAATTTTTGAAGATAAAGAAATATTTCGTTGACTTAAGGGGTAAGGCCACTGTAACGGCCCAAAAAAAAAGGTTTTTTCACTAATTTTTTGCTCCCGAAATTGAAGGTATTTGAAAAAAAAACTTTTAATGGTGTTATCGGGCAACTTTATTATAAAATTTTTTTACAGTAAAAAAAACAAAATGGCGGTTTCACAGCTATCTTCCCGGGACATGTTTTGCTTCCAGGGCTCCGCGGCACACAGCACCACTGGTGCACTTTTGAATCTAGAACAAAAAAAAAACCATTAATCTAGAGGGCTATAGCTAGAGAATGTCGATCGGATTTTAAAAAGTATCAATTTTTGTGGATTTGGCGTGCGTTTGAAAAAAAAAATTGATTTTTGACGAAAAAAACGGCAAGTTTTTTGTTAATAAAAAATCAATAAATAAAGTTCTTGAAAATTCCGATTCACATTCTCAAGATAATGTAAATGTTCACATCTGGTTAAAATTTCAAGTAAAAAAAATGAAAATTGTTCGAGTTATGCTGCGTGCCATTTTGAAAAACCATGTTTCGAGAAAAACGCGTTTAAAGTTTTGCGAATAGTTTTTTGAAAACTATTATATAGAAAGTGCGATATAGTTTTTTGAAAACTATTATATAGAAATTGCGAAAACTATTTTTTAAGCCAATAAAAAAAAATCGATTTTTCAAAAAATTTACAGTGGCCTTACCCCTTAAGGAAACATAAAAAAAAATTCGAATTTTTTATTTTGATTAATTCTGAAAAAATGTTGGTAAATCCAAAATGATTATATGTAACTTTTTACCTTCTTAGTAGTTTTACGAAAATCCCCTAGTTTCAGATTTATGCTACATTTTATAAATATAGTCGTTTTTTGCAATAAGTTGAACATTTATGCGGAAAAAAATCGTACGAAACTCTTCAAAAAACGAAAGTACTCCCCGCTTTATGTTGTTCATAGGAAAAACGGTTAAATTTTTTTTACGAGCCGTGCGCTAAAATTTCACCCCCCCCCAAAAAAGTCAAAAACGACCATCTTTCAAAGTGTGTGCCGGGTTTTAAAGAAAATCGTAATTTTTTTTTTTAAGTTAAATGTAGCTAAATATGTCCGTTTTGAAACGCCACTTGGTAAATTAAGATATCGTCGTTTTTAAAAGAACGATGAAACTGCTTGTGTGGCCTGGAACCGGGGCGAGTGTTTCCAAACGTTCGGACGGTAGTGTATGCTAAAATTTAGGCTGCGATTTTGTCAGCACCTCCAAGTTTAATAATATTTTTATCATAGAGCATGATAAAAAGCAGTTTCAAAACGTTTGAAAGCAGTAGGGATGATTTTTTAAAACAAAGCATCAATTTTATCGAAAAAAAAAAAAAAACAGTGAGATCTTATGCAACATCCCAATACATTAACAGAGTCGTGTACCAAATTTCATTAACAAATCTTAATAATTGAAGAATTTATATGCAATCCCGTGAAGGACCTTTGAAAGTGAGGGGGTCACAATGTACTTGATTTTGGCCACCAGGTTGATCTGAAACAAAAAAAAACGAGTTTTTTTTCTTAAAATAGATAATATTGGCTAAGACTTGACCGCGCTTTTTTGTTATCGTCTTTCAGTAAAGAAAAACAAAATTGGAATCCTTTCCTTCGATTTTTCGAGGACAAATGACATCATTATTGTTAAAAACTAATTTAAAAAATGTTAAGAAGAAAAACGTTGGTCAAGACTAAACTACTATTACAGTGAATAAGTGTACCAAATTTCAAGACAATTCGTTCATTAGATGTCGAGATATCGATTCGCGGAAGCTACATATAAATACCCATAATTTCCACAATTTAAAAGGGATGGACTTGACATATTTAGAGAATATTTTTGAGATGTCGAGAATCCGTCGAAAACCAAAAAACGATATCTAAAAATGTTGCAACTAGGTGTAAGCCCTCAACGTCACCTATTTTATTTGTCTTTAAAATGACAAGTTTTGGAACAGATAA
Organism: Ophion obscuratus; assembly: GCA_964007375.1. Lineage (NCBI taxonomy): Eukaryota > Metazoa > Arthropoda > Insecta > Hymenoptera > Ichneumonidae > Ophion > Ophion obscuratus. The sequence goes on along the minus strand of OZ023319.1, from coordinate 20,812,861 downwards.
GTCACATTTGGGGTGAAATATGCTTTATTATTTCCTGGCAAAGAAATTGGCCAGGGGAACGAGATCGAATTCGAAGTGGCTCTGAGACACGTGGATGTGTCTATTTTCATTTTTCTGTCCTTGTCTTATTACTTTTTCCCTCCCTCCCTCTCTCTCTCTCTCTCTCTCTCTCTCTCTCTCTCTCTCTCCCCCCCTCTCGCGCGACTTTATTTTTTTTTTATTAATTTAAGTTCTAAAATAAAGTCACTCTCTCTTAAATTTAATTTAATTTAAGACCGAAAAGTCTCTCTCTCGCGACATTATTTTAGTTTAATTTAATTTTAATTTACTTTATATATGTATAATATACGCGGTTTTGTGTCATCTTGCGTCTTTTTTGACACATATCGAAATGAAACTGATGTTAGATTAAGGCTTGGTTCGTCGCGAACCTTCGATGAGTTAGACTTATAAAGCTGCGCAGTATTACTATGCTATGAAATATACATTTTTCTTTATAAAAAAAACAGAGAGCACTGTTATTGTAAATAGTTTGTATTCTTGTTTTGCCCAAAAGTGATTGTACTACTACATAAATAAAAATCAATCTCTCTCTCTCTCTCTCTCTCTCTCTGTCTCTCTCTCTCAAGTTCCGCTGACCACAGAGCTCGCGCGTTCGTAACAATCGTTTGAAAGAGAGCGCGACATTGTTCATTGACGCGTAGGCGACCATAGGAACCCGGTTCGCGAGCCGCGACAGAGATGACATCGTATTACGATTCATTAAAAAAAATTAGCTACTCAGTGTCCATTTTACCCGCAGCCGCTATTCCGACGAGAGTGAGAGAGCCCTTTCATTCGCATCTGACAGTCGTCGGTTTACTTTCGCCGATGTATCAGCTGACCTGTGGCAAACGATCAGGCGCGCGGGTATGGCAAGCACGGGAAAATTTGATTGACCAAAAATGATAAAAGTGTTTTTCTTTGCGATCGGTCGAAAATTATTTTCGTCGCAAATAATTTTGTTCCTAAAATAATAATAATAATAATTATTGTTATTATTATTAATAATAATTTCGAATAATTTCCTACAATTAAGATATGCAGTGTGTTGCCCCGAGCAATAAAATCTATTATCATAATAATATTAATAAAAAATAAATTATAATAATAAATCAATGAAATAATAATGATAATGGCCGATGCCATATGGCTTTAACAAAAAAAATCATTATATAATATTCTTTATGAGAACAAAAACAAATATAATGATAATAGTTATTATTCCGGTCTAGATTAAGGGGTTAGGCCACAGTAACGGGTATAAAATCATGTGCGAATTGAACAATTTTTTTTCGTATGAAAAAGTCATTCACTCATAAGATTAATTACGCATCTGTTTAGTACGAATATCAAGCTGTTAGAAAATATATATATATTTTTTTTCGATGTACAAAATGGCCGACTACTAATATTTTCTTTTGTTATTTTTTTTAGGCGCTCCGCGGCGTGACATTTAGCATCCACAATTTTTGACCTAGAACAAAAAACAAAAATTCTCGTCAATCTACATTAGAATACCTATAGAGACGTACGTACGGAATTTAAAAAATATTGTTGTATTCAAAAGTTGTAGGTATTTGGATGAATTTTCAGTGAAAAATTTCGAATAAAACTGCTTATAAAATGAAAAGTTTTCGATTAATCAGAAATTCCGTACGTACTTCTCTGCGAAATGCAATTAGGAACGTAACTTTTCAATTTGAAGTAAATCGAGTGAAAATCGTTGAAGTTATTTGTCACGCCAATTGGAAAAAAGCTGTTTCGAGAAAAACGCGTTTAAAGTTTTAGGTACTCTATTGCAGAGGTGGGCTTACGTTATACGTTCAAAGTCGGTGAAAAAAAATTTCTTGCTATAGATCGAATAGTAACTTATTCTTATGATGATAAAGCACTGTTTTAGCGAGAAAAAAATCGATTTTTTGAAAATTCTACTGTGCCCTTACCCCTCAAGACCGAGCCTAACTCCCAGGGGTAGGTTAATGTTTCCCTGTGCAAACTGAGGAAGTGCGTTGCCCGGAGCAATAAAGTCTATTATTTAAAAAAAAAGAATAGTATTTGCTTTTAAAAATAATAATGTCAAGAATGGCCCCCCATTATATTGTTTTTAAAACAATAATAATATAGTATTCTCTATAATGATAACGACAATAACAATAAAATTAATAAATGATCCATGTGATGTTTTTTTTAATAATAAAATATTCTCTATGACGATGACAATAAAAACATGTCGATAAGTAAAATCACTAAACAAGAATGCAAATTATTGCTGTCGCTACATTAGAAAGGTATGACGAGAGTCATTATTTTTCGTCCATTCAAACGACACACTACAATTTTCCGTCCAATTGAATCATCTAATATCGTCCGCGTGAGTCTCGTGACCGCATGATTCACACGGAGATAATAGGGAAATTCAAGCGCTTGCTGGAAATATAGTGACTCTCGTTTGTCGGCGCGGCCTGCAGTGACACTCTCAATTGTTGCTCGCGGGCTTTGATGTACCTGGTGGGTTGGCTCGTGGTCTTCAGGTACGTGCATGTACAGTGAGGTGATTTAAAAAAATCGACTTTTTTTTCTTCAAATTCCCCTATTAAATAACTGCAGTAAGATGAAGAAAGACGCCTGTTAAAATAAAAGCCCAAAGAAAATTACTGAAATCAGCGAATTGTTTTCTTGCCTAAAGTTACCCCGCCCCCCCTTAAGGCCTTAGGCCACTCTAGAGGCTGAAAAGATATGCTTTTTGGGGATTTTTTTTTTCAGAAAAACTACAAAATAAATCGAGATTACAAAAAGTCACTGTATACAATAATTTTTTGGAAGCGATTGATTTTAAAATGGCGGCTGTGCAGCGTTTATCTCAAAACTGCATTTTTTTAAGTTGGCCGGAAACATAACTCGGACAATTTTCAACCGATTCACTTGAAATGTTGAATATATTTTGAAAAATACATTGTCTATGGAATTACGTAGGATTTTTTTTATATTTCATAGTTCGATTGTTATTAACAATTATCGGACGATTTTTTAGGCAAATTTTTGGAAAGTGACAAATTTGCCTAAAAATCGTCAGATAATTGTTTTTTGTAATCTCGATTTATTTTGTAGTTTTTTTGAGATTACGAATCTTCAAAAAGCCTATTTTTTAGGCCTCTAGAGTAGCCTAACCCCTTAATATTAATATTCAGAGGTTCGTCGTCGCGATTTTCGATTTTTCATGCTAATAACATGGAGAAAACTTGACTTACTACTTTTGAATTCTATAACTCGTCAACTGGTAAACGTACAATGGTCAATTCATGTTTTGTAGAGAATTAAACGCTCTATAAAAAAGCTCCCTTATCGTTTTATGATAAATCTACTCATTCAAAAATTATTCAAGGTCAAAGATGAATTCATAGTAAATTCTACGATTCTTTCGCTTCTGCGGCGAAACTATCAGGCTTATCACAAAGTGTCATAGGACCTATTTTGTAAATCATTTTATTATCTATGAAATCATGTCACTGAATAGTTTTCAAATCTAATAAGTTCAATAGTCAACGGCTTTATAAATTCATTTTTTGGCAAACAGTTGTCTTTTCCGTGAAATTAATTGTTATATCAACCGAAAGTATAAATAAAAAGACGCCAATTTTGATAAAGTTACTTTCTAATGTTCACTGTTGATGAAAATTGTAAAAAAACATGAGAATTTTTTCGTTTTATATATGCTCTTTTCTAAAACTATAATTTAAAAAATGTTTTATATAAAATATAGTTAAATGTAAATTATATTAAATTTGATTTAAATATAAACGAAAACTTGCCGGTCCTTCGGAATAAATTGTTATATCAACCAAAAACATAAATAAAAAGACGCTAATTTTGATAAAGTTACTTTTCAATGTTTACTGTTGATGAAAATTGTAAAAAAAACATAACTATTTTTTTCGTTTTATTTGTTTTTTTTCTGAAACTATAATTAAAAAAATGTAATATAAAAGTTATAAGAAAAATGTCATAATGAGTTTTGCATACTGTAAATAATCAATCGTAATGAGTAACCTCTAAACGTTAATATTAAGGGCTTATATTTTAACAGGCGCCTTATTTCAACTTACTCCAACTACTAAATAGTGGCCGAAAAGCAAAACTCGTTTTTTTTAAATCACCTCAACATACTTGCTGATTCACAACTATCCGCTTTTTTTAACGTCGTGCGACAAAAATTGTATTCGCGTTTAACTCCGAGTAGTGAACAATGGCACAGCAGTGAATGTTTGTTTTTTTTTTTCTTAAAATTATGTTTTTTTTGCTGAAAAATAATGAACCCGGAGAAACTTTGCAAATCGATAATACGATTCAATCATTTTCGTTTATTCTTTAACACTCAACGAAAAAAGAATCCGCGCCTGAGCAACTATTGTGCCAGTGTTTATTCAGCGTAGGACTTTGAACGCGAAGATCTCGGTCAATTTTTGTCGCACGTTTGAAAAATAAACCGTTCTGCTCACAATGACACACCCAGTGAATCCTAACAGTTGTGAATCACCCTGTATGTGTACGTGTGCCTATAGTTTGTGAACGTGAGTACATGGCTGCGCATGACTATCGTTTACGTGTGTGTGTGCGGCGTGGGAGCGGGGCGGGGGGGGGGGGGGGGGTGCAGCCAGGCTCATTCACGCGCTCAAGCGCTTGCTACGGTTTGTTTTTATAGTCCCCTTCGTAGTACTACATTACTATAATCGGAACCTCACTACTACAGAGTGGGCTGAGAAAGAAGGAGGTAATGCACTCACATACATAGATACATGCATATATGTATATACACACAGGGTATAATGTAAAAAATATATAAATTACCAAATATGTATAAAAGTCTGCATATAAAGAATGTGTGTGTGTGTGTGTACCGGGTGTCCCATTTTAATCTTATACCGATTTATCTCGAAAAATACTGCTCCGTTCAAGTATTGAGTATAACAAAACGTTTAAAGTTTAAAGGGCGTTTAAAACAAAAATGGGTCCAAAATTCAAAATGCCGACGTTAATATGGCCGACATGTTTTTTTATAATGGGATCATGAATTTTTCACCAAAACACTTAGCAGGCTAAAACTAACTTTTGTAGAAAAAGTTTTTTGATAACGTTCGTAGTTTTTAGGTTAGAATACAATTTTTTAGCCGCAGAGACCCAAACCTTGTTTGGGCTTTTTTGGGTTATCGAACAAATCCGAACGCAAACCCAAAAAACTCACACCCACACACATGCACGCGTACGCTAGGGATGTTGAACACTTCCTCGTTATACATTCTGGGCAGCGCTAAAATAGTAAAAAAGGGCATTCCAACCAAAAAATTCTGAACGTTATCAAAAAACTTTTCCTAGAAACGAGTCAGAGATGTGTGCGGACGTGTGGATGACAAGTTGATCGTGTGGATTCGGCTTCGGTCCCGCCAATGAAGGTTATTCCAAAGTCAGCAATGGAACTAGAGGATGTTTTCCTTTTTACGTTTCGGCCCTCGGTTCGGGTCCTCTTCAGAAGTTATTTTATTCTGTATACATTGTGATACACATTTTTTTACAATAATGTTTGACAAACTTATATATATGAGCGTTTTTGGTCATGGTTCCGTTATACAAGTTTTATGTCGTTTTGTATAATAATTCTGTTAGTTATGTTTTGGTTATAATTATGTTAATATAGTATGAAATTTGTTTTCCTTGTTGAGTTATTTATTTTTATGTATTAGTGTTTGAGATGTGCGAAGTGTGAGAGAGAGGGTTATTCTATTATGAAGTAATAAAGAAATGTGTGATATAACTAACCTATATATATGTGTGGGTGTGTGTGTGTACCCCAAGCTCCCGATATTGTAGGTCATTGGTTGTTTTTTCGTGCTCTACATTTGTCAACAAAAAAGGGGTTCCCCCCCCCCCCCCCCCCAAAACGTGGAGTTGAGCTTGCACGTCGGTCGGTACCTCTGGTTGAAAAAAAAAATTATCTACCAAAACGTAGACATTGCCAAACCATTCAAATGTTCGTCTCTGACTTTTTCCCCTAAAATCGATATTTATAGGTGTTTTCGAGCGACAAACATCTAGTGGATCACCCTGTACGTCCACACACATACGTATACGCAGGCGTTTGTAGGTATCCGCAGTAAGTTCAACGGTAACTTTCGCTTGCTCCCAGTGACGAGAGCTGTATAGATAAGTGTTGATCGTTGCTCGAGAAAGAGGAAAAGTGAACAAAGACGCGAGAGAGAGAGAGAGAGAGAGAGAGAGAGAGAGAGAGAGAGAGAGAGAGAGAGAGAGAGAGAGAGAGCAAGAGAGAGTGGCGCAATGAATTCTCGTCGCAGGTCAGAGCGAGAGTAGCCGGAGAGTAGCGCAGCAGTGTGTGTTTACCTGTAGGCTCGAGCAGTGCACGAGGACAAATATACTAAGTGGAAGAGTAGTAGAACTGACGAGCCGCGTGGCCCGTTGGTTCGCCAAGGTGCGTAGGGCCACCGGGGCGAAGGGGACAGTCTCGCGTTACTCGCTATAGTGCGCGAGTGTCTCAAATTTGGAATACGATGCGGAGTCTCGTTCCGTTAGGGGAAAACACGTAGGAGGCATTTGCCTCCCACTGTAGACGAACGAGGCAGCTCGGTGGCGTGCGAGGAGGAGGCGGACGACGGACGAGTGTGTCGAACGGGAAAACGCGACTTCGTGTCGAGCGCGTCAGTGAGCGAGTGCGCGGCAAAATGGTGACGACGACGCTCGGAGCACACGCCTCGATCGGGCGCGTCAAACGTGCGTTCGAACTCTCGTTCTTGTTGTTGTTGCTCGGGGTTGTTGCACGAACGCGTTGTCAGCAGGAAAATCCTTGGGGTGAACGCGCCTTCGGTCGCGATGGTGTTTACGTGCCGTCCGATGCTCGGCAACGTTATACCTACGTGTACAAGGACAGAAGATACGGTTATCAGCCGAGCTACCTGGATCCCGCGTACAGGGGCCCCCCCAGGGATCCCAATGACCACTTTCATTACGAGGCAAGTCGACAATGGAGTTAATCTTTCGCTGGAGTCTTTTTTTTTAACCTGCGTCTGAACTGGATGCCATGAAAATTTGTAGGGAACAGACTGTTGGTTAATCCCGCCCACAATTTTGGGCGAGTGATCGAGATCGGCCGGTAAGGAAGATTCCATCTACTTCTTCCGGTCGGCTTCGCGGTAGATGGGAATTTAACGGCAAAATAATTCCGTCGGTTCGCTTTTGTTTTTTACGTTACTGTGGTGATGGTATCGTCAGTGATGGGTAGAAATCGTTGCAATAAGTTTTCTACTGAGTTAATCTCGTCATCTTCGTCTCACGGAAGAGACCGACCGAGCACAATGTCCCTCGTGACGCGCAAGTGAATAGAATCCTGGAATTTGCGAAAGTAGATGACATTTTTTGGAATTCCTGTGGGTAATTGTTCAATTGAGGCGTTAGGCTACTGTGACGATGAGAAAATTAGGGGTATTTGAAAAAATCATTTTAAAGGAATAAGTAGTTTTAAAAGAATCGTTTTAAAATTTAAAGCACATCGAAAAGAAAAAAAGACGAGTTTTTTTTATTAAAATACATAATTTTTTGTTATTGAGTTTCAGACATCAAAGAAATAATGTTTGATTTTTTTTTCGATTTTTCGAGAAAAAATTGCATCATTTTTGATAACCAATGAGAAAAAATGTTAAGAAGAAAATCGTCGGTCAAGACTAAAGTATTATTGCACTGAATAAGGGTACCAAATTTCAAGTCAATACGTCAGTTAGATGTCGAGAAATCGTGTACACCAAACTGCTTCGATCACAATTTTTTGCGTGACGAGTTCGGGTGCTTCGCAGTCCGAAGAGCACCTTTTAGTCCGCGCCCTGTGCGCCGAAATCGGAAGGCAACGTTTTTTGTGACCTTTAAGGGGTTAGGCTACTGCGACGAGCCGAAAATCAGGGTTATTAAAAAAATCATCTAAAAGGAATAAGTAAAGTTATTAAAAAATCTTTTGGACAATTATTTGTATGTACATTAACACAGCTGTCTACCAAAATTCATTGAGAAATATGAATAATTAAGGCTTTAGGCCATCCTAGAGGCTTTTTGGGATTTTTTTTTCAGAACAACTACAAAATAAATCGAGATTACAAAAAAGGATGTTTAACATAAATTTCAGTGACTGTATACAATTTTTTTTGAGCGATTAATTTCAAAATGGCGGCTGTGCAGTGTTTATCTCAAAACTGCATTTTTTAAGTTCTTTCAACCGATTCACTTGGAATGTTGAATATTTCTTGAAAAATACATTGTCTATGGAAGAAGTACGTACGATTTTTTGAAAATATTGCATAGTTCATTTGTTATTAACAATTATCTGACAATTTTTTAGGCAAGTTTTTGGAAAGTGAAAAATTTGCCTAAAAAATCGTCAGATAATTGTTAATAACAAATTAACTATGCATTTTAAGAAAATCCTACGTACTTCCATATACAATGTATTTTTCAAGACATATTCAACATTTCAAGTGAATCGGTTGAAAATTGTCTGACAAGGAACATCCCTCAGGTGTCCGCCTCCGATTTTGTTGAAACTCATATATTTGATACAGCATCGAAAACTTTGAGACACGTATTTTTTTTATCGGCGGAAAAACGGATTTAAGGGGCGAAACCGCCCCTCAAAGAAAGGCGTGTCGAGGGGTGATTTTGCAGTTTCACCCAGAAGCAATCCACCGATCTGAATGAAGAAAAAACGAAAATTCTTCTAATGAAAAGCGATGAAAAATCCACTATGAAAATGTTTAAAAAAATTAAATTAGGGGGTAAACCACCCCTCAATTTGCCTTTTTTCACCCCACACTTAAGAGGGTTGTATGCAAATTAATAAAACAGGTATCATTTTGAAGGGCAATTAAAATTAAAGTTGACGGGTTTTTGCGTTTTGGCGGCATAGCAAATTTAACGGGGTAAACCACCCCTAACATAAATTTATTTATCATGGTCGTTTTTTCTGTGTTTAAAGTATATCCGCTGATTTTAAATATTTCTATAAGCTACAATTTAATGTTTTATCATATTTAAAAATTATTACATTCGTCTTAAGGGGTAACTACCCCTCTGGAGAGAAACATCATTGAAGTATCCGCTTTCGATTTCGTTGAAACTCATATATGTGGTAAAGCATTGCAAACTATTAAACATGTTTTTTTTTTGTATCGGCAGAAAAACGGTGTTGGGGGATGAAACCACCCCTCAAAGTTTCTCCCACAAGCAGTCCACCGATCTGAATGAAAGAAAATCGAAAATTCCTCTAATATTAAGCGATGGAAAATCCACTACAAGAGTGTTGATTAGAAATATAATTAAGGGGTAAATCACCCCTCTATTTGCCGTTTTTTACCCCACGCTTAAGAGGCTTGTATGAAAATTAATAAAACAGGTATCATTTTGAAGGGGAATCAAAATTCGAGTTGACGCGTTGTTGCGTTTCAGCGGGACAGCAAATTTAAGGGGGTAAACCACCCCTAACATAAATTTGTTCATTTCCATTCATTTAAAAAACCAGAAGATTTTGAAAAGTATACATCACAAGCAAATGATTTAACGGTATATGACTGCGATACTTTTCACAAGTACTATTAATAAAATCAGCTGATATGATTCCTAAATGAAATTATATTAAAATATATTAAAAACATGTTCGTTAGCCTACTGTAAAACCCTCAGTTTCATTAATATGTTTAATTAAATAAACGGTAAAATAATAAAAATATACATTCCTCCACTAAACTACGTCGCTGGCTAAATTATCGAAGTGAGCTTTATAACTTATTCTGGAAATTATTATAACTAATGATATAGTAGAAGTGTATGTTTATTCCTATGGAGATGCTTAATGGACGTGCATATTAAATCGGAAGCGTTCCGACACGAAAATATGAGTCTTATGAGTAAAGGGTAGCCCCACGTCCCCACTCCCAAAATACCGCTCATAAAGCTCAAAACGAATATGCGGCACACACACAAACATAAAATTGATATTACCGATGAAATGAAAACAGTTTTAACGAAATTCGTGAAACCTTTCGCGAAAATTCAAACGGAAAGCAATTAGAGGGGGTAGTTTACCCTTAAAATGCAAAAATTTAAAAATATAATAATTTAAAAACGCGAGAGAATATTTTGAATCCGCGGATACATGTTAAACACAGAAAACACGACGGTGTTGAACAAATTTATGTTAGGAGTGGTTTACCCCCTTAAATTTGCTGTCCCGCTGAAACGGAAAAACGTGTCAACTTGAATTTTGATTCCCCTTCAAAATGATACCTATTTTATTCATTTTCATACAACCCTCTTAAGCGTGGGGTGAAAAACGGCAAATGGAGGGGTGGTTTACCCCTTAATTATATTTTTAATCAACACTCTTGTAGTGGATTTTTTATCGCTTAATATTAGAGGAATTTTCGATTTTGTTTCATTCAGATTGGTGGACTGCTTGTGGGAGAAACTTTCAGGGCTGGTTTCATCCCGTAACACCGTTTTTCTGCCGACACAAAAAAAACATGTTTAATAGTTTGTAATGCTTTACCACATATGTGAGTTTCAACGAAATCGAAAGCGGATACTTCGATGATGTTTCTCGTCAGACGGGTAGTTACCCCTTAAGGCCAATGTAATAATTTTTAAATATGATAAAACATTAAATTGTAGCTTATAGAAATATTTTAAATCAGCGGATAGACTTTAAACACAGGAAAAACGACCATGATAAATAAATTTATGTTAGGGGTGGTTTACCCCCTTAAATTTGCTATGCCGCCAAAACGCAAAAACCCGTCAACTCTAATTTTAATTGCCCTTCAAAATGATACCTGTTTTATTAATTTGCATACAACCCTCTTAAGTGTGGGGTGAAAAAAGGCAAATTGAGGGTTGGTCTACCCCCGAATTTAATTTTTTCTTAACATTTTCATAGTGGATTTTTCATCGCTTTTCATTAGAAGAATTTTCGTATTTGTTTCATTCAGATCGGTAGATTGCTTCTGGGTGAAACTGCAAAATCACCCCTCGACACGCCTTTCTTTAGGGCCGGTTTCCCCCCTTAAATCCGTTTTTCCGCCGATAAAAAAAAAAAGTGTCTCAAAGTTTTCGACGCTCTATCAAATATATGAGTTTCAACAAAATCGGAGGCGGACACCTGAGGGATGTTCCTTGTGAGTTATGTTTCCCGCCAACTTAAAAAATGCAGTTTTGAGATAAATGCTGCACATCCGTCATTTCGAAATTAATCGCTTCAAAAAATTATTGTATACAGTCACTGATATGTATCGTAAACACCCTTTTTTGTCATCTCGATTTATTTTGTAGTTTTTCTGAAAAAAATCCCCAAAAGCCTATTTTTAGCCTCTAGAGTGGCCTAAGGCCTTAAAGAAGTTATAAACAATCTCGTGAAGGACCTTCGCACGTGAGGGGCTGAACGGTGTAATTGATTTTGGCCACCCGGTTGATCGGAAACAATCTTAAAATAGATAATATTGGCTGAGACTTGACCGAGCTTTTTTTTGTTATTATGTTCCAATCAACAAAAAAAATTTTAAGGAACAATGGCATCATTATCGTTAATAGCTGATAAAAAAAGAATGTTAACAAGAAGAACGTCGGTCAAGACTAAGCTACTATTACACTGAATAAGTGTACCAAATTTCAAGTCATTCCATCCATTAGATGTCGAGAAATCGTGTACACCGTTTTGAAAAACATGGTTTCGAGAAAAACATGTTTAAAGTTTTATCCAGCAGTTCTATCGTCGTAATCAGTCGTAATAAGTTAACCTTCAATCTGCGATTCCTGCACCATATGTTGGACCTTCCTCTTCAATATGAATGGCCTCTAGCGACGAGCGAGCGTTCGTCATCTTCACAGTAGCCTAACCCCTCAATAAACTGATCTCTTAGGGTCCCCGATGAAGAATTTCCGTAGTGATTTCTGCATGATTCCAATGGCAAATCGAATCGGTCCTTTTCTTTCGTATTCACATTACTCTGACGATACTATCAGGATAGAAAAATGTTGCAATAAACTTCCTCATCCGACACAATACACCAGCAGTATCGCTTCGTGACGAACTAGAACCCTAGAACTACAAACCCATTTTTTCTACCTTTAAACCACAAATCGGGGTAAATATATACCCCACGGGTTTCTTGTTCGCAAAATCGTTCTGAAAGCAGCAATGAGACTCGTAAGTACACGAATCTCTTCGTTGTTTCATGCAGAAGAGAATGGTCAAAGGCAAATTCAATTTCATTGAAGTTTAGTCGGTGAAAAATCAATTTGAATACCTGAAAGTGCTCAAAGCGGCCAAAACGTCATTTTGCAAACAAAAACATGGAGTAGATATGGGTGGGGATCGGAAATTCGAACGACCAATATTCAGAAGGACAGACATTTCGAATTCAGCGATGACGAAAGTTCCAAAATAGATAGATGAATCTTATGATAGTATGTAAAATAGTTAATCGACATTGTGAATACAAAAATCTCGAAGTTGATTTATAGCGAGAACAAATATCAGATTTAAAAAAACAATGAGAGATATAATATTGATTCGCCTGTATATATACACCAAACAACTCGAGATGTCAAATCTTCGATTTGTAAATATTATGACAGTTTACAATTTCGAATTCAGTAAAGCGAAGGACCGAAAAGTCGATCAGTTAAAATAGCGATGGGCCAAAATGGCGAACGGTCCGGATAGCGAAAACTTAGGATCGAGCAATACAACTTGCGCTTCAGAATGAAGACGGCAGATGGCGTTAGTGGTCAGTCGGGTCAGGCAGCCATGCCATGTTTGCCATTTAGGTATTCGCCATTTCGGACCATCGATCATTTGCGTTTCTAAGATCTACACATTCGAAGTTTTTAGTCTCGATATATGGCTTTTTGCTATAAACGGTATTACGAATATTAGATACTCACTTTTTTCTATTTCGGAGATATGAATGTTGTAGATTGTTCGAATCTGTATTTGTATGACTCAAACTGCAGACTATCTGAATATATGTTCTCGAATAAATGAGCTCTCGAGTAAATAATCCTTTGGTGTAATAGTTATTCGATTTCGTCATCGGTCAAAGGATAATATTTCGAATAATTGAACCTTCGTTATTTTGAGGGCTCATAATTCTGTCGTTTCGAAATCTTCGTCATCCTATATTTGGTCATTCGACATTTTGACCCTCGCCTGTAGATATCTACCCCGGTTTGTAGTTCTAGGGTTAAAATTGACTGAGGATCCTCCCGTCCTCTTTGATTAAATACCCCCGTGTGCGTTGATTTTTCCAGGATACGCCCAGGCATCCGGAATTGCCCGGGATATTGGCAGGATGGCGCGAAGATCTTCAGGGCAAGGAGAGAGCCGACTCGAAGGATCTGGTCAAGGACATATTCGTTACGACGGATTACGGACCAGTCCAAGGATTCAAGGTTCACCTGTACGATCATCCGGAAGCGAGACACAGACCGTGGAGCTTACCGGTCGAGAGGGTCACTGCCAGTGTGAACGTTTTCCTCGGGATTCCTTACGCGATGCCAGTGACGAAGGAGTCTCGATTCAAGCCACCGCAAAGACACAAGTAAAGACGAATCATCCTATCTACACATATAAAAGAATATGTCCTGACTGATTCATCAAGGCCGAGGCAAAAGCGCGGAAGCTAATTACAGGAAATTTGGACAGTATGTTGCTTCCGTGACGTAGCACCCACTAAGGGGATTTTTTGAAATTCAAACCTTAAGGGGAGAACAGGGGTGAAGTTTATATGGACATTTTTTAAAATCTCGTCGGATTTACTTTAAATTTGGCATTCGTGATGCTTGACACAGTTTATGAAACACGTGTTTTAGCGTTTTTGAAAATTCGACCCCTAAGGGGAGAAAGAGGGTGGCAAAGTTTGTAGGTAAAATAAAAAAAACATCTGGTCAGAAGATTTACTTGAAACTTAGCATTAAAGCTCTGCAACACGATTAATAAAACACGTGTTTTAGCATTTTTCGAAATTGAACCTCTAATCGAAAGAGGGTGGCAAAGTTTGTATGGAAAATTTAAAAAATCGGGTTAAATTTACTTGAAACTTTGTATTACTGCTCAGGGCCGGGTTGTAATTCTGAAGTTTGACTGCTCCGACGGTTTAAAATTCCGAATTTTAATGTTCCGAAATTCAAGATGGCGCCGGGTTGAAGTTCCGAACTTTGAGTGGTCAGAACGCTCAAAACTCCGAAAGAATCTCACACGAAAGACTAAAACTCCAAAAATCTTAATACCGTCAAAATAATTCGGCCACGGAAGTTTTGAAAGTTTCAAAATTTTCAATAAATCGACGAATTATTTCAAGAATTTTTTTTTATTAAGAAGTGATTTTGCGTCAATTTTGAAATTTGTCTAGACAATGCTATACGTTGTGCATCATTTACAGTCAACTGTGTAGACTTTCGCTGGCATGATCTTAACATGAGGGCCGGGTTGAAATTCCGAACTTTGAATGCGCCGACGGTTGAAAATTCCTAATTTTAAGGGGAGATATACACCTAGGAGCCGGAAAAAAGGTCATTTTTGTGACGTTTTTCAAGGAAAACTATTTGAAATTTCGGATTGGGGTTTCAATTATCTAAAAGTATATACATTCAAAAATATATTTAATTTTCTTTATTTAAAAATATCAAAAATATACAAGGATATTTTATAATCCTTGGAGCGTCGTAAAAAAAATCTGCGTATACCGTACCGTGGCGTTTCTTAAAAAATCATCGGAAAAAAAAACCAAAAAGATTATTAAATTAGATACTATAATCTAGTACTTGTCATAGCGGATTTTGAAAATATCGATTTATGACAAAATGGCGGACGTTTGAACATAAATAGTGATTTTTGGGCCAAAAATTAGTTATTATTTTGCCTATAAAACAAAAACTAAGTAACGGAAAGAAAATCCTATGACAAGTACTAGATAATGGTGTATAGAATAACCACAAAAAACCTCAAGGCAATCGGTTCATTGGTTTTCGAGAAAGTTTGGGTAACGACTTGAAAAACGTGCTTTTGAGAAAAACGTGTTTGAAAATTTGGGAATGAATAAATCGTGAAATTTGTCAACTTACATGGCATCATCGATACCAGGCCCATAGTGTAGGTCTTCTACGGTCGACGGAATGTTCATAGCTTGTAAATCCTCGACCTCGACCATTTAGGTGTATATCTCCCCTTAATGTTCCGAAATTACAAGGTTCGTCAAGATTATGCCAGCGAACGTCTACACAGTTGACTGTAAATGATGCAGAACGTATAACATTGTCTAGACCAATTTCAAAATAGACGTAAAATGACTCCTTAATAAAAAAATCTTGAAATTCGTCGACTTATTGAAACTTTTCAAACTTCCATAGCCGAATTATTTTGACGGTGTTCAGATTTTTGGAGTTTTGGTCTTTCGTGTAAAATTCTTTCGGAGTTTTGATCTTTTGGGGTAGTATATTTTCGGAGTTTTGAGCATTCTGATCACTCAACATTCGGAACTTCAACCCGGCCTTGTTCAGATTTTTGGAGTTTTGGTCTTTCGGGTAAAATTCTTTCGGAGTTTTGATCTTTCGGTGTAATATACTTTCGGAGTTTTGAGCGTTCTGTTAATTCAAAGTTCGAAATTTCAACCCGGCCTCTACTCCTCCTAGACACAATTAATGAAATTTCAGCGTATTTGGAAATTCAATTCGTAAGGGGGGAAGGGGGGCAAAGTTTGTATGGTAAAAGAAATATCTGTTCAGATTTACTTGAAACTTAGTATTAATGCTCTTCGACGCAATTCTACGTGTTTCTTAATGAAACATTTCAGGAGCACATTTCAATAAGGAGCTATACCAGTGTGAACGCTGAAAATTTGGGTGATTTTCGGGGATTTTTTGTAAGAAAAGTACCCAATTAAATGTTTCGGAAAATTAAGACAATATTTGGCTATATTTGACCTATATTACTTAATTGTTTCATAGAAAAATATTGAAATCCAAGTCACTTATGCGCTGCTTTCGGAGGCGCCAAAAAAACGTTTCTCCACTGCTGACATGATTCCGGCCGTTTGAGTAGCTGAAATCGAAAAAGGAAAAAATGTCGTTAAACTGGAAGGTATTTTCTGTACAATGACGTAGGATTTTCGAAAAATATCAAAATCTAACAAAATGGCGTAGTTATGAAAAAAAAGTCTGTTTTCTTGCCTATAAAATGTTTGTTTTTTTCAATGCCAAATCGTCAATTTTCATCCAATCAAAAATATCCTACGTCATTGTAGAGTAAATATATTCAAGAGTGCTCAGTTCAAATTTCAAGTCAACCGGATAATTGTTCGTTGAGTTACAATGTCAGGAAATTTAAAAAATCTCATTTCATATTCTTGAAAGTATAAAAATCTCATCACATATTCTTGAAAGTATAAACTGTCGGAAAAGGCAAAAAAAAATCAATTTTTTGAAAGTGTCACACTGGTATAGCCCCTTAAAGAGCGTTCGACACAAGTCTACGCGAGCGAAGCCGCGGGTTGGTTGATGAAGCGTTTTGATATCATTAGATCTGTTCCCCTCAACCTGCTTCCCCCACCTTGTTTTACTTTTTGCCCACCTTCGTCATATCGAGCCATTGTTATGAACAGCCCTGGAGAAAAAAAAAACCCTCGTACCAATTCGCAGCCTCATTACGAACGAACACAATTTTCGAAATGTCCTTTTCCCCTTCGCGATGCCAACACCGTGAGAATCGTTGCCAAAGTTTGACGATCGGTTCGCAGGCCCTGGCAACTCTTGCAAGCCGTCGACTGGGGACCGGCCTGTCCGCAGCCGAGCGCCTACACGGGCGCTACGAAGGGCATCCGCGACGTCGACGAGGACTGCCTTTATCTCAATATCTTCACGCCAAACGTAAGTAGTCAAGAATGGCCGCTCTTCTCAAGCTATTCCTTTCACAGACCCGAATATTTGACAATTAACTCATTTTCGTCTGTAATCAATTCAAAATACATCATAGTATGCTGGTCAAATTTCAAACCATATTGGGGAATTTTAAACGAAAAATTACGACTCTAAAAATCGTCTCATTCATACGGTGCTTTATGGAGATGACACGCTGGCCACATTTCTATGGAATCAAAAGACGCGGCAGCGTCTCGACGACCAATATTATTTATACACTAAATGAACTCTCGATGCCTGAAGGAAACTGCTCACGCGTGTAAAAAAATCTAAAGATTCCGTAACGACATTACAAACAGGCAATCACCGAATGTTTGAGGAAAATATTAATGATATAACTTGAAAAAATGTGACTAGCAGAATTTTCGAAGCCGCGACTTTTCAGAGAAAATGTCTAAATCTACTTAATTTGCGTCAATTTTTTTCTGCCAGTTTGTATTTTGTTATAATATGGTATAATTGATTGTTTAAATTATAAAATAATTCTTCTACATTTGACAAACTGTAGGTATAGGGTAGCGTGGTCCAAGACCGACCGCCTAATCATCAAAGCCAATAAAAGTGCATCAAATTAATTTTTTTGTTCAAACCAAATTTTGATTGTTTAGAGGGAATGTTATTCTAAGTTTTGAGCAGCTTGACGAGGTTTTCGGGTAGCGTTCGTTTAAGATACCGAGGCGTATCTTTTTTCCGTAATGAAAGTGTGCATATTTGGCGTTCTCAAAAATCGTGGTCCGAAACCGACCTCCCCATGGTCCGAACCCAACCTCCTTTTTTTTACAGCGAATCAAGGGAAAGGGCAATTTGATTTACAGCGAATCAAGGGGAAGGGCAATTTGATTTGAACTTTTGAACAAAGTTTGATTTTATTTTGCAACTTTTTAGCAAAACAATATGATTTTGGAATAATTTTCGAATTTATTGTAAAACAATTTAAGGCCTTTTTCTACGGAAATACAATTGAATGAATGCATTGATTACAATTTTACTCGCTTAATGCAAAAATTACAATTCCAATCGTTGTCTGAGCTGTATTCTGCTTCACAATAACTGCGAATAGGCAACGGACGAGTCCTAGTGCCATGGCACCAAGTTTTCGCCGTAGAATTGCCGGATCTCGTTTTAGCTTTAGACGTTTGAACGACCACCCCATTTCTAAAACAACCATGTGTAATTACCGTCAGAAGTCATTAAATCACAGTTGGGCTATTAAAAAAAAACACGCTAGAAAATCTTTAGTGCGCATAAACGCAGAGGTCGTTTTCGGACCACCCATTGGCGGTCGGTTTAGGACCACCGAGACTTTTTCCAAACAATGACTCGCCGTTTATTTACAACGATGCAAGTGATCTAAATTTATTAGTGCGTGTTCAAGTCTAGGCCATAAGCAACCAAAACAAGATACTTTTGGCTTTTTCAAGGAAAAATAAAACACTTCAAACTGCAGTTCCGTGCAACTCAAAAATGAACTTTCGCGTTGTACAAAACACAACGCGACGCAAAACCATTGAAAAACGAGAGAAAAAGATGGCTCTCTACCTCCAAATTGTCGGTGTTGTGAGAGCTTTCTTTCACCACCGACAGTTTCGGTTGCAGCAGAAGTACTGAGAAACATGGAGAGGTCGGTATGGGACCACCGTCCGGCTTCGAATCACGCTACCCTACTTTAATAGCATATTTAAGGCCTTAAGCCACAGTAACGGGTATAAAATCATGTACGAATTTAACAATTTTTCTCGTAGGAAAAAGTAATTCCCTCATAAAATTAATTACACATCTATTTAGTATGAATATTAAGCTGTTAGAATTTTTTTTTCGATCCTCAAAACGGCGGACTACTAATATTTTCTTTTGTTATCTTTTTTTTAGGCGCTCCGCGGCATGACATTTAGCATCCACAATTTTTTACCCAGAACAAAGAACAAAAATTCTCGTCAATCTACATTAGAATACCTAAAGAAGTACGTATGGAATTTAAAAAATATTCTTTTATTCAAAACTTGTAGGTATTTAAACTTAAGATATGATTTTTCAGTGAAAAATTTCGTTGTAACTGCTCATAAACTGCTCATAGAATGAAAAGTTTTCGATTAATCAGAAATTCCGTACGTACTTCTCTGCGAAATGCAATTAGGAACTGTAACGGGTCACCCCTGATTAAATTAAATTTTTGTGGATTCGGGGCACGATGAGGGAGTAAATTAATGCAAACCTTGATGTCCCAACAAATAAACGAAAATTCATTCAGATTTCTTTTCACCTCACAGTACAAGTTTTAAATCGCCCTGTATCGTGGTTTCGCGCGCTTGGTCGGTTTGACTGTCGCGGCTATTGCGTACCGAGGAGGCGATACTTACAACGTTTCGAAAATTCGCGAGCCTCCGTTGCCCCGGGTAACGAGTACTTCCCTTTTTATGATGGCCGCCGTTTCGTGTTTGTGTACGTTTCGTGTATATACATCCTTGAATTGTGTGAGTCTCACAATCTTTCCGAAATTTTAAATACTCCTATTGTCGCGCCTCCTTATGTGTGTGTGTCGCGCGGTCTTCGCGGTTTCGCCGGATCGGCCTTGCTCGGCCATTGCCCACTTTGTTGTTGTTCTTTCTCTCTTGCCCTCGTTACGTGTTTTTATCTGACCTTCCAGCTGGCTGTCAGATTTAATATTCTGACGTTTTTTTACGCGGGATGCTTTATTTGTCTCGAATTTCGTGATTCTATGCTTTCTCCTTTAATTCGTCAAATTTCTCTTTTGAACATCTATGGGATTATTGATTTCATCCTTTTTCCTGATTGTCGCAGTTTTTGTAGTCGGATGTTGATAATTCTTCCCTTTCTGTACTCGCTCCTCCTTGCCACTTTCCTTGTTCAGTCGCTTTCCTTGACTTTCGGGCTCGGACATGCGCTTATTTCGGTACTTATGGCAAATTCCATATTCCATAATCGTGAAAGGCAAGCATCTTCGCTCGAGACTCGTGCGAAAATCGTTTGAGAAGATTCCCAAATTTCTTCTTTTTACCTTCTCTTTTATTATTCCGGCTCCTTTCCTGAATGGTCACTTTCCCCGCTGCATCAGTGGGTACTTGCATCCGGTACTAAGGCCCTCCTAATAAAAGAGATTCCCTAATTTATTTTGTTAACTTGCTCCGTTCTGTTCAATGCTTTCCCTACTTCGATCTTTTTCACGCTTAAAAAGCCTGTACTAGTATCTCGTTTCGGTACTCACTCTGAAGCTGACTGAAAACACGTAGGCCTTTCCTCTCTCGAGGTCGCCCTTATTTGCCCCTTATTTCCCGCTCTTTTTCCCCTTCCCATCCTTTGTTAAATAAATGTTACTTTAATATTTATTCAATCTTTCTTTTCCGAGGGATGGCGCCACTTGGCCCTTTTCTCGGTCTGCTCTTTTACCGAATACCACCTGGAGGCAGTGACCGCGCTTGTCAACATCGACGGCCTTGTCGCGTCTCCGCGTCGCTCGCTCGTGAGACGGTTTTATCCGTCTCAGAACATAATTTTTAAATTTGAAGTAAATCGAGTGAAAATTGTTGAAGTTATTTGTTATACGAATTGGAAAAAGCTGTTTCAAGAAATTTCGAGTAGTCGGCCATTTTGTAGATCGAACAAAAAAATTTATATATTTTTTCTAACAGCTTGATATTCATACTAAATAGATGTGTAATTGATTCTAAGAGTGAATTACTTTTTCATACGAAAAAAAATTGTTAAATTCGCACATGATTTTAAGAATACCTTAACCGATCCTCCGTGATGTACGATTTTCCAACTGGTGTCGCAGGTAGACTCAGGCGTGGGAAAAAGTTATCCGGTGATGGTTTACATCCACGGTGGTGAATTCTTGCACGGAGCGAGCAATCAATTTCCCGCACATATACTGGCCGCGTTCTACAACGTGGTCGTCGTGTCCATGAACTATCGGCTTGGAGCGCTGGGTATGATAGCCACTCGGCATAGCTTCCTCTTGGTGACGATTTTTATTCGTTGTTTGCTCTCATTGACGTTCGTCGACAGGATTTTTGAGCACCGGGGACGAGCACAGCCCGGGCAATTACGGAATTCACGATCAGGCGATGGCGCTCCAATGGGTCGCTGATAACATTGAGAACTTCAACGGGATGCGCGATTCGATAACGCTTTTCGGCCCTGGAGCGGGCGCGGCTAGCGCCGGATTGCTCATGGTTGCTCCCAGGTATGATATCCTTTAAGGGGGGGAAGACCATTTAGAAGGTAAAAAATTAGAGTTATCCGTGATTTTTTTTTTCATATAAAGAATACTTATGGACATTTGTAACTTTGTGTTTTTATTTGATATTTTGAGTATCCAAAAATATTTGATTATTTTTTTTAATTGCAAATTGCCAGTTGTGTACATCGATGTTCAGAGAAAGTCACTCAATAAGTTTTCGCACTGCTGGAGTTCTTGCGCTGTAATTGTCTGAAGCGAAAAAATCTAAATGATTCTCAAAGGTAACATCCATACGCCGTCGGTAAAGCAGGATTTTGGAAATATATGCAAAATTCACGAAATGACAGCTTAATGAAGTCAATTTTGTGATTCTTCACGAATTTTTTTGCTATATTTAAGGGTAAAAGTACGTTTTATTTTTGGAATTAAAATATTATTTAGGTTCACCGACAAACTGATGGTACAAGAAAGATGTGCGACAAATTCAATCAAAATCGGTTGAATAGTTTTCGAGTAATCACTCCAGCAGTTGTGAAAAATACAGTTTTGAGAAAATCGCGCTCAAAGTTTCAACAACAGAAAACTTAATGATTTTGATGTCTTACTGGCTAATCCGCGATTCCAGCGCCATACAGTATTCCTTCGCCTTCCTCGTAAGACGATTTTCCTGCTGCTGCCGCTCTCTACGGGCTTTCCGACCCGAAATTCAATAAGCCGATAGGTCAATAGGGGATTCCAGTTCACTTTATCTGAGCTTGCACTAAAAAGTTCTTTAGCACTGGCACTATGCCCTTCGTTATTTTCCGTGTTACGATTAATATGTTGGTTTCCAAGAAAAATTCACTTCCGTGAAGGTCCCTTAGGTGATGCATGAGAACCTGTTAGGTACGCGGACATTTTGAAAAGAACTAAGTTCACATCTGGCCCACGGTGAATTTGAAGGTAGTCCTCCGCTTCACACTAATCATACCACTGATCATACTTGAGACTTGCACAATTTATATTTTTAACATATGCAAAAAAAATTTGTCGTAACTAAATTTTCCATGTGTAAACTATTTAGTTAATGTTCACATTCAATTAGAAAAACAGTTATTCCAACGATTTGCGCAGTATTTCTAGGTTCGATGGTTGGCATTATTGGTTCCATCTCCGTCACTTTTTACTCAACCAGGCGAGTTTAACGTCCATGCTTTCCAACGTCGATCTGTCAAAAGAACGTCAGGTGCGGGAAATATAAAGCATTGTATTCGGGCCACGACTGGTAAAAAGAGTGGAAAATTTGTGTTGGCGAGATATGTCGGTTAAAAATGAAATATGTGTGGAAATTCGAATGAGTAAGATGAGGTTAGGACTACAGTCAGCTGTTGCCTTGCTGTCACGTCTCTTTATCGTAGCAAGTGGTAATAAATCCAATACCGGAAGTTCAAACTAAACTTGATATTACATAAAAATTAGGTCAATAAGCGTAATTTTTTCTGAGAGTACTGGATTTCTATAAGTGTTAAGTATGTAAATCTGGTTATTTTTAAGAATCTGACGGATTCCCACTATTATGTACACTTTTGTAGCGACCGGAAATTGGGTTTTTGTATGTCGTCTCGGAATTTCTTCACAAAAATACGCAATTTTATTATTTCTATTCTCTGTAATTAGGTCGATAAACGACCCTGAAATTTTACAGAGACAATAATTAATGTATTTAGTGAAGGTCAACAAAAAATTATGAAAATCCTATGGATTGAAGCCTGCCGATAGGACTACCTTAAAGTACCTGCGACGCTCTGCATCAACAACGATAGGCCCTACCGCGTAGGACTACGAAACATGAAAGATCGGAGCAATACGAAATATAGAAAGGCACATGCACCGCCTCCACTCGGCTGCGAAGTGACGAGTGTTTCCGCGAAAAATTACGCAATTCTTGGAATTTCGCTTTAAAAATTGGACACAATATTCTTGAGACATTGAACTATCGATTTATGGAAACAACAAAATCGTCTTTTTAAATTTGTAAATGGTCTTCCACCTTAACTATGGTGGCCGAGATTTCATACACAGATTTGGCAACTCCGCCGAGTTGGGCGGGTCAGTGAAGACGTTTAGTGTCTGCGGTGGCCGCTAGGGTCGCTGCTATCGTTCGTAACAATCGTCGCACCGGACTACGAGGCTGGGCAGATCGTCAAAAATGGCTGGAAATTTTGCAAAATTAAGTGAATTCCATCGAGTTTTGACCAGATTTCCAAATATCCAGTAATTTTCTACCATGTCGCTGGGTTGAGTTTGACTTCTAAAATCTCAAAATGGTTGTTTCTTCTTGTACTTCTCGCAGGACGAGGCATCTCGTCTCGAAGGTCATAGCACAATCGGGCTCGGCGCTCGCCGACTGGGCGCTGATAGTCGACAAGTATCGGGCTCAAAATACGTCGCGGGTTTACGCCAAGATGGTCGGCTGCAGCATCGAGAGTAGTTACAAGATGATACAGTGCCTGAAGGAATCGCGGAGCTCTTACGATCTCGGGAATTCCGAGTTGAAGCCACACGTCGGAATGTTCCCCTGGGCCCCGGTCCTCGACGTGAACTTCACTGTTCCCCACGGCTTTTACGACGACTGGAGAGCCGAGGATTGGCACTTTTTCACCGCGACACCCGCCGACAGTATCAGAGCGGGCAACTTTAGCAAAAATCTCGTCTACATGGCCGGCGTCACGACGCAGGAAGCCGCTTGGATTATACGTGGGTTTTTTAAATATTATATATGAGGTATTCCAAGTGTTTGGGTTAATCGCTTAATCGCTTATTGCATTATCTCATTTAAAAATCAACGAGATAATGCAATAGCAGCTTTTTTCAGGTTTAAGTCGAAAAATATCGATGGTAGAGAAAAAACGGCCATTACCAAAGTTGCAAAGCACTCGATTTCCTACAGTTTTAGTCATTAACATTTTTACTTAAAAATTGTAAATCGCCGAGTTATTCAACAAAAACTATTTCCCATTAAATTTAAGACGCCGATATCAACTGAACGCAAGCTCAGCCCAGAATAAAACTTACACATCTTGTTTTACACTAATAAAAGAAAATTCAGTGTAAATTTCAGCACGATCAACCTAGTTATTGGGGTTAAGAAATTAAAAAATGAAAGATTTTTCTTTTTTTTAGTGTGTAGTACTTGGAAAATTTTGAATTTTTTTTTCGAAATAGTTCATAGAAAAACGCGTCTTTTTTTGTAGAGGACATTTTTTCGTACGATGAGAAGATCACTACGATACGACCATTTGAAATTTTATCACGTGTAAAATCTTGTCTACGAGTTAGTCGAGTTAGCGAGCCGATAAAAATCTGAAAAAAAAAATGCCACGTACTCAAAATATATTATAGAAAAACATCACAACATTGAAAAAGATTGAAGAAGATCAGACTTCTAGGCCTCCTAGATTCTAATCCTACATCCTAATCCTCATATTTTTCTTTGTATCATTTGTATTTACATTAACATCGCATGGGAAATAATTTTCAGCTAATTGACAGCGAAATCGAAAAATCCCGAGACACGTGTCCAGTAGATTCAAACGAGGTATGAAATGTCAAGATTACTTTTCTATTTAGTTCACGTTTTTAAGGTGGTTTCAAGATTAAAAAATGGAAACCTATAATTTTATACGTCCATCTTATTCTACGTAAAAAAAAAACAAGTTACTTTTGTTGTAAACACTTTTTTCTTTGGCCCTTATTTTCGGACACTTTTCAGCGTTTTTTGGGGCTTGATGAAAGATATCCATCTTTGTACTACTCATTTTTTAAGGCGTTTTATTAGTGTTTCAAGAATTACAAACAAAATTTGCCGGTGCGGCCTCTCTCAATCCAGCCATGTTTAAGTCGCTATAACTTTGTGAATATTCATAATTTCGAAATTTCCTTTTGAGGACATATTCTTAAGTCTACATTTTGAGAAAAAGCTATTTTTTTAAATTTCTATACTCGAATGCTGCCTTAAACTTTTTTTTACCAAACGCGAAGCAATTTGGTAGACAACGATGGGGACTTTTATTCGAAATGCTTGTCTCAGAATTCGCTGAGAGACTCTCTTTTTACTTTATCAAATATTTACACGTTCTGTTGATTTGTCTTTAAAAATGGAAGGCCATCATTTCCAACATTTTTTGACATTTTTGAAAAAAATAATGGCCAAATGAAAAAACGTCGCGAACGAAAGTGATCTGTTTTATTCATGTAGAATTTAATGCCGCGTGGATAAATATAGATTTCCATTTTTTTAAAATTGACCTTGAAATAACCTACAAAACGTTTGCTGAATAAAATTATCTCGCCATTTTATTCCTCGTTTGCATCCACCTGATACGTGGCTATCATATTTTGTATTTTGAGAGTTCATAATTCTGTCGTTTCGGAATCTTTGTCATTCTATATTTGGCCATTTTACATTTCGACCCCGACCCATTTCGATGTCTAGATAAATGAGAGACCCTTTGTATATTTTACACAAGAGAGGTAGAGCTTGGGTACAAACTGTTTTTTTCTGTCGTGCAGATAACAACGAGACACTGAAAAAAAGGAATTTCATCGTCGATGCCGAGATGTTCGATAAAAAAATCTGGGAAATGGTACTCCTTTACAATTACACGTTGAACCCTTGGGGGGTCTACGAGGCAATCAAGTACATGTACACGTTCTGGCCGGATCCGAAAAACGTAACGCACATACGCGACCAGTACATAAACGTGAGTAGCCCGAAGGATTTTTACACTCCTTTGATTTATCATTTCGACCTCGACGAACGTAAAAATAATTATTAAGACGTTGAATATGTTCTCGCTGTTTTTCCAACAACATTTGAAAGCGTTAGGAATGATTTTTTAAAATAAAGCATTAATTTTCACGAAAACATCAACGAGAACTTATTTAACATTCCAATATAAAAATAAGGAACTAAAAAAACGATATGTTTTCAGTTGTTATCGGACTTTCATTACGTCGCTCCATTCGACAAGATCGCGAAGCTGTTGGTGGAAAAAAAAGTGCCGGTTTATCTTTACGTACTGAATACGACGATAGAGGCACTGAAGTTGCCACACTGGCGGAGAGTTCCACACAACACGGAACATCTCTTGCTGACAGGAGCCCCATTCATGGACACTCGTGAGCCTCATTGATTCATCTCTGCCTCCGTT
Source organism: Ophion obscuratus (assembly GCA_964007375.1). Classification (NCBI taxonomy): domain Eukaryota; kingdom Metazoa; phylum Arthropoda; class Insecta; order Hymenoptera; family Ichneumonidae; genus Ophion; species Ophion obscuratus. The sequence goes on along the minus strand of OZ023319.1, from coordinate 20,786,413 downwards.
TCTTTTTTTCACTTCATAGCTCATTGAGGAACTACATGGAGCATTCGTGTTTCAGAATTCTTCCCGCAGAAGTGGGGCCTCCGACGGGACATGTGGACGGACAACGATCGCAATATGAGCCATCTCTTCATGAAGATGTACGCGAATTTTGCGACCTATGGGTGAGTCGGAAATATAATCAACGACGATTGGTGCATTGTACAGGCCGTTCATCGCGAGACACGCATCGAGTAGACGTAAACGAGGAGTAAAAAGGCAACTTTTTATGGAGTGGACGTTTTCAAGGTGATCTCAAGGTCGACTAAAAAAACCTAAATCTTTAGGGCGGTATCTTATTTCACGTAAGAAAAACAGGCTACTTTTGTCCGCAACATTTTTTTGGTTTCTTATCGAAATCGTGAGAGAAGTAGCCTGGATCGTTACGTACAAAATTGCTTCGTGTTTGTTTGAACAAACGTTAAAGAGAGTAGATCCCTTCAGGCAGTCGAAAATAAGCAAATTTGCAAGAGTAAAAAAAATATTACGTTTTCGACTTTATCTAAGATCCATACGCTCTATGTTAACTTAAAAAAAACCCAAGAAAAGTGAAAATCCGAAAAATAGCAGGTGTTTGAAAAAATGTTCGATTTTTCATCAAATTTTGACTATAGTATTTTTTAATGAAAAAGTCGTTTTTGAAAATCATTTTTGAGGAACTTTAACCTCGCATAGTCGATTATCATGTTATCTAAAAGTGTGCAAAATTTGAACATAATCGATTACATAGCTTTTAAGTTATCTCCTACGAGGTTTACGAAAAAGTGGTTTTCAGGAAAACACGTTTAAAGTTTCAAGACTCAAAAATGTTGTGACTAAATGACCTACCAATGTGCGATTCCGGGGCCTTAAAGTAGTTCCTTAGGTTCCTCGTGAAGTTAATTTTCGGCCATAGCTCTTCTTCATGTTATAGAGAAATCCCCCCCCCCCCCCTTTAAAAACGTCCAAAAATAATGGCCAAATAGGCAAAAGTTTTTTTTTCACCTACAATACGATACCGCTATAAAAAAACTGGAACATAGGGTTCCATGAAAAATGGAACATAGGGTTCCATTTTTTTTCTTGAAAACAATTTAAAAACGTACACTAACTAAAAAAGTTATTTTGCCATTTTATTCCTCGTGTATCTACTCGATAAGTAACTCGGAATTTTTGCGATCTACTTCGCTATTAATTTGGGTGAAAAGTTTGCAAAGAGTCGAGAAATCTCTTTTGTCGCAGGAATCCAACACCCTCGCAGATACTCGGCCTACACATCGAGGCTGCCAAGCCCGGTTACCTCAAGTACCTCAACATCAATACGACCTTCAATACTTCCATTCTCTACAATTATCGTCAGACTGAGAGCGCGTTCTGGTCGGAGTATCTGCCCACGGTGATTGGACGTCTCGTGCCGACTTATCCTCCGGTTACAGAGGTATTTGAATTCCTAAGTGGGTATCATACGTGCGATAAAATGGCAGTCGTGCCATTAGTGGGTACCATTTTTACAATTAGTAGGGTACCAGTCGTACCATTAGTGGGTGCCATTCGTACCATTCTTACCATTATTGGGTACCACTGTTCCCATGATTGGGTGACATTCGTACCTTTAATAGGTACCATTCGTATCATTAATGGGTACCATTCGTACCATTAATGGGTACCATTCGTACCATTTGTACCATTATTGGCTACCAGTCTTACGATTCGTACAATTAGTGAATACACTTCTTACCATATTGGGTACCATTCGTACCATTATTGGGTACCATTTTTATCATTCATACCCCAAATTGGTGCCATAACCTGCCATTTTCCAATACTATCCAAAAATAGCCAAATAAAAACGCGCTAAGGTAATCCTATCGGTTGACATTAGTCATCGCACTGATCATTCTTGAGACATGTACAATTTATATTTTTAACATATGCAAAAAAAACTGCAATAACTGTAATTTTCCATGTGTAAACTGTTTAATGAATGTTCACATTTAATTCGAAAAATGAAAAAATAGTTATTCCACCGATTCGCTCAGTATTTCTAGGTTTGATATTTGGCAACATTGGTTCTATCTCCGTCTCTTTTTACTCAACCAGGCGAGATTAACCTCCATGCTTTTCAACGTCGATCTGTCAAAACAATGTCGGGTGCGGGAAATATAAAGCATTGTATTCGGGCCACGACTGGTAAAAAACGTGGAAAATTTGTGTCGGCGAAATATGTCGGTTAAAAATGAAATATGTGTGGAAATCCGAATGAGTGAGATGAGGTTAGGACAACAGTCAGCTGTTGCCTTACTGTCATGTCTCTTTATCGTAGCAAGTGGTAATAAATCTAATACCGGAAGTTAAAATTAAACTTGATATTACATAAAAATTAGGTCGATAAGCGTAATTTTTTCTGAGAGCATTAGATTACTACAAGTGTTGAGTGTGTAAATTTGATTATTTTTAAGAATCTGACGGATTCCCATTATTATATACACTTTTGTAGCAACCGGAAATTGGGTTTTTGTATGTCGTCTCGGAATTCCTTCACAAAAGTGCGCAATTTTAATATTTCTTTTCTCTGTAATTAGGTCGATAACCGACCCTGACATTTTACAGAGACGATTATTAATATATTTAGTGAAGCTCAAAAAAAAGATTATGAAAATCCTATGGATTGAAGCCTGGCTATAAGATTACCTTAATCACCTTCTCTCTCTCTCTCTCTCTCTCTCTTGCGCAGTATTGGTGGGAGCCGAAGCAACCGCTGCAGATCGCCTTCTGGTCAATGTCGACGGCCTGCCTCCTCCTCATCGTTCTCTCGGTCGTTTGTTGCATGCTGTGGCGTAACGCCAAGAGGTAAGAAAGAGGTAAACAGAACCAAGTCCTAGTGAGACGAGTATATCTCGATGCGTGGTTGGTATCGGTAATATGCACGGGATCACTGGTTCTGCTTTTTCCACGACTACTATAGAAACATAAAACAGAATGTGTACATATATAAGGGCGCTACGGAGCGTAGCGAAATTCCTCTGTCTCATGGTACAGAAGAATTTCGTGCTCGAACCTCCTTGAGGAGGCTCTCGAGCATTTCACCGTTCAATGTTGAAGGACAACGATGTTTTTATCGACGCAGATCTGTCAGCATGTCGGTGAGAAATGCGCAGATGGAACAGATCCAATATGACTGGTCGATAAATCAACAAAAATCCTTTAACGTTCGTCAGTGACATTGCGCGAATTACTAACCGATTTTAAGCCGCAAATAACTGTGATTGATAAATTTAGCAAAACGGAAGCTGCCAGAAGATACGCAGGTACGATCACGAAGTACCTTCATATCGCACTCACACATGCACTCGGCAATCTTCCTTTCCGGCACAAAAGTGCATGCTCCTTTTCGCATTTCCAAAAGTCGCCATTTTATCAGGACGTTGAATAAGTTCTCGCTGTTTTCCAACAGATGGCGCTACCAGAAGCGCGTGCGTGTAGTTTAAGATGGTGACGCATCTGTAAAAGAAACCCTACAAGCAAGCTTGACATTCAGTGTATGTAATTTCGCCGAAGTGTAAACAACTTTTTTCTTCACAGTGTTAGTATCTCAAATTTCGTGCCAAAAAGAGTATTTGCGGGGAATTTTACTGCATTGCTTTATTTAAGGCGTTATACGCAGTTGCAAGGCCAAAAAAAGTCGTTATTTCACGAATTTTTTCTGGAAAAGGATTTCATTTTCGCAAAACGAAAAGTATTAGGCAGTTTAGTTGCATCTTTTAGCTTTAGATTGGCATATTTCAATTTCAAAAATATTCATTAACATTGCTTCTGTAGGAAGTCTCCTGGAGGTCCCCGAAAAAAAGTGTCCGGCGGTGAGAAAAGTATCTCCGGTTTGAATTATCTAAAATGAAAAAAACCAAAAAGATTATTTTAGGGGATAGATGAATTCAGGTATTAGTCGAAGGAATAGTCGAAATTTTAATTTTTGACAAAATGGTGGCTCCGGAAAGAAACAATTTCGATTATCGGCCAAATTTTTTTCGTTAAATCTTTGAAAAAAAATAGAAATAATTATCGGAAATCTTATTCCTTCGATCAATACCTGAAGAATATATGTGACAAGGTTGTGTTGAAATTGCAGACCGATCGGTTCAGCCGTTTTTGAGAAATCGTGCTCACCGACTTTGAAAACACCATTCTGAAAAAAAACGCGTTTGAAGTTTCTCGGACGCTCGGAGACGCGCTCCGAGCGTCCTTACAAATATGTGTGTATTTCCGAGAATATCCGCAGGATCGATTTGAAATTTTCAGGGAATATACTCACATATTTGTACATTCCGAAAATGCAATTTAAAAAAAAATCGATTTTTTTGCAATTTCTAACTGCGTATAACCCGTTGAAGAAAAATCTGCAGCTGAAGCACACAGAATTCTAGTTGAGACTTACGGCGACCATGCTCTGTCGGAAACAACATGAAGAGATCGGTTTAGACGCTTCAAATTTATATGTAAAAAAATATTTTCAAAAAACAACCTTCGATTTAATGTGCTAAACAGTAGTTTTTTTTTTTTACCAAGTCACCTATATATGACTATAAATAAAAGCTTGGGGCGCTCAACTTTTTAAAACTTTACTAAATTTGATCAATTCAGTTTTATCAACCGTATTTAATTTGGCACAATAGTAATTAGAGAAATTATCAAACGTTTGTACTCAGTTTCAGGATTTTTATTCAAGAAATCTAAGGTTGTTTTACAGTGAATTAAATACAGTTGATATGGTAACGGATGTATGTAAATGAAACATTATATGTCTAAATTTTGAGCGCCCCAAGCTTTTATTTGTAGTCACATATACGTGACTTGGTAAAAAAAATTATTTTCTACTCTTTAGTACATTAAGTGAAAGCTTGTTTATTTTTAAATATTTTTAATTTATTGTTAAATATTTTTAACAAAATTAAAAAAAATCCTTAATATGCGCTATAGCGATAGTTGTAAAAAATATGTGGTTAAAATTTCATAAGGATCGGTTCAGTAGTTTCGAAGATTTTATCAACACGCCGTCGAAATACGTTGTTTCGAGAAAAACGCGTTTAAAGTTTGTTTGGGTTAGATAAATACATTAAAAAATGTTTTTTCAATGTATTTATTAAGGGATATACATTTACAACGATTAAAAAATCGATTTCTTTTTTCTTTCTTTAAACGATAGAACTATATATGGAGAATATTTTCCCAAAGTTTCAAAGCGAAATTCGAAAAAATTTAACCGTTACAGCCCGTCAACGCTGTGCCTCAACGCTCGCATTCGGAGCGGGCGTGAACTTCAAACGCGTTTATCTCAATACTGCATTATAGAAATTGGCGTGCAGGATTACTCAAAAAATACTAAGCCGATTGAGTTGAAACTTGGTAGAAATATTGATAATATTGGTACCTTCTACTTGACGAGAATTGTTTTTGACAAATTTAAAAAAAAACAATTTTTTAATCCACATTTTACAGAAATGTCGCGTGAGATGTTGATTTTTTTTTTGTAAATGCGTGCCATTTTCTTAAATGTGCATTTTCTTTATTTTAATTACCATCACATAGAAACTATACATGTTGTAACTGAAAAAATGTTTGAACTTTTTTGCAAATCAAAGCTTACGGGAAGCTAGACAGCACGCCGATTCGCAACTCCCGCAGCGACCTTACTGTAACACTCTGCCACAGGTCCATCATTTTGATAAATTAAAAAAAAATTGTTTTGTATACTCAAATATACCATTGAAGTATACGTAAAGTTTGATAATTGTAGAATAATTATGTCTCAGTTTAAAAAATCCGTCAATATTGCTTATTATTTTCCTAAATTCATGAAAATATCCTTTTTTAGCGTCTAAGGTGAGAAGACCCCTTAAATAAAACCTTGTAAAAGTAATGATTTCGATCTGTCGAATTGAAGGCAGTACTTCAAGAAGACTCGTGTCATACACTAGCTGAACTTGCACAATCATTAGGAGTTGATCACACAACACTTTCGAAACTTTTTAAAGCACAAGGAATGATTGCTCTCAAGCATTAATTTTCACGAAAAAAAAACAGCGAGAACTTAATCAACGTTCCACTAAAAAAAAAAAACAAGGTAGAAGAAAAAGTTGACACTGCTCGTATTTTACCAGGCAGTCGGATCACTACTATAGCGGAGACGTCCTGATGGTCCGAGACGACGAGCCCTCGGAGGGAATCGAGAATATGACCCGCGCCTCGAAGGAGAACATGTACGAGTACCGGGACGCGCCACCCGCCGCGATCAAGCCCGTCCGAATACCCCGACAGAACGAGACGAAGCTCCAGGAGAGATTGGCCCAAAATCGCAAGTACAGCTCGACCCCTTCGCTCCGCAGCAACTCCAATGTGTCCCTGAAGGACATGCGGAGCGAGGGCTTCGTCACGAGCTCGCCCAACGGTCACCACCATCCGGCGAGGGAACACATCGGCCGGGCCTCCAGCCAAACGACACTCACCAAAGGTAAAAGTCGAACCCACGTTGTACAAGGAGTACCACAAACGGCGGTCTGACTCCGTCAACGAACTCAACGTCCCGTCGTTTAGTGTCATATTTATTTTCCGAAAGAAAACGAAAATCAAGAACGAATGAGTACTTTATGTTTTATCTAAGCAGACTCTTCGTTTCGTAGGTGTAACGAATTTATATAAGCTCATTTTGTTTCACGAAAGCGAACACTTGCGGAATTATCGCAAAGTGCAACTCGCGCGATCGGTAACGTACCGATCATCGCAATACGCGGATCAATGACAATTTCCCCGAGTTTCTCTCGTGATGTTCACACTGCCAGGACATTTTAGTTTGCATCGTTGGATAATTCTTTAGCTAAGGGGTTAGGCCACTCTAGACGCTGAAAAAATAGGCTTTTTGGGGATTTTTTTTTTCAGAAAAACTACAAAATAATTGGAGATTACAAAAAGGGTGTTTATCATACATATCAGTGACTATACAATAATTTTTTTTGAAGCGATTAATTGAAAAATGGCGGCTGTGCAGCGTTTATCTGAGAAGTGCATTTTTTAAGTCGGCCGGAACCATAACTCAGACAATTTTCAACCGAATTACTTGAAATGTTCATTATATCTTGAAAAATACGTTATCTATGGAAGCACGTAGGATTTTTGTTTTTATATTGCATAGTTCATTTGTTATCAACGTTTTGCAACGTTTTGAACATTTATTATCTGACGATTTTTCACTTTCCAGAAATTTGCCTAAAAAATCGTCAGATAATTGTTAATGACAAATAAACTATGCAATATAAAAACAAAAATCCTACGTACTTCCATAGACAATGTATTTTTCAAGATATATTCAGCATTTCAAGTGAATCAGTTGAAAATGGTCTGAGTTATGTTTCCGGCCAACTTAAAAAATGGAGTTTTGAGATAAACGCTGCACAGCCGCCATTTTGAAATTAATCGCTTCCAAAAAATTATTGTATACAGTGACTTTTTGTAATCTCGATTTATTTTGTAGTTTTTCGGGAAAAAAATCGCCGAAAAGCCTATTTTTTCGGCCTCTAGAATTGCCTAAGGCCTTAAGTGACTTTTCCGAAGTGAACCGAACATTTTTTTGTTGCTATTTTCTCATTTATCGCGTTATTAATTATGATATTCATTCGGGAGAAGTAGAAATCCACCTCCCCGTAAAAAGTTATGGGGTTTTGAAGTTCACGAAAACACGTGATAAAATAGGCCCTTTTTGAACATTTCGACGCCTATATTGGGTTTGTTTGGGTTGAAATCTGGGTAGAAGTTATGGGGTTTATATTGTATCTTGTAATTGATGTTAGCGGAAACACGCGATAAAATAGGTCATTTTTGAACATTTTGATGCCTATATTGGGTTTGTTTGGAAACAACACTTTTCGAAAAACTCACTTATTTAAAGAATTACCCATCGTTGGAATAAACGTTTACTTTTTTTTTATCGATATCCTTGGGCAGCCGAAAATAAGCGAATTTTCAAGATTTCTTGTGTTAAACCTGTTTGTTCTACATAGTTAATTTTATGCACATATTACATTTTCTTTTATTTCCGAAAAAAAGTTTCGTTTTTTATTTTAAAAATGGCGGCTGTAAGGCACTTGCTTCAGAGTTGTTCCATGGCGTACGACCTAGCGTCTGGTGCATTAATCCAAATCATCAGAGCCAAGAAGTCTTAGATTCCTGGGACCCACACGCTCTAGATGAACCTAAAAAATCCGAAGCAAAGTGAAATTTCGAAAAATGTTACGGACATAAGAAATGTTCCATTTTTTATGAAATTTTTACTATAGTATTCGTGAATAAAAAAGTCATTTTTTAGGATAACTTTCAAGGATCTTTACGTTCAGATAGACGGTGATCATGTTATCTAAAAGTGTGCAAAATTTCAAAATTATCGATCAGATAGTTATCGAGTTATCTTGTACGAGGTTAACGAGAAAGGGTTTTCAGCAAAACGCGTTTAAAGTTTCAGACTCAAAAATATGACTGAATGAATAATCTGCGATCCCGGAGCCATACCGGCAGCTTCCTTGTACAGTTTATTTTCGGCCTTAAGCTCTTTTTTACGTTATAAAGGATAAACCCCCCTTAAATTTTTTCGGCGCACTTTGCCTACGAATATCACCAGACCATTTTTCCAACGCGACAATTAAAAAATCCACGATTTCTCGTTGCTTGAGAGCTGCGAATTTTTTTTTTACCATTAAAGGCAAAAAAATCTTTCATTGCATTCCAACGATGCAAACTTCAATACTTCGTTTACCATTTCTCATTTCGAGAGAGAACAAGAGAGTATTACAGGGAGGGGAGCAAAGTTTATGTTATCCCGTACCGTGAGGTAGACTTACTCGACGTAGACTTAAGTTCATCAATGTGGGAGTCCTTTTCAGCGAGATTATCCGTCCATTGAAACAATCTATGATAAACAGTAGCACAAATCCACGCATGTATATGTTTCGTATTATAAATAAACATTGTAATATACATATATATATATATATATACATATATATACCCACATCACAAGATTTATATATATATATATAAATATGTGCCTATTTATATGTATACTTTGACCTGACAGAAGCAAACGATCAACGCACGTACCAAGTCGCAATTGAAGATGTCGAAGTTTGCATCGTTGAAACGAAACAAAATTTCAGTAGCTCGATACTTTTTTTTTGCAAACTTGGGCTACGAAAAACACTCAAATGTTTTTTGAGGATTCTTGTGAGAATTTGGGAGCCCAAATTTGGTGGTTTAAATTTTGGACTTGTTTGGGTGATGAAGAAAATGAGGAAATAAAAATAAAATTTGTTACATTTCAACGTTGCAAACTTTAACATTGTCGCAATTAGGAGTTAAGGCATTTCAAGTGTTCGTAGATTTTATAATTGACGGAGCTCAAAGGAGGCGCGAGCGCTTTACGGATGAACGTTGGAGGATTAATTTTCATTGTAAGTCTGACAGATAAAGTTGCATATAGATGCAAATTCAATATTAATTTTTAAATGGAAACGAAAAATTTCAATCAGGTTTGAACTTAAAAATTACTATATATATAGAATTTGAAAATTTTCCAAAATTTAACTTTTGCAATTATATATATATATATATATATATATCGATTTTCAATTTTCAATAAAATTGACATATATATATGTAAACAAATACATATTCTTTGACATCAATCCATGAGACTCTTCAACAATAAGCCTCCTTAGAATCAAAGATACAAATTATTGCTCCACCATACCATATTTATATATAACACTGGACAGAACAAATTGTGCAAAGGAGTATGCGAAATTAACTGGAGGGTGTCCCTCGTCATTTATAGTGACCCAACGATCATTGCGTTAATTTACACAGAGATATTTATTCTCAATTTACATGTAGAAATATTCAGAGTAGATAGCATGTTTTTGCAATGTGTGCAAAATGTGTGCATGTATTAGGGCTGGGGAGAGCCCCATTTACCACGAAGCATTTGGCGTAGACCTAAGACATATGTAGTGAATATAAAAAACGCATTGCAAATGTGTAATATATATATATATATATATATATATATATATATATATATATATATATATGATTGAAGGAAAAGTACAATATAAATACACAAAGTTTTTGTCGCATATACATTTTATATGAATATTATAATCCGTTGACTCGGATGAGTCGAACCGCACAATGATTTGTTTTTATAATAAAAAGATATGAAATAAATTTCTATGGGTTTTATTTTTGGCACAATTAGATAAGACACACACACACACA